>JAINEB010000020.1:5000-1255000 GCA_022840565.1 Eubasilissa regina
ACCTACACCTAACCTACACCTAACCTACACCTAACCTACACCTAACCTACACCTAACCTACACCTAACCTACACCTAACCTACACCTAACCTACACCTAACCTACACCTAACCTACACCTAACCTACACCTAACCTACACCTAACCTACACCTAACCTACACCTAACCTACACCTAACCTACACCTAACCTACACCTAACCTACACCTAACCTACACCTAACCTACACCTAACCTACACCTAACCTACACCTAACCTACACCTAACCTACACCTAACCTACACCTAACCTACACCTAACCTACACCTAACCTACACCTAACCTACACCTAACCTACACCTAACCTACACCTAACCTACACCTAACCTACACCTAACCTACACCTAACCTACACCTAACCTACACCTAACCTACACCTAACCTACACCTAACCTACACCTAACCTACACCTAACCTACACCTAACCTACACCTAACCTACACCTAACCTACACCTAACCTACACCTAACCTACACCTAACCTAACTTCTGAACAATTTTTCCAATACAAACAACGTTTATGTTCAGTTAAATACAGAACTAGGACCGGTTATTATTGGATCAATATACATTGAACCATCGACAAATATTGAGACGGTGATGGAGACCGTAAAGAGCTTATCACAAAAAAACCTTATTGTAGGCGGAGATGTAAATGCCAAGAGCATATGGTGGGGAAGCTCCAGGACCGACGATCGAGGTGATCTTGTAGCGTCGTACCTCTCAGAATCGGGATTGCACTTGCTAAACGAAGGATCGATTCCTACTTTCGAGACTCATCGAGGGAATAAGTATATACATAGCGTAATAGATATTACATTTTGCACTCACCAACTGCTTGATAAAGTTGAAAACTGGCACGTTGAGAGGAAAGTAAATGTTCTCAGCGATCACAATCCAATCGAGTTTAATTTTCTAAGCAAAAGTACTGAGTTGGCAAATACAAAAACGCATATCTACAATACGAAGAAAGCAAATTGGGACCTTTTTTACACAAATTTCTACTCTCAATTAGAATCTCACTTTCGAACATCCGAGATTTTCAAAAGTGTAACAATCGCAACAAACTTGGAAGCAAACATCTCTACACTTAACATTTGTATTGATAAAGCATGTAAAGAGAGTATCCCTCTAATAAGATCTTCCTCGAGGAAAACCTGTCCATGGTGGACTCAGGAACTGAGCGAGTTAAAGAAAAAAGCCAGACAGGCTAAACATAAGCTTCAAAATTCTAATAGACTCAGAAAAGAGACCACATTACCAGAATATCTCAAGGCAAAACTCGAATACAAAGTGGCAATAGAGAATACAAAAACATCTTCATGGAAAGCGTTTTGTGAGTCCCAAAGCAAAGAAAGTGCCTGGGGAACAATACATAGAGTATTGGTCAAGCAACGGAAACGAGTACCACTGGCAACGTTAAAAGATGGGGATGAATATCTTGAATCGGCAGAAAGCACAACACAAAGACTAGTCGATAGGTTTTTTCCCGATGATAATGAAGAAACGGATAATGATGAACAAGTAGAAATAAGGAAAACCGCGAAAACTCTACCTTGCGCAAATAACGATCCGCCATTCAATAATATAGAAGTTGAAGAAACTATTAAAAGTATATCTCCTACAAAGGCACCCGGGGAAGATAACTTTACAGCTGATATATGCTTGCATGTATATAACAGCAGCCCAGAAATAATAGTTGAACTCTACAATGCTTGTCTACGGCTGCAGTATTTTCCTGTGTGCTGGAAAAAAGCTAGTGTGATAGTTATACCCAAACCAGGCAAGGACGACTTGAGAGACGTAAGCTCCTATAGACCCATTGGACTGATCTCAGTTTTTGGGAAGGTGCTTGAAAAACTTTTAATCAACAGAATTAACTGGCACCTACACAAAAATAAGCAACTTAGCGAAAATCAGTTTGGGTTCACCCCTCAAAAATCTACAGAGGATGCCCTAATGGCGTCATTGGAGACTATCAAACGAGCTTATAGGAACAAGAAACTAACTATCGCTATATCTCTTGATATAAAAGGTGCATTTGACAATGCCTGGTGGCCTTTCCTGTTATCGCAATTAAAGAAGAAGAAATGCCCACGAAATCTTTATTGCATGGTTTTGAGCTACTTAAATAACAGACGAGTCACCATCACGCACTTTGATTGCACTAAAACTAAGGAGACAAACAAAGGTTGCATTCAGGGGTCTGCATGCGGACCAAGTTTTTGGAATGTGATCATCGATGACCTCTTGCAAATACATTTCGGCGAAGGGGTAGAAATTCGAGCGTTTGCAGATGACTTGTTTCTTATCATAATAAGCGATAATCCTCATGAATTAGAAGAGAAAGCGAACAACGCATTAAGTATTATAACAGAATGGGAATCTAAAGCGAAACTGCACTTCTCTGAAGAAAAAACGAAAGCAATGTACATCACGAGAAGAAAAGATCCACCACCAACTATCAAAATGAGACAGAACACATTGAAATTTGTCGACGACTTCAAACTGCTGGGGGTAATAATTGATAAAAATATAAATTGGACCAAACACGTAGATGAAACGTGTAAAAAAGCATCAAAAATGACCAACAAAATCATACGGGCGGCAAAACCTACATGGGGAGCATCTCCCATGGTAATAAGACAAATTTATGTAGGAGCGATAGAACCTCTAATTACATACGCAGCACCAGTTTGGGCAGAAGCTGCAGGTAAGAAATATAACGTTAAAAAACTAAATGCAGTTCAGAGGCAAATAGCCATACGGTGTTGTAAAGGGTATAGGACAATATCGTTAACATCAGCCCAAGTTCTGTGCGGTTTAATTCCATTAGATATAAAAATTAAAGAAATTGCTGAACTGTATCATGTCAAAAAGGAAAAATATTTAATGGACCTACCGAAAGATAGAAAATATCAAGCATCTAAAGAATATTTTGATCTACCACACCCAGCTGACAGAATAACAGTAGACTGCAAAATATTTGGAGAAAATCTACCTGCAAATCTGGATTCTGAAGTTAAAATATATACAGATGGCAGCTTATTAGAAGGGAAAGTGGGAGCTGCGTTCGTCCCTTTTGAAGGAGACAGAGAGCTACCAGGTCGAAAATTTAAGTTGGAAAACTATTGCTCTATTTTTCAAGCGGAACTGTTTGCAATTAAAGAAGCCATAATGTATGTTATATGTAAACCACCTAGCCGCTGGAAATATATTTTTATTCTGACCGATTGCCAATCTTGTCTAGCAGCAATCCAAGAAACTAAAGCTCTAAACCCAATTGTGTTTGAAATTAGAGAAAAGATAACAGAACTATTACAAAGACAACAACATGTGCAAATCGGATGGATTAAAGCGCATATAGGCATCCCTGGAAACGAGCTGGCAGATAGCAAAGCTAAAGAGGCTACCCTGAAGAAAACGAAGCCCGATTATAACTTGTTCCCGCTAAGCTTCGCCAAAAAGAGGGTCAAAGAAAGAATGATAGAAGAATGGAACAAACGATATATTTCATCAACGACAGGAAGCATTACAAAACTATTTTTTCCTGATGTTAAAAGTGCTATATCGTTCCATAAAATCTATCAAACTAACTATGAATTAACCCAAGCAATGACAGGACATGGATGCTTTAACAGCTACCTGCATCGTTTCAAGTTGGTTGATGACGATACCTGCCCATGCGATGATACAAGCACTCAGAACATAATACACCTATTGAATACTTGCCCGTTCTTCAGCTACGAAAGACATCAAATGGATGCAGTATGTCGCAGACACAATATAAACTTGGACGAAGTGTCAAAACTGATAAACCATAAGGATATAACACCCAAGTTTATGTTGTATATGAAAAAAATAGTTCAAACGATCAAAGAAATTAATCTAAGTAGAAAGCGAAAGTGAAAAACATTTTAAAGTTTATATATTATTTTGTTATTCATTAATTATCATTGTTTTTTTTATTACCCTTATAAATATTTTCTTTACTGTATTTTTTTAAATTGTTATTATGTTTGCGAAATCTTTTATGTTTATGATAATTTTATTCACCATTTTACATTTTTTATTACTATGTTTACGATATATATTTAAGCTAAAATTTTGTATTTACATTTGTTAAAAAATCCTTGTAAACAAAAAGCAAGGAACTAAAATAAAAGCAACTAAAATTTAAAAAAAAAAAAAAAAAAAAACCTAACCCAACCTAACCCAACCTGATAGTGAAATTAAAGAGCGGGTCTACCCGTCGGCGCCGTCGCCACCTCTCCGAAGCGTCGTTTAAAGGAAATAGTTAATGCGTTGATGGATCGATAATGCGAGTTTCTCGATGCCCAGAGCTTTCCGTTCGCTTCGCTACGCTGAAAGAACGGTACCCATCGGTATCGCCCTCATTACCGAGTTACGGCTGAAAGAGTGAAAAGGGAGGGGTAAATTTTTAAAACCTTCGTAACTCGGCTCTCTGTGGTCGGATCGCTGGTCATTGATAAGGCATCCTAAAAAAACATGATTTTTATATTCCTTATTCTAGTTGACATTCACACATTAAAGAGTCCCGAATGCGGATTTTAAACAAGTGAGAATTGATACAACAATGGCCGATCCTCATACGGCGGATCCAGGAAGTTTTAAACTTATTTAATTTAATATTCTGATGTACACAGGCAACCAAAAATGCCTGGATATCAGATGTATCAGGCAGGCTGATGAAAGTAGCTTTTATTGCGAGGCACTTTATCTAATTATGTTTAATTTTTAAATCATTTTATTTTCATTTAATTTCATGTCGCATCAGAATATTTATATTTCATATGCAGTTCATAAGATTAGTATCTATAAACTTCATTCTAACGCCTGTGTAATAAATATGTTTTTTAAAGGATTTATCTTTATGAATCTGTTATGATATTCATCTTATGCTGTCATGTATGTATAACATTATGTACTATGTATTGTCAATTATCTTCAAACACTTTCATACATTTTTAAAAAATTGGTAAAATTGTTCTATTTCGGTAACAATTTAGCTCGAACCCAGGTACAGCGTTACCTACAAATGTTCAGATAAATTTCATTTTAGGAAGTATTGTTTTACTTTCTTAAAGCTTGTAAGTTAATTTTCTATCAAATTTATTAACCGAATATCAATCTGTTATTTTATTTAGTTGCTTTTTTGATTATCCCTTGTTTTTGCATTTTCTTATTTGTTAATAAAAGACATGTAAACTCAAAACAATTTTAATTATATAATAAATAATGAATGTTTTAAACCTCCCCGATCTTAGCGTCTACTATAAGAGACATAAAATAGTATCAGAAAATTAAAAAATATTTTATATAAAAAGAAATTACTTCTCTCGGCTATTTATGAAGTCTATAATAGCATAGAACTCGATTTAACTTTATTTTTAAAATTGTTAGGTCTAAAGTCCTCAGTAGATGACAATAGATAAAGTATTATAGATAGATAGACAATAGTCTAATTATAATGATAATTTGCTAAAAGATTTATAGAAGATGAAAAATAAATATTTTTTACTATAAGCAAGCTCGAACTGCATTCTTTCACCGACGAAAGCATTATACACTTACATAAATGGCTTCTAATTGAAATAGTTCTAAAGCAACGCAACTATTTGAGATGTTGATCATTTATAGGGAACTACTAAAAGTTAGCCGGGTTTATGGTCACTGATAGTAATGCATTGATTGGATGCGAAAAGACAAAGAACCTCATACTTACAAAAATAAAATACAGATATAAATACATACAAGACATATTGTAGAATGATTACACAACATAGTAAACCAACTTTTTTTATGTACATATATTTTATTACAAAATATGCATATAATTTTGACATTATAGTGGTGCAAACACAAAAGTAAAGTTTAATAAAAATATGTAACCTTTATCTGTACGAAGAAAAAGTTCTGCAGTCATGATCTCGACCTTAGATTACGAATGAGAATGGTCAGATGCTATGTGTTCTCGATTTTATTTTATGGAATGGAAGCATGGATACCCACCAAAGAAACGATAAGGCAACTTGAAGCTTTTGAGATGTGGATTTACAAAAGAATGCTTAAAGTAAGCTGAATGGATAGTTACGAATGAAGATGTGAATAAGTTCAGATGAATAAAGAAAAATAAATAATTAATAGAATAAAAATACAAATACTTTAATATCATCTCGGACATGTAATGAAACATCCGGAGAAGTATGAAATATTGCACTTCATAATGCAGCGAAAGATTATTAAAAGTCGGAGCCCCAGGGCTCTTCCAGAAGAAGGAGAAAATCATGGCTAATGAGAAGAAGCTAATGGCAAGAAGAAGAATAAAAAGATAATAAAGTATTTCGAAAATTGAAGACAAATAATTATAAAAAAAAAATTTTTCATTAGTTTAAAATTATTTTTTCCTTTTGTTCATTGATCGGTTACTCCAGCCTTTTTCAAGGCATACTTTTTTTCAATAAGGGCGGTTTCCGTCTGCAAAGTGTCAACTTTCTCTAGCTGTACAGATGTTTCCAGTTGGTGCCTGGCTGTTTCCATTTATAATAAATGCAATTCTTGATCGTATTGGATCAAACGATTATTGCGCTCCATCCTGTAATGAGCTTCATCTTCAATGATCCGCAAATGGGGGTTTCTCATATCTATGTGAAAAATACTGTATAAGATTACTAATATACATGAGCGAATACAGACCAATGTCCATCCATTCTATTTAAATTAATCGCTAATGCCATAATTAAAAATATATAATTAATTGATTCAGCATGCAGCAATGTATGGGCACTGCACTACTACTCTACTGTGAACGTATTTAGTACACTTCCCTGCTGCAATTGTGCTGAGGTCAACAGACCTACTACTTTAGTTACTAAGATCTCTAGAGAAATGTGAAATGATTCACACATTTATTTATTAGTGGGCCTAAGATCCAACTAATATTAAATCATTATAGTTAAAATCAAAAATTCTGTCAATGTGAAGATATTGGTTTTATAAACTCACCATAAATCAGGAACTCTTTCAGCACTCGTCGAAGCTTGTAGAGCTGACTCCAGACCATCAGTCATTGACTTGTGATTTCTACATTGATGCTCATATTTAGCATGGAGTCGATATGATCATCTTACGGGGCTGCAAACATTGGCCCTCCTATAGTTCTCATCATTTTTCCTTTGGCGAGAGAATGACGTTTCTTCCGTGTCATCATTGTATTTTCTTTTCATTGTCCTGCATTGTTCTCTGGAAAATATGAATATTGTTATTTGTTTGAAAGATCTTTATCATATTTTTGGCTTAAGTAATGTTTATCTGTTTCGTGAAAACGATATTTTGATATGTACTTTGTATTTCGATATATTATGTCGGTTGCCTCCGACAGAATTAATCTCTAAACAAGTCTGACGGCGCACTTTGATTCTATCCGAGTTGATAATAATCGGTAGCGAGAATAGTTATAGTGGGATACCCGTTGAGAATATTAAATAAACAAGCTCATTCCCCGGACGTAAACATTTTTCGGAATCGCTATAACATAACCTTAAATTCGATAACTGTCACATAGTACTACCAAACCATCATACCATAGATAAGAGATATACTCAATCCATAGACAAGCAGCAAACACCGCGAAATTATAAAATATCTCTAGATTCGTGGACGGCTACATCTTAACCAGTACGTGATATTTATGAACTTCCATAATTTAAACAAGGTGATATGCCTGAACAGTAATCTGTGTCGCGAGCCGATTTTGATTCGGACCGACCTATAATTATTTGTTATCCGCGGATACTTTGTTTCTTGGAAGTGCATTTCGCGTGAACCCACGTCACACGAGGACCTTTTTTTCCGTCATTGGAAAGCTGTCCTTTGTTTCCTATGCCATTCATCGGGAATATTTATCTCTTCCGCATTTGCGAGGGATGACCATACGTGTGACGCAATATGTTATGGAGTCAATCGGTTGCCTTTTGTCCGAGGAGAAATCGTTCCGAGAAATATCGCGCTCGGGAGCAGCCTAGTAACAATGTACCGTCCGTAAATTAGGGGGTCGACATTAAGACAACGACCACACCAAAAAAAAAAGGACCATTAAGATGCGGGTGCATTTCTTTCGCCTGAGGATAATTGACTCCGGGATCATAAAGCAGCTTTTGTTGCATGTGGGCCGGTACCCACATGCAGAAGGGGGCCACTGTGAGCGATTACTGACTATAGCGTCTTTTCTCCGTAGGGGTAGGCAGAGAAAACAGGACGCGTACGAATAAGTCTGTGTACGGCCAAACCATTCGAGCAAGTCTCAAATCGACCGCGATTCAATCTAATCAAAGAGTGCCGGTATAGTACCGCCTCCACAGTATTCAGTCTGCATCCGTTCCTAATCTACTAATAATAATCGAGTCAACTAAAACAAATAAGAATGAAGGCGGGCAGAGAGATTGTAATGTAAATAAATATAAATAATAATGTAATTATAACTGGGCATGTGAGAAAATTATGTAATAGGTATAAGTGTACGTAATGCGAAAACCACTCACAAAACGATGTAATACAGCTGAAATAAAGAAATCCCATTTGTACCTAATTATATAAGTCTCAGAGGCAATAAAAAAGAATAAAATGATTAGCTCTCAATTAGGATCTTGAATGTGAAATGTTTTTATACTGATTGATGTACTTAGAGGTAAATAGAGATAGTGATAATTCTGGTAAGCTTAATGGGAAAAATGTATAGAATATAAGTTAGTTATAGTTTATATATGTTTGTGGACAATTTAAATGAACAGTGTATTATTGGATTTTTTATGTGGTAAGGCAGGACTATAATTAATTACGAATAAAGTGGGTGGAGCCGAAAATTAAACCTACAAGCGAGGGTCTAGCGGAGATGTCAACGGATGGACCAATGAAGCGTCACCAATCCTGTGAGGACGGACCGACCCCGAGCGAGAAATATGCCCTCACTACAGATTCTTTAAAAGGGCCAGGACGCCATTTTAAAAAAACAGTCGAGGAGTCGAACACAGAGAAGAGAGCTGAAGTCGGACAGTCGAAGAGTTAGAATCGAACACAGTTGAAGAGTTAGAGTCGAACACAGTCGAAGACAGTCGGAGGGATGGAGTTGTGAGTGAGTCGCAGTGGTAAACTCGGACAAAGAGTCGAAAAACAGTCGCGGACAGTCGGAGGGATGGGGTCGGAAAACAGAAGTTGAAGAAGTCTGAACCCGGAGTGGAATCAAAGGGATAAGTTGTACAAGAAGAGAGTTGAATTCGTGAACCCGGAGTCGAAGGCATGAGTCGTAAAAAACAGTGAAAGTTGTAAACCCGGAGTGGTGAGACGCAGTTGTAAACCCGGAGTCGGACATGAGTTCCGGGATGACGAGGGAACGAGGTTCGGAAGGAAGTTGTAAACTCAGAGTAGTGAGTCGGACATGAGGTCCGGGAGAACGAAAGAAACGAGGTCCGGAAGGGAATTGTACGAAGGAAGTCGAAGGCCAGTCGAAAAGAAGTCGGAAGCACGCAGTTATAAAACAAGGTCCGGAGGAGTGAATCGTCAAAGAGACGTCAAGGCAACCACAGTTGGGATTGAAATCGACGGAGGAAGCAGCCACGGTTCATCGCAACCCACTCAGAAGTAGCCGCCCAGACCGGTTCACAGTCCTACAGAGCAGACAGCGGGTAGCCGCCCACGCCAGTTGCCAGCGGCATCACTCCTCCGGCCGGAAACAAGATTCCGGAGGAACGTCGCCAAACAACCCGAGGTAGAATAAGTTTTATATTAAGCTAGTTATAAGTATTTCCACCTGCCCATAAATGTAAACATGTGTCTAATAAATGTATAATGTACATCTTCGCGTGTTCATATTCACCTGTATCCTTATCTATAACCATGATAATAATGGCAGTGATATCTGATGGATGGTTCGCGAAGCGAATATTCCATTAGAGTGCGGGGTATCGTTCTGATAAGCGATCAAGAGCATGGTATGAATCATGACTCCTAGACGAACCCCGACTCGAACCGAATAGCGCACACGTCGTGGCCCGGCTCATAGATAAGATAGATAGCTCGCTTCGACCAAATTTATCTATGGCTTGAAGAAATTGAAAACCGCGTAGTCGTGAGATCTGGGCGAACTAAAATAAGTGGAGGGCTACGTGGAACTGGCGCCAATTTTAAATATATGTTTTAATATTTTGTACCCTGAAAATGAAAATATGTTATAGAATAAAAAGAAGATTAGCTGTTAAAAAAAATATTTATTTAATAAAATACAACTTTATTAAACATGACAGAAAATAAAATGGTAACAGAAAATTTATTCTGGATGTAAAATACATTAAGACAATTATTTGGTATATAAACAGACTAAAATATCAAATAGAAATTATTTAAAAATGAACAGAAGTTACATTGTAATGCATGAATTAATTGTAAAATTGGTACATATATTATAACATTATTTTTGTGCAATTAGAAAATATTATTTAACTGGTAATAGTAGTACCGTGAAAGTTTTTCACACAAAACATAATATATTATAAATTAGTATGCTCGTGGTACAATAAGAGATTAGATATGGAATATTATTATTTCAACACAAATCGCAAACATGATTGAAATGATAAGAAAAATTTATGAATTAATATAATAAAAGAAATGCAAAGAAGTTAAATAATAATATATAGTGCATCTTTTCACTGCTCAAATGCCTAATCATATTGCATCAAAATTAGCAGCAATTAAAAACAAACTTAAAGTTATATTTGCTTACGGTGATAATTAATTAGTAAATTCAATAAACAAATAAAAATTAAATACAAATTAAATTAATTGACTAGAAAGATATACAGAAAAAATCTATCTATCGAAAAATTCAACTCTACCCCGGACAGGAAGAGATCCAGGTTCGAATCTCGGCAGCAACTAAACATTTTTTGATAGATAGATTTTTTCTATATATATTTCTAGTTGATTAATTGAATTTGTATTGAAATATGTTCTGAAAACTATGTTCTGAAAAATGCAACTTTAGAACAAAAATATGTTCTATTTTAAAAGTAAAATTATATGCCAGTAAGTCTAATCTTGATATTTTACATTATATTCTTAGAATTAAAAAATAAAGATTATATATTAATATATATGCTTTTTGAATAAGAGTGCAAATGGCAAAAAGTTATTACTGACAAAATAAATATTTTAATTATATTCACAAAACTGTTCTCTAGATTAAAAAAACTATTTTACTATTATACGTACTGAAATTTTATTATAAAATATAATAACATTGAAAATAAATCTTGATTTTATATTTATTTTACATTATGTTTATGTAAATATTAAATATTATTTTATTGGTTGAGAGTAGTTTGAAATTAATAAAAAATAAGAGATTACATATCAATACACATATGGAACGATAAGAGTATAAATGGAAAAAAATTATTTCTGCATAAAATAAATATTTTAATACCTACATAACCACATTCACAAAACTCTCTAGATTCAAAAACAAATGGAAACTATTTTATTATTATAGTATATTATAAATAATAATATAGAAAATATCTTGATTTGATAAAAATATTTTGATTTGATATTTATTTTACATCAAGTTCATGCAAATTAAAAATATTATTTATAATAATTATTTATTTTTGATTCATAGTACAGTGTGTTATATTGTTATAATCAGATAAATATTTCAGCAAAGTAAGATATATATTTGGGTACCCTGCATGCTACACTAGTATTTTACTGTATTATAGCAGACAGTGCTTTTCCGGTATAGTAGTAAACAAAGTGCAATGTTCAATGTACAAAAAAAAAAAATATATATATATATATATATATATATTTATATATAAAGAGTTAAATAAGATGCAATTAGATTAGATAAATACATTGTAAAACAAAGTAAATGCATTGTTCAATGTACAACTATATTATGTATATAAAGAGTAAAACAAGATACAATTAGATAACATATAAATTAACATAAAACTTAAAAGCAAATACAATGTTCAATGTATAAAAAATAATATATAAGTACTGTTGTAGCAGTTTTAATCTCAAGTTTGGACTTTTAAAAGTTCATGGGTGTAATCTTTCTATTTTGTAGAGCCAGAACCGCACTTTTCTTGAAAATGTTTGGCTATGGTTGCAATTTACATTGGATTGAATTTCATTTAATTGATTAAGAGTAGTTGCACAATTAAAAATAACAAAAAATAAGAGATTATATATGAATACGAAAGGAACGATAAGAGTGTAAACGGCAAAGTATTATTACTGCACCAAAATAAATGATCAAAAGAAAGGATAATGCAGAGTGCGTCTCCTCATTGCTCAAATGGCTAACAATATTTAAACAATAATTTTAAAATGTACAATTTTAACATTAGGGAAAACGTTTTCATAGATATTCAGAAGATGATAAAGTTTTTGGTCTATTTAAGTTTAATTACGCATATTAAAAAAAAATCGAAATATTCAAAATTAGTTGAAACTAAAAACCTTTAGTACATTAGAAATATCATTCAAAAGGATATTCTGAATTATTCATATTTTTTTAAATGTTGAAATATTAACAAAAAAAGCTATTACAAGATATAGTTGATTACTTATCTTATTAGTATTACTTTTTGATTAAATTTCCATAGTGCCCAGTTTATTGTATAAAATAGTTATGATCTTATTGAGGGTTTTGAAGATCTCGGGGACAGTTTAAGAAAACTGTATTTTGTTTTAAGTTTAAGAAAACCTTATTGTTTTTATGTTAGGGGTTTCAACACAAAACGAAAGCAACCTACAATGCTTATTTTTTGTCTAAGCACTGTCAAATTATGTGATTTAGTTGTGGCATTAAAAACAATAATTCAAAGAAGAGATTAAGATTAAGATTTAGCAATCGGTCTAGAGTTAATAGTCAGGTTAACAGACCAAAGTTCCACTAATATTTCTGCAATTAATATTCTTCATAAAGAAACCCAAAAATATTCTCGCTCAAATGTTGAAAACAGATTTAGACTTGTTTGATAGGGAAATTATCTTATGTTACGATCCACGAGTATAAGAAACAATGTGCTAAATAAATAAATTGTGCACTGAGTTGCAGATATTTCATGGGACCACGCCAGGGGACTCAGAATTGAGCATGCCATGAAGACGCAATAAACATATTATTTTTGAACATATTCATTCAGCATCACAAATCTGTCAAATGGGAACACTTAATTGAAACATATTATTACCGCGTAAAAAGGCCATGACTTTTCTCAGTTACCTTAACAGATTAAAAAATGTTTGAACATAAAATCACGAAGATGAAAGTCATTGTTGCCACTGAACTGCAGGGGCATGCCTAAGGACCTACGGAGAAGTGGGTATAAGTCCTTTTCAAGTTTAAGAGGTTTCTTGATTATTTTACTAAAAAAATCTTTTATTTATAATTGGATCAACAGAATTAATACAATAAAATATTTGTTGAACAAATTTATAATTATGTATCTATCAGTTTCGGTTTGTCCTACCATAAAATATAATGTGAACTATACCCAATGTGAATCCTACATCTTTTATATATCATTTAAATTGCTCTTAATAACCAAAATTGTGAAGATTAATTAGTTAGAATATTTAGAGAATATAATGTATTATATTCATTTTAATAGGGTCTTGTAATTAATTTGCACCAACACAATCTCTATTATGAACTGAAAGATTTTTATTAAATAATTTTATTTTAAATAAATATAGAGTGGCGTGGTTGATTAATTTTGGTCTAAAGTTTTTTTTTATAAACAGGTATTATACATTTGATTGTCAAAACAATTTAAAATGCACGCTCACGTTTTGTTCTATTTTTAAGAAACCAAATGTTATTCTGGGAAAAGTGTGTATATTGTCACCCAACATGCGGTCATAATTATATGCCTGAATAATATGCTCCCACACTTGGCAATCTTTACCATATCTTCCTGTTTAAATATAACATTTTTGTCAGCATATTGTTTCGGATACCCTTTAGTAAGTGTGGAGTATCAAAAAAACAGACAATTTCCCTACCATGTAACTCAAAACCTACAAGACTATTTTCTATATTTAAGAGATTATAATTTTCTTGGGTTTCTCTTTTAAGGACAAGCATACTAATAATAGAAACATTAATAGAAGCTTGAACCCACACCATACCTACTAATTCTAAACCACTTGATAAAACTAGTTCAATAATTTTTTTTTAAACTACAACTTGATAACGTGATTTTATTGTGCCTTGGCAAAATAAAAATCCAATTGGCTGCTTCCATTTAGTCTTAAATCCTCTTAACATGAAAACACATGCATGATTTGCAAAAACTGGTCTTCGCAAGCCATCTCCGAGATCTTGAAAAACTTCATATAATCGGAACTACTTTTGTACATTAGATTAAGTGATAAAGAAATTTCATCAAATACTAACACAAACTTTTTCTTGCAATTTCATTTCTTTTATCATTATTTCTATATTTTTTTAAATATGTATATTCATACCCGACCTAAAAGGAAGCTTTTTTAATAAAGTATTCATTGTTTTTCGACTCGGCAATGCTTATATTTTTGATAAAAATCGATAGCATCTATTGCTATATTTAGATAAAGCTAAACCAAAATTTTTGTTATCTTTAGTGTATCTACGACCACATATATATATATATTTTTTTCTTAATCTGACAATGAATAATAGAAGAAGTTGTTTCATTCAAGAATTTGTGGTAATAAAGTTTAGCAACCTCAGCTGCTTTCACCCTTCCTTTTTACTTTTCTTTTATCACCCTTCTGAATTTCATGCATCGGATGAAAAGTTTTTTCAGAAGTCAAGCCTGCAGGGCACATGCTGAGCATCTCTCGATTGTAGTTTAGTTTATCTGAAATAGATGATAAAAGTAAATGTATTAATGTTTAAATTAAATAATCCATCCACAAATAGTATTATAATTAAATAGTCAACATTTAAAGTTTTTTAATTTATGAAAAATGAATTCATGTAAATAGTAAAATTGTATAGTTATGAAGTTTTAAATAAAATTCACATTTTATAACCAAATAATATTCAATAATTATTTGGATAAAAAAAATTAAAACTATGTTATTTATTTATTTATACACCTTTCAGGGTGGAAACAAATATTTAACTGAATACCAAATGTATACTTATAAAGAACTTCAATTAATTAACAAAATTTTGTGAATTTATAACCAAAAACTTTACAGCAATATTAAAACTGAACTTATTAAATGTTTGCATCTTGGACAGGTCACACAAAAATCTGCAACATCATTAGTTGTTTTAGCTGTTTATTATTGAGATGCATACACAGAATATGTTGCATAAATATTTATACTATTTTGAAACTATGATAAATAGAATTAAGTCAATGTTCTCCTCACTCGTAATAGGGACAAGAGTCAAAACTCAAATTAATGCGAGACTATTTTAATCAAGCATATTGAATGGTTTATTTGTTGAAATTATGTATTGTTTACAAAATAAATACAAGAGATATGTTAAATAATAACAAATTCAAACATTGCAGGTTTTCAGGCGGAGAGTGTCATATATATCTCTAAGATCCACATTAAACAAAAAATACACATACACAAAAAATTATTAAATCAAATATATTATCAGAAACAAAAGATTAATAAATTTTCTGTTACCGATTGATCCTTTATATTTATTAATATATTAGAATGAACAATTTTTATCATTCAAAAATCAATAAAAACAGAAATATTACCAATTATTCTAATTATGAAATAAATAAGAAAGTATAGAATGTCTAATCTTAGAAGTAGGCTTTAAGTCTCAGTAGGCTTGGTACCAGTAGTACTGAAAGAATACTATCCACTCTGCGCCTGCACTCTACCCACTCCTGGTAGAGAAATGGTGTGATGCTAAATTAGTTGGTACGGATACACGGTATTGATTCAATCACATGTACCATACTTGTCATATACTTGCAGCTTTCATATCTGGTAGCTTATCAAATTAGATATTCACAATATAAAGGTAATGTTTACGGGACAAAGAGGTGCAATAGGATAAAGAACATGTGGGAATGTTTTAATTAATATGCATCAAAAATAATCATAAAAAACAAATGATGTGGGATGTTTACATTAATTGCAACAGGTGATTAGGCTCCTGATACAAAGAACTTTGATAGAACAAAGGACTTGTATGAAAGTTTAGATTAGGTCAAATAAAAAGTTAGCCTCTGGGACAGAGATTTGATAGGTCAAAAAATAAAGTGCGAGAAAGTATAGATTTATTCAAACAAAGGGTCGACAAGTATTTTTAGGTTCAGTAAGTCAGAGTAAGTAACCGTGTTTTTGATTCTGTTAAAATAAGTTCTGACCCTTGGCTATGTTTTTTCTTGCTTGTCCATCACGGATCACAATTTTTTTTACAATGATATCGTTAATAGTCAATTTCAGCTCCCGGCTAACATATGTCATCTTTTTCTCAATTCACCACATTTGATCTCTATAATATCCAAATTTTTTAATGATAATATTATTTATTGACTTGTAATATTTCCTATTCTATAATAATATTGTACTTGATCTATAAAATGTAATTTTTACTTGATTAATGCCACAAATCACTCTTGAAGGGTGGATTGCCTAAGTAAAAGAAGAAAATAAGATTTGTTCAAATAATTAAATAAATTTTATTATAAATTCAAACCTTTTCTTGCTTGCTGTACTCGTTTCACAGGTGTAAGAATATCAATTGGAGACAGATGAATTAATTCTACAGTTTCTGAAAATTGAGAATTGCTTGTTATTTAATTTAATATAAAGGGACAGGGATTAACAATAATTTAATTATTAATTAGACCTAAATGAAAAAGATACGATCCCCATTCCATATTTCAATTATTTTATCGGCTTCTAATTTTTTTCCATTTCAGCAATACGATGAATTGAACTCTTATATTACATATTCTATAACATATTTATAGGATCCTCTAAAAATTATTTTTTTGGGCCTTTAAAAATTCAACATGAAACAGCAGCAAGTCATCCGGAATGAACGTGACCAGTGTCATGGCAGACATTAACTATATATATATAACTTGTTGATGGTCAATGTTTTCATTTCTTTAATAATTATTTATTGTAAACGTGAAAGTTGTTTTTAATCTAGTCTCACAGGTTTAGTATTTTTTTTCATGAATATCTGCGTAACCCTGAGTGAGGAGAAAATAATACATAAAACATATAATGTAAGTCTTGGAGGCAGCAAGAAATAGACGAGCTGTCTCAACCAAGTCATATTAGAGAACAATCCTGTTGAGAGTGATAATGCTTCTATACCTAGGTGTGTATATATGTACGTATACTGATTTGTGTCCATGATCCCAAAGAATTATTATAAAGAACATTTAATATTTTTTAAACATTATGTCCATGTTTAAAAATATACTATTTAATAAAAATTAAATTAATTAACTAGAAAGATATACAGAAAAAAATTTATTTACTGAAAAAATATGTACGAAGTTGCGGGATTGAAACACCGGTAGCAACTAAATATTTTTTCAATAAATTGTTTATTTTTGTATATTTTTTTAGTAGATTCATTTAATTAGTATTAAAAATAGCACAAAATTATATTCTGAAAATGTAACTTCACAATAATATAGTGTCCACCTTAAAAATGTATTATTTAATCTGTAACTTTATAATTACAAATATAGTAATAATACAGGTAACTAAAAACTACTTCGCTATAATAACCATTTAGATTATTGTAGTAACTCGGAATAGTATCATCCACACTTTCTTCTACTGGAGTAGCGGGATCATGTATTTTTCTAATCAATTCTACTGTTTCTGGAAATTGAGGATAGGCTATTATTTATTTTAATATTAAGGTTAACATGGAAATGGAAAAGATTTAGTGTCACAGTAATTATTTCAATACACAAATAATGCAGATGCAATACATGCTGTTTTGTGGATGTGATTTTTTTGATTAAGAACGAAAATTTTATGATTTTAATTTAAATTCTAATAAACAAATTTTATTCATAACTTTGTTGTTACTATAAAAAATAGCTATTTGGTTACTAATATAAATCAGTAATAATACCCACAGACAAGTAAAGATTGTCTTTTGTATTGAAAAATATACAAACCTTTAAGACTGTAACTGAATCATGTAGTGCCACCTAACTCAGCATTTGCTTGTGTTATTTGATTGGCAGGTGGGAGATAATACCAAAAACTATTTTCTTTTGTTATTTCTCCATTAAACCCTGTAAAAAAAAAAAATATTTTATTATTTGGTTGATATTTCAGGAACCTTCTGAACCAAATTCAGAAAGAACAATATTTATAATACACAAATAATGCAGAAAATATACTGTTTTGTTTTGTGATTTTATTCATTAAGAATGAAAATGTAATGATTTTAATTGGAATTCTAATAAACCATTTTTTTAATATAAAATTAACTTTTTTGTTATTAACATAAATCAGTATCACAGACAATGTTTGAAGGAATGTGTTGAAATTAATTTTCAAAGATAACATTAATATAATGAATTTCAAATTTGGTAAATACATTTTTTAATACAATGGTTTTAAAAACTTTAATGATAAGTGATAAATAATAATGAAAGTGAGAGGTAGGCGATTGCCCAGTAGACTGGATTACAACGCCCAAGATACACGATAGAATTCAAAAGGCCGATAAAGAAGAAAAAAAAGTTACCTGGTACATCTATTGTTGGTACAGAATATATTCATAATCTTTTTGTTGTCTAGTCCCTGTTGAAATGTGAAAAATGTTTGTAACATAAGAGACAATGTTTATAAATTTGTTCATTCTTTAATCCAGTGAATATGACGCAGCCATTCTTTACAAACGTCTCCCTCATATACAGGGAAAATGTGGAAAGGCCCAGCCATACTACAGGAACACAGCATTTCTGTGACATGATATAATTTCTAAAAATAATAGAAAAAAACATATAGGAAAAACTTATACTTAAAAAAGCGTATGATTAATTAAAACATAGAAAGATAAGTCAAATAATATTTATTAGTGAGACAATACAAAGAAGTGCAATGTTTATATAATATTCAGGCATTATTTAACACTTTTTGCCCGATGGGTTAAAACAAAACATGTCTGGCAGTGGTGGGTCATTTTAGACCCACCTCAAGTTTTCGGTTTTTCAACCGTTTTGCGGGGGATTTTTTATAGATATTTCATTTTAAATATGATTTAATGAAATGGCATGATGTGCCGTAATGTTTCTGCTAAAAAATTAAAGTTAAAAATTAAAATTATTACAAATAATGTACATATTCTCACACATTAATAGACGCCCTACAAAGCCAAAATACAAACATCTACTGAGCATATGATCTTCTCCTCGGTTGGCGATTGTTTCTACCTGCTGATGTGTAACAGTGGTTATAAACAATTAAATTATTATTTTTTTTATATATATTAGTATTTTTAACACGTAAACCGAATGAAAATAATTTAAACAAAATATTTATACAAGTGAAATAAATATGTATATTATAAAAATTACACGCTTTTTACATGAAACGCAATCAACAATATTATAAGTAAAAGCAAGTGTAATTGACATCATTTTAAAAAATAAGTATAACAATATACAACTTATACTCAAAATAGATATAATATTGATTGTGTTTTGTGAATTCCGGTTAGATTGTTAAATAAATAAAATTGTTTGTTATTGTCAGAATATAATTGTCAAAAATATAAATAGCAATTGCCCCATGGCTGACCCGCTTCTAAAGTATGTCGGAACTGCCTTTTGTCACTTATAATTAGCAACAATAATATTGAAAACCCGACCAGATAGTGTCATAAAACTTACAGGTAGGCGCAACGCCCCTCAAATAGTTATATTACTGGCATTGTCTAAGGGCGGCCAGATGAAAATAAGTCAAAACAAATACATGGACGCATACCTGGTATCCTTTGTCTACCCACCGTAAAAAATGTCCTCAAAATGTTGACAATATATGTTTCGGTGTAAGCTCTGAGATTCAATCCCGTAAAAGTTACTATCTTTGGTCAGTTTTTGAGCGTTTTTTCACATTTTTATCAATAACTCATTTGAATCTCGTCCGATAACATTTATTTGTATCTCACATTATTTGTAAATATTTAATAAAAGATTAACTAGAAGTAAAACAGCATTAAACGAATATTTATCGCGTAATTCATATTTTTATAAACACCCTGGTCAGATCTGACCCACCACCGCAGAGAATGTGTTAATTGCAGTCATGTATCATACAAAATTTAAACTGAAAAATAACTTTTGTGTGCAACTTAATTTCTTCTACTATTTAATCGTCTAAATACGTCTACTACTATTTAATCGAAGAATTTCGATCAAATGCCATAATATATATTTGATTAATTTTTACCAATAATTTCGATTCGAGTAATAAAGCAACCTTGTAATGATGTAATGCAGCAACAATGTTAATGATTTTTAAAAAAGATCCCGTTAGTTGTTTTAATTATTGTAATTCGAATACTGCACATTCGTCAACCAACTGAGCGATGAGCATACATAAAAGATACATGCGATGCGAGACAGATGCGAAGTATGTGCTGCGACCAGTGCTTGTATAGTGATCACGTCTGTCGGCGACATTATCTTGTCACTCTTCCGTGTAGCGTATAATATCGGGAAGTGCAAATAATATCTACGAGCAATGCGTTTGCTTATCGCTCGCCAACGCGCGCGCATCACCTCTCGAAATGAACAGTTCCATGCGGGCCGCGCTCGTATTTACGTGTTTACCTCTCTCCGCACACCCCCCCACCGACCGAGCCCATAGCATCATCGGTATCGGTTGCCAGTGGCGGGGTACTACGGGAGCCACTGCGCGGACGCGGCGAGGCGAGGAAATTCATTAGCCAAAACTTTTCATTTTGGCAAAATATTTTGATGAGTTTTAAATTAAATACAACGATTGATTTTACTACCACCAATAAAGAATATGAATGAAGGAGTTTAATATTCTACCGAATCGAATATTAAACTCCATGATCGAAGAAACGCGAAAACACGAAAATCGAAGGAACGAAGAAAATGTGCTATCGATATCTTGTAATGAAGCTGAAAGGCGTATGATCTCGATTTGGAAGTAATAGTGATTTTTTTAAAATACTAAATTAATGTATAATATATACATATTAGTGATAATTCAGAAGTTTTTGTAATAGATACCTAATTGTAAGTATTGTATTGAATGGCAAATGTTTTAATATAAATATTATAATACTAATAGATTAATTTATGGGACTTTTATCTGTGCGGCACACACACGAAACACCACGGTATATAAAATTATATATTTATTGTCTTTTGCCGCATCGTCATCAAAAATCACTATTATTAAGGAAAACACATTCTTATTGTGAAGTTGTAATTATTCAGAAAATAGATCTGTGATATTTTAAATACTAAATTAATGTATTAATTATAAATATATACATATAAAATCAATTTTGTCGAAAAACGCAAAATCAATATTTTTATATTAAAACATTTGCCATTCAATACAATACTTTATTAGGTGTCTATTACAAAAACTTCTAAATTATCACTAAAAAGTTCACTAAATTGTCTAGTTAAATTAACTATTAAATGTAATTATTGATTATACTGAAAACAAAAAAGGAAAATGCAATGTTAAGGTAACTAAACAAATTTAAATAAGAATATAATATTATGAATACATATTTTAGATAATTATATTATTATTATATTTATATTTAACAAATTAGTGAACAAAGCAAGTAATGGACTCATATTATACAATTTACCGAACAAATTTATAAAAATACTGATAATAATCCCGATTTTAGCGATGTATGATATTTATTGCACTTACGCGTGGTACAATTAATCTAATATTATAAGGACAATTTTAGGAAACGGGAAAATAAAATATGAGAATCTATTGTACATATCTGATAAAATAAAAGCTCAACATAAAAAATATACTGGCACCTTCAGATTTGAATACGTGTACCGTGTTAATATGTAAACCTTTTTACAAAGTACCTTCTATCTGACAGTAGGGTGCCAAGCTAATGGAAGAGCTCTGAGGACGCGGATCTTTTGGGTCCTAGGTATTTTGTTTGTTTATGTTTGTGTTTTATGAGTTGTTATTGTCACCTGCTTACAATTTAGCCTAATCGCGATGGCGTCAGCATTTGTTGTTAGGGGTGCCACAGTTATTTAATTTGCGCAGGTAAAGCAAAATATTTTTATGACGAATTAATATTACCGGGTGATTCAACGTTTTCTGGGTGGTTAAATGGTTTAAGGGAGCATTTCAATACTAATTCAACTTTTCGCGTTTTTTACGAAAATTTGGGTATTTATTATTCATTTATATCAAAAATTATACACTAGATCAGTGACACGTTATAGCGTTTTGAGCAGCATGCTAGTGTTCATATCAGAGTGTCAGAGTTATCAAAGAACATATTTTACATATTTTTTTCTAGTTCAATTTAAATTTAAAAATACATATGTATAAATATCCAGGGGGGAGGGGGGGAAACACGCCAGCAATATTAAGTTAGATTTTCCGAATTTTTGACACGCTGAGCCAAAAGGTTTGCCATCATTGGACCAGATTTTTTTTAAAACCATAACTTAGATTGGACCTTTACACTAAAGTAAAACTAATAAACTTGATATTATTTGCCATCGTTACGAAAATACAGGCATTGTAAGAAGCGACCATTAAATTATTGTAAGTGTTCCATAAAATTGCCTTATTATTGAAAATTCTTTCATACACGAAATAGATAAATATATTTTCTAATAATCTGAAAGCCAAGATAACGTAGACAAATCTGTATTTATAAATTAAGAAAATGTTAAAAATGAATAATTTGCAAGACATTTTTTAATGGTTTTAAAACGCTTTGTATTTATATAAACAGACAATTTTAACTAATATATTGTATTTACTCTCATGTTTTCAGGCTTCAACTACTATTTAAAACCAAGTTTTTATTTATTTATTGAAAACACATTTTAAGTATCTTCTGTGTACAGTTTTCTGAGCTAATCTGCCATGTATATCTGACCTTTCTACCCGACGTTTTGGATTGCAGGATTCATCATCAGTCTGATGGACAAGACATCAGTCTGATGATGGACCCTGCAATGGGATTCGAAACGTCGGCCAGAAAGGTCAGATATACATAGCAGAGTAGCCTAGAAACTGCGCACAATAGATTCGGAACGGCCGTGAAAACCTAAGAATGTTTACATTTTAAGTAATATATTTTTAGTCTTACAAAATACTTATTATTAATATATCATTTTAATAATCATTCGAAGTTAAAAACTCCGTTAAACTCGCCAAAGCAAACGTGGAATCTATCGCTCCCTTAATTCTCAGTTAAATATTATAACGAGAATTCACCTCAACTTCCAACCACTTATAGAAATCAAAGATCTTATGACGGAGCAAATTTAAAAGATCTACTAAACTAGATTGGAAGTGATGGAAGAATTTTTCGAATTTAAATAAACTCGCAAAAAATAGTTTTACGAATTTGCAATGAATTGACAAATGCAGAATGCAACATAACTATGCAAAATAAAACCTGTAACATAATTACATACCCATAACATGCAACATAATTATGACAGAGATGTAGGTTAGTTGATTTCTTCAGAAAAAATCAACCGCCTTGTCGGCTAATTTTATGCGGAATTGCTTCTCGATTACTTCGAGCAGCAGGATGACAGAATTCTCGCTGAAAAATGATATTGAGAAATATTCGAAGAATTCGTCAAAAACCACCAAAGTGTAGAAAAAACAATAATTTTTAACTTATTTTTTATCTCTTTAACTGATTCCATATTCTTTTATGTTGACTTTTTGGTATAATAAATAATAATTGGGTAATAAAATATTTTTGATGAAAGTTATTTGACAACCCTGAATATCCCGGCCGGCATTTGCACCGCGTAAAAACAAACAAAGTTTGCGAGACTTCGGACAGTAATCGTAATTATTTCACCGTCTATCCCAGACAATCGGAAGTCTACAATATATATCAACAATATATCTTTTCCATGTATGATGAAAACCTAAATAATAAATATACTATTTTATTACATTTAGAGTATAATTTATTAAAACTATCCTGTAAACTACAACTATTTTTAATATATCACTGATTACATAAAACTTTAAAAATGTTACGCGCCAAATATTCAAAGGCCGTATTCCAGGATAACCACTACAAGAGATTACCAGGATTGCCATTAGAAGGAAGGATGCGCAACTAACTTCAGGGAGATGGCACTCTTCTCACCGCCTTTGCCGTGTGTGTTGTTCGTAGTCTGAGCGTGCCTTGAAAATAAAGTTGAAATTAAACCCATAACGTTCTTATTAATCATACCCAACCTAATAATTCAGAAGTGGGATAAAGTGTTAGCTCGAAAAAAGACGATTATAAGTTATAAACGTGAATATTCCGGTAACCACAATATACCCACGTGCTGCTCATATGTACGACGCCGTGACGCCATTTTGATTCCCTTGTTGGCGCGCAAAATAAATTGAACCGGGTATATTTCTGACCTTTGGAGTGACTTAATAGTGAATCGCAGTTTCTTAATTGTGCAATTTTAACTGTCCGATAACAAGTTTGTAGTGTAATTTGAACAGGTGACGGAATAATGAAACGCCACGCGCGAGGATCCCGTTACACCCGAAGATCGAGGAAGGAGAATATTGACACTGAGAGCGAGTCGACCTCGAGCAATGAGTCCGCCGGTGTTCTGTTAAAACGTCTGATGAAAGACAAGCTGAAGGGGATGGTAGAATCCTACCTTGCGCGAAGTGAATTACCGGTGGCGGCATCGCGCATGAGGGGTGATCAACTGATACCGAGGTTTGACCCTGACAGTAAGTCATATAATGTCAACACGTGGCTGCAGAAAATTGATCAGTTGGGAACCATCCACAACTGGGACGAGTATACAAAGTCCTTTTACATGCAGTCCAAGTTGGGGGGTGAAGCCAAAGAGTGGTTCAACCGGCTTGATGACTATGACTTCTCTTGGACTGAGTGGAAGGACCACCTAACTAAAGCTTTCCCGCGGCATCACGATTTCGCAGAATCGATAGAGGAACTCGCCGCTCGTAAGAAGATGGCGGACGAGTCGATGACGCATTATTTTCATGCAAAAATGGCCCTACTTTACCGGTGCCGCATCGATAATGAAAATGCAGTTTCGTGCATCATTCGGGGACTGCCAGCGGAACTTCAGGCAAATGCCAAGGCATTCCAGTGCACGAGTCCACAGGAACTCTATACAGGGTTTCTGTCATCATTGGACAGTTATAGGGTACCGCATACTGGGAAAGGGCACCCATCAAGGGTTGAAGTCCAACCCGTTCGGAGTCATTTTAAAGATGTGAGACGAGATCGAGATCGGCAACCCCTGGGCAGAACGATCAGCTGCTACAGCTGTGGGCGACGGGGGCACTCTTCCAAGGAGTGTCGCCGATTAGATCAACGAAACTGTAAGGGGTGTGGAAAACGGGGGCACATCCTAAAGGACTGCTGGATGAAAAAAAAAACCTGAGGATGCAAAGGTAGGAAGAACCAACGTCTTACTCGTGGGGTTAACAGATAATGCATTTTTCAAGGAAGTAAAAATAAATCAGCATAAAATAACAGCATACCTAGACAGTGGTAGTCAAATGAATATCCTGTCAATGAAAGTGGCAGCCGCTCTCAATCTGAAAGTTGACAAGAACCAGGAACCACTGGTTGGGTTCGCTGGAGGCATAACATTATCACTGGGTGAAGTTATCTTCAGGCTCCAGGTTGATAGTGTCGAACTAGACACGAGAGCTCTGTTATCAGATGCGGAGATGAAGGGGGCTGAACTTATTATTGGGCAGCCGGTTCTCAATCACCCAGGTGTCATTTTCACCGTGAGCCAGGGGTTGGCTCGAGTTGATTATAATGCTGAAGACCAACTCGAAAAAATACAAGTATGTGAGGAACCGCGCATCACAGTCAAGTCGAGGGAGGAAGTGGTCGTAGAGCCAGGAGAGACATCATATGTCTCAGTTGAAATCGTCGGAGGTGAGGGGTCCACAGTCTGCACCAAGCCCCGATACTTTGAAATGGGAGAGACGTGCTACATGCTTCCCGCGACCATTGTGTGTGGCGAGACGGGCCTTATATCAGTGTCCAATATGGGGAATAATCCTGTTCACTGGAAAGCGGGACAGACTATCACCCGTGCAGAGAAGTGTTGCGAAAATTTCAGTCAGTTTTGGCAAAATTCAGTCAAACCTAATGGATCAGTTGCTGCTTCAGTTGCGGCAGAAACGGAAGTTTCAGAGCACTTAAAAATGCCAGTCCCAAGGAAATTGAGCATTTTCATGTTGAGTGTGGGAGATATTCAGATGGGAGATGTGCCTGCTGACAGTAAAAATGAGTTGATGAGAGTGTTGAACAATCACACGAGAGTATTTGCAAAGCATGAGTATGATTTGGGAACCACAAACCTAACTGAGATGACAATTGATTTAACAACTACAAAACCGATTTACCATAAGCCATACAGATTGTCATTTGCGGAAAACCAAGTTGTTAGGTCCAAAGTAAATTCACTATTAGAAGCCAATATCATTCGCGAATCAAATTCGAATTATGCCTCTCCAGTGATTCTTGTAAAAAAGAAATCAGGTGACTATAGACTCTGCGTAGACTATCGAGCACTCAATGCTATTACTATAAAAGATCGTTTTCCATTACCTCACATCGAAGATCAACTAAATAAATTGGGAACATGTAAATATTTCTCGAATCTAGATTTGGCGCAGGGATACCACCAGGTACCTCTGGCTAAGGAATCTATTAATAAGACGTCATTTGTAACTCCTGATGGCCAATACGAGTATGTGAAAACACCATTTGGACTTGCCAATGGCCCAGCAGTATTCCAACGCTTGATTAATAGGGTGCTGGGAAGCATGAAGGATGAAAGAGTCCTGGCATTTATGGATGACATCCTGATACCATCGATAGATATTCCAGAGGGTATCCGGTTGTTAGACAAGATACTTGCACGTATAAGAGCGGCCAACTTAAAACTTAATCTGAGTAAATGTTCCTTAAAGACTGGGATTAGTTATCTGGGTCACGAAGTCAAAGCCGGGGAAATCAGGCCAGGAAATCGGAAAATTAGTGCAGTTCTAGATTTTCAGAAACCTACTAATGTTCACCAAGTTCGACAATTTATTGGACTTGCAAGTTACTTTCGGAAGTTTGTTCGCAATTTTGCCATTATTGCTCAACCGTTAACATTGCTTACTAGAAAACACACTGTCTGGGGTTGGGGAGACTCACAAGAAAATTCATTCCAAGAATTAAAAACCATTCTTACTTCCAAGCCGGTGTTAGCCCTTTATGATAGATCTTTAGAGACTGAAGTGCATACCGATGCATGCAAGAATGGATTGGGGGGAATCTTATTACAGAGACAATCAGATAGCTGTTTAAAACCAGTTTATTATTTTAGTCGTGTCACTACAAGAGAAGAGAAGTATTACCATAGTTATGAATTGGAAACACTTGCTGTCGTAGAATCTTTAAAACGTTTTAGGATATATTTGGTGGGGTTGCGATTCAAAGTGGTAACTGATTGTGTGGCAGTTAAATCCACCTTAACCAAACGAGATATAATACCGCGAATGGGCAAGTGGAACGCATAAATAGAACAATTTTGGATGCTATGCGGACGAGTGTAAGTGACCAGAGTAAATGGGATGAATTAATACCAAACATAATCCAAGGCATTAACAACACCACTAACGAGTCAACCAAAGTATCTCCTTTTGAACTCATGTTTAGCTTCAAAAGCACGTTGCTTCCAGGTATGGAAACGAGTAGTCGTCAATTGTCAGTAGAAACCTTACGTCAAAAGGCTCGAGAGAATTTAAAGAAAGTGGCAGTACGAATGAAGGAGCAGTATGATAAGAAAAGGAAACCAGCCAGGAGTTATAGAGTAGGTGATTTGGTTTTGTGGAAGGGTTCACCAGCATGTACAATGAGTGGAGTGAATAAGAAACTGGATGGAAAGTATTCAGGGCCTTATAAAGTAATAGTTGTTTTAGGAAATGACAGGTATAAGATAAAAAGTATAAAAGGTATGCGTGGGTATAAAAATTTCACTGCTGTTGTTCCAGCCGATGCAATGAGGTTATATGCCCCATTAAATGAAGGCACTTCTGACTCTGATGACAGCAGTGGGGATACGAGAGACCGAGAGGACCTAATTGACCTACTAGAAGGTTAAGATGGGTTGTAAGTTAATGGCATTTGTGACTCCCTGTAAGGTTGAGAATTGTGACTCCCTTCAAGGTTGAGAATTGTGAGCACTCTCTTTATGGTTGAGAATTTGGGTACTCCCATTAAAGTTGAGAATTTTGAGAACTCCCTGTAAGGTTGAGAATTGTGACTCCCTTCAAGGTTGAGAATTATGAGCACTCTCTTTATGGTTGAGAATTTGAGTACTCCCATTAAAGTTGAGAATTTTGAGAACTCCCTGTAAGGTTGAGAATTGTGACTCCCTTCAAGGTTGAGAATTGTGAGCACTCTCTTTATGGTTGAGAATTTGGGTACTCCCATTAAAGTTGAGAATTTTGAGAACTCCCTGTAAGGTTGAGAATTGTGACTCCCTTCAAGGTTGAGAATTATGAGCACTCTCTTTATGGTTGAGAATTTGAGTACTCCCATTAAAGTTGAGAATTTTGAGAACTCCCTGTAAGGTTGAGAATTGTGACTCCCTTCAAGGTTGAGAATTATGAGCACTCTCTTTATGGTTGAGAATTTGAGTACTCCCATTAAAGTTGAGAATTTTGAGAACTCCCTGTAAGGTTGAGAATTGTGACTCCCTTCAAGGTTGAGAATTATGAGCACTCTCTTTATGGTTGAGAATTTGAGTACTCCCATTAAAGTTGAGAATTTTGAGAACTCCCTGTAAGGTTGAGAATTGTTACTCCCTTCAAGGTTGAGAATTGTGAGAACTCTCTTTATGGTTGAGAATTTGAGTACTCCCATTAAAGTTGAGAATTTTGAGAACTCCCTGTAAGGTTGAGAATTGTTACTCCCTTCAAGGTTGAGAATTGTGAGAACTCTCTTTATGGTTGAGAATTTGAGTACTCCCATTAAAGTTGAGAATTTTGAGAACTCCCTGTAAGGTTGAGAATTGTTACTCCCTTCAAGGTTGAGAATTGTGAGAACTCTCTTTATGGTTGAGAATTTGAGTACTCCCATTAAAGTTGAGAATTTTGAGAACTCCCTGTAAGGTTGAGAATTGTGACTCCCTTCAAGGTTGAGAATTTGAGTGCTCCCTTTAAGGTCGAGCGGTGGGAGAGCCCCAATGAGCATCAAGTAAAGAGGAGTGGTACGGGTACAAAACAATGAAGGAAAGTGTCCTGTCATTGTGAGGTGATTCCAATAATGAGATACTGATTTCATATATAATCCAATATTTTGTTTTAGGAATAAGAAGGTAGTTCCTGTTGGGTGGACCCAACAACTTTCAGGTTGGGAGAGTGTTACGCGCCAAATATTCAAAGGCCGTATTCCAGGATAACCACTACAAGAGATTACCAGGATTGCCATTAGAAGGAAGGATGCGCAACTAACTTCAGGGAGATGGCACTCTTCTCACCGCCTTTGCCGTGTGTGTTGTTCGTAGTCTGAGCGTGCCTTGAAAATAAAGTTGAAATTAAACCCATAACGTTCTTATTAATCATACCCAACCTAATAATATTACATGGAATTTAATTACTTCATTGTTTACAGAAATATTGTTTTTGTACTAAACAAAATGTGCGAACGAATGAAATAGAGCAATTATAGCTGGGTATGAATATAAAATGAACAAATATTTAAATAAACTAACCTTTCGGATCTTGGGATTCCACAAGAGCCGGCGGCGTATAAATATGAAGGAAGGTTGGATGGATACGTCAGTGGTAATAATGTCTTCATTAAACAATGTATATATAACATATTAATTATTTAAATATTGTAGGTCTTTCTTTTTCCAGTCTTTGCAAACTAAATGCTTGAAGAATTTAAATATTATATAATTATTAATTATCCATAATAATACTACGTATCCTACTAAATGATTTACCATTAGGATATGAAAAATGTAAAAATGGAGTTTAGCTTTTATCACTATAGGTCCGTAGGAAATAACTACTTTGTCAGTGAGTTGGAATAATAGGGTGGATGGATTAGATTTTGAATTATGTAATGATACATAATAATCACTTTATGTGTTGTAGAATGGAAAACAGTGTTATACAAAGTATTATCTGGTCTATTGTCGGCACACAGTGTATACGTAACCTTTTAAATTCCACATTTTGTTAAAATATTTGTCGCAAATACACCACTTTGAGAAATTACTTTTAAATACAGTTACCTGGGGATTTTATTTTCCACTCTTCTGAAAACAATAACTAATAACACTTCAAAAACTATGTACGACACGAAAACGACAGTTGAAATATGTTTTAAAATATTATCAGTAGAATGTTGTAAATATTTTAATAACATGTACATAAAAAATAAAAATGACACTTTCCAAATATTTTTAAAAATCTGAATAGCGCTACGTCACAGTGAGTTCAAAATTACCAACTGTATGAAGTTATGAAGATAGGTATGGAAATGTCAACATATTATTTCAGAAAACTGTTATACCGACATACTATTTCGGAAAACTTACGTCATTGTATCGGATATCGCAGCCTCTAATAAAATCTTTAAAGATATTTTTTTATTTTATTCGAGACTTAAACCATTCACTGAAAGATTGCTGTTTGCGCGACGTCTGTGAAATAAAACTGGAATTTCAGAATAGCCAATATTGAAACATTATTTATTGTGTTTATTTAGTGGTGGTATCAATGTTTGACTAACGAATGTCGGGCGGAATAGTGCTGCAGTAGCGAGATCTGTAGAAGCTCCGATTCGGCGCAGCCATTTTGTTTTTATTTTGTATGAAGCGCCCAGCCTCTGCCTAGGTCCCACGACTGCGCGGTTTTCTATTTCTCAATTTCTTAAAGCCATAGATAAATTTGGTTCAAGCTGGCCATCTATCTTATCTATGATCAGAGCGCAGGCATCTAATTAGACTCTACTAATAAAAAGGGTTATTAATGGATTAGTAGTAAATTTGAACCATAGTAAATTTTTATTATAGTCACTTTTTACCCTTTCTCGTGGTTAAAAACGTTTGCGCGTCAAATTGACTATAGTCAAAGATAATCACGCCTAATAGTGTAGCAAGGCGAACAATCAAGAATTTGATTTATTTTAACACTCCCGGGTTCTGGAACGAGACATCTTATTTTTAAAACTATTTATTAAATATTAATGACATTGAACTGGTATTCATTGTAATCCTCATAAATATCCCAAAAAATGCAACGCGCAAAAAAAATGTATAGTAAGACAGCAAAAAGTCGAGAAAATTATGTTTTTCCATAGACAATCGGGACTATTTTATAAGGTAATTCGCCTTAACCTTCAGGTACCGGAGCGGGGTGTAAAGTGACCCCACTCAAATTTGCATTTTTATGAAGTATAATATTTTTAATATAATTTCTTATACAATGCGAACAAGGTACTAGCAAATTTGTCGTCATTTTATAAGAAACTAATATTTTGAAGACTCATCACTCACAAGTGCCTGGTTAACGGGAGCTGTGTGAGCAGAATGACGTGGCCGGATGCGCTGCGATTGGAAACACACCGCACGCGTCAAACTAGTGAGCTATGGACGTGTGTTTCAAAAGTTACGATCCAATATTATAATATTTATTTCAAAACGCATACAATTAGAAATGGAATGGAATTATTGGGATTATTTTAAAATACTTACAACTACAAATAGGAGAGAGTTATTATGTTTTGCATTCATCGCAAAGTAAAATTATGTGGGTATAAATGAAAAATAAAAATCATGACATTCATTTAATCAAAATTAAGAAATCTAAACAGCTCATAACTTAAATAAGTACAAAACATTTTCGTTTGGAAGAAATCGTAGACATTTAAAATTATATGAAATATTATGTATAATTAATTATACAAATGAATACAACTTATATAACTTAATTAACTTACCATATCGCCGTTTTCTGCGGGGGTAGGCAGAGAGGATAGAGCGCCACACTCTTCTTTCCTGACACAGAATTCTCGCCTCATCCACATTCATACATCTTCTCATACAAGCTCGCCGATTATTGTGGCTTCTAAGAGGACTATCCTCCAGTATCTGGTTTACCTGGTCGTGCAAGTCTTCAGCGGACATATATCTTTCTTACCATTCTCTTACGTAACTATATAATTTACATAATTTATTAACTTGTGATCAAAGAATTCAATTCTCACGAATGCGGGGACCTCAGTACCTTGAGTATTTATAGCTGGTAGTCAGGTATCGCGTTCGGCTACATTGTTCGCTTGCACTGTGCACGGCTAACAAGAGGGAACGAGATGGTGATGAAGGTGAATGCGTTACCGATCTGATAATAATTATTATTAATATATTAATAACTGGGATCTCAGAAATGGAAAAAATAAAGTTGTGACCTCTGCTACGAGTTGCGAAGGAGGGTTGTTCGATCTTGCATCTCTATACCTCTGCATAGAATTCCAAACCACACTCTCAGAAAATTGCAGCCTTTGGAATGTGAAGTTTCAGCCCCGGTGCGCGTTTTAATTAGAAACGACAGTAAAGTAGGCAATGCATAAATCTGTCTTAAAACTATTTTGAACGGGCACAAGCATAGCCACTGATTATAAACTAATTTAATATTTGTGGTTATACAAAGTTGAAAATATTATTTCAATACTTTCTAATACGAATTTGTCTACCAAAGCACGACTAGTGGTACACAATGGAGTCACGGAGAGAATGTAAAACTGAGAATCGCTTAGGTGATCCATATGACACAAATGTTAATGGCACCAGAAATATAACTCGATACAATGAGGTAAACCACCCGTTAGAAGCCTCAATGATCGACGAGCGTGCGCGAGAATATATGAATGCGGATGTGAGAATTATGTGACAGAATAAAAGAATGTGGAAAGCGGCATAATGGTCAGTTGGTTAAGTTAGTTAATAATGAGTTCGACCTCATCTTATTTCCAAAGCAGTCTTGTTGTCTATGTTCTGTAAAAAGCTAGTCGTTATCCGACAGTAACTGACCGATATCCAATTTAGAATTTCGAGTTGCTAATAATTGCATTGCTGTCAAATTATCTTTATCTAGATGATTTACAATTTTTTTTAAGATTTCCGGTTCTTTTTTTTTTACAAAATTGAGTATACAAATTATAATATTTTTGAATCCTCCTATCGCTGCGAGGTGCAGGGATGTAGCTTTGTCATTAATTTCTGCGCGAGCGTCAGCCCCCGCTTCTAACAATTGTGCGACAATAGGTTCGTGGCCATACATTGCAGCCACATGAAGAGCTGTCCAGCCATGTTTATCTGCAGAATCAACATCAGCCATGTTCTGCAGCAATGCCGAAACACTCACTTTGTCACCATTCCGAGCAGCTAAATGTAAGGCAGTCCAGTTATCAACATCTTGAGAATTAACAAAACATTTAAGAATTTCTTCCCCCTTTTCTTTTGCATTATTTAATAAAACGGTCGCTGCACGCTTCTGTCTACTCAACGTAGCTAAATGAAGCGCAGTGTTTTTTTTTTGTTCTGTTTTTGACATTATGTTAGCACCGTGCTTCAACAGCTCTTCGATCACATCCACACTTCCTTCGTGCGCTGCGAAATGAAGAGCTGTTGTATTTCTATTTGTTTTGAGGTCAACTTGTATTCCGTTTTCCAGTAAAACCTTAACAATATCTATGTAACCATTGCTCACTGCGAAATGTAGAGCGGACCAGCTTTGTCGAGTAAGAGAGTCAATGCAAGCTCCATTTTTTAATAATGAGAGAACAACTTCTGTGTGACCGTTCTCCGCTGCCATGTGTAATGACGTCCGACCAGTCCTCTCCGGAAGGTTTATAAATTTCATCATTAGGTGCTCACTCTCAAAACTTTCATAATGGCGCATTAAAGCATGAACAATATCGAGTTTACCACTCGATGCTGCAAAGTGTAACGCTGTCATAGTGGCTTTAGCCTGAGATAAAATATTAGGATTGTACTGCAATAATACCTGAACCACGTTACGGTATCCTTTTTGTGTTGCAACGTGTAAGGCTGTGCAGTTATCTTCATTTGTTGAGTCAACATTGGCACCTGTTTCTAATAGAACTTTTACAATGTCATCATGTCCATTTGATGCGGCCAAGTACAAGGCGGTGTTACCTTCAACATTAGTCGCTTCCACATCAGCTGTATTGTGCAGCAATGCTGTTACAACATTTTGATGTCCGTTAAAGGCTGCAACATGTAAAGCTGTCCATCTTTTCATACAAACTGCATCAACTCGCGCATTTTGATTGAGAAGAATTGAAACGACATCAATGTGACCATTCTCTGCTGCTGCAAACAAGGGAGTCCAACATTCGTCAGCGCATCTGGAATCGTCACCAGCAACGTTATTGATCAAAATATTTATATAACTGTTCGGTGCCGCTGAATGTTGTGGCACTGAATATTTTTTGACTAGAGCATTTACATTTGCTTTTCCTTTATTTATTAGTAAATTCACAATATCTCTGTATCCTTTTTTTGCTGCCAAATATAAAGCTTTCTCGTTTTCTTCACTGTGATCGTAGACTGCATTTTGTTTCTCTAATAAAATAAGTACAATGTTTCTACGACCGTTCCATACCGCCAGCTGTAAGGCGGTCATCTTACCTCCTAGACACCCGACGTCAGCTCTTCTTTCTAGTAATAAATCTACAACAGGTCCGTGTCCTTTGCTCGCTGCCAAGTGTAATGGCGTATAATTATTTTTTGTTAATGAATTGACTAGAGCATTATTCTCAATTAATATTCGGACAATATTATCATTACCATTTGTTGCCGCCATGTGCAGAGCTGTCCAGCCATAATTTGTTACGCCATTGACATCGGCTCCTTTCTGTAAATATATATTAACCACTTGCTCATGACCATTACACGAAGCTAATTGCAATGCCGTTTTCCTTCCCAACGTTTGGGAATTAATGTCAGCTCGTTTACTCAGTAAAGCCGTGACAATTCTGTCATGACCATTTTCCGCAGCAATATGCAGAGCCGTCCATTTATTCACAGTCAATTCATCAACATTTGCTACCTTGTCAATTAATTCCAAAACTGTACATTCTAGACCATCTGCTGCGTAATGGAGTGCTGATCGGCCATCTTCGTCTTTAATGTGAATATCAGCATTTTGATGAATCAATACTGAAGCCGTGCCCTCTTCTCGTTCTTGTAATGCCATGTGTAATGGCGTCATTCCATTGCGTGACACCGCATTAATATTAGCTCCATAAACCAGCAGCACTCGAACAATGTCCGTAAGGCCATTAAAAGCTGCCACGCAAAGAGCCGTACAATCATTTCTAAGCGTAGCATCCACCTGGACTCCGCTTTCCAATAACATGATCACGACCTCCTTATTGGCGTACGCCGTTGCCAGATGTAAAGGTGTGACATCATTATTTATTGTTTCGAAATTTGATCCAAACTTTAAAAGTGTCTCGACGACTTCTGTATAACCATTTTGAATTGCACAAAGAAGTGGCTTGTAATTATTAATTTTTTCTATACCTAAATGTGCCCTTTCACATAATATTTCTTCAATTAAATTCTTTTGACCATGTTCTGCCGCTAAACATAAGAGATCAATAATATCATCGTAATTCGTATCAATATGTTTCTTTTCTTGGAGAAGTTTCACAATTTCAACGCATCCACATGTAAATGCAGTTTGAACTGGAGTTTGATGACATTTATCTTCTTCTTTTGTATCCAAATGTTGTAGGAAAAAAGCGAATGTTTTGAGACTGTTTCTCTGGGCACAGTGATGGAGCGCCGTCCGCCCGAACAGATCTCTCGCTTTTATATCTGTGCCTTCACCTATACAAATTTCAACATGCGCGATATTATCATGTTTTGCAGCATTAAACATGTCATTCTGTTTTGTCACTACATTCCGGTATTCAGTAAAGCTTCCTTTAAGTGTCATATTTTCGGGCAGTGTGGGCCTTCCTATGAGCACATCTTTCCTTAGGACTAATTCTTTTCCTTCTTCGATGAACTTAAAAGCGCTAAAAGCGATGGATATAAGCGGGTCGAATGGTAAAATATCCATCAATAGGTCTCCGTGTGCTAAATATTTTCGTAAGTTTAAACCTATCAGAACTGCAGAATATCTACCATAGAATGTATTGTCGATGAGAAGTTCATTATATTCTAAAATCTCACTTAAATCTAAAACGAGCTTCTCCACAGCGACACGTTGGTGATCGTCAGCCATTCTGTAAAGCATTTCCTCTGTATCACAATTTAGCATTTTTTTTAGTAAACTCAATCTTTTATCATAGTCTTGCTGTATTGTGTCATTTTTGAGACTATCTATTGTATCGTTTATTTTAAATTTCAATTGATTTTCAAGATTCAGAGAGGCGAAGAGCGTTTTTAGAGCCTCGTATGAAATTATTTGCCCTTTATTTAAGCTCAAAAAAAAATTTTCATATTCCGTTTTTGCGGCGTTTATTTGGGATATGCAGGCATCGAAATTTAATTCTTTGTAATTCCTTATAAGTTCATCAAATTCTTTTGGTTTTAATTTAATTTCTTTTAATAAAGAAATAAACCGATCTTTATTCCCTTTACCATTACACATACCGATGAGATTTATTTTGTTTTGGTAATATTTCTTTTTAAGATCTATTGCCAATCTTAATTTTTTTCTATCGTCGGTGGAATCTAAATAGTTTTCAACTCTGAACAAAACTTCATTAAATGTATCTTCGTAATATGTCATCTCTTCAGACTGTTGCGAGTTCGCGTTAAACTCTTCAAGTTCATTTCTAGTTTCTTCTAAAGAAAGTAGACTAAAAATTCTGCAACAAATATCATTTATTTTTATAATCGAACGACTGCTAACAAAGTTCGATAAAATATCTTCAAGTAATGGAATAATTTTCTTCGTACTGGTAGACTCCATCTGTGACCTTATCTTTGTCAGGAAAATCTGACACACATTTTTAATTTGTGGTAAATTGTTGTAATGACGAATGCAGCTAACAAATGTTGATAGATTATAAATACAGCTGGTACAGGCAGAAGGATGAAATTTTGATACACCGCTTTCTAGTAATTTAAGTATATTTTTAATCTTACATATATTTTCTGTTTCTTCCGCTGATTCCTTTCCAAGTTCCTCTTCCAACTGCTTCAATAGCCCCATTAACATATCGATGTCTATCGTACTACACAATACATGATCGATTTCTCTCAAGTCTAGATTGCTTAAGTTCCCGCAGATTCTCTTTATATCTTTCAAATCGTTACTTTTTATTATTTTAGCACAAAATGTCGCAACCGCTCCAAATGTCTTGTTTCGAAGATTCACAACCACTCGAATTTTGACTTTCCTAAGATCTCTCTGTACAATATAGAAGAAATCCTTTTGTTGAGACTTAGACTTAGAGATCGGAATGTAGGGGCGCTTCAGCACGACTCGCAAAGAATTGTCGTTGTTGAATGCGCAGTATAGATCAAACGAGTCGGGGGAATCCTCAAGGAGCTCACTCAGCACCTGGAGGGCTCGCTGGATCACCAGCATACCTTTGTCTCCGTGCTCGCGAATATCTGCTGATAGAGCGAGGTTTAAGTACCTCGAAATTCGTTTTAAGTCATACACATTTTTTAGAATTTGAAAGTTTTCGTACAGTATTAACGAGGAATTGTTTATCGGGACACTTTCCATGATTACATCATGATTAGATGATATTATTCTATCCTGCGATTTGTTTTCCAGGAGATTGATCTGACGAAGGCTCGTTGAGAAATTGTTTAGATGGTTTAATACAGTATTCTTATCCAGCACCAGTTTATAAATGGCATCGCTAGCATTTTGTTGAACATTACAAAAAATGAAAAGCATTAAGCAAAGCGATACTTCTTCCCAAGGTAATATATGGTAAGTTTCCTTCAGCTGATGCTTCAGGGCGTGTAAATTTAGCGCGAGGGCTCTTCCCACAAATATGAACTCGTCGTCTACATCCCTCCGAGAATATTGCGTGCACAGCGTATCAATGTGCTGAATGGTAGTTTTAATTCGCAGTTGCATGTCCTCCAAAGGGATACTCCTGGATTTAAATTCTTGCACCGTTTCAATACTTCTTTGGCAGAAAAATTGTGTCCCCAAAATTGTATATTCCACTGTCATTTGCACATGTAGTGATAATGGAATATTCTTCAGTTTCAATTCAATATACGACTCCCGTAAAATTTCAATGCTTAAGTTATCTAACGATCGTAATTTTTGAATAAACATTGTTAGCAGTTCAACACTACCCAGGCGAATTATCTCGCATAAAGTTTTTTTATTTGACTTCATAAAATCGGTTATGAAAAATTTGAGTACTTCATTCTTTTCCTCTTCATTGATATGGGCGATGATCGCTCCCCTCTCCAGCATATATTTTACTATCAACCATTTCCTGCTTTTTATAGCAAATTGTAAAGGACTTTTTTCGCATACATCGAGTATGTTCACGTTAGATCCCGCTACCAGGAGCTCCCGAACAATATCCCACTTGCCAGCCTTAATAGTCCGCTGCAACGCAGTTACTCCATTCCAGTCGGCAATATTTACGTCTGCTCCTCGGTTTATCAGGCATTGTGCTACCTTCCACTGACTGGCTTTTATAGCGATTTGTAAAACAGTCATACTGTAGCGATCTCTAGAATTAATGTCGACCTGCTGCTGTAGCAGAAACTCAACAACGGAGAGGTGACCCGCGCGTGCCGCCCAAGACAAGCAATTCATGCCGTACTTGTCGAAAATGTGAATGTCTGCCCCTTTTGTTGCCAAATACTCTACTACTGTTAACTGACCACCTTTAGCAGCATGCTGTATAGGAGTTATACTGTTTCGGTCTGCATCATTGAAATCGGCTCCGCGGCCGACCAAGTACTTGACAATACTTAAATGACCATATTTAGCACTCCACGACAAAATACTCTTCCCATATACATCACGATGCATAATATTTGCGCCAAGCTCGACTAATATTTGGACTGTTTCAATTTTTCCTCCCTTAGCTGCGAGCTGTAAAGGTGTCTTACCCTCCTTGTCAATAACATCTATTTCTTCTGGAAGCAACTGACCTAAATACAACGCTATTTCGTAATTGCTTTTTTTAGCAGCAATATGTAACGCCGTGTGTCCTTTGATATTTGTCGCCATCAGTAGATAATGACGCTCATCTTTGTCTTCCAATTGTCTATGGATGGTATCCAGTTTATTATTGCTAACTGCTTCGAGGAAGGGCGATATCTGTGTTATCTTTGCATAAATTCTGTTCCACTCTGTATTTAGTTTCGAGGCATATTCATTACTTGATAAATAATTCATTAAGTATTTTACATATTGTAAATTGTTTCCTTCGGATATTTTAAAAATTGTCGCTGAAATAATATGTCTTATTGCTTCTAAAGGATATGTTTGTAAAGTATCTAGAAATGTACGCATTACTTCGGGACTGTTTTTCTTGGCTGCTAAATATAATGCCGTGTCGCCCTCCATGTCGCGCGCTGCAACGAAAAAGACAAGAGCCCCTCCCGCTAGGTCTGCTGGGAAACCTCTCAGAAGGAATTTAATTATGCAAACATTTTGTTCTTGGACTGCTATATGCAAAGCTGTTTGATACAACTTATTGTAGAATATCTTCTTTTTACGCAGCCACAAGCTATTTATTATTAATGTGCTCTCGTAAGTAGGTAATTGTTGGCATTTACTCAACTGTTCATTGATAAAAAGTCGGATAATCTTATTGTCGGCGTCTAGTAGAATTTTTGACACAAGTAACTCTTCCGCAGGCGGGTATCTACGACAACAGGGGCCTAGTGACTTTTCCAACCAGCGAACCACCAAGTCGGCGGTGTAGTATTCGGCAAATGTTCTGTGGATGAATTCAACGTCGCCGTCTCCGCTAATCTGGATCAACCCTATTCTATTTAGCTCTATAATCTCATCAGGTTCATTTTTTTCCTCCAAATAATTATCTCCGTCATCTGGAAAAATTTGTCTGAAACCAAGAATTCGATGTTTTTCAGTGAGAGCTTTCTCAAGCCACGCTCTGTTTACTTTTGTCAATCCAGCGGACAAGCCAGATTTATCATTCAAATAAATATCATACTTTTTATTAATAAATACCCTATATAAATCATAGATATTGTCAATATATAAGTTGATGGGGTCGGGGGTGGTTTCAGGCGATTCAATGAATAACTTGGCCTGTTTCAATGAGATTTCAGCCAGCATACGCATCTGTAAAGGTATCCCCATAAAACTTGTTATATCAGTACCGAGAACCGCTTCAATCTGTGTATACATACACTCGGCATACTGTTGAAGCTTGCTCTCTTCTGCTTTCCCGTATCTTTCTAGCTCTAATACTAAATGTGACCGCCAGAATTTGACCAGAAACTCTTGTTGTAAATGTTTTCCAATTTTTTCAAATTTCGTAGCGAACACCGACAACTCATTTTCTAACATTGCGCTAGGATACTTCCTGGTAGTTATAAATATTACCGAAGATGTTTCATTTTTCAAAAATTTCAACAGCTTTAGAACTTTTTCTTGGGAGCATTTTCGCGTTATTCTTCCAGAATATTCTTCTTTTATCTCGTCGAATCCATCGAATAATAAAAATATCTGTCTGCCTCCGTGTCTAGATTCCAGGCAATACTTTAATAAGCTGTACTCCAAACTATCTCCATTCTCTGAAAGTAGGAACTGAGTTGCAGAGTCTAGGCTAAGCTCAGCGGGCAAACTCTTAATAGGCGTTTGAAAGTGTTTCAAGTCTATTCGTATTACCCAAGACGATGTAATAAACCGCGACAAGCTAGTCAGACTAGTGGACTTCCCCATGCCGGGTTCGTCAGCGATGATCACCACTTTCCTTCTTCTGTCGCACAGAGCTTCCTCGTCCACCGAGTGGCCGATGTCGGTGGTTGCGTACGGGCGCAGGCCGTCTAGAGAGCCAACGGAGCGCCGCCACACCAGACGCGGGCCTGCGCTGGTTTCCTGAACTACCAGAAAATGAACAGGTTTGCCGTAATTCCTCGCTATTATAACGTCAGCTTATTTGTCACTGCCTGAGATTTGAATATTTTCATTTTTTACAAACGCGTTACGATCATCTTCTTTTGAAATTCCAAAAAAATTCATAAGTAAACTCTTACTTTTAATATTTTCAAAGACAAATATATCATAAGCATCTCTTAACTGCAAAAGTTTATTTTTTATTTTCAAATCAATGACTATCTGACAGTTAAATTTTCTTTTGATATAAAAGTTCCGATCGTACATTCGTTCCCATTTTACGTGTCCGGGTGTGACATCTAGCCAATATACAATCTTATTTGCTTTTTTATGGCACATTTGCTTAAACAAGAGTGCACCGTGTTCGGTGAATTCTGCAGTCACTATCCTCTCACTATTCTGCAGCTCCGCCCATCTCCCCATCCTGACTGTCTTCTCGCAAAGACCGCTGATCACAAAATGTGTAGTTTGGTTAATATCACCCATGAAATTTAATAAAATATTTTCTACTTTTTCTATACTCGTATCAATATTAACAGTGGCGTGCGCAACTTCCAAGTCGCATAAATTCGATAACTCGTTGCCAATATTTAGTAGCGGATTTATTTTAGTGACTATGTACTTAAATTTGACGGTGTCCAGCAAACGGTTTAATAGATCAAACGGAACAACCGCATCACGAACTACGATAAAACATCCCAAGCTCAAGACGTCTCCTTGTAAAACTATAATTTTCTTCCTAGAAAGCGACTCCTGCGCTTCTTCGGTAAGATCCGAAAACGTTATATCTCTAATGCTTACTTTTCTTACCACTAGATCTGAACTGAGAAAATTCAAATGTTTAGACAAATTATCTTGACTGGATGAAATTAATATAAATTTCTTAACAGAAAAATTCTTTAAATTATCTAGAATGTGTTTAAAAAGATTGATGTCACATTGACTGAGCTCTGGCCTGTTTTTATATTCAATTATCAATAAGTTGTCAAAAGAAAAATTTGATTTCAGTACACCTTGAATGTTGAGAAATTTTTCAAGTTTTAATAATTGACTCCACTCTAAAAAAGTTTGACACTTTTCATCTACATATTTAGACAAGTTTTTACAATTTTCGACATTCATTTTCCAGGCCTCTTTAATTTGACTGTACACATTACGTAACCTCGTAGCTTCGAACCCGCTGTCTGGAGTTGAAATGTACAAAATACGCTGGGCGCTGGATTGTAGGAAATCCTTTAGGCCAATTCTATCTTTGAAGTTGACCTGGCTCTCTGCTAAGGAGTTTAGATAATTGAGGCTCTCTACTCGGTAGGTGAACTCCGCGGCAGAAGGCACCAAGGCCATCTGCTCCTTCATTGCCGCCATGACTTGTGTAGGAAACCATCGCATCACTTGTTTTATATGTTTAATGACCCTGTGCAGACAGTCTTTCGTTTCGCAAACAATTTTGTTCTTTTCTTTATCGATTACAAACTTTCCAAATAAATCATTGAGATTGTCAAACTCTAATTGGACAGCGAATTTATCCATTTTGGTCAACTTGACGTTTGACTCGTGCAGTGCGATCCATCTGTCTATCAAGACCAGCTCATCTTCAGAGAAGACCCTCAAACTGCACGAATCACCGTGGAATGGTTTGAAATGATAATGGTAACCCTGTACCTCTTCAGTCTCTGGATGATAACTGTTTCCGTGCGTACCTTCTTCGAAGAACCTTTTGAGCTCCCGTCCCCGCAGCCTGTCCAAGGGCCAATCGCGCATTTCGTATATGCTGTGCGAGTTCTCCAAAGCTTTGAGTATCTTCTCCATTCTGTGAACCGCTAGAGTATAAGCGGCAGTGTTCCTCTCTAAACTGTTCATATCAGTGAAATCGGTCATAACTCGGTACATACTTCCCACATGCAAGTTACAACTGTTAATCCGATTTGGCGCGGATAAATAACATGTGATATCTAATCTTCTCAAAAACATAGATTTGTCATGTCGAAAATCAAAATCATTTTTCATTTTGGATAACATTCTTTTGCAACCCGGACTATCAAATACTACCGTATGCGCATGAAAACCATCACGAATATCTCTTATCTTTGTGAAAACAACGTTCTTCGTTCGAAGGTATTTGACTGTGAAAGTTGTGACTTGCGCCAACCATCCGCCGAGGGAGTGACCCGTGATTGATAAACGAAAACACCAATTGTGCGCATTATTCAGTTCAATTAATGAGCTCGCAATTTTTTCGGTAAACGTAATGGCAGAATTAATTCGCGAAGCATATTTATTACCAAGTATACTTTTAAAATTGGTCCATATAGAACCTAAATCGTTCAGAAGCTTTCCTCGGTGAGCGATGACTACCTGTTGCTGCGCGGGGTTCCAATATGCAGCGCCCACGTAGCCGTTTGACCAACCCCTATTGCTGGCCATCGTCAGCAATCTCCACCCGTCTGGCAGCCGTAACTCTCTCTCGCGCGCACAATCGCTGTAAACTTGTAGAGCAAACTGCGCCAACGTCGCTACACTCGGATATGGATCCGAGCTTAGTTTTTCCCGCTTCGATTGGATGTCTTTTGTCAATGCTTGCAGTGAGCTGATGTACTCACCGTGACTTAATTTTAAAGAATCGTCGATCTTCAATGTCATCGAAAGCGGCGCAACAAATCCTTCATCAACATCAATATGACTGTCGGACATAATAAAGTGTTCAGTATACGGGTGAAGGGCCTCGCCAGAAACACTGTCATTCTGCATCGTTCTACTTCTGAATGTTGCAATTCTATTACCTCCATCAAATGCCGTTTGCTGCGAAGACAGAGACGAATGCTCGATTAACTTGATTCCGGATGCTAAGGAAAACGCAGTGAGGCCGGAACAGTTCTTGATGTTCGATCTGATACCATCCTGCGTTAGAAGAAATTCAAAGAAACTCTGATAATTTTTCTTCGCAGCAATATGCAACATCGTGTTTCCTTTATTATTTTGAGCATTGATATCTGCTCCATTTTGTAGACACATTTTTATTTTTTTGATAATAACCTGTTCAGACGTATTTTGACGCATGATGGCAAAAAGTTTACAGTTATTAAAAGCTTGTAAATCTTCAGCGCTACTACTTCTAGAAATATTTTGCAAAGATTCTGCTCGACATACCTCATCGCTGTCTGGGTTTTCATTTTGTATATGTTTTTCCATTTTGCTTACCGCAGGATAAAAATAATATTTGTATTTTAGTATGACATCTGCGAGCGTGTATTGTAATTATATTTCAGGCTCGGTTCTTCTTCGAGGCTCTGGTGTGCTGAAAAATAAAATTTTAATAGGGCATAAATAGAAATGTAGGTATATCGATGATTGTATGAGATTATCATTTACATAATTATAATTTACAATGATAGTAATTTAAATTACTAATATTATATAAACGTGTAGCCATGGAGCAGTTAATAAACAATATGTCTAACAAAGAATGACCAAACAATTGGAATAGCAAATATCGCACAAACTCGGATCGTGACCGAGTAGAAGTTAGACGACTCAGACAGCAGAAGGAAGCTAACACAAAATGTGTATAGGCTTGGTGGAAATCTATTTATTTATTTATGATTTTTAATTGTTTTTAAAAAGATGGTATTGGGAGTCTATACAAAGTAATTCCTGAATTTATGTCAAGTAATACATCAGCGAGAATCCATCCACCGAGTTGGAGTTAAAAGAAGATTTAATGATAACGTATCTTACAAGTTTGTCATTTAAATAAGTTTATTAAAATTGTATTTAATTCATATATTATATTAAACACTCTACAGTTTCTTTCTAAAAATTTATGTAAAAAAAAGCGCCTCCAATTTTATTATTGTTTAAAAACCAACTGTTAGTCTCGAAATAGATGGAATTATTCAGAGAATACTTAAAATCACTAAATGATTTTAAGAGAAAACTTTCTAGAAAAGCTTTGCGCAAATCAAACAATTAGATATTTATCATTTCTACCTTTATCCAGCAATTTATTACAGAAGTCAATTTTTCAACGGCACCGCGCGAACTCAGTTTCAGTAAATATCACCGCGTAATAAACTCTAGTGTAAAGCGATCCGAGTTCAGTCGAAATTAAGTTTGTTGGCTTTCAAAGCGTCAGAACGTAAGTCTAAGTTAAAAAAATAAGTAGTAAGGTAGTTAAAAGATACTTTTATAGTTAATTATTCTCTGTATGCCTCTACTGGCACTTTACCCGTCCTAAGACGTGATGATTGATGTCAGGCAGGTTGTCGGATATGACAATAGAAAATGTGACACCATTTTATTATTACCTATCAGAATTTATAAAAACAGAAAAAACGCTTAATATGACAGAGAAAACCATAAAATATAGATGAGACAAAAATGTTGCATGTATATTGCGAAAGATGAAGATGATGATATTAAATTAGCCGTTACTACGAAACTAATGTTTTTTTAATATATCGACGCCCTAAAGCGTAATGTTGTTAAATCCATACACAGAAATAAATTAGTATGAAAAAAATACACAGAAATGAATTAATATAAAACATTGATTATTCGTTGGGAAAATTGAGATAAAATTCAAGGTAATGTATAGGCGTGGCTATTTTGAACTCCTGCAAGTCTGAGTATTTTTGTGAAGATATTTTTAATCGTATCTTATGTTGCTCGGCCAGATTGTTTATTGTCTTAGCTTCGATTTTGTTACTTGTAAATAAACTGTTCATCAAAGTAATAAACATATTTGAATTAATGAGTGCGAATAAAATATATCAATAAAAAATTGTAGATTTCATTTCACTCCTTCTTCGTATCCATACAAAATAATGATAATTCAATAAAAATGATTCGCGATAGTCTATTAATAAACATGCAGTCAACCAGCAGTGGGAATGGAGGGAAGGGGTGATCACGTGATGCCAGCGGACTCGATAACATTAGTTTAACAAAACATTGAGGTTCGTCTTTGTTCCGACTCCGACTGGGAACTCTACCACATTGGAAACTCTACGAGGAATATTTTTGTAGATAAAATATTTACCGAAGAGATAGCGCTCAATGCAGCTGTAAAAAAACTTGCGAAATATTATTATTCTTATCCGATCTTTATTTGTATTGTAGATAAAAGTCGCGGGAATATATTAGTCACTTCCATTTTGGTTAGGGCGCATTCTGAAATAAGGTAAGTAACATCGTGTCATTTGGACGAATTTACTTGTTTGATTATATCTACACCTTTATGGGTTTTTACATGAGTGTCCACAAATACACGCAGTTTATACATAAAAATAGATTTTAAATACAATACATGTACAGTACATATTATACATATAATAAATAGCATTGAATCACTAAGAGAAAAATAAAATAAAAGATTTAAAAATTGACAAAAATATGAAATAAAAATAAAATTTTAGGTTAAACACAGAACAGCTTAAACATGTTGATCTCGTACCCTTGTCTCAATATAGTATCAAAAGCATGTCTTATAGCATTGCACATCGGAGCACATCGACTAGACCAAAATCGTTGCAAATTCTGTGAATTTCCAAAGAATGGTCATTGGCTTGTTACTTCCCGACAAACCTGACCGTCACCAGAATGTTGGTGTGCTACGAACTATGACATGACTCCATACGTCCGCGCTGTCGTCAGCTGCCAAGCAGTTCGTTCGGGAACTGCTTGGCAGTTGGTAGTGTATACGAGGAAGAGCCGAAAAGGAAACCGTGTCGCTGCGTTGACGTTGTCTGAATTGAATTTCTTCAGTAAATTCAAACGGTCAAAGATCAGCGCCACACGGAAGCGCGACCACCCATCGTAATAATAAATTGAATTGAATTAATAATCATCAGACTATATCTACTCCTAAATTAGGAAGACATCAGTATTTGAATATGAAGGATGTCCAGCGGAAAAATTTCAAGATTAAATTGTAATTGCTCGTAAACCATCAGGGTGAGGTAAGTGGGAGGAGTATTGTTCGAGGCCCGTGATTTGCAGATTTGCCATTCGCGATGAGTTACTGGTCGGGAGCGCACTGCGCGTTCGCGGTTGAGCAATATTTAAAGTGCGGTGATTCATTGGTTCGTGCGCATTTTTGTACTCATTTTAATATTCAACGACTAAGTGATGGGCCGAGTGCGCAACTTATCTGGTGATGGGTTCAAAAGTTCAGACAAGAAGGAACAAGATTAACCAAACTCCTCCTCCATCAATGTCAGCAGCGACACCAGAATATGTGGCTCAAGTTCGATGTGAAATTATGCGCATACCGCGTAAATCGATAAAGAAGATTGCAGCCTGTACTAGAATAAAATAATCAACAGTGCACGCTATTTTGAAAAAGATACTAGTTCCACCCATACAAACTTCAAATAGTGCAGTTTCTCAACGAAAATGACTATTCTTTACGTGAAATCTTAGCGAGAATGATGCTGGAACGTTTTGGAACAGCACGAACGCTTGGAAACATATTATTTACTGATGAAGCACATTTTCATATCGATGGCTATGTTTATAAACAGAACATGAAATACTGGTGCCCCGGCAACCCAAGGAAACTCCACCAAAAATGTTTGCTTTGTTCAAAAACGACAGTGTGGTGTGCAATTTCTGCCCGAGGGATAATTGGCCCTTACTTTTTTAACCAGCGAGAGACAATCACTGCTGACACGTATTGTCGGTTGATCGGTGAGTTTTTTGTACTGCAGCTGTTTCCTGGGTTCAATGACAGAACACAATTCTAGCAAGACAGAGCCACCCCACACACAGCTGGTTTCAATGGAGAAGCTGATGGGAACTTTTCCCAATAAATTAATCAGCAAGTATAGAGACATACCCTAGGCACCTCGGTTACCGGACCTTACACCGTGCGACTTTTTTTGTGAGGATACCTTAAATCAAGAGTTTACAGCAACCATCCTCGAACAATACGGGCCCTACAAGAAAATATCCACCGTGAAGTTGCTGCCATTGAACCAATGCTTCGCTCTCGCGTGTTCGCAAATTTAAGAGTCCGATTGCAAGAGTGTTTTAAAAGAAATGGACAGCATTTAGACAATATTGTTTATAAAACGTAAAATCCGCATCGTTATACTCTATTTTGTATAAATAAAAAATGAGAATTACATTGTAATTTTTTTAATTTATTTAATATTAAACTTGAAAATTTTCCGCTGGACACCTTTAGTTCCCCGGTAAATTTCTCAGAACGCGAATCAGTGAAATGCCAACGCCAACTGGCATTCGACAAGGCCGAACTCGGTCCCCTTTCCCCCCATCTATGTCCATCACCTCCCTATTTGTTGAATTAGTCAGGACATCCATTAGCAACACAGTATTTTTTAAATAGATATCATAGAAAGGGAATTAAATCGTTTCTCTGAATTAAAATAATATTTTTTACACTAAAATATATTTGCTGTAAATAGAATGAATTTGAGTAAAACATATTCTTCTAGAAGTAAAATAAAAATATTTTAAAAATTCATTTTTTCAATTCAATTAACAAATATTGGATATGGAAAGCAAATGGAATTGATAATATATATTTATGACTACATAAGCTTAATATAACTTAGACACAATAAATCAAGATTCATTGTTTTTACAAACTGGGTAGTAAATTGTTTCATGCGTACAAATACTGTGGAGGAAATTTGAGTTTTATCATTTTTACAAAGACAAAATTTACACATTTTCTCTTCAGTTCTTCATTGTTCATATGTATCCTCGAATGCTATACTTGCTGTGTGCTTCTTGAATAGCGAAATTATTTAATTGCTCGCGATAATAGTGGATTCCAGTGTTTTTTCTATCGGTCACTAAATCTATTGCCAAGTCTCTTACAAATCTTTTCTTGTAAGCGCCGATTTTTTCTCATGAGATGAGTGTTTTTAGCTATCCATAAAAAATATGCATTTGATGGGTGTTTTTAGTTATCCATAACAAATATGCGGCCATAAAATCGTTCCAGGTTTCCACATCCATTCAGAATCTTCTGTGTACAGTTTTCAGGGCTAATCTAATAAAGTATATCTGAGCCTTTTTGATGCATCAGCCCTAATGACGGACACTGCAATGGGATCCGAAACGTCAATCAGAATAGAGAATCTGCTAGATAGAGATTAGATTAGGTGAACATACTGAACAAGTGTACATTTGCAATGTGGACTGATTACCATATGTATTTTATTATCACATACATATTAGTATTTTTTTTTTGCAAATAAATTACAAATGTTAAATTTAACATAAATTAGACTAAACCAGCCCTCACTTTATAAAATAAAACTCTTGAATATAGAGAGGGGGGCTGTTTATACTGGCTATATAAATGTATAATAATATTCAAATAGAAGGCTAATTAAAATAAAACATAACATGATACTAATGAAAAGCAGTCAATATTTCATAATAATATTACACTTTCCCATCTATATCTATGACTTTCTGGATGTGGCGTCAGCGGTGGACTTCATTGGTGTCATTTGCTTCGGTAGGCTGTAAAGTATTTTAAATACTAATTAAATTTATTAATTAGAAAGATATACACACATATAAAATCAATTCTATCGAAAAATATTGTTATTGCGCTACTGGAATTCGAACCTGGATCTTTTTCCAAACCGGGGAAGGTGCTTTATCCAACTATGCTACAGTGACATTATTTTTGAACCCATATTTTTCAAATTAATAAATCTACATCTACATTGTCTTTACAGAATCTCAAATACCTTTGAGTAAACCAATAGCAGATGCCAGAATTAACAATTCATTTTTATTAAATTTTTGGACACATTGATACAACTTATATTGATGTGTCACAGACTTATGTTCTGAATAATAAGAATGTGTTCTCCTAATAATGTAAAGTATTTGCTTAAATGGCCAGGTCTATGAAACTCCTGTCATCTCATCTCATGGTCGTATCGCTTCGCACTCTATGGTTTTTTTCCTTATCTATGTCACTGTCAAATGTGACATGAATGTTTTGCTTGTATTTTTCATGTTTGTACAATTCCAGGGAACAATACAGAATTGCACTAACAGAAAAGCTATCGGCGACAGCTAGGACCTGCAGGCGGCTATTGTGGGCGCAAATTGGCTGATAATGGCCACTAGGCGGCCCATGGTGACAGCCGCGCGGCCAGGGCTTCCTAAGATCTATATTTCATCTGAAGTAATAGATTAAGAATGTACAATGCACTATTGTTAAAACAATATCATAAGAGATTTCCACATTGAAATATAGATTTTACTAAGATCCTGACTGCGTAGCGGCCACAATAGCCAACCACAGGGCCTAGCAAATAACCAACCAACAAAGCCGATTGCTTATCTGCTAGTATCATTTAAAAGGATAAAAGTAACTTTTCAATTTTACAGAGAACTCATCGCACAGAACAGGAAATAATTTCAAATTTGTAATTTTGCAAAGAGTAGAATCTGTGTGAATATATGTGGTTATATTTTTAATCATTTTTTTCTGCGGTAAGATTAAAATATGCTCATAGACAAAAATATGATTTATTTACAATAACAAACAGTAAAATAATTATGTAATAGATAGAAGCATACAAAATATGGCGTACTGGGTATTGACAGGCGCAGAACAAAGATTGTTTTTTAAAATAAAATTAAGATTATTTTATTTAAAAACTATAACTGACTGACTGACGAATTTGATCTGTTGTAAATGTACTGAATAAAATGAACACATTGTACAATCAACCAAACAAATGTTGGAAGTTGAGGTCACATTGGAAATTGGAACCTGACTGTATCTTCATTGAGAGACTGTTTATTGCCATCCGCTTCCTTGGGCTGCTTCTTCTTCTGCGCATAACTCAGTCCAGCCTTGTCAAAATCAAGAGGAACTATCCCCAGATCTCCGCTGTAGCGATTCTTCGCAACCTGGAAAGAGATTCTGTTCTGGATAAATGTATTGTATTAAATATGTTTGTTTTAATTAATGATATCTGCATTCAATAACAGGAGTAATGGTCCAATGTAATACCTGCAGGTATTTCTTTCCTCGAACACTGGTGAGGCGCTTGTCCTGGATAATGAGTACACTGTCAGCCTCTTGAGAAGCTTTGGCACTGCCGAAAATAGAGCTGGTAGATAGTTCTTCAACATCACGCTCCTGAAAACATTAAAAGATTGTGAGCATATTTAAAGTTTTCTAAATACCAGATGCCAATCTGGCTTCGAGTCTTAGGAGTTTAAGGAATTATGAAATTCTTGGCCATTATAATAATAGACACGGCAGAATTTACTAGGCTGAAGTCAGATGCCATCGCCTTCGCTTTCTTTACAGCTTATTTATTTGAGTGACGCCTGTACTATGTCAAGTTTTATAATTTGTGCACTGCACGAGACATAGTAAACACTGCCGTATTGACTGGATATAAGCAACGCGCACTGTAAATTAAGGAAGGTGATGAGGTGACACTCACTTGGGACCAGAGGCAGACAACAACGACACATCTCATAACATTAAGCGCCTCTTCCCGTGTGAGCAATGTAGATAGTCGTTAAGTGAGGAGGTTATAGATGTAAAAATCTTTTTTAACCTTTACCATACCATGCTAAAAATACCCAACGCAGCCATGCTATCAACTCGTGTTACTGCAAGAAATTTGAGTTTTTTAAGCACTTTAAATGGGAAAAAAATGCTTTTACAAACTTAAATGATTTTAAAAAAGATAATGTCATTGTTACCATAAATATAATAAGAAATACTAAATATAATAATTTTATATGTTCATTTTATACTCAAAACGATATTCTTATAACGCATTCGTCAAAAGACCCATCTAACTTGATCTAAATCTCTCTTCATTTAAATTAATATGTGATCTTTTTCATGTGGTACAAGTAATATTTTTAACACAGATAGCATACAACACATCAATTTTATATAGCATTGAATCCAAAAATTATTATTTTTATTATGATTTGCTTTACATAATTGGTTTTCCACTAGTCATTTCTAAGCGCAAATGATTTTTTTAGGATAGGCAAAATGTAAGTTTTATTTTTTGTATATTTATAGAAATACAATTTAATTGGTTGGGTAGACCTATAATACTGCGTGGCTAGGGAAAAGTTAAATTAATAGGAACTGCAACATAACTATTTACTGCTATTGTTTTCCCATGATGGAAATATGTAGCTGGCAAATGGACATTGCTATGTCAAGAATCAGATTATATGATTCATTGACTTTTATTGTATTAGATAAAAAATCCTAAAATTGTGTAGGAAGTGATAAAAAAATTAAGTAAAATAATAATACATTAATATTAAATGTAAAAAGTACTCAGAATTAATATTGTTTTTTTTTTTCAACACAACTCATAATCATGTCTATTCTCAAAATAACGAGATAACGTTACCCCAACACTCAAAAATAGACAGGAGTAAATTTACATCAGTGTTATATTGAATGAGTGAGATAGAGCAATAAAGAGAGAGAAAAACAATCCATCTGTCAAAACATAAAAACGTTAGGATTTGATGCCTTGATTCTTTTACTCACCGAAGCCCCGGAAGGGCCAAAGTTTAAATTCACCACCCAATAAAGCAAACTAACCCGAAAAAAGCCCCGGGTCCCGAATAATCACTAACAGAATCCTAAAAAGCCTACCGCCAAAGGCAATCTGTGCCCTCACAGCCATCTGCAATGCATCCCTCCGACTTTGTCACTTCCCAGCCGCCTTCAAACTTGCAGATGTAATCCTTACACCATAACTGGGAAAGGACCCATTCCTACCGCAAAACCACTGCCCCATAAACCTGCTGCCGTCCACAGGCAAAATACTAGAAAGACTAATAGTAAACAGAATAAACACCTACGCGGAAGAAAACGCCCTTATCCCTGACTTCCAACACAGCTTCCGACGTAAACGCTCAACTCTACATCAACTCCTCCGCGTAGTTGAGCAAATAAACAACAGAATAAATCAACGACAATTCACAGTAGTTCTGTTTGTAGATGTCAGTAAAGCCTTTGACAGAGTATGGTATAACGGCCTAATCTTCAAAACAGATAAATTAGGAATCCCCCGGAGGTTTCATCTTAATGATAGCCACCTTCCTTGCGAACATAAAGTTTAGGGTAAAATTAGAAGGTATCTTCTTATCCATAAGCTCCCTCCTAGAAGGAGTCCCGCAATGCTCTATAATGTCACCGTTCCTATTCATCCTATACTTCAGCGATATGCCGCTCCTGCTGGACAGCAACATAACCGTCGCGCAATTCGCGTATTAGCGTCATCTTTAAATACAGTTCTCGGCGTCAAACGAGTTCAACAATAAGCCAGCCTTATAGAGGTATGGTGCAAAAAATGGTGTGTCGAAATAAACCCACTAAAAAGTGTTGCCACTATATATTCACTCCAATGTCCAAAAATAAAAAGTAGAAATATTAGCATAAAAATGTTTGGAAGAAAATCCCCATGACCAAACGTGTTACGCAGGACTCCAAACATATTCAAGATAAACTAGGCGCTGCATCACGTGCACTCTGCGCCATGTATTCACTAATAGGCAGGCGCGTAGCAAACTTGTCACCGACAACAAGCTCCTCCTATACAAGGCCGTCATAAGACCTATACTCTTCTACGCAGCCCCCATCTGAGGTCACGCAGCTGAGAAACACATTAACAGACTACAATCTTTCCAAAATAATGTCATCAGACTAGCGCTGAAGGCTCCCAAGTGGATCAGGATTACTCAACTCCATCATGACTCGGGTATTCCCCCTGTAAGAGAATTCATTAAAGAGCGTTTCTATGCTGATCTCCCAAAGCACCAAAACCCAACAATCAACGTACTATCAAATTATGATATTACACTACCGTCAAGAATAAAACTCCCTAAAACAATACTCCTATCTCCTGCCCCAGTTAGCAGCTAAATCTACGAATTTCTAATTAACTAATAATAACAACACCTATTTTTAAACAGCCCATATGGCGTACACCACGATGAAGGAGCAAGGGGTTCTCTGAACTATGAGCCATGATATAAAAGTTAAAAAAAAGGCTTATTCTTTACCAAGAAGCTGTAGACGAGGAAATCAGTAGGTATGTGTGAAACAAATATACAGTATTAGTAGTTATTTTCAATAATCTTCTAAAACTTATATTTTAGTCGAAATTCGAGAATTGAATTCGCTTGCGGGATATCAGCAACCCGCTGGAGACTCCAATTGTCAAGTTTTTACAACTTTACCGGCTCGACAAGGAAACAACTTTGTATGTAATAGAAGCAACAACTCTTTTTTTAAAGGTGTCGAGATATTCTGGATCTCTCATACCACAAACAAAGGAAGATGTTTTTTAGGTTCATTTTTACAATCGTTTTTGCCGCGCAATATTTTAATAATTAAAATGTATAAATAGAGTACACAAGATACTAAATACCCTTTTTTAATTACCATATTTATACTGAAAGTCAATTGATCATTTGAATTTTAGGTGTTAACAGTATTAAATTTTTTCTCACATGGGTCTTACCGAGGAATAACTGGATGCAATCATTACCTCGCATTGTCACAATCTTCTGTTTGCAGGTGCTTGAATGAAGTGAGTAAAGTAATTTGCGAATATTTGCTAGCACAATGGATTGTTTGTTCACATATTCCTTTAATTAAACCCTCCTACAGTAAAAACAGACAATTTTAATAGAAAAGGTAAGGCTATTACAATATTAATGCACAAATTATGTTGTTATTATTATTATTATTATTATATATATATGGGGAATTTTATATCACTAATTTATTGAATTAACTTAAATTATTATACTATTCCAGACATGTGGAGCAAATTTAAAGATTTTGGCAGTCGTTGCATCATATCCCGGATACATTCACGACTCAGAAATATGGCATACATCAGAAATTAGATTTTTGGAAAATCGAAATGCTAGAGGTTGCTGGTTGCTGGGTAATTTTTTTTTTTAATTTCAAATATATAGTGAAAATATACAAATCGCATTACGTTATTTGGGTATGGCGATGACAATTCTTAAATTAAGACTATTGTTGAATTTTCACGTGATTCTGAGTATCCTTTAGAATCCTGGCTTCTCACACCTTATGAAAATCCAGAAAGGAATACACCGGAATAAAGCCCACATTAAAATAAGAAATATTGCGGAAAGATATATAAGTCTTGAAGTCAAGATTTCGGTGCACAGAGTACTGAATTATAGTCTGACTGTTGCTGGGCGAATCTTCTATTCATGTCCAGAAATGTCCCACTACATGATGTTGCGGGTGATGGCCGCATATTTAACAGTATGTTATTTATGTATATATTTAATTAGTTTAACGATAAACATAACACTATTATTTTTATTTTATTAAATATTTTTATTTGTTTATTTACAGATGTCATTGAAAATCGTCCAACTATTCAACGTCTGAAAAGCATTCTAATTCGAGGGCGACAAGTCCAGAATGAAGTTATACACCAATATTTTTATTAAATTTCGTTTTCCTTTATTACACATATAAATTTGCCTATTTTCCTTGTTGATCCTAGTTTACATTTATTAACTTTACCTAACCTCTAAAGTATTATTACATTTTAATATTGCAAACATTTGTGAATATATTGAAAATATAAACATGTCAGTTTTCTTTCCTGCTTCATTCTGACAAATGTAGTAGAATCGGGAGATATTCCTTATCTATACATATTATTAAATTCATTGTGTACAACTCATATTTTTATTTAATTTTCCTTGTTTTCTAATTCTATAAAATTAGCCTGCGATAGCTGACGATGTTCTTCTCATACTTTTTATTTGGGTATGATATATTTTGAAAATTAAAACAGGTTTAGTGTTATGTTTTTATATAAATATTTATATTATATTAAATATTTCCTTGTAATGGTAATTTATTAAAATTATTCAATCACAGTCAAATTGTTCTGGGAGAGACTTGAGCAGATTGAACCGGTGAACCGGCTCAATGCAAAGATCCGGCTCAGGAAGCCGGTTCGTTCGCGAATGACGCACTGCTACTATGCATCCATTCCCACAATGCCAGATATTTCTGTAATAAATAACGTTTAGTCAGTAGCCACCCATTCCGTCACTATGACCTAGTCCAGTGAAACAGCCAAGGCGATCTCCATGCCTATACATGACTAGAGAATCCTTTTGATTTGTGATGAGGAGATGGCTAACCGGACTGCAGTTACTAATATGACAATTATTTTCTGATATTTAATGCAATTGTATTTTCTTTTAACATATTTATTAGAGCTTCCACAACTTTAATTTGATCTTTATGTGTTAGAAAGTGCTGCGCAACTTGCCATTTCCTTAGTATGATGTACTACATGAATCCAAATTCTCTTTCCGCTAGGGAACTTCTAGTGTTGTAAACATGAGCGCGACCTCAGTGGTTAAATTGGGCTATTTGTCATAGTAATGGTACATGAGGATCGTGACCGAATGTTAGGCGTTATGGAAATGAAGACCTGACTTCTTCGTTGTATATTCCATGGCAGGTCCGAGGATATTGTATTGTGAAACTAACGGGGTTCACATATATAATCTTTCAGAAGGGGAAAGGTGGAATTTTTTTTTATCTATTCCACCCTCTTGTAGTTCAGGGTTTCCAATGATTACTAGCATACCCTCAGGCCTCAATTGCTAGAAATGTTTGATCTTGTTCCGAGAGTGGTGGTTCATCTCCAGTCTTTCTTCAATTTACAATTTATATTTGACTGCTGTTCTGAAAATGTACTGTTAATAGATAAGATTATATCAATTAATTGGTTTGTAAAATAATTAAATGAAAAAAGGATCGCTTAGGTGGTTTGGTCATATGGAACGAATGAATGAGGAGAGAATAGTAAGATATATATGACGCGAGTGTTGATGGCACCAGAAATAGAAGACAGGTTGATTTCATTGAAAAGATACATCAAAAAGATTTAGTTAGGAAAATTAAACTGACCTTTTTTCCACTTCTGTGTTGTTTTGTATATCCATCACTACAATATTAGCTAGTAGATTTGATAGTTCTTCCCACTTCTTAATACAAAGGGGCATATATCAAATTTCACGCTGTAAATTTGACACTCGATTTTGCACACAAGGGATGTCAACAATGAATCAATCTCACTACTTTAGAACCGACATATGAATGGTAGAATCAAATAACGCACTATGTACCATGAGAGACTGGGAAAACAAGAAAAAGTGAATAATAACGTCGTATTTAAGTTTTTATCAGATATTTCTTGAAAAATCTGTACTATACATCCTACCTCTGTTTTCTACATAAAAATTAAAAGTAAATAATAGTCTTTTGTGCTTCCTGTAATTAAATTGCGAAAGATAAATTTTAAACAACTCCTAAGTACCAAACACTCTTTCTTATTAAAGGTTCTAAGTTCATCGTCTCTATAGTTTAAACATTAGCTAAGTACCCCGAACATCTTCAAACGGCAAACTGGCCTAGTGATGCGCCGCTGAGGTACTAGTTCCTTTCAATGTTCATTATTTTTATTGTTTACTATTAAACTTTGTCTTACTGAAACATAAAAATAACTAGTTAAATAAAATAAAAATGTTATAAAACATATGTTATTGTATTTAATTTTTCAGGTATATTTTTTTAATTTAATTTTTGACAAATTTTGTTCATTTTTATAAGGGTAAATGCTACTGACGTCATCTACATACAAAGTATTATCTGTATTAAAAAATAGTAAAAAAAGTAATAGTTATCGGTGTTAATAAAGTTTTTATTAAAACACGCATAATAACGCCTTGTATTCAGATTTACACTTTGTACGAAGATGACGTGAGTTAAGTAACATCCACCTAAATGTATGCTTTATTGGTAAAGCTGCCTGTAGAACTCTTGGTATTACACTTGTTTTAGGTAAGAAACCATTTAAAATAAATCCTTTTTCTTTGCGCTTGAGACTTGGAATAGTGAAGTTGAGGAACTACAAGCCTTCTTAAATCTGCTGGAGTTTTATTTCGTTTCAATACAGTTATTACTCTACATGGCTCCACGTTGTGGAGAGTAATTCTGACGAGAACTTGATGGATGTCAACACTGCGTATTTTTATCCACCGGGCTCTCGAGATACCCATCTTGTCAGTATTGATTATACTATCTGCTGCTTTTTAAATGTTCAAGAAATCGATATGTTTCATGTCAATAACATGAAAAGGCGTTTGCCTAGCTTCTTCAATCGTTTTTATCAAATCTTCAGGTACCATAGTACTGCACACATGTTTTCTTTTTCCTATAAGAGCAAAATCTCTATAAACATTTTTTTGCAGACTGGGAGTATATTTCCTGAACCATTTGGCAAACAGTAACTGTACACTGCCGTTTGCTTTCTTTAGGGTCATTGTATGTACCATTTCGCCTTCGTTTAATCCATACTATATTTATTAAGCTCATCAGATATGAGGTTTGTTTTTTATTATTCTGAATCTTGCAGAATTCACGAAATAATGTCTGTTTTTGGTCTTCCCCTATTTCTTTGCACTTTTTATAGCATTTGAACACATTAAAATCCTGGTCAATCATAAAATACATTCATCCTTCTAACTAATATTATCTTACTAGCTTTCCTACTGCATTCTTCGAATGTAGCGAAATAAATGAAAAATATCTTCAAGCAAAAAAAAACATTAAAATATGAATTTATTTATTGATACCTACATTATCGATTCATCCATTACAAATAGTAATTAATTCAACTTAACCCAAGCAAAATATAGATATCAACTAATAATATTGCTAAACGTGCGCCGTATTGCACATCACTAGCCCGTGACATGGCACTGGAATGAACGTTAATCCAAAAACACGAAATAAATCATAGCTCGTTTACTGGAATGATCTTCTTAGCTATTGATATATATTCTAGGCCTTGTGTTTTTCTCCTTTTATTTGCACTATATTCTTTTAAATACCTTTTTCTTGTCGTTTGTATGTGGAGCTCACCTGACGCACGTGCCACTTTCTCGGCCATTTTCATACAAACTGACGTTTGTATGAAAATGGCCGAAATAAATGGTAATCAGAGGGTGTAATGTCTGATGAGTAGGAAGGATACGATAGAACTTCCCAACCATGATTGTAAATTTTTTCAAGACACAAAATTGCAACATGCGGTTGTGAATTGTGATATTGAACAATAAACCATAGAATGTAGAATTGCCACAATAGACATCAAAATGAACAGTTTCTCGTAGGGAATTATTCCTTTAAAAGGTTTATCGGAAATCCTTATTTTGAGTGCTGTACAAGTGTTTACCCGTACCATATTGTTTCCTTCAGTTAGGTCGTACGGTATCCATACGCCTTCTCTCCAGACCTTACCAATTTTATTCATATGTTTTTATACTATGTTGACCACGGGCACTGAAGTTTATCAGACAGTTCTTAAATAGTCAATTCTGGTTTTGATTCGATTTCCTCCACTAACACTACATTTTACAATTTAATGGCCCTGCCGGAACGAGGTTCATCATCAAAACACAAATTTCCCAATTTAAGTTTTTTAAACCATTGCTTACACGTGCGAACATTCACTTTATCATCATAAATATCGCAAATGATTTTTGTAGCAACAGTAGCAGTTTTTTTTTAATGAAACTCGTACAACATCAAACAGCATAAAAAATGTTTTGATGGAAATTCTTTGCCATTTGAAAAGGGTTAAAAAAATACATATATTATTAGCTAATCAAGACCGCACAGGTAAACCAAAACACACCTTCCAGCACCCCTAATATATTATTAAGAAGAACACATTATTATTGTGAAGTCGTAATTATTCAGAACATAGGTCTGTGATATTTTAAATACAAATGAAATGTATTAATTAGAAATACATATATATATATATATATAAAATAAATTTTATCGAAAAATATTGTTGTTGCTACCGGGATTCTAACCTGGATCTTTTCCAATCTGGGGAACATGCATTAACCGATTATGCTACAGCACAAAGTACATTAATGACAAATTTTCGAACCTATAAGTTATACTTTTCAAATTATTACATACATCTATCGTTCCATTATTTGAAAGCCATCTACTTTATTTTTATGGAATCTCAAATACCTTTGAATAATTCAATAGAAGACGCCAGAATTAACAATGTGTTCTCCTTAATAATATATAAGTTGTATCAATGTGTTTAAAATTTAAAAAAAAAAATGAATAGCAACAACAATATTTTTAAATTGCATTCAGAAAACAAATTAGAGAATAAAAAAAAAATCAATTGCTAACACAGTTTGAATAATTGTAAAAATCATTAAAAATACTCAATCATGCGTTTCAGAGATACAGTTTGTTTATTTATTAATGTCATTAATTATATTAATAAGAGATATATAAGACATTTTAAAATTTATAATCCTTTGTTTTTCTAATGAAACAAAAAAAATCATATACTAATGTCGATTCTTATAAATGTACAACCCTACTTTAAGTCAATTTGACTTTTGACCAATCAGAAGCCCCGACACCATAAACAAAAATATACAATTATACAACAAACATTTGTATGATCAAATGTAGAAATTGATTTTTTGGTTTTGTGTCACTCTATCGTAAAAGATGTCAAAATTGACAAAGTATACAATGTTATACAATAGCGTTATGGATAGCCCCAACAATCGAGAATAGATCCGATTAGCATTTTGAACTCATTTTTAGCAACTTTCTTCCACCTTTTAATTAAATTATTTATTAATTTTTTGCAAAATTTCCCTGGTTTAGAATCAAAATAAACAGAAAGAACTCATTTTCTCTTCTGCTGAACTCAATTATTAACAAATGATAGTCAGAAGGAGCCAGTCAGAAGATGGTCAGAAGACAGATAGTCAGAAGGAGTCCGGAGAATATGAGGGAAGCAATAGAACTTCCCAACCAGGGGCCTTTTAGCAGTACAGTAAAACCGCGATATAACGAAATCCAAGGGAACAAAAAATAAAAATTCGTAATAACGAATTCCCACACATAACGAAAAAAATAAAAAACCTACTATATGTTACGCGCCGTCGCAAAAAAATGTTGCGCGGCTTCAAAAAAGATCGCAAATTCTGCAAACAAAGGAGGAAAAAGGCCATAGGGAACTGAATACCTACATATTTTTAGTAGTTTTGTTATTAAAACAGATAAGCAAATGGATAATCAAAGGAATTAAATTAAGAACAGAACTTATTCAACACCAATTGGAAGATATTTTTGTAAATTCCAGAATATTGCAAACACAAAACAATATTTTAATTGTGTTTAAATGTAGAGCCGCTTCAAAGATAGTTTTGGGCATGAAACATACAAAATAATTCAAAAATAACAATTTTACAGTTGAATCGCGGCATTTTTATAAAATGAGTCGTATATAAATTACGAAGGTACTTACCGGTAACGGCGGCAACCACTTCGAAACATATTTATAATCGTTAAAATTGTTCACTTAAAATACACAAAAACAATAGTTAATAGAAATACAAAATGCCGTACAAAAATAGTCCATAAAATATTTTAACGAATTATTTATATTATTGACGAGTTCACACGAAAACAATTGTCAAACGAAAATGAATTTATGTAAATATTCAGTTTGGTCATGCAATAATCGCGTTAAAAGCTGAACAAACTTAACTCTACAGACGTTACACTGAGACTGACATTTCCAATAAGTACATACTGCAACTTTCGGGGGGTTCCTGTTAATTTTTGTATTTTACAGCTGTTTGGGTCTGGGATTGCAATCATATCAGATGCGTACGTAAAACATGTCTAAGAGAATGCCGCAAGAATTATGTCAAATGGTTTTATGGGCCTACTATGAACCCAAGAAGAAGTTTGAATTGTATTACTACCTTGTCGGCCGACCGCCGCGCACCGCCGAAAAGGCCATAAAACCGTTCGCATACGGCAGATGCATCGGCGCGGCTTTGTAAGTGCGAAATAATATTTTCATCTTTTAACATTTTTTTATTTCGTTATAAATTTACGTAAATGTATTGGCATTTTTGCGTACGGGACAAAAATGATTTTGTTATAAATATTAACGGGATTTCGTTATATAAATGCATTTTTGTATGAAAAATTGGTTTTAGGGACTAAATTTCGATTTTTTTTCGATATATGTCATTTTTCGCTATATCGGGTTTCGTTATATCGCAGTTTTACTGTATATGGTTTTGTCTGGTGAATACCAAAATCGGTTTCTTTTCACTCAATGCCACATTTAATTGAGTTAATTGTTCATTGTTCTGCAGTCTTTGCTTTGAATCCCAGAATGGAGCAGAACATTTCTAGGATGCAATCAAGGTTTGGGTGATGGAATTGCTTTTTGTATAGGAGATAGTCACTGGTTTTTTTTTGTTAGTTGAATAGAGAACCCATTTTTAGTCCCTCTTTGATTAGTATTAGTGCACATGTTTATCCTCATTATTCTATTATGGTCATACAAGTCACAGTGAACCCGATCATTTTTTTCCGACGCTTGGTAATTTTTTTCAAGTATGTCTGGTATTGACCAGGAAATACCAATTTTGTGGATAATTCATGGATGGTCATCATCGGATCCGTTTCGATTTCAAATGGAGTATTACAAAATACTACATCATCCACCTTTCTGCATCCTCCACTTCGAGACTCATTATTCAAATTAAAATCACCAGATTTAAATTGTTTGAACTATCGTTGGCATTTTCCGACATTATCATGAATATTTTTTGTGCCAGGTGTTGCGAGCGTTGAATTGTTTTCATAGTGAAACTCATACATTATGCAGCTCTGCTAATATTCCGAAGGACAAATCTCTACCGCTGTTTCCAGGTTGAGTAAAAGGGACTATTTTTTCTTGCAAAACAATGAACAAACAGTCCCACAACACAAAAATTTTAACACTCTTCTTTATTACTCAACAGTCGGAAGATGATTAATTTCAAAAACTATGTACAGAAAAAACAACATTAATTCCAGGTATCACTTATATTAACTTGCCTTTTGCACATGATATGCCCAACACTTCCCCACGTATTGAGTAGTTTAGCATAATTTGTGAATGTAATAAATAAAAATGGAGACCTTTCTGGGATGCATGACGAGTGTCACGTGGCAGTTATTCCTGGTAGCAAAGCCCCGGAAAGCGGCAATCACGGCATCTTGTCGCCAGTAACGGTCCATGGAACGAGATGGTTCATCTCCCATTCCCAGCATAAACTGCACATTGTCTACAATTACGTGTGCAATGTCATGAACATAGAATGCGTGTTCTACAACCTAAGAAACAAAAAGAAATTAAATACATTCAGAAATAATAAATTATTTGAATTAAATAACCATATCGTCGATGTAGTCCAATACTGCGGAAGAACCATCTGTCAAAATGTTCAAGAGGGACAAAAAAACCTTGCAATTTCGTCAATAAAAATAAATTTAAATGCAGTTTATTTTGTGTTTTATATTAGAAAGTATATTGTTATATTTAATATTGTTTCGTCTATGCAAAATTAGTTGTAACACATACGCGATATTGCCATAGAATTATTTGTAAATCAGTTAGACCATATGCGGTATTGCCGCTTGCAACTCTACGGAAATGCGCAAATTAAATGAAATTAGATAAAACTTACGCTCGTTTTATTGATTTAAAAAATATCTTGATGGAATATAGGTTTAAATAAAAGAAAAAGATTGAATAGCAAATAATATTTATTAACAAAAATAATGTAGGTATTAAAAAAACGATACCAAATTAGGATAGTATTAGAAAAATAAAAATAAATACATTTTTGAGTTAGGAAAAATAATTATTTCTTCAAACTTCACTCACTTGAAAATAAAACATAAAATAGGGCTACAAATGAGGCAAGGCATCGTAAAATAGTCTACAAACTTTAGCTCTTGAAGATTTTTCTGCAGATATTTTCAGCCGCTCTGTGAAGAGAGGTGATTCTGGTCGGCGTGGCAACTCCTTGAAATCGACATTGTAATTTAGTTTATAACTTAGGATACCATTAGGATCATAGCGCAGAACTTTGATATCCGTCACTACTTTACACCGATAAGTCCACATTGTTATTCCGCATAATCATAGAAAAAATTATGACTCACTTCTTTTACGTGATATAGGAATGTTTTTTCCCAAACTTCTTTTGAGGCGTTTGCATATTGACTTGGTAAACGAATTTCTTTTTTTTTGAGTTTGCATTCGATGACAGAATGCACAGAATCACCCTCCAACTGAGTTTTCCTGAAAATTTTAACAGGGCATTTGCCATTATACAATTCCGATTTTGTATGTACAACTGACTGAATAAATAATTATGGGTAACATTTTTTTATCCAAATCGTTGCATTACTTGTCAATAACACACAAGACAAATGTTGATGCTTTCAAATCAACTTCTGATTCCAGTAGCGGTGGACTTCCGATGTTCCGAGATTATAAAAAGTAAAATTATGGACAGCCAACTTTTACTTGTAGTATAGTGCATTGGCGTTTAGCATTGGTGTCAATTTCACCGCTTGCAAATCTTGTCTTTTCTTTTTGTCCATTTCCTCTTCACTTCGAGCTCTTAGCTTTAAATTGTTGTGGTTAACCCATTATTTTTCAGAAATAGATTCAACCTTGTAAACGGAAATATTTTTCTTCTCAATTATGCTGCTAAATATTGGTTTCGAGAGGGGCTTAGTGGTGTAGCAATATTTCATATAAATTTTATAAAATTTCATTTTTTATGTTATTATCGGCTTTAGGTAGTTTAGTGGAAGTACTACGGCAATAATAAGATGGTAATTTAGGCAGAGAGTTGAAGAAATTTTCAAAACATTGTTGTCCATCATTAGACTCCATGGTTGGGTCCACTTTAGTGCCACCATTAGCTGGTTTTCTGGTGTTACCCAATAGCGCACGGTTCACTCTTTAATTCTTAAGAGTAATTATAAACATTTGAGAATATACTTTTTACTTGCAAAAAACTATCCTGGCAATTGTTAGATGAGAACTGGCAGTTTGCTGTATTGCGTTCACACGAATTCAGTACGACTCATCTGCTGTACTGCATCTAAAGATATATCCACAGTCTTACTTACTTCTTTAGTGGGGATAATTTATTTGCGGTATTGACTTTAGCTGAGTGCAAGCGGTCTATTGGTCAATTTCAAAATTTAAATGCACCAATCAATGTGGCATGTGCCGTTCAACCGAAAGCGCCAAAAAAACGTATTTTGAAAAGATTGGCTCATACGCGGTATTGAATTTACATAGATGATATAATATTTGAAAATAAAAATGTTCAACTGAACTGGTAGTCTGTAGTAAACACTTCACTCACTTCCATGACATCTTTGATGGACTGCTGGCCATGGAAAGCCAAAAAGTGAATGGGAAGTTTCTCAAACTCATTGGCAAACCTGAAACCAATATTAACATTTATAATTGAAGATGCAGGAATTACACAGTCAAAATCACAAGATAAAAAAAAAAATTATACACAATAAATAAGTGAAAAGATTGAATTAAACATCTTATTACTTGTCAAAAAGATGAATGTTCTCATCTAAGGGAATGCCAGCCACTTGCTGCAGCATAGTTCTTGCCAGTCGAGAGTTACGAATCTCAAAACTGCCCCACAGTGTGTTTACCTGTAAAAGTACTCAGTTAGTTGGATGTATGCTACAGGAAGAACAGAAAAACACCAATGGTCAGTACAGTACTCACCCCCTGCAAGGCCAGATCCAAGGAGTACTCGCTGCAGAAAGTGGTCTTGCCACAACCGGTGGGCCCCGTGAGGACGGTGAGCTCACCGCGCCGATGCCCGCGAAGCAATCGCGTCAGCGCTGGGAACCGTTTCCATTTCACCCCTTGAACCTAGGTGTAAACTGTTTTAGAAAAAGAAAAACTAAATTACTTGACCAGTTACCTACCCAGTAAAAACTTTATTTAATTCTACCCAAGGATAAAACTAGTCAAATATCCAATTTAGAAAATTAACAAAAAAAATCACATAATCAGACATACGTAGCAGGCTTAGGGAACATATTTTTTTTGGATATAACTATAATCTTTGGGCAAAGCACAACTTTGAATTAACAAGTAGAACCTTGTTAATTCAAAGTTCAAGGGACCAAAAAAATTTGTATTACGCAAGACGGGCTCCTACGGATCGAGGCTGAGGGGACCAGTTTCAGCAGACGCAGGCTGAAAGGATCCTGACGGCAGGAGCTAAGCTAAGTATTTGTTTAGTCTTTCACCTATGAGGCAATGGATAAGAAAATGCCATGCTTTTGCCACAAGATCGACGATCGGTTAGTTTTTAAGGCGAAATTCCATTGGTTTCTGTTAGCTGATGATGAGAAGGGAATTGAATTCGGTGCAAACATGCAAAAAAAATTTAAAGAAAATTTTAGTAAATGATAGATTTTGCAGTCAAAAAACTGCACGAATTGTTAATTTTTTTATAACTTACTCAAAATTATCAAATTATGTGATGTAAAAATGTATTGATTTATTTAATCGAGGGCCTGAAAATTATTTTGTACTATGAGTTAACGGGGTTTTCGTGTCAAAGAGGTTAATTAAGTATGAAACTGACAATTTGAGTCTTGTTTGGTGTTTGAAAATTTCGAAATATATCGAATTTCGAATAAAAGGGGTTTGAATTATTGAAAATGTTTATAGGTATTATATATATATATATATATATATATATATAAATCCCGCTACAGTTTTGGCAACCTTTCACTTCGCATCCTTTTGGCTACCACTACTTATGGTAGGTTCAGAAACAAAAGCGTTGTGAATGTTCACGTATCTTTAGTTATAAAACAAAGTGATAGTAACAGAATTAGCCAGAAATCGTGTTTTAAGAGTGTTTGATTTTTTGCATAATACATATATTTTGAAGCCTTTTCGGACTCCTTTCATATTACCGCTTTTTTGGAAACCGCGTATATCATACGTATATCACGATTCATTAAATTTTTAAGGATGCATCCGTTCATTACGAGCATTTAGTGAATTTCGTATATTCCCGTATGCAATACATTTATATATCAATGCTTTTTGAATCCTTTTAAGGCGCGACTTTCAATAATAATTAAAATTTCCATGTTTTATATGAAAATGTAGATTTTTATTATTCATTTATATCAGAAGTTATACACTAGATTTGATTTTATTAAATATTACTTAGATAGGACCTTTACACTCATTTATAACTAATAAACTGAATGTTATGTGCCATAATTAAGAAAACACAACCATTGTAAGACCGCGACCATTAGAAACATTTTGCGCATACCACAAAATTGTCTTAATATGGAAAATTCTTGCATACACAAAATACATTTTCTTTTAATCTTGAAGCCAAGATTATGGAAACAAATCTCGATTGAGACAAATCAACAAAATGTTAAAAATTAATAGAGCTATAACCATTCAATTTGCAGGACATATATCAATTTTCAATGTTTGTTTTAGTGAAAACATAAATTTTTAAATAAAAAAATTATTTTGAAACTTTTACAATTTTATATAATATATGAGTAACATGAATCCGTTATAAAACTAAAGTTACATATTTTTGTGAATTGCTTACCTCTCCAAAAAAGAGTCTAGCTCTTGTGCTTGGAGAGGGATAATACATCTCATATGCTTTAAGGCTTCAGCTACTATTTCAAAGTAAGTTTTATATCAAAAACACAATAATTAGTTCAGTCTTATAGAAGACGATAATTTAATTTGTCTACCGAACTTTAATATGCCGGTCTATCAGGCCATGACGGACGTCGAATCCGTGCTGTCATTATTCTTGTTAAAAATGCCGAAGATATATATTTTCACGAATATTTTATTCACAATATGAATTAATATTGAACTTATTCACAACATATGTAGCAAATTTTGTAAATTAGATGTTTTTTTATACTGATTTTAAGGGAAAACAACGCAATTAAATATATTGTCTACATATAACACTGTTTTCTTTTAAACACTAGCTGTCTGTTACATAAATAATATGTAATTATGAAACAGATATATCACCAAAACGGCAACATGGTGTTTTAAATTGATAATATTAAACAAAATAATAAATTGAAGCGGTCATAAAAATTTTAAATTTAGAACATTGATTTAAGCGATCATCTAAATATATTTAGGTATTTGCCTGATTTCAAAACATATTTATATATGTATATAAAAAAATATTTAATTTTGATGGATGACAATACACATTTTAATGTCATTCTCACATGTATTAGAATTTTCCGATTCAAATATTGATTCCCATGTTTCCGTTTTAAGAGTTGCTCCTAAAGTTTACAGATTAAAATTATTTTTTTTAATATTTATTTTCGCCAATTTTATTACAGTTAAGAGGCAACTTTCATTTTTCCAGTTTAAATTTCGAGATATTTTTGCATTTTGCATACCCTTTCAAGATGAGACTAATAGTTAATTCTTTTACAATATCAAGTAAACATAAAAGTGTGTTATTTTTTACATAAATATTACTAGAGTGAAAGGTATCAATAGAAAAGGACAAGTATACAATTATTGGTTTTCTTAAATTCCTAGGTAATAAGCTATCAGAAAATAGGCATTTCTTCAACATTCAACATATGTACATATGTGTTGCCATTTGAAATTATCAAGTGAAAATTAAATAATTTGTTAAAGTTCTCACCTAAGAATTGTTATATTTATACTATGAAGAATTATTATGTTTTCGTAGAAAGCAATCACTTTGTGGTTTGTCGATAAACATATGATTATAAAATATTATAATTTTGCCACGATTTATAAGGAAAAAATGGATGTAAATTCATACTGATAAATAATATTGATAACTTTTGAAGCAGCTGTATTTGTGAAGAGAAAACTATTTATGCTAATATTATATAATAATCATACTCCAGTTGTAATAAAAAAAACTGTTTTTTTTTTAAATATTTATTTATTGTTTTGATAAATTACATATATATTTAATATTAAAATATAAATGAAAATATGACAAAAGTATTATTATTCACTGTTAAATAATTAGTTGTTCATCGAGCATATTATCGTTCTTCAGAATTTCGTTGTTTTTTTCTTTACACGTATTCAAAACAAAATTTGATCCACACATATTACAATTTAAACTGAATTTAGAAATAAAACTTTATGTTCTTTCACATATTCAATATTTGTTCATGTGCACCCAAACATCGATTTGTGAGAGTAAATTTGATTAATTTGAGAAAAGAATTGGTGTATGTCGACCACTCTTGCCATCCAATTTAGGAAGTTCACACGAGTCCACACATTCAATGCTCAGTTCGGGAACATCCTGAAAATAATTTATAATATTATTATTATTGTTATTAGTATTTAGTTATCAGTATTTTTATGTCTAAAATATAAAAATATATATGTGTTTGTTCATTTATATGACTGTAACAAATACATTCGTATCAGACAGGTCTGTCATGTATAATTCTTTTGATAAAATTATTTATCTAAGGATATGTATTTCCAATAGAAAATAATTTATCCGCACTACATAATATATGTATATTGAACTATGTAATTTATATTTTTTTAATCAAATAGATAATTGTTATAGGAATGGTAAAAATTATTTGCATTGCGATTTTTTTCCCAAGAAGTTTATAACCAATTAAAATTTTGTTGGAACATTTCCTAAAGTGTGTCAATGGATACTTTTTGAACTTAGGCATCTTGGGTCACAGGAGGCAGTAATTTCAGAAAAATAATGTGTATAATAACATATTATTGACTTTTAAATAAGAACCAAACACAACAAAAAAATCACAGCTACGCAAATTTCACGTCTTCGTAGATTTCACAGCAACATTGCATAAATACAACGTTGTCATTTTAAAACATGACAGCCCATGCGTGGTAACACAGTTTCTAAAACGAAATGAACGATGACATGAAGTTTGACATATATTTAATATTTAAATGTCACAATTATAATCAAAATCTCAAAACTATATAATTTACAAAAATAAGCAATTAGTATTGAGAATAAGTATAATATTCATTCATATTGTAGTAAAAATTTGTGTTAAAATGTGTTTTATAGGCAAATTAAATAAAATCTATCGGAGCACAGATTTCATGACCACCGTGGCCATGTAGAGCGGCATACATACGGAAATATATTATTTAAAAAAAGATTAATGTGTTTCTGATATTAAACTTAGTTTTCAATAGTAGTTGAAGCCTCAAATGTTCCAACAAAATTTTAATTGGTTATAAACTTCTTGGGAAAAAAATCGCAATGCAAATAATTTTTACCATTCCTATAACAATTATCTATTTGATTAAAAAAATATAAATTACATAGTTCAATATACATATATTATGTAGTGCGGATAAATTATTTTCTATTGGAAATACATATCCTTAGATAAATAATTTTATCAAAAGAATTATACATGACAGACCTGTCTGATACGAATGTATTTGTTACAGTCATATAAATGAACAAACACATATATATTTTTATATTTTAGACATAAAAATACTGATAACTAAATACTAATAACAATAATAATAATATTATAAATTATTTTCAGGATGTTCCCGAACTGAGCATTGAATGTGTGGACTCGTGTGAACTTCCTAAATTGGATGGCAAGAGTGGTCGACATACACCAATTCTTTTCTCAAATTAATCAAATTTACTCTCACAAATCGATGTTTGGGTGCACATGAACAAATATTGAATATGTGAAAGAACATAAAGTTTTATTTCTAAATTCAGTTTAAATTGTAATATGTGTGGATCAAATTTTGTTTTGAATACGTGTAAAGAAAAAAACAACGAAATTCTGAAGAACGATAATATGCTCGATGAACAACTAATTATTTAACAGTGAATAATAATACTTTTGTCATATTTTCATTTATATTTTAATATTAAATATATATGTAATTTATCAAAACAATAAATAAATATTTAAAAAAAAAACAGTTTTTTTTATTACAACTGGAGTATGATTATTATATAATATTAGCATAAATAGTTTTCTCTTCACAAATACAGCTGCTTCAAAAGTTATCAATATTATTTATCAGTATGAATTTACATCCATTTTTTCCTTATAAATCGTGGCAAAATTATAATATTTTATAATCATATGTTTATCGACAAACCACAAAGTGATTGCTTTCTACGAAAACATAATAATTCTTCATAGTATAAATATAACAATTCTTAGGTGAGAACTTTAACAAATTATTTAATTTTCACTTGATAATTTCAAATGGCAACACATATGTACATATGTTGAATGTTGAAGAAATGCCTATTTTCTGATAGCTTATTACCTAGGAATTTAAGAAAACCAACAATTGTATACTTGTCCTTTTCTATTGATACCTTTCACTCTAGTAATATTTATGTAAAAAATAACACACTTTTATGTTTACTTGATATTGTAAAAGAATTAACTATTAGTCTCATCTTGAAAGGGTATGCAAAATGCAAAAATATCTCGAAATTTAAACTGGAAAGATGAAAGTTGCCTCATAATGTTTAAAAAACATTAAATATTCTTTATAATAATTCTTTTTGATCATGGACACGAATCAGTATACATACATATAATTTTTCAGCATTATTTGTGACTTGCATTATCTAAGCAAACTGCAAAATTTCAGGGACCATTATTTTTAACACTCAGTATACGATCGAACATAAACTTAAAATTCAAAACGATTAAGACAACCGGCAAAGTGTAGCAATGTTGCAAACAACTCGCTACCTCTCTTCAACCATCATGTAGGAGTTAAAATTCATAAACAAACTGGCAACGTTACTTCTGGTCACCACTTACGACTAGTTAAGAAAGACAATATACGAGGCCGTGTATATCACCCGGCACTAAAAAGTAGAGTGAAAGATTCTGGAACTTACATATTCGAAACCGTGCAGTCCCATATAAATTTGGAGACCTGGATAAATTATGCTAAGTTGCTTGTATCGACATCTATTGTTGAACTGTAGAAAATAATGTGGCGACCGACCGTATATCGGTTGCCGAATGCCAGTGGTCACCACTTTAAATGCATTTTTGCCAATGATCGACATCAAATAGGCGGTGAGAGATATATATATAGTCGAAAATGTCGCATTTCGGTATGGCCCTTGTTTGATCCTCAGTCGCGTCCGTCTTGTCGAGTCGTCAGCACGTAATATATATTACTTTTGTTCCTTAACATTTGGAGATCATCTTTCGAAAGTTATTTTTATTTTTGTTAGCGATACATTTAAAATGGAAGGGTTTATACCAGATAAGAATTTTGTGCGCAATTGCTTGATCTAAGAGTTCCACCAAAAAAACTCTGCGAGGAAGGCTGCAGAAAAAATTTGCAGTATATACGGTGATGTGATATCTATTCGCCAATCGCAAAGGTGGTTTAAAAAATTTCAGAGTAAGAATTTTGATACGGAAAACCAGCCTCGAGAAGAAAAGGTCTTTAAAGTGGATGATGACATTTTAATGTGTGAAGTCGAAGCAAATCCAACAAAATCAATTCAGCAGATTGCAGACACACTCGGATACTCCTGGTCGAGTGTACAAAGCCATTTGAAAAAAATCGGCAAGGTCCATAAACAAGGGGTCTGGATTCCGCACGAGCTGAGTGACGACAACAAAGGCGCACGTGTGCGGGCGTGCGAGAACTTGTTAGAGCTACAAAAAAATACGCCGTTTCTTAGAAATTTGGTTACTGGGGACGAGAAGTGGATTACGTATTCGAATCAAATTCGTCAAAAACAGTGGCTTTCAAAGGGCCAAAAGCCATCGCCAACCCCAAAACCGAGTCTCACTATCCGCAAAGTTCTTTTATGTGTATGGTGGGATTGTAAAGGAATTATTTACTACGAATTGCTTCCATATGGTCGAACTGTGACGGCAGAGATTTACTGTAATCAACTAGACAGATTAAATAAAGAAATAAAAGTTAAGCGACCCAGAATGCACGCAGAACACAAAGTTTTTTTTCAACACGACAACGCAAGACCCCACACTGCAGCGATTACTCGAAAAAAAATAAACGCCTTTGGCTGGAAACAAATCGATCACCCCCCATATTCACCGGATTTAGCCCCATCAGATTACCATTTATTTAGATCCCTACAGCATTTTTTATCAGGAAAAAATTTGAACAACTTAGATGAAATAAAATCTGCCCTTGACGACTATTTCCAGTCGAAACCAGAAACTTTCTATTCAAAGGGCATAAAAATGCTTGAAAATAGATGGAAGACTGTATTAGAAAGTAATGGGGAATATATAATATAAATTTTTTCAAATAATAAATTATTTAAATTTATATTTGCCTTTTTATTTAAAATGCGACATTTTCGACTGGTACCCCTAATATATATATATATATATATATGAGTCATATATATTTATATATATATATATATATATATATATATATATATATATATATATATATATATATGAGTCATATATATATATACTGGTACCCCTAATATATATATATATATATATGAGTCATATATATTTATATATATATATATATGAGCCATATATATTTATATATATATATATATATCACCGTATATATGTAATATAAACATTTTCAGAGAAAATAATGAACTCGTAAAATAGTAGATCAACAGATAAGGAATGTAGGAACCTTGTCAATGTTGCGCAGATCGGCCAGCACATCTTCACGCAAGGCGGAGAAGGAGGTAATAGCCTTGTGCCATACGGGTCGTGCAGTGGCTACAAGGGAACGGAGTTCTTCGCCTCGTCGCAAAGCTGCCAGGGGTCCTTCCGTGGATCTGCCAATATATGTATGAGGTTTTTTAAATATCTCTGATTTCTCTAACAAATTAGCAAATTTAAAATGAAATCATTTACATTAAGTGAAATCTAACAACATATCATTCTAATTAGCAATTTACCATAAAATAAAAATTAGTTGGATAATCAAAATCGTTATTGACAAATAATTACAAAAGTGTATTTCTGGTAGTACCTCTTCACAGTTGCATTACATGCCCATCAGAATGGATTGAATCAGCGACTAACCTAACTAGAAGACACCTTTTTTCTCCAAGCTTGCGTGTCATGGTGCGGGCCTCTTCCATGCAGTCCGGAGAGCCCCACATGGTCAGGCGAGAGAACTTCTCCAGCTGGGGGAGTACTTCTTGGGGTAAGCGGCTAAACCCATCAGGCAAGCACACCGCACTTCCTGAAAGCGATGAGGGGGTGAACAGGAACTGTGAGAGTGAGATAGAAAATCTTTTTCCACATCTAGAATTTTATTCACCAGGTGGCCCGATCTGCACAATCTTTTATTTATTTATTTAGACATATATAACATTTGTACGGATGCAAAAAAAGACAGTTGGTGAAACTTAAGCGAAACTTCTGGTTTAAACTCAGATAAAAAATCTTTTTCCACATCTAGAATTTTATACACCAGGTGGCCCGATCTGCATAATATTTTATTTATTTAGACATATATAACATTTGTACGGATGCAAAAAAAGACAGTTGGTGAAACTTAAGCGAAACTTCTGGTTTAAACTCAGATAAAAAAACTTTTTCCACATCTAGAATTTTATACACCAGGTGGCCCGATCTGCATAATATTTTATTTATTTATTTAGACATATATAACATTTGTACGGATGCAAAAAAAGACAGTTGGTGAAACTTAAGCGAAACTTCTGGTTTAAACTCAGATAAAAAAACTTTTTCCACATCTAGAATTTTATACACCAGGTGGCCCGATCTGCATAATATTTTATTTATTTATTTAGACATATATAACATTTGTACGGATGCAAAAAAAAGACAGTTGGCGAAACTTCTGGCTTAAACTCACGCCAAACGGTCTGCTATTATTTGATTCCTGTCTTGTTTTTGTTGTGATGTAGATGGTCTTGACAATGGAGAACTCGGCTGACTAAAATCTTCACTATCATCTAAAGAACTCGAGGACGATGACATTAACTCACACTTTTCAATGAGATGTTTTATGTTTTCTGTTTCTAACCTTTTTCTGCTTTCTAACTTTGCCAACTCTTGTAACCTAATAGTTTGTTTCTTGTCAATCTCTATGTCTAAACCACCTATCTGACCTGGTTATTCTTTTTCCCTCTGAACAAGTAGAAACAATTTGTCTTCCTCGATAGTAATCATTTCCAGTGCATTGGTATGAGCAATATCAAAGACATTCTAAAATTTTCTTCCATTTTTCTTCTTTATTTTTTATCACACCCGAATGTTGTACTTTATTTTCTTTGTTTTTCTTTAACTTTTGCTACTCAATAAACTATTGATGTATTTTTACTATTACAGGTTTCTTTAATCTGTTAGGAATACTTGCCTTTTCCTATCACACGCAGCAGAAATCGCAGATTGGTTATTGTTTTCCTGCACTATAGTTTATAATAAAAAAACAAACTTCTTTAAGGCACGACTTGCAATAATAATTCATATTTTCGCATTTTTTACGAAAAAGTGGGTTTTTATTATTCATTTATATCAGAAGTTATTCAATAGATTTGACTTTTTTTTCAATTATTACTTAGATTGGACCTTTACATTAATATAAAACTAATAAACTGAATGTTATTTGTCATAATTAAAAACGATACAAATATTATAAGAAAGACCGCGACCATTAGATGCATTTTAGGCATGGTACGAAATTGAGTCAATACGTTAAATTATTGCATAAACGAAATATATGTTCTTATAATCTTGAAGCCAAGATTACAGAGACAAATCTACAGGAAACCAAATTAGCAAAATGTTAAAAATGAATAGTTATAAATCATTACATTTGCAGTACGTTATAAAAGTAATCATTAAAAGTCAATAATACATTATTGTTCTGAAATTACTACCTCTTGTGACTCAAGATGCCTAAGGTCAAAAAGTATCCATTGACACACTCTAGGAAATATTCCAACAAAATTTTAAATGGTTATCTTCTTGGAATAAAAATTGCAACGTAAGTTGATAATTTTTACCATTTCTATAACAATTATCTATTTGATTTAACAATACAAATTACATAGTTCAATATAGATATATTATGTAGTGCACATAAATTATTTTTTATTGGAAATACATATCCTTAAAGATAAATAATCTTATCAAAAGAATTATACATGACAGACCTGTCTCATTGATACAAATGTATTTGTTATAGTCATATAAATGAATAAACACATATTTTAATATTTTAGACATAAAAATACTGATAACTAAATAACAATAATAATAATATTATTTATTATTTTTAGGATGTTCCCTAACTGAGCATTGAATGTGCGGACTTGTATGAACTTCCTAAATTGGATGGCAAAAGAGTGGTCGACAACATACACCAATTCTTTTCTCAAATTAATCAAATTTACTCCCACAAATCGATGTTTGGGTTCACATGAACAAATATTGAATATGTGAAAGAACATAAAGTTTTATTTCTAAATTCAGTTTAAATTGTAATATGTGTGGATCAAATTTTGTTTTGAATACGTGTAAAGAAAAAAACAATGAAATTCTGAAGAACGATAATATGCTCGATGAACAACTAATTATTTAACAGTGAATAATAATACTTTTGTCATATTTTCATTTATATTTTAATATTAAATATATATGTAATTTATCAAAACAATAAATAAATATTTAAAAAAAAAAACAGTTTTTTTTATTACAACTGGAGTATGATTATTATATAATATTAGCATAAATAGTTTTCTCTTCACAAATACAGCTTACTTACTTACTTACTTACCATCACGCCGTTTCCCCGTGGGGGTAGGCAGAGAGGATAGAGCGCCACACTCTTCTGTCCTGACATACAATTCTCGCCTCATCCACATTCATACATCTCGTCATACAAGCTCGCCGATTGTTGAGGCTTCTAACAGAACCATCCTCCATTATCTGGTTTACGTGGTCGTGCCAAGTCTTCCGCGGACGTCCTCTATTTCTGGTTCCATCAACACTTGCGTCATATATCTTTCTTACCATTCTCTCCTCATTCATCCTTTCCATATGACCAAACGACCTAAGTGATCCTTTCTTAATCTTACTCACTATACTAACATCAGCTTTACATTCTTTTCTTATTTCTTCATTCTTTACTCTGTCATAAATAGATTTGCCACAAATACGTCTAAGTGATCTCATTTCCACTGCATTCAGTCTACTTTCGTTCCTTTTCTGCCAGCTCCAGGCCTCACTTCCATACATCAGTGTCGGTACCAGGATTCCATTGTGCACCGCTAGTCTTGCCTCGTTTGACATATTCCTGTTAGATATAATTCCATTCAAAGCACCGTTTACTTTATTTCCTGCAGTCACCCTCCTTTCGATATCATTCTCAGCCTTTCCGTTTCTATCAAACATACTTCCCAAATATACAAACTCATCTACTTGTTCCAAACATTCATTACCTACAAGTATTTTGCATGGTGTCTTGCTTTCCTCCTTCTCAAATACCATCACTTTCGACTTGTTAACATTCATCATGAGGTCGCTTTCCTTGCATACATCGTACATTCTACTCACCAGATTCTGTAGTTCTTGTTCATTATTCGCCATTAGTACTGCATCATCGGCGTACAATAAACAGCATACAATCAAATCGCCCATTTTTGCTCCTACATTCATACATTTTAGTTCTTTCACACATTTATCCATATACAAGTTGAACAGCCATGGAGACATTACACAACCCTGCTTGACACCCTTTGTAATGTCAAACCATGGTGTGAGTGCTCCATTGATTCTTACACACGCAGAACTTCCTTCGTATAGGGATGCGATTGCGCGTATAAGTTTACTATTCACCACGTAATCAGAGAGTACTTTCCATAACTTTTATCTTATAACTCTATCATATGCTTTCTGTAGATCTACGAAGGCACAAAAAAGTTTTAGGTAATACAGCTGCTTCATATTAAAAATTGTATTGATATTGTAAAAGAATTAACAATGTAATTGATATTGTAAAAGAATTAACTATTAGTCTCATCTTGAAAGGGTATGCAAAATGCACAAATATCTCAAAATTCAAACTGGAAAAATGAAAGTTGCCTCTTAACAGATGGTCCGTCATATTCTGAGTTTTAATAACACTTTCACTAGTATACGCTATTATATGGCACAATCGTAAATTCAGTCTAAGAACAAAACAAATGTTATTACTCAAAGACTCTTGTTGCGATACTAACACATTTCCTATTGTTTACAATATTGCGGGGGTCGGGAGAGGGGTGTGTTCAACCTATCCTTATTTATGCTGCATGCAGTGAGATGTTCGGTCTGAAGCGTTGCAATCATTGATCTAAACGGCTCATTTTTTCAAAACTTTGATCAATGGTAGCGACAAGTAAAATTTTTGTAAATGAAAAATATCTATATTTTTTTGATGCACCTAATATATATATATATATATATATATAAAACATAAAAAAGAGAGAAAAACCATACGTACCAATGTGCAATACAATATGCAATGTAGGCACATACAGTGAAACTCTCTTAATACGTTTTCCAAGGGACCGCCAAATAAAATCTTATTAAGCAGGAAAACTTATAAACAGTGATTTCAATATTTCCATGCATTATTTGACCATAACATCTAATATTGTATTTTAACTAACATTAGAATAATTAAATTATTTTATTTATAAAAAAAATATTAAAAAAACAATTTATTCTATAAAAGTTACTTAAATAAATATGTATTTGAAAATCACGGCCATAAATGGGCATACAAAAACGAGTAACAAAAATGCAATAAATTAACAATAACGAAGAAGATTAAATGAATGATAATAAAATGTAATTATAAGAATGCTAATAAAAAACCTAGATGAAAATAAAATGATTAAAAACATACTTATAAAATGTTGATGACTATCTAATAAAATACAACTAATCTCCTAATGTACCCATAAAATATATTAAATACTTCTTATAGGAAACTAAATGTAGTATAAAATTTGAATTATCTAAATAATTACCTATAAAAAAAATTACTATCTAAACTGCAAAAAAAATACTACACTAAAAAGTGATTATAAAAAAAATAACTATAAAACGAAATTTAAATTAAACTCACATAAAATATATAACTACCTAAATAAAATAAATCGACGTAACAAAAGGGAATATAAAACGAAATTAAAATTAAACCCGTAAAGTATCTACCTAAATAAAGTAAATCGACGTAACAAAGAGTAAAAGAACCACTGACAACAAGACCAAAACACTAAATAATTTCAAATTCAAATTATTCGGTGTTTTATAGTAAAATAAGGGTAGGTCAAAGTTATTCGGAGATAAAATACGCCACCTGTAAGTCCGACGAAAGTTCATACTTTTTACGAAATGTAAAATTGTTTGCACGACAAGACGTTCGTATCTTTTCCTGGCCAACTTGACGAATGCACATTTAAAAAAAGTACTGTTTGTAAATGAAAACCTGTTGGACAGCATGTCTAAAATTTATCTCTTTTGAGAGTTTTACATAATTTAGCTGTACACTCGACATATTGCCTTGATCAGTGTAATTGAGACACGGAATACTCGCCCTTACTGAATCTCAGTTCAGGGAAATTATTGTCGGCATTGACATCGACGATGACAGGTCCGATCTTACGTTACGTACGCAAAATACGTTAATAGTATTTTTGTCCTTAATTTTACGATTTAAATTTTTTAATCACAAATATGATGACATTATTTTTGCTTTGTTTATTTATTTCGTGCTGATGTAAAAAATCAAACAAACAAATAGATCAGCCGGTTATGTTAATTCAGTTGTCAGTGCCCTGTGGTTTGCTCTGTTTTTCAAATACGTATCGGTCGCGAAAATAAATAATTTGGTTATTTTAGTTGTCAAGAAATATTAATCAAAGCTGAACCAGAAGTAGTTAAAATGAAACAGTTCCCAATGAAAGCAGTTCCCTGTGGTTTCTCCGAAAACGGATATTATAGATTTCGAACATAACAATAAAAAAAAATATTTTTATGAGTTAAATTAATACATAGGCCGCTTTCGAAAAATTCCTTTTCTTTCATGCAAAAAACATGGTTTTAATTAGTTTATTTGACATTCTGATGAAGGAAAAGATATTTTCCGAAACCGGTTGGCGTATTAAATTTAACTCATAAAAGTGGTTTAAAACAAAGTTATAAATAATATATGTTTAAATAATTTCATGAACTACAGGTGAGGGTACTAGTTGCAAAGTCAGTAACCTCCATTATTATTTGTTATAACTTTTAATGCAGTTGTCTTTTCAAACTTAACTCATTTTTATATTTATTGGCCATTCAAAATCGGTGTTAAGTTGCAAAATCAGTCGCTTTTGCCGCTGCCATTTATATTAGAATTGAATCAATAGCAGTCTTCGTTACTCAGAAATTTAAAGGGCCGCTAATATGGAAACTAGATTATTTTTGGAAAAATATGTTGTTGTATTTATTATGTATTTCAAACCAGATTATGGGGATTATTATTTATAATAAAAAATGCATTAATAAATATATTGTTCTTTATGCTTCTATCAGATTTCACGTTTTCTCCAAATAAAAAATATGGAGGTAGCTGAGATTGCGACTAAGTAACAATAATACGAAGAAATATAACCAGTTGTATTAAAATTGTTGTAGTCAAACATGTTCAAGGAGTGTGCACAAACTCTGACCGTTACAGAAAACATTATTAGGAGATTTTTACAAAATCATGTTAGGCTTCAAATAAATATTTGCAAAATTGATCCATTATTATTATTATTCCATTATCATTGCTTCAGGCCATAAATTATCTAATAAAAAATAGTCTGGCTGCTCAAAGCTCAATGACCTTTATTTTTTTTGTAACTATAACTAATTTATCATCACGCCATTTCTCCGCGGGAGTAGGCAGAGAGGATAGAGCGCCACATTCTTCTTCCCTGAAACACAATTATCGCCTCATCCACATACATATATACTCTCATACAAGCTCGTTGATTATTGAGGCTTCTAACATAACTATTTTCCAGTATCTAGTTTACCTGGTCGTGTCAAGTTTTCCGCGGACGTCCTCTATTTATGGTGCTATTAATACTTGCGTCATATATCTTTCTAATCATTATGACCAAACCACCTAAGTGATCCTTTCTTAATCTTACTTACTATATTAAGATCTGCTTTACATTGTTTGAAGTGTTAGGAAGAGTATATTATCCAGAATAGTATTAATGGTTAATTTTATCGCATAATATTTTTACTCGGATGTGTATATCCTTGAGCACACATTACATTTCGCATGCACTTCTCAGAAATTCAAAATGCGCAGTTTAATTTTTTTTTCAAATTTGAATAATTAACTCCGTGAATTCCTACTTTCTTAGCATAACAAGAACGAGAAATTAAACGTGAATAAATGCTCCTTTCAAGATCAGCTTTACATTCTGTCCTTATTTTTCATTCTTTACTCTATCATAAATAGATCTGCCGCATATACGCCTAAGTTATCTCATTTTCACTGGATTCTGTCTACTTTCGTTCCTCTTTTGCCAGCTACCGACCTCATTTCCGTACATCGGTGTCGGTACCGGGACTTCATTGTGCGCCTCGGTTGACAAGTTCCATTAGTTATTTTTTGTATATAATTTCGAATCAATAAAATATTTCAATTAATCGAAATAATCGCATAACTAGGATTTTTTTAAACACTCGTATCTCTGGCATGATTGAGATTAGATACAGCACACGTAGCTTCAACATTTTCAACCTGTATTTTTAATCCATATGTATTTATCCCTAAAATATAGCGTTCCACTCAGCATACGTAATAATATTACACAAAATTTATTAATTCAATTATAAACTCAAAATTTGACGAAGTAATTCGATACTTGGAATTCCCGAAATAAATTTAAGGTTCAGGCCAAACATAATTAGGGTAATATGGGCAAACAGATGAAAATAAAAATGTCAATGTACTACATACTTTGTCTATATCTTATTTGAAAAGATAAGCTTGTCCTAAAATAAGGCCTAATTCAATGCGGATTCCAAGAATTTATTCTAAGGGTTTTTCTGCCTCCTAAGCAATTAAGAATATTTTAAGGTAGATATTAGTGGAAATAAAACAAAATTACCAATGAGGCTCTGGTATTGTACATGCTGAATGTATTGTTTATGACAGCTGGGGTTCTGTTTTGTTGATTTTTGGGATTTATTTTGCTTGGGCACTATGTTTTATTGGCCTGTTCAAATATTACAGTTTTTGTAAATGGATAAACTTTTATGACACATGGAAAAACCCATTTAAAGAGAGTTCATTTTATTGCACCCATTGAAAGAATATCACTTTCATTTTTATAAATGTCAAACAAAAAAATTCTGTGAAAAACGTATTACAAGGGACATTTTGTAGGGATAAACTGAGTTCTGTCTGAAATATTTTAATTTATTAGGCGGGAAACTTATTATTTGGAAAACGTATTAAACAAAAAAAATACGTAATTTGTATGGGACTTTTTCGGGACCGAAAAATGTAATCCTATTAGGCGTGAAAACGTATTAAAGGTGATCGTATTAAGAGGGTTTCACTGTATATGCAAGATTAAAACACATAAAAGCAGTTATAAGAATTATTTCATTATATAAAAAAATTTACTTTCAGTATCTGCTCTTTCTAATTTCAACAACCAATTTGAAACATCCCTTTTAAAAACCTTAATTATATTAATTATATTAAAATAATATTGTAGGTTACCCGAGACACTCACCAGTTACTCTGGCGGCGAGCAAAGCTATGGCATCACCGACCGAGGGCACCAATGTAGCGGTGCCACGGCCTCCTGTCCCGATTCCCAGCTGCAGAAGGCCCATACCCCGACTACACTCCTCACAGGGCTCATCTGCAACTTCCAATATAAATGTATGTTAAATAATAAAAATATGGAAAATGTAACTTCTAAACCAGTTTGAACCACAAAATGAAACTTATAGGTTTTGTTAAGTACCAGTACATGTATCTTTGGGCAAAAACATTAATTTTTATCTGGTCCGTCATTTGTCATCAAAACTGGTGATTATGCCTTCTAAATTTGGCATATTTAAAGGTTATTTAAGTCATATAATATTTTCTATCATTTCTATACATTTTCCATAACCCTTGTGTCTTCTTTATGTTAGTGAAAACCAGAATCTTTTATCTTTTATGGGAGAAGAACAATATTCAAAACCTCTGCAAAGCCCCGTTTTTGCCTGTTGCTGCAAAGAAAATTGAGCCTAGACCCAAGATGGCAGATAAAAATAAAATAAACATCTGAAATTATTTTTAAATGAGATGACTTCACACGGAATACATACAACAGATAGATAGATACACATATTGAGCACACTAGATGATTGCAGACAGGTATAATATATAAACATTATCTTGCCTGGATGTGAATGAGAGAGTACTCTGATTCCAGAGATTTCTCCCGAGAGGTCTCTCAGTGGGAAGAGCAAAGAATTTCCGGATACCCTGACGCCCTGCAGCACTTTACCGGCTTCAGGAAACACCTGCAATAGTTTACCGAAATAGAATGCAGCTTATCTAATGTACATTTTTTCAATAATAATGACAATTATTTAAATAATTAATTCACCAAATACTAGAGGTTACTGAATTATGACTGCAGTTCTAAATAATACAACTATAACTTTAGAAAAAGATTTGAGGAAAGATAAGCTGATGGCAGAAAGAAGGGTGAGAGGAAGTGGGTCACATAAAAATTGTATAAAATCATTTTACAAAACAAAAAATCTTTTAAAGTGTCACTTTTGGTCATCTCTTTTATTAATTTATATTAGTGTTGTGTTCTTACCGGCAGGTTAAACCTCTGGAGAACTTCTTCAGTCGAAGAATCCGCAAGGCTCTGGCTATCCCTCTCCGCCTCAATCCAGGGCAAGTATGGCTGTCTCTCTCCTTCACACTCCTTGAATAATAGATATGTAAACTTTTAGTATTTATTTATTTATACGGTACAAAGTGCCGTTAACAAAAATGTTATAAAAATAATGATATCTTTATTGACAGATTATTAAAGATGACAAGCAAATTGATACAGTTCATATCTAAAAGGAAATAAATATAAATAATTAAGATATTTATAAAAAAAAACCTTACTATAATATCAACATTTATATAATAAAAAACAAAATGTAAATAAAACACATAACTCATATTTTGAAAATTAAGATAATTAATAAGTTGTAAATAATATTTAAAAACAAATATAAATGGCATCAAAAATAAATGCAGCATTTTTAAGCAAGAAGTAATTTCAATCAGTGCTTTTCAATTAGAAATAAAATAATTGTTACTACATACAAAACTATTAACATCTCAAAATCGACTGCAGGTTTCTCTTAAAAAATGTCAAGCTTTCGTAGAATATGTCTACAAATTCACTGTAATTTAGCAAATGTGACAGTTTCAGTTACATTTTCGTAGACATACCCGTGTCAATGTACTTCTGCAAGAATAGCAGGGGTGTCAATTTGGAAATCAAGTCCATGAGAAAACTTCTATCTAATAAAGTTAGAATATTAAGTTTGTTCATGAGTGAGTTGTAATTAATTGCTACAATGGGCAGATTTAATTTAATGTTAACGAATCTACATTACATTTACATTGGAGTCTCACAATAGTTTGTAAAGGGTCTTTCAATAGGGACGCTCGAAATTTGTTAGGTTATAGCAGCCATGTTGTTAAAGTGACATCTGTCAAATTTGTTGTCAATTATTTAGTAGTGTACGGCAAATCACCATGGAAGATTATAGCGTTGAACAATGTGTGCAAATCATCAAATTTTATTATCAAAGTCACTGCTCCATTCGAGAAATGTTCTGCGCAATACGTGATTTTTAGCCTTGCCATAATCGTCCTGCCGAGTCGACTATTTGACATTTGGTGGCCAAATTCAAGTCAACCGGTTCGGTAAATAATCAGCCAACACCATTGCGTCGGGACTTGGATTTGCACCCGTATTAAATCCAACTAACCCAGGAACTTTCGATATATGTCATTTTTCAATATAACGGGATTCGTTTTAACGAGGTTTTAGCGTAGTTAGCAAATTGACCTTTAATTTTACACCAATTTTAAAACCTCACTTTAAATGAAGAAAAATTATTGTCAGCTATAATATCTTTATATGACTTTGGCACTTTCAAACCATCAAGTGCTTCAAATAAGTTTATTTGAAAAGAACATAATATAGTAATATGAAACATTGCATCAAAATCTGATAAGATTGACGGTACAGCATACGGGAGGTGGACAACGAGACATGGTGCAGTGACAACTTTCAGGAGTGGTACTTACTGAAAGGGAGTCTGAAGTTATGTGCTGTCGGGAGGAACGCTGAGCACCACTAGAGAGTAGTCGCTCTAGGGCTTCCCACTGACCTCGCCCCCGGCAGCCAGAGCAGCAATAGAACCCTGCAAATATTATTTATTTACTTTAACTGAGGTATCAATGAGTTATAATTATTTCAATAGTAGTATTAGTTATAACAATGTAAGTCCTAACTTTGCCATTGCCAATTATTCAAAAATCTGTGAGGGCTTGAGTGCTATTGATTGGTCTAACCTATCCAATGTTAACATTAACAATACAATTAACATTAGTTTGACATGTCAATTTATCAAATTATTAAAAAATTTATTCTAAGTCGCAAACAATTTAAATCGAAATACCCTACATGGTTCAGTTTTGATCCAATATATCTGATAAATCTTAAAAAGGCTGCCAACAAAAGATACAAGGAAAGTTGTGATTTGTATGATTACATTGAATTTTGTAGATTGAGGAAGCAGTGTACTTCTCTCTCCAAATCGTGTTTCAATAACTACTTAGCTAATATCGAGCAAACCTTACCGTACAATACAAACAAATTTTGGAAATACTCAAATTTGTTTAGGAAAAATGATTCGGAAATACCAAATTCAATGTACCTCAATAACATTGTAGGAAACAACGTTAGTGAAATGTAAACTTGTTCGCTGATTTTTTTAAAAGTGCTTTTGACGGTGACTGTTTCTGATGATTATTTACCGAGTTTTGAGGTTGCTGATCTGATAAATATGTATATCAGATGAGATGATATAAATCAGGTTGAGATTTTAACACATATTAAACAACTGGATCAAGATAAAAGTGCTGGCCCTGATAGGATACCACCCTTATTCTTAATAAATTGTGTTGAACACCTCACCTATCCATTATATCTTTTATTTAACTAATCATTAGGTACGCACTGTTATTCTAATGCCTGGAAAAGTAGCTTTTTAACACCTATTTTTAAAAAGGGTGAAAAAAGCGCAAATAAAAAAGTATACAATATCTTCAATACCGAAACTCTTTGAAAAACTTTTATTGAATAAGATATCACTGATTAAACCATTAATCTCACCGTTCCAATATGGATTTCTCTTGGGAAGGTCAACTGCTACTAACTGATTAAACCATTAATCTCACCGTTCCAATATGGATTTCTCTTGGGAAGGTCAACTGCTACTAACTTATTATTGTATCAAAATTACATAACCAAAGAGCTAGGAAAGGGATACCAGGTAGATTAAATTTATACTCTATCTTATATCTCTAAAGCATTTGACAAGGTATCACATTATATCTTGATACTTAAACTCCAGAGGTTGGGTGTTCACGGAAATTTATTGCAGTGGTTTGGTAGCTATCTTTTCAACAGAAGACTTTTGGTAAAGATTAACTCCTCATTATCTGATGAATTCATTACTTTGAGTGGTGTTCCATAGGGTTTTTATCTTGAACCTATATTGTTTATTCTTTTTATTAATGATATTGCCCATGTTTTTGATGATGTACAAATTTTAATTTTTCAGGTAATAATAGTGTCTGATTGCACGATAATACAAAATAATTTGAATTCCTAATTTAAATGGTGTTCCAATAATCACCTACATCTTAATATCTCCAAGTGCAAATCTTTTAGTTTTACAACAAAAAAATTATCCTGTGAAATTATCGTACTCTATCAGCGATGTTGACTTGGTATCAGTTAGGAAGGTCAACGATCTGGGTGTAATATTTGACAGTAAATTATCATTCGTTCTCCGCATTGATTCGATAATTAATATAGGTCTCAAAATGTTGGGATTTGTTTTGCGGACTACAAAAAACTTTTCAGACCTGCACACTTATAAAGTTCTTTACACTTCTCTAGTCAGACCTCAGGTAAAATATAATTCGGTCCTATGGTCTCCACACTTCATTGTACACTCAACGGCGGCTGAAAGAATCCAGAGAAAGTTTCTAAGATTTATTAATTTTAAATTAAGTATAAACTCTGAGGATATCAATTATGATTATCTCCTCAGCTGTCTGAAATTGTTAAAATTATCAGTGAGACGTACGATGACCGACCTTATATTTCTATACAGGATCATCAATGGTATGATAGACTGCCCCCAAATTGTTGGTCTGCTTGACTTTCACGCATCATTGAAGTCATCGAGACACAATTCATTGTTCTATTATAGTGGTAATGTCAGAACTCATGCATTAGCGAACTCCGCAATTCCCAGAATGCATTCTTTGGGGAATGAATATGGGGAGGTTATCGACATTTTTGCTGTAAATTTAACTCTTTATAGGATTACATTATTACAATTTTTTGTGTCACAACTCAATGGTGATGAATAAATTGCTCTACTTCACATTTTATATTAATTTTTAATTTTGATTATGAAAAAATATGCTGGCAATATGCGATTTTTTTTCTTTGTGTATTGCACTTCTGATGAAATTTTCTGTTATTTTACAAATTACGTTAAAGACTGAATAGGGCGTGTACAATAATAATAAATAAATTAGCTGGCCCAGTCACTGGGTACCGAGTTCACTGCGTACTATAACAGAGAAAATTTTAAAAAACACTTTGTACAAGTTGATGTGGTTCTAAAGTTGATGAAGAAGCATTTTTCAGTGTTCAACATATTATGTAATATATTTGATTTAGATTTTTGCCCTCCCCTGAGCATATCATCATATCTTGATTAGTGAAAGCATTTTTGGGACCACTTTCTAATAACTTCATTCACAGATCAAAAAAATGACCATAGGGAGCACCATTGTAGATTGTTAGTGTAAGATTAAATCTGAATATTAAAAGTGTACAATAACTTTGTATAAACTACTAGAAGTTATTTTGATGTCAATCAGTTTCGATACTAACGTATCTTCGTCAGTTGGACCGGTGTACAACTGAACTATTCCATAAAAATAAAATATTAAAACAATATCAATTACAGAGCGGAGGCAGTCTTGGTAGGAGTGGAGATAATAAAAATCGTTATTTTTCCTCTATACAAAATTAACAGTAGGCGCTTACTTTTGCGTTGCCAGAAGGTAATTTTATTAAATTTGGGAATTTAACACATGTCGACTGTTTACGCGCTTTATACTTCGATAGGTAGGCCTGATATAAAATTTTGAATATGTGTGTTCTTTTTGTGTAGATTTGAAAAACAGAAAACAAAAGCGAAGCTGCTTCTGGGAAAAGAGTTATTGTGATTCGGACGGACTTTTTACGGCGGCAATAATAAAACTTTTAGTATATATAATTTCGGATTATCGGTTGTGTGAAGGTTTTCGGTGGCTGACCAGCATATTTGCGGACCATCAGGCTATAAGGATAGCGACGTCGGCCTCAACCAGCACAGGTTCACAAAGGTTTGTGTAATTTGAATTTACATAGATTGAATAACTGTATTCATCATTACCAAAAGAAAACCCAGAACTAGCTATCGAAGTATTTACGGAAACATAACTTGATCCTTCGAGCCGGATTGGGTTTTCGATAAAAGAAATTGGTAATTGTAAATTTAATTGTCTTATTGTCAGTGGTTTTTTTACTCTTTGTTACGTCGATTTACTTTATTTAGGTAGATATTTTACGGGTTTAATTTTAATTTCGTTTTATATTCTCTTTTGTTAGGTCGATTTATTTTATTTAGGTAGTTAGATATTTTATGTGAGTTTAAATTTCGTTTTGGTAATTTTTTTTATAATCACTTTTTAGTAGTAATGTTTTTTTTTGCAGTTTAGATATTAATTTTTTTTATAGGTAATTATTTAGATAGTTCAAATTTTATACTTCATTTAGTTTCCTTATAATATTATTTAGTTTCCTATAAGTAGTAGTATTTAATATATTTTAAGGGTACATAAGGAGATTAGTTGTATTTTATTAGATAGTCATCAACGTTTTATAAGTTTGTTTTTAATCATTTTATTTTCATCTAGGTTTTTTATTAGCATTCTTATAATTACATTTTATTATCATTCATTTAATCTTCTTTGTTATCGTTAATTTGTTGCATTTTTGTTACTCGTTTTGGTATGCCTATTTATGGCCGTAATTTTCAAATTCATATTTATATAAGTAACTTTTATGGAATAAATTGTTTTTTAATAATTTTTTTATAAATAAAATATTTTAATTATTCTAATGTTAGTTAAAATACAATATTAGATGTTATGGTCAAATAAAGCACGGAAATATTGAAATCACTGTTAATAAGTTTTCTTGCTTAATAAGATTTTATTTGGCGGTCCCTTGGAGAACGTATTAAGAGGGTTTCACTGTATTACATTTATTACATTCAGTTATTAACATCTTAATACCATTATAGGTTGAATCAGGTATCATCGTACCAGAGTCATACCTGTACAATTTGATGTGAGACTCATTATCACATTAAACTCAGAGGGCAGCCATAGAGAAGCTATAGAAATCATTCACCCCCAAAAGATGATACACTAATACATGAGTGACAATTCATAAAATGGTTCCAGGAAATGGTGGGGTCCTTTTGATACAGGCAAATTAATAATAAGTAATTACCAAAAACCTGAGCCAACCTGACGGTGGTCTATAACATCAATTAGTCGCGATCGACCCTAGGTGATAATAATAGTTCAAATTCTGTTGGAATGCATATACATTCAGCAGTCCCTGAAAGTAACAAATAAGTAAAAAATGTAACAACCTGTTATCTTGTTGACGTATAGGGACCCGATGTCTTTCTTCTTACTGGCTTTGCAGACCGGACAAGCGCTGATGAGACATGCGTAGCCGTCCTCAGGCGTACAGCCCCCCAGGCGTAGCAGGCGCTTCATGTCAGGCACAGACACGGTCGGTACCGTCCGGTCCCCGGGACACGGACCGCTGGTCACGAGGCGCTCCGCGGCGACCGCCGAGCGGACGCCGATCGAGACGGTCAGAAGTCGGGCATATCTTTTATCCATGCTCCGCAGGTAACGCAGGGCTCTCTCAGCCGTCGGCATGCTGGACATTCGCTGAAAAAAACCTTCCAAACGGTTATCAAGTTGAATAAGTTGTGTTCATAAACAAATCACGTCCATTTTTTAATTTCTCTTGCTTCGAAGCTGTTCGAAGCGGAACTCATAGATAGTTGGCGGAACTCGCCGGTCTGAGGTTATGTTTGCTGTCAAATCTCGTCTAACGAGAAGCAGAAACCTAACCATAGATAATAATAATGGAATGTTGGGATATATTCATAGATAGTTGTGCCCCGTTTCGGAGCTGGAGTGTTAATAAGTGAATGTATTATACCGAAAATAGCTTTAGTAAAGGCCATAATCGCATGTATTTTCTAAAATCTTTGATGTGGGTTCATATCTAAAGGTTACCACACATCGAAAGAAACGGAATTGATAATTGTAATTATTGTTGACGCAAAATTATATTTATTCGATCAAATATTCAGATTTAAAGGCATTAAAGGAAAATGTATTTAAAAAATATATAAAACTCATTTCACTCGTTCTTATACACTTGTGATACGTTTTACGCAATATCCACATTTTTATAGGATGTTTGATATGCCCCAGCGATAATTTGCATCGTAAACCTGTTTTGATTCGGACCAACCGGTTATTAATTGGACACCCGCGAATACTGGGTGTTCTTAGGAGTGCATTTCACAGGGACCCGCGTCCCTCGGGAACCTTTTCCTCCGTCATTACAAAGCCATTGATTTATCTCTGCCATTCATCTGGGAGATTTATCTCTTCCGTAATTATGAAGTGACGACCACACGCGGTACTCGATACATTATGTTCAAGGTAAAGAGAAACCAACGCCTTTCCCAAGATCAAGTCAATCGGTTGCCTTTTATTTAGGAATAAATCATTCCTAGAAATATTTCACTCTGGAGCGGTTTAATAGCATAATAATATATCTTCTCCGGGTAGTAAATCAGGTTGGTTAACAATGACCGCACCAAAAAAGGCCATTAGGCTGCGGATCTATTGTTACTCGAGAGTAATTAACTCGTGGGTAGGGAAGCTACCGTGGACCGGCAACTGACTGTCGCATCATTTCATTGTAGGGATAAGCAGAAAGGATAGAACGCATACTCGTTGTACTCAGATTTACATCTTCCACATTCATGCACCTTGTGTGGTGCGTAAATCGGATTATGCCGACAGCAATTGTTCGTTCCATACAGCGGAACGATTTGAGAGAGTCTCTTAATCAATTGCGAATTGCCAATGTAGTAGTATTTCCACAGTAATCAATTAATCTACTGTCTGCTAATCTATTAGAATGAATCAGAATGAAGGTGGCCGAGGAGGTTGCAATGTAATTGATAATGAATAATGTGTAATTATAACTGGGCAGGAAGGAAAAATATTTAATAAGTATAAGTGTGCGATGCGAAAAATCGCTCATGTAACAATGTAATGTAAAAATTGAAATAAATAAACGACCGGACCCCACATATACCCAATTATAATCAAAGCTTTCTTCTCGGATGTAATAAAAGAAAAATCAACGTGTTATTAAATGTAATGACTCTGGTAAAGAGCAGAATTAATGATAGGCAAATAAGAATAAGAGATCTCGACGAACCATGTAATTACTCTGTAAAATTATTGTAGAGATAAGTTAAGTCATAATTTAATGCAAGAATAATGAATAGTGGTAATGAGGTTACTAGGCTAGAAGTTTTAATTAATAAGGCAATGTTAAGTGTTTATACCTACAGATAAGATGAACTCGAAGGTTAAGTGATTTTGTGTAATTTGGCGGATATCGAATTTGCAAGGAAGTCGAAAATGAAGATCAAAGTGGAAAGTTGAAAGGCAGTCTCGGAAGCCAGAAGACGTCACGAGGTCGACAGTTAACGGTTAACACCAGAAATCTGACCGAACGTAACAGAGAATCGGAGGATAGACAGCCACGGTTCATCACAATCTACCCAGGGGCAGCCGCCCGCCCGTTGCTCAGTCTGATAGCTTGTCGCCGGAGCAGCCGCGTAGCCAGTCTGAGAGCAGGTAACCGCCCACGCCGGGTGCTAACGGCATTTCGCCAACCTGAGACCAGGTCTCCGGAAGAAGATCCGGAGGAACATCGCAAAATAATCTCAGGTAGAAATAATTATTGATTAAGTTAGTTATTTAGTTAGTATTTCCATCTGCCCATGAATGTAAATGTATAATTAATAAATGTCTAATTTGTGTATCTTCCGTGTGTTTACATTCACCTGTATCTTTCTATAACCATTGTACTAATGAAGGCATGATATCTGATGGATGGGTCACGAAGCGAACATTGATTAGAGTGCGGGGTGTCGTTCTGACGAGGTATCAAGAGCATGATATATGTTCGATTAATCGAATTATAACTCCAAAAGAACCCCGACTTATGCCATGTTACATTTTTTATTCTCAGTAGAGCCGTAGTGTATGGACCTCTTAACATCTTGTTATGTCAAATGTCAAATTAAAAGTCAAACCTACATACGTAAATTGAAATTCTTGTCTGATGATACTTCTAAAACGTCAAAGACGGGAATAAATATTTTCAAGAGGATTTTCATTTTTTTTATTTAGATATTAACTTCTACCGTGCACACCGAATATAGTAAGTTATTGGAAAGTATATGATTCATGTTTAGAAAAAAATAATTACTACGTATGTTCGGAAGTAATTTTCCGTATTGTATTTATATTCAATTCGCTGCAAATAAGTCGACACTGTATCATATCCTAAAGTATTCATATTTTTGTACGTTTCTACATTATTTATTCTCTGGTCTCCTAATTTATTTCTCGATAATACTGGTCCTACATGTAGTAATGATATTTAGATGTTTTCTGGGTCGCTTCGCTGAAATAAAAAAATATGTGGTTCAAACGATCAATTATTAAATTATCAATATATATTATTATATCTACTGTTCTTTTGCTTTAATATTCAGAGATTTGATGAAAGTGCGGTTAATTTTTTTATTATTAATTTTGAGTCTATTGTTAACCCGATGATTAGCCTATAATTGTTAACTGATTTTACAGCACGAAATGTTTTCTTCCAGGCTGTGTCTCATTCAAGAAGCAGAGTGCCTCTTTGACTCAATTAACTCTTCCTCCAAAAAGTAAATTTTCCGTGAACAACAAGTTTGTTGACAACTCAGTCCTCGACGACAGGCCTACCCCTGTCTTGCCATTTGCACTGCCACATTGCCATTTTATGACAGACCTGCACCATTGAGTCCTGACACAAAACTTTTATCTCAATCTCTAGTGCTCCTAGAATCAGCTTTGCTAAGAAAGTATCATTGATATTGTATAATGTGCTTTATCACAAATGTAGAATCGGTTCTGTACTCATCAAACTCTTCAAGTGTGGAAGCGATACTAACTATTTATTTCCATGACTAATTTCTATTGCGAAATGAATTTACCACTTTTTTATTATATGTATATCTATTGGTAAATTAATCTATTTCCTTTTTTCGTTTAGATGTCCTCTCCGGAGAAAATGATCCGTGTGGGACAGCGGGTGCGTGTGTCAGCCAAAGGAGTATCGGGCACTGTGGCCTACTGCGGCTACCCGACCTTTGCTACGGGGCGCTGGGTGGGAGTGGTGTTGGACGAACCCAAAGGGAAGAATAATGGCACCATCCGCGGCCACGCCTACTTCACGGTGAGTGTATTCTCCCTCTCAGAGACCACCATCCAATCTCTTGTAGATTTGTAATGTTGTAATGGAAGAATACAATTGTTTCACTTTCTTATTGCCATGGTAGAGAATAGAAAGGTAGAGTACGACCAGTCTAAGTTTAAACTTTGGTTTAACACATTTGGAGAAGGGATGTGGCCTAATGCAGTATGTCATCAATCAGCTCTCATTTTAATCAGTCACCGCTTCTTCTTCGAGCAGTTTGTGTGCTCTGAACTCTGAGCTTGAAAGTTATTTCATTTTGATCTGCGTGTGACTTTTCACAATCGGAAGCACATTAAAAAAAATTTAATTAGCAGTTAAAAAAAATTGTTATAACTAAACAATATTTCTAAATGATTTATTTAAATATATTTAATTAAACCTTGAAAATAAGCAGCCCAAAAGTAAAAAAAAACTAAAAATGGTTGCCGCTTCCTCTGGTTGCGTAGTTTTGTCATATTTTTATGAAATGTGTTACTTGTACCAGGGATAGGTGTCAAATTATCATAATTTTGTCTGTTTTGGCAAAATATTCATACACGTATGTTTAAACATTTATTTATATGTATATATGTTTTGTTTATACTTTCTAATAAATATGGTAATATCATCACAGCGGTTAAAACTAGAAATCTAGTCTCCCTGATTTTGGTTTATCTTTCAGATTCCTATCACTACCTCCGTAAATTTCACAAATTCTCTCAGTAGTTTCTTTGGGTTTTAATCCCTTGTCAAATAAAAACAACAAAATACATCGCAACTGCTTCCCCTCGATCTCTGGCCTCTACATTTTTACTATGGATTAAAATGAAATAAATGAAGTGAAAACAGTAAGAGTATGAACAGAGCTACAAAATAATAACAATACTTACTTGACCGCAGCCGGAACCAAACTGATTTCAAAACAACACAAAAAAACATTTCTTTTCGATTACCTAATATGAGATTAATAAAATTTATGTGTAGGTGAATTTTTAGAATTTAAAAATTTATAGTAAAAATGTGAATTCTTTAATGTAATATTGCAGTGCGATGAGAATTACGGCATGTTTGTGCGGTACTCACAGCTCACACTCCTGGATGAGGACGGTAACCCATTGGACCCTGCTAACCTGAGCCCCGAGGATACGCGAGCGGCCCGTTCCCGCCTCTCCAGGTATCCGAACAACACTCTTATCTCCTTACAATTTGTAGCGATATTCAAATGATTACATTAAATAATTATATGATAGATGTTTTGTAATTGATTTAAAAGCAGTTTAAACAAAGCACCTTTGGGTGAAGTGGTTTTCTTCATCGTACTGTGACAAGTCTTTAATGTTATCTTAATCCTAGTATATAAAATATAATAATATTACATTATACTGTCACCATCGACTTATTCAGAAATCTTTATATGTGATTTCCCCATTTATAAAACTGTCATAAATGTATACTTACTAAACCCTTGTTAAAACAATATTTGATCTTTCTCATTAATTTTGAAGTGGCATTTTAATATTATTTCACTTTCACTTTCTACTTGTGGATTTTTCATACTATGTTGTTTTTGTTTTTGTTGATAATCTGGTGTGGAGGTGAATAAAAATAATGTTGTTATGGTTTTCTATTTTTTGTGTAAATTTTTTATTGATCTTTTATATGTAAAATTATATTTTCTCTGTCACGTGCTTACACAGCGGGGCCTCCCGGCCCCCAAATGTCACCACTCACCTTGTCATATCTCTGGTTGGGCGGCTCCCTCCTGTCCGCGCCTCTTTCCTGCATGCCTCCGATGCACAGCGCTCCACGCGTGACACCATCAGTCTAGCTGACAGTTCATATTATAATTGCGATCCATCAAATGTGATGAAAACTATCAAACTTAAAGATAATTTATTCAATTTAAATAATGACAAAAGTCTCATTCTTCCGTATCAAAACCGACCACATTTTGATCAGAAAACTGTTTCTGATTTATCTTGGAAAACAAAACTTATGACAACGGTATTAGTCAGTAAGAAGGCGGTCAGCACTGTAAATAAAGTCAGTAACTCGCAGCCTGATTGTAGAACTAAACATGCAGGCACGCGTCTACACCATCTGTCACACCAACTTAGTGAGAGCGGGTATTATGATTATTATAATTTCTTTGCTTTGGATTTATGGAACTTACTTCTAGAATGCTTGTAGTTATCACTATTCAGTATTTGTTCTTGATTGTGGATAAGTATTTATAAGCAATTTCCTCAATGCATATTAGTCCAAATAAAAATGTAATATTTGTGTATAATATTTATTTGGAAACATTAGAGTTGGGTTGGCACTCCTGTACTTGTCTCGACAGCCACCTGCACTGGAGCTAGTCCTCAGTGATCACGCTGTAGAAAGTTAAATGCGCTTTTGATTTAAATATTTATATACATGAATTAATGAAGTGTTTTTTTATTAAATTATTTTTGCTATCATGGAGCAGTATCACTCAGGCTCAGAGATCTAGACCCACCACGTGAGTAGAACTGTACACCTAGTATAATATTTGCGAGTGTTGGAACGCACCGGGTTGCCGTTATGATTGTTTATACTAGATAGCTGATGTGATGGAGCATCCCTCGGAGGTGACACATTTGTTAATAAAATGTGAGTAGTACATAATTGTGTACTAGTCATTAATTTTTAATTTCAAAAGAAATTCATCCAAACTCTAAACTATACATTATCCTTTGAGTTTTTTAAAAATGTGCTTCAAGGCTATGAACAAAATCCCCGCCGAAAAAATGCCTCAGTTTGCGAACAGAATTTCGGTTCACGAACAGGCAGTCATGTGCCCTGCAGACTGAGATCTCAGAGAGCGAGAAATGAGAGGACGCTAGTTTTGCAATAGAGTTCACTCAGAGCGGACTGCTGTTTGAGTGCGTCTTTTATCGTTTTCTAAATTTAATTTAATTGCTCTTTCCTTTGTAAAAAAAGTTGTATATGTGGCAGATCCATTTATGACAGAGTAAAGAATGAAGGATTAAGGAAAGAATGTAAAGCCAATCTTAGTATAGTGAGTAAGATTAAGAAAGGATCACTTAGGTTGTTTAGTCATGAAAGGGATGAACGAGGGGAGAACGGTAAGAAAGATGTATGACACAAGTGTTGAAGGCACCAGAAATAGAGGAAGACTTGGCACGACCAGGTAAATCGGATACTGGAAGATGGTCCTGTTAGAAGCCACAATAATCGACGAGCTTGTATGAGAAGATGTATGAATGTGAATGAGATGAAAATTGTGTGTCAGGACAGAAAAGTGTGGCATTCTATTCTCTCTGCCTACCCCTGTGGTGAAACGCCATGATGATAAGTATGTAAGTAAGAAAAGTTGAAATAAAGTTTATTTACTATTTTTGTAAAAGACTTATAGCATAAAATAGATAATAAAGGATCTTATTAAGTTCGTAACCCAAGGTTCCACTATACACTGCAGTGAGTATAGTGTAAGTATAGTATAGTATAGTATGTATAAGTATTCTCCAACTTTATAAAAGTATATTTATAACCAATTATTCTGCAAAACAAAATCTTTTATCCTGGTCTCGCTTGGAACGCCTCGAGAGTTGATGGATAAGTTAGGTAGCCTGATTAGGTCTCTGTATTCTTAGAAATAATTAATGTATGTTTCTGAATAATGTTACAAATTATAAATATATAAAAAATTTTAAATGATTTATTTTAACCTACTTTACACGTCTTTTATGTTTGTTACTGTTATAAACATATAGCTTTGTATATGTGTTTACGGGGTGCATGGTTTGACTTTTGCATTGTGCATTTCTATTGCAAAAATTAAACATTTTTTTGGCTATTTAATGGGAATTACGAGGCCTACTTCCCACCTCTTCACCGCTTGCAGTACTGGAAGGAGCAAAATGTGTACTAATATTATAATGAGCTAAATGTGTAAAGATGTAAAGAGATGATCTTAATGCAAATCAAATGAATCAATTAGAAAGACGTACAGATATTTTGTTTGGTACCGAGGTACAAACCAGGAACTTTTCTGAATAAATTTCTTCTGTTTATCTTTCTGATTGATTCATTTAATTTATATTAAAATATATCACAGGTCTATGTTCTGAAATTGCAATATCACAACAAAAATGTGTTTTTTTAAATATAAGACTGATATTAGTGTGAATTAAATGTCATCCCTTCCTTCGGGACGCTGCTTCTATCCTGTTTTCTTCGCTCTTCATACCGAGGACAGAGTGAGAAGAAAGACATCACCTGCACCCTCCATCAAGCCGGTGTCTCTCTCCGTCTCCAGGTAGTATGACTAACACTAATACTCGCACCAATCACTTTGATCGGATATTTGAAATGCACTCGAGTACTTAATAAACATTCTCTCCAGGTCTGAGCCAAATATTAACATAGTGCATGTGTGTGCGGACAGGTGTAATTGTTGTCTTTCTTTCGTAGTTCTCGTCAGTCGCTAGCCGGGTCGCGTCAGTCGCTGTCCACCTCGCTGCAGTCCCCTGGCGATCGCGCTGGGACTCCAGAGACTACCAATAAGAGAGCCGCATTTGTGGAGGTATATCTCGTGCGTGTGTTCCAGTGTTCAAAATAATTTTCCTTATTATTTTGATTTAGTCTATATTTTTCTATACACAATTTTCTACTTTTTTATGAATGACTAGAAATCAAGCATGTGCCGAAAGAATATTGAATTTATTTATTTATGTATGTTCGGCACCCAGCACCATTTACAAACAAATAACATGTATTATAACATTATATCTAGTACCTACTGCGCACGAGATGTGATGGAAGTTGACATTTACCAAATGGCAACACTGCACCGTGTAAGGAAAATTTCTCTGTGGTATTTGGTTTTTTTGACAACTAGCGAGCGCGAAAGAGCGACTCCTGATACTATAGTCACGAAGATGTGATTTCATATTGAATTAAGGAAGGGATGTGAAGCATCTCTTCCTCACATGATGGCAGAGAGATGTTATGTAGATGACAATACTATTTCGTCGTGAAAGATTACTCACGAACAAAGCAGGGCAGGGATACGATTTGGTCTCCTCTGCTTCTTTTATTCTCAATTCGACTTATTTTACAACAAAAGATGACTTAAGGATTCTTTGTGACTTCATAAGGAAGATGACGATCCAGCTTTCTTGATGTTTTGACAAGTAAAGAGACGCAAGTATTTTACGGGTTCCTTGGAACCTCAAGACTGAACGAAGACGGTGGATTGCTCAAGAAGAACGAAGACATTTGGTGGTCAAATTGTTGTAAAGTAAATTTTGATGTGAATTTTTAATATCTAATGTAACGCAGTGTTTATTCTCACCTTTTAATTTCAAATGCAAACTTGCTTTTTTTTTTTTTTAATTGGCGTTTCACCCTTGTGGAGTGTTCTTGCCATTACCGAGTAATTTTATTTAATGTGAAGTTTCTTTTGGATACATTTAATTTTTACAGGTTTATTTCATTGGCGTTTAGGAACCTCGTTAATATTTTAAAAATGGTTTGATTGTTAGATGATAACAAAGTTGAGATGTTGATGGGGAATGGAATTTTGTTGTTTGTAAGATCTTGGATTAAATTTGGATACTGGTCATTGATAGGGCATCTTAAAAAAACATAATTTAAATTTTCCTCTTCTAGTTGACATTCACACATAGGAGGGTCTCGAATGCGGATTTTAAATAAGTGAGAATTTATACAACAATGGCCGATCCTCATACAGCAGATCAAGGAAGTTTCAAACTTATTTAATTTTGTTTTGGAAAACCAGGGCCTAGTAGGAATCTCTGGCTGAATTTCCGCAAACCATTTACCTTTTAGAAGTTTAGAAGTCTCCCATTGATCTCTCCAAATGCAGATCATTTTCTCTTTGAAAATAGGAAATATATCAGATATTGTCACATGATTATGTAAAGGGACGCCAGAAGCAGAGGCTTCCTTTGCTAAGGCATCGGCTTTTTCGTTTCCCGGAATTCCACAGTGACTGGGAATTCAAGCTAAAGCAATATCCATGTCTTTTTGTTTCATACTAAGCATTAATTCTCCTATTTGGATACACTGCTCATCTTCGGCGTATGAAAAGGGACACAATTTTAATTTTTGTAGGATGCTAAGAGAATCTGACAGGATCAGGCTTTTATTACAAATGGGTAGATTTTTCATAATATATTTTAATGTCTCGAGGATTGCAATGGCCTCAGCAGTAAATATTGAGGTTTCTTTTGGTAATTGATATTTCTGCGCCAGGTTTTCTGAATCACAAAATGTTGCTCCCCCGGTGTGATTAGTTAAATCTATTTTGGACCCATCCGTAAAGAAATGTTTCCAGCCTGGCCACTTTGATCTGGTAATATTGATGAAGTCTCTTTTGGTTTGGGGGTTATTCTGGATTCCGAATGATAGTAGTATTTTGGGGGTGAATGTATGGGTTTGGAAATGAGTGGCATATAGGGGAAGGAGGTTTTGTCTTAAAATTTTATCAGAATACGTCTGAAAAGTCTTGAAACTATTAGTCAACAGCAGTGGACTTTTATTTTTCCCATATGAACTAATTCTAAGTTGATCTGTAAGAGTTTTAATTTTTGATATTAGAGGATGATCTTTTTGACGCATACATTTGAAAAGAAATTTGTCAGACATAAACTGTCTTCTCAATTGAAGTGGAGGATCTACTGTTTCTACCTGTAAAGCATTAATTGGGGGAATACCGCATTGCTCCAATTATTAACCTAAGACTTTGCGACTGGATACGATTTAGCCTTTGTAGATTTTTTTTTAAAGTCGGTTCCTTAATGAAAGATGCATAATCTAGATGACCACGAACATATGCATGATAAAATAACTTTTGGGTGTTTGGATGGCAGCCCCACCACACGCGAGATACTGCTCTCATAGTATTGAGACTTGCTTGGCATCTATTAACAATTTGGTTTATATGGGCGTTCCAGTTAAGTTTGGAGTCTAAAATAACTCCCAAGAATCTGATTTGGGATTTAACGGGGAGGGTTTGATGAAGGCAAGTTATACATACAGCGGGGACTTTTAGTTTTCTGGTAAAGATGATTACACTGCTTTTTGTCACAGACAGTTCCAATCCATGTCCCATAAGCCAATCAACCAGATTGTTCACGCTATCTTTGAGATTTTTTTCTAACTAATTTAAAACTGGACCCGAAACGTAGATAAAAAAGTCATCAGCGTACTGCAGAATTTGAGAAAGGGGATGAATAAGGTAAGCTATGTCAAGAGTGTTTATGTTAAATAGGATAGGAGATAACACAGACCCCTGTGGTAGGCCTCTGGTGACAGTTCTGAATACAGGAGATAATCCTTTCACTTCTACCACTATTAACCTTTGGAGAAAGAGATTGACGATAAAACAAGTTAATTTAGGGGGAATTTCTGTACCTAGGAGTTTTCGTTCCAGGATACTGATGTTGACGTTATCATATGCTCCACTGATATCGATGCATGCTCCAATGAGATACTCCCCTCTGGAATCAGCGATCTGGATATCTGTAGTCAATATTGATATGCTCTCAACTGTGCTTTTCTTCTTTTTATCATGTGTTCAGTAATTTTAAGTAAAGTAGATGATAAGGCAATCGGTCTGTACGAGAGTCCCGAATTAAGATCTTTTTTTGGTTTTAAAATGGGGGGGATTATTTGAGATTTTCAAGATTGAGGGATGTTGCCAGTTTCATATATAATATTTATCATTTGGAGAAAGTATGAGAGAGTTTCATTACAAAGGTTTTTTAGGAAAGAGTAGGGAATGCCGTCGATTCCCGGGGCTGAGTCTGCTACTTGATTTAAAACTGATTTTAACTCATCCACGGAGAAATGTGAATCTATCCAGCTAGTCTCACTAAATAGATATTTGTGGGATGTTTCATTAAAGTTGGGCACATATGGTGGTGCCAATTTGTTCATAAATTCGTTAATCCATTCTGACGAAGATGGTGGAATTTTTGGGGGGATGTGTGAGTTTCTAAATTTTCTTATTGTTTCCCATACTTTTGCTACAGGGACTTCTGGAGAAAGGGATGAACAGAAAATTTTCCAACCATCCCCTTTCTTTTTTTTAAGGATGCGTTTGCTTACCACCTGAGCATTTTTGAATTTCAGATAATTTTCAAGCGTCATGTTTTTAGAGTACACTTTTGCGAAGATTTTTCTTTCTTTGACAGCGTCAGCACATTCTCTGTCCCACCAGGGGGCAGGAGGTGGTTTCGTTTTATTTATATTTTTCACAGGAATATATAATTTTGCTGACTCTTCAATGCAGGAAATAAATAAATCATAACAAGAATTTATATTTTCATGGGTTGGGGATGGTAAACTAGTAATTTTACCGTAAATAGTTTTGGAGAATTTTTCCCATTTTGCATTAGATGTCTGATATTTTAAACAGGTAAACGATTTTTGGTGGTTTGTGAATTTCTGATTTTGTGGTAAGGTGATTTGGGGTCTGGGAAAAAATCTAATGTAAATGGGATAATGATCGCTACCATGAGGGTCATCTATTGTCGTCCAGACTAAGCTGGGCGCCAATGCTGCATTACACAGTGAAAGATCTACTCCACTGGGACGGCGGTTTGGGATGTGGAGACGAGTAGGGGATCCGTCATTCAGAATACAGAGACTGAATTCATCAAGCAAATCAACAATATCTCTGCCAGATCTATCGTTGGAGTCAGAACCCCAAATACTATGGTGGGAGTTGAAATCGCCCAAAATGAGTAACGGATTTTGGAGGCGAGAAAGCATTGTTCGAAGTAATGATTTTGAGGGACGGTTAAATGGAGAAATGTACAAGGAAAGGATTGTGATACCATCAACCCTAGCGGCAACCATTTCGAATGGGCAACCAGAGGGTTTAACGTTCACTGGTGTAAAGGGGATGGAATTTTTGATAAGAAGGGCGGAACCGCCTTTCCCATCTTGTCGGTCATCTCGGAGGCAGTGGTAACCCCGGACCTTAAAATGGGAACCCGGACTCAGCCATGTCTCCGGGCCGGCCACTGATATTTGATTGGAACTGATAATTGATAATTGCACTGATAATTGCCGCCACTGATATTTGATTGGAATTTAACTTTAGAAGAGCGACAATATCATGGCTATTTGATTTGATACTACGGCTATTCCACTGAAGAATTCTCTCCACAGATGGAGCCATTAGGAAGAAGAGAATACAATGATGAAATAAGAGTAGCAGCGTTGGACGGTAATGAGTTATTATTTGAAATAATGGATATGAGGAGCATAACAAGGGTTTGGATGAAAGAAGTTGGATGAATGAGTTGTCAGAGAGTAACGATTTTGAAAGATTATTTAATGGTGGGTTAGGGGAACTCGAGGGAGTAGGTACATGAGTGGAGTTTAAGCAATAGCCATTAGGGGATCCTGATGGATTATTTCCATTAGGATAGATTTGATGAGAATTGTGAAGTTGCTGGTCATAGCCAGGTAAAGTGAAGGGCTTGGATTTTGGTGTTTTATACACAATTTTTTTGTAGGATGATACTGCAGGAGCTAAGTTGGCTGAAACTGGAGTGATGCTGGCTGGTTGTGCAGTAGTCTCCGCAAAAGTTTTCTTGGAGTGGGCAAACATTTTAGATGCTTGAAAATATGACGTATTATTAGCTGCCATGTATTGCTTAATGTTTTTTTGCCTTGTTAATTCTGGGCATGTGAGACTAATTGCTGTATGATTGCCAGTGCAATTCAAACAGATGGGAGGTTCGGAAGAGTTTGGGCATTGGTCGGCAGGGTGGTTGTTCCTGCATTTGAAGCAACAAGGAGGGGATCTGCAAGTTGGTTTGGAGTGTCCAAACCGACAACAATTAAAACACTGCATTGTCGGGAAAGCATAAAACTCTACCGGCAACGAATTGTAAAAGAGATATACATGTGATGGGAGGGTTTGTCCTTCGAAAGTGAGCACAACTGTTTGAGAGGGTTTTTAGATAACGGTTCCCGTGGAAGTGTCTTTGTAATTCAACCGTCTAGCCTTTATAACTTTGTCTATATTTTGGGGAGCAGAGATAGACAGGATGATGTCACCTTCAGAGAGGTCAGTGGAGATACCATGCACGAGACCCATGCGGGTAAAATTGTAGGTCGGAATGAAAGCTTTAAATCTGTTATTTTGGGAGTTTTCAAAAGATTTAACAAAATTATTAGCCATTACTGCAGATTTAAATTCCACCATCTGCTTTTATACCGCCTGGGCAGATACCAGGAGTGTTCTGCTGGGAAATATTTACCAAAATCAATTGGATGTATAGGTCCTTGCTCTGTTTTTTGGACACAAACAAGGAAAGGAGAGACAGCCGAATTTGGGTATAATAGTTGGGGACAGGTTATATTAACAGGAGAAGCAGAAGGTAGATCAGAGGTCATGGTTGGAATTAGAGTGAGAGAGATAGGAGGAGATGAGATGATGCTGGTTATCTTAACATTGTTCTTTGTTTTTTCCGACTTCTTTTCAATTTTCCTTTTCTTGAATGTTAAAAAAGTGGAATCGTGTGAAGACTCTGCATCTTCTGAGGCGAGTATTGAGGGACGAGAAAGATGTGATGGAGGAGGAAGAGGGTCTGGAGGATCCGGAGATCTTAATTCCTCCATTGTCGCCGAAAATGAAATGAAATTAAATTGACAAAGATTTCTGACAAATGTCTAAATAAAAATTAAAATGTAACAATAAATAGACCCTACTAGAAAAAAAACACAAATGCCCAAACTGTAAGAAATATATTAAAGATAAATAATTTAAATTATATAAACAAGTGAGCTAAGAATATTAATGTAAAAAAAGTTTATAAGTATCTGATTTTTTTTGTAAATATCCAATTAATCTAAGGGAGCCTGCACTGTCACCCTCTGATTTGATGAAATTCCATTATTTTGCTAAAGAAAGATTACTCAATCAATCTTTATTTGTGATCACATTTATGTGACATGATTTTTGCTATATTTTACCTGACAAACTCGTCAGGTGTTTAAATTGTTGTAATATAATTTCTGAGGTGAAGATCTTAATATCTAGTGTATCACAGTGTTTTATCTCACCATTCATTCTAAAGGATAACTTGCTAATTTTGATATTGACACATTGATAAGAACTCTATTATTTTGTTAGGAAAGATTTGGCAGTCAATCTTTATTTGTAATCACATTCAGTGACATCATTTCTTACTATATTCTACCTTGTAAATTCATATGTTTTCATATCTGTGTGAAACCATTAAATTATGATGTTAAATTTTTAAACTAATTTTATTATTTTCCCTAAGAATGGTAGCTGATGTGAATGGGGGGCGAGATGGTGAATTCTATGCATCAGAACCACGCACCTCATGCTATTCACTGAGCGAGCTGAAGGACAGATGAAATACAACGTCACAGTGTATATATAATAAATAGTAGTAATCTGTGGTGTAGCTACCTAAGGAAGGAAGAAAGGCAATGCTTGTTGGGATGATGGCATAACGGAATTTGTAAAAGAAGAGAAGAATGCATGGCTCTATCTATCAATAAATGGGGATGAGTACACGATAGCAAAAGATCTGTACAACACTTATTGAAACAACAAAAGAGTAAAATCGAAGAAAGGAAAAAGCGGCTGAAAAGGGAGGGAGGGTGAAAATGACTTGAGATTTTCTAGGATAATGTAAATAAATTCTGGAAGACAGTCAAATAATGTTAATGTGGTGCTAAAAGCAGTATGCAGTATGAAAACTATTATGTCAGTAAAGGGAGAAATGCTAACGAGCGACTACAAAATATTTCTAAGAAACATATGAGAGTGAAGATAATGTAAGTGAGGAATTCCCCAAGACACCCACTGGGGTAAGTGTGAATGACGAAAATGATACACAATAGAGAATATGAGTTAGTTATATAGCAATATAGTTAGACTGTGAGGCATACCTCAAAGTTGCACCTGAGTGTGTCAAGACTAGTAGCCCATTAGTTGTCTCGTAGCTTCATAGTCTCTTCAATCAACGTTTGGAGGAGAATCATACCCCCTTAGATTGGAAGATAGCTGTCATTATGCCTCTCTGCAAAGATAAAGGGTCGCTAATAGAATGCGGAAGTTAGTCCATTGAGCTCGGTTGGCAAACTATACAGACATTTTAAGAGCAAGAGCAATGACGAAATGAAAAGTATGAGATCTGCAAGGGTCTTTTGTGGGTGGAAGAGGATGCATGGATCAGATCTTCTCTCTGCGAGTGATAACAGAAAAGTTTTTAGCAAATAATCAAAACTTTTTTATGTTTGTAGATCTGCAAAATGCGTACAATAGAGTATTAAGAGAAAGGTTATGGAAAGTACTCTCTGATTACAGGGTGAATAGTAAACTTATACTATTCTCCCTGGAGGTGGTCTCTTTAGAAGTCTTAACAGTCGACAAGCTTACACGAGAAGATGTATGAATGTGGATGAGGCGAGAGTTAGTGAGTGTCAGGATAGAAGAGTGTCTGTCTACTCAGCAATCATCTCTGCCTACTCTCACAGGGAAACGCCATAATGGTAACTTAGTAATTAGTTGAAAATTGTAAAAATATTATTATAAAACTAAATTTTGTAGTGAAAATACAATAAAAGTATTAGGGAAATAAAAATATATTATAACATTGTAAAAATATTAAAATAAATTGTTTAAAAAAATGTGTTCTAGCGATAATCTATCATAAAACAGTATTTTGTCTTAGCAACTAATCAATGGGCAGTTGATCGTTCTCCCGATTTTTTAAATACATAGTTTTGTTATTTATTATTTGCCAATTAAGGATAGTAATGTGTTTTAGACGAACTTCGTAGAAACTCTGAATCCTCAATTCACCCCGGGCCAGAGCCTGACCTCACCCCTGCAGGGTGGGGGAGGGCAGACCGCCAACCAAAGTGAGGCTACACCAACCACTGCCGTGGAGGACAAATTGGCCCTACTGCAGGCACAGCAGGAGGTGGGTACTGCTCTTGTTTTCAGACTCGGTAGTCATCTACTTTCACGGAGGCCTCACAGTTTCTATCTCATTTTAGATTGTGGAGCTAAAAGCCAGCGTTGAAGATCTGACTGAGAAGTTGGATACGCTCCGCCTGCGTCGCTTGGAGGACCGGGAAAAGCTCAAGGAGTTGGAGCGTCTGCGTCTGCAACTAGACCAGCTAGTGGAGTTCAAGGTTAAGATCATGGAGTCACACGCCGCACTGCAAAGAGACTTGCAACGGGCACGCCTTGAGGTACATTCAATCCCTTCGGCGTCATTGTCAACAGTTGTTATTTTTAGAAAGGATGATCTATTTATAGTTTGATTCTGTTAACAGACCCGTGAGGCACAAGTGGCGCGAGACGCCCACGCCGAGGAGATGGCCGATCTGTCAGAAACAGCCGAAATGGCCGCCTTGGACAAGGAGATGGCCGAGGAGAAAGCTGAGACCCTGCAGCTGGAGCTGGACTCGTGCCGTGAGCGCCTAGAGGAGGCTCTGTTGGACCTACAGTTGCTGCGGGCCGAACTGGACGCCGCAGGTACCTACACTGCATCTCATCGTAACTACATTTCGTCATTTATTCTCTTCTAATCCTATTGTGTGCGCAGGTGTGAAAGAGAGTGGCGGTGCAGGCTCCACATACGAGCTGAGGCAGCTGGAGCAGCAGAACGCGCGCCTGAGAGACACACTGGTGCGCCTGAGAGACCTGTCGGCGCATGAAAAGCATCACATGCAGAAGATGCAGAAGGTATCCGTTCATTTCATTCTTCAAAAGAAGTATGTACTCGCATACTGACAAATATTTGTCTTGTGATATTTTTAAATGTTTCTCGCATTTGCCTAAAGTTTACACTTTTTGATATTTTTTAGAGTGACAATATGGTGTCCTTCGCTTCTCAGGTTTGTCCAAACAATTCAACCACAAAATGTCCTTAACTACGTTCTTTTTTGACCTTTTTTAATTTAATCCTGACTAATAAACATTTCATTTCCCATGTGATCACTTCTGGTTCCGAAGTTAGTCAAGTCATCTCTAACAAGATCACTTGTGTAACAAATGAGTGAACTACCCTTCTATTTAGTTCTACTATGTTCTCAAGTTTGCTCGCTTATTCAGTAACTTTGCGAGTTTTCAAACATGATATTGCATAACTCTGCATATCCTCCTACGCAAGATTCTCCAATATATATTAATTCTTACATTCATGAGTAGCCTGCTTAGTGTCGAGACGATCACTTAGTCATTAGTGATGATTAAATCATTAGTGTGATGATAATTGGTAACTGATTATTCGTAATTTTTTGAGCAATCACTGGTACAATAGGAACTAAACCTCTAACAATTAAATCTCAGTCACTAATAATTGTTTCAATCCAACACAATCACTGTCACAATAACGATTTAAATGACGGTTTGCCATCACTATTGCTCACTGTCTTGTGTGTAGAGTTTTCTGCGCTATTCTGCAGTGCGTATCCGACCTCTCTGTCCGACGTTTCAAATTCCATTGCAGAGTCCATCATTCCCGATAACAATACACAGAAGATTCTTAATGGCCATGAAAACCTGACCCATCATTCCCTGTTATGTTTTGCAAATAGCACGTCTGGATTTAATTTTGAAGAGTAAGGAATGCCTCTTGTTTGATATGTGATAACCGTTTGCCCTTTGCTCATATAGTAATATTAATCATTCTGTCTCTAGGACCTGGATCAAAAAAAGTCAGAGATAACAGAGCTGGGAAGGACGAAGGAGAAGTTGAGCTCTCGCGTGGAAGAGTTAGAAGGGCAGATTGCTGATTTACAAGAACAGGTAACTCAGTTTCCTACCCTTATTTTACCGAAGACAAAAAGCTCATCAGTTCATTCATTGCTAAATGCCTTATAACCAAATTAGTTTTGCTTGAATTTGTTCAGTTGTTTTGCCATTGAATAATAATATCTGTCCGTGTTGGTATCAGCGCTGGTAGGTCTTTTCACTCAGTAATATGGGCATACCAAGTGTACTCAAATTTGTACTTCACATTAGGCTAATTTTAAGCGTGTATTTTGCATACAGTAGACTCTTCGTTATCTAAGACAAAATAAGGATATTATAAATATAATAAATATGGTGATCTATGATATATATGCCTGATGTTAGAAATATGTTACAATAAAAATATATTTATTTAAATGTAATTATACTGCTTATCAGTGTAGCAGTTTCAAGTACATAGCAGGTAATTGAATTTTCTGAATAATTTTGTGTGGCTCGCTAGCCCAGTTTGAATTGTGTGTTCTTGCAGTTTGTGGTTCTGATAGACTCAGTCTTCTAATTCAAAATTAATAATTCTCTATTTAACAGCCATGCTTTCATTTCATAATATAACTCATGAGTCCCTACATCAACATGGTTAAAAGATATATAATATACAAAGTCAGGTCAAACTAACACATTTATGCCCCTTTACCCAGGCTTCATAGGTCGTGTAATGAATATAGTGAATTTGTCAATGTATTTCATCAATACTTGTCAGCTGTCAAAGAGAATCTCACAGTTTGCTCACAGTTTTGATATGTTAATTGTTAAATCTCAATGCGTCTGCTTATTGTGTTTTATTTTCACTGTTTATTTTTAAATATTTTGCTATGGACCCGAGATGAGATAATGGCTCATATATTCCGATGGGCTTATGTTTATTTATATGAAGTTTGTTCTGGAACAACTTTTGATGAGTTGAACAATACTCAATATGTGATGACGATAATAGGGATCCTCACACATATTTGTTTGTTTTATGGTGTTTTTATTAGAATCAATATGATATTGTTTATAATCTTTAATTTCATCAATAATCAAAAATAGGTATAATCACATTTTGTATTTATTTTCATTGTTGTGAGTATCCCGGTTAACTCGAAGTTGGGTAGTTGAGAGTCTACTGTAGTTTGTATTGTTTATAGTTTTCAATTGAAAGCAAAATCCATGAAAATGTAAATCATTGAAACATGTCACGTTGTTAAACAATAATTGCGCTTCCGTAATGTCTTACGATAATATTGGAACAAATTATTAACGCTTTTGTGTATTTTTTTTCCTTTCTATAACGTTCCATGTCGGAAGATTGAATTGAATGACGTAAGTCTTTGACAAGTTTATATGGAATTGGCTTATTTTGATTTATTTTCCTTCGCCTGTCACATGGTCATGTGGTGTCCCTCGCAGGATATCAGATGGCTTTTGTTTTCAATATTATATGCGGCAGGTCTCGGGCATATCCTTTCCTTGCTGTATTCTTGAGGCATCACATCGCACAAACATCGCACACACACAATCACTCGAGCATAGCATATCACATCACCACACCTGACTGGGTGGCATCACACTCCCAATTATTTAAAACTATTAAATAAATGTAATATTTTTTCAACTCAGTGTGTGGTCTTTGCATTTATTCTTTGTGGTTTTTTAAAATCTGTGTCATTCGATTTGTTCTCGAAGGTTTCTTTCGGCAGATTTAACAAGTGGACACCGAGTCAAGTGAACACTCAGTAGATAGTAGAGGAGCATGTGGGAAAGAGTGGTTTTGATATTGTTATCATGTAAAATATAATTAAATATCCTCCTGCCATTGCCTGACAAGTTAGGCGAGATAAAAGTGCTTGAGTTATATTGATAGTTTTAACTATTATAAGAGCAGGACCCTGTAAAACTATTTCTTATGATTACAAATGCTAACTGATACGAAGAAATAAAAAGTGGCCCTTATTTTATTTTATTATTTTACACATCCTTATTAGCCCTCGTGAGTTCTGAACATGGGTTAAAGAAGTCAGACACAAGAGGTATAGTAACCTAAAATCAGAGCATTTTGTCAGCTGAGGTAAAATATTTTAATTGGGAAATGTGTGGCTAACAAGAAACAAGCTTGTGTAGTAATATTGAGTTTATTCATTTTTTTATTGAATAGATTACTAAGTCTCTCTGTTGTCTCAGTGTTTGCTGTTAAATTTTCTGCAGTGGCTTCTGCATTCCTTCTCTATGATCATCTGGCACAAAACTTCAAAAGCAATAAAATATCAATATTAATTTAAACAATTAACTAACTTTGTATTAACCATGTTGATTAGTTTGATATCACTCTATATAACACAATACGTCTGTATGAGTCTGTCCTGATGAAGATGCAGTGGTATTGAAACCGGTCAACCTCAAAGTAATCAATGTAGTTAAGGGCGAGATTTCATTTTTCCAGTTTGAAATACGAGAAATTATACATGAATTAGATATGCTTTCAAGATGAGGCTAATAGTTAAATTCTTATAAGTATCAGATAAATAATTAATGACGTTATTTGTTACGTAAATCATGCGAAAGTGGAAGATTTGAATAGAAAGAGACGACATTAAAATTGTTGATTTTTTCGCATTCGATACAAACTTTAAACATAACTCGTGTCGGGAGTATTTTCCACCTTTTTTCATATTGATAAATGGAATCATATGGAATGAAATAAAAATGTGTATTGTCATTTGAATTAATCAATCGAAAATTAAATCATTTATTGGGTACCTAATTCATATATATAAATATGTTTTGAAATCGTACAAAGTACCTACATATATTTAAATGTTTGCTTAAATCAATGTTCTAAATTTAAAATTATTATAACAACTTCAATTTATCATTTTGTTTAATATGTATTATCAATTTAAAACGTCCCGTTGCCGTTTTGGTGATATGTCTGTTTCATAATTATATACTATTTATGAAACAGACAGCTTTGTTTAAAATGCAACAGTGTTATATATAAACAAAATATTTAATTGCGACATACATAAAAATAACGTACATAAAATGTTTACTTTGTTCAAGAAAACGTTGTTTTCCCTTAAAATTGCTAAAAAAACGTCTAATTTATGAAATTTGCTACTAATGTTGTGAATAAGTTCAATATTAATTCATATTGTGGGTAAAATATGTGTGAAAACATATATTTTAGGTTTTTTTTTTACGAAAATTACGAGAGCATGGACTAGACGTCATTATGGCCGCTGTCGATCGGTGATCTGAAGCTGATTAAGAAAATAAAAAAATACACAGTAGGGTTGATATAAATATTATTTAGTAAGAAATTATTGCATTTTTGATATCAAACTTGATTTTAAATAATAACTGAAGCCTCAAAGCATGTGAGTAAATAGAATATATAATTTAAAAACGTATGTTTTCACTATAACAAAGTATTTTAAAAACGTCGAAAATTGGTAATATGTCCTGCAAATTGAATGGTTTATAACACTATTAATTTTTAATATTTTGTTTATTTGTCTCAATTGAGATTTGTCTCCGTAATCTTGGCTTCAAGATTATAAGAAAATATATTTAATTTATGCAATAATTTACTAAAATTAACACAATTGTGTAGCACGCCAAAATGCATCTAATTGTCGCGGTCTTTCTTATAATGCTTGTGTTGTCTTAATTATGGCAAATAACATTAAGTTTATTAGTTTTAAATGAGTATAAAGGTCCTAACTAAGTAATAGTTTTAAAAAAAGTTAAATCTAGTGTATAACTTCTGATATATTATACATAAATAAATAATACAAACCCACATTTTCGCATAAAATGTGAAAATTTGAATTATCATTGAAAGTAATTAAGGGAATTAGTAATTGAGATATATATTTTATTAAATATTTCAATTTTCTTAGTTACGTAGTAACGGGTAATTTACTATCATCATCTTCATCTTTCGCAATATATATGCAACATTTTCATAAAAAATGGTGAAAATTTGAATTATTATTGAAGGCGCCGCCTTAAAAAAATTAAGTTATTTATTTAAATAAGTCATTATATCTAACCACAAAGTTAACGTTATAAACATTTAAAAAAGAGATCAAGGATGCTGTGAACCTAAATAACTATTTAATAGTAATAATTACAGTACAACTAAGTGCAAAGTATAGCTGTGTAGAATGTCGATGTTGTGTAGTTAGTTTGTACATTCACTGCTTCTTTGGGTGCGCAGACCGCTGTCATAAATGGTATCTTCTGCTGAATGTGATTATGTATTTGCCAAACGACCAATGTCTCGATATTATCCATTTATTTATGGCACGTATTCCTCTGACGACCTCAGGCTTGGCTCGTATGATAGTTTCACCAACCTTTCCTTAGCACTTCCTTAGTACATTGGTTTTACATATTTTAATCCTTACAGTAGAACAGATGATATCAGATAATATTGTCAGAAAATGCAGCCACGTTTGCTCCTCAGGTGGACGCAGCCCTGGGAGCTGAGGAGATGGTGGAGCAGCTTGGGGAGAGGAAGATGGCTTTGGAGGACGAGGTAAACATCAGTTATTATAGCATCCAGAATATTAACAAAATGTTAATGAGATAAGGCAAGTACAGCTTGAATATAGATTTTTGTATACATATTGTCTACGGAACTACAGTGTTTAATCAAAGGTATATTTTTTTTATGTGATCAGTATAAAACTCTTAGTGCGAGCACACACCGATGACTCTCTATCGTGATGGCGAGGGCTATGAAAATATATGGCAGTGTGCACACTGATTAAATTTTTAATTGATAAAACAGTTGATGGCGAACTGTCGCACAACTGTTTTGTCCTCAGTGTGCGCTCGCTATTATTTCAAAAATTGTGATTCATTATTGTATGTATGGAAATATGAATTGTAAATATCATAATGTGTAGCAAGATTATAACTCAATTTGTTTTCAATTTTTTTTATTTACTTTTCTTTTTTCATAAATATCTGTTTTGAATACAATAAAAAAATATTCTGTATGTTTGAGAATTTTCCATCGCTAGGAAGTTTCCTAGTACGTTTACTAAAAATGAATTTAATGCTCATGGTTTTTAAAATATTGCCTTAATTATTACAAATTTTGTTACTAGTGCATTAGTACCTCCTGACATAAAATAATAAAAACCCAAATTTTTGCAAAATATGCAAAATTGAGAATTAGCATTGAAACTTGACTGACTCTTCATCTAATATTGAATGCTGAAATGCAACAAGGTTTATAATTAGAATCTGTGAACAAGACAAAAACATTAATCAAACTAAGTTCCATTTTCAGCATAAAACCATAACTCTCTAATTAATAATTATTTTGAATTCCCTATATAGATAGAATGACAACACTGACATACGGGTACTTAATACATATAGGGTGTCCAACGAAAAAAATTTAAGATTAAATTGTAATTTCTCGTAAACCATCAGGGTGAGGTAAGTGGGAGGGGTATTGTTCAACGCGCGAGATTTGCAGATTTGTCAGTCGCGATGAGTCACTGGTCTTGAGCACACCGCGCATTTGCGGTTGAGCAATATTTAAAATGCGGTGATTCATTGGTTCGTGCGCGTCGCGCTTTTTGTACTCACTTTAATATTCAATGTAATGGGCCGAGCATGCAACTTATCCGGTGTTGGGTTCAAAAATTCAGACAAGAAGGTACAATGGTTAACCAAACCCCTCTGAGATCATCAACGTCAGCAGCGACACTAGAACATGTGGTTCAAGTTCGACGTGAAATTATGCGTGAAATGCGTAAATCGATAAGAAAGATTTCAGCCTTTACTGGAATAAAAGTATCAACAGTGCACGTTATTTTGAAAAATAAACTATAGTTTCACCCATACAAACTGCAAATTGTGCAGTTTCTCAACGAAAATGACTATTCTTTACGTGAAACCTTAGGGAGAACGATGAGATACTGGTGCCTTGACAACCCAAAGGAACGCCATCAAAAACGTTTGCATTCTCCAAAAATGACAGTTGTGGTGTGCAATTTCTGCCTGAGGGATAATTGGCCCTTACTTTTTAACCAGCGAGACACAGTCTCTGCTGACGCGTATTGCCGAACGATCAACAAGTTTTTGGTACTGCAACTGCAGCTGTTTCCCGGGTTCAACAACAAAACACAATTTCAGCAAGACGGGGCCACTCCACATACAGCAAGAGTTTCAATGAAGAAGTTGAGGGGAATTTTTCCCAATAAATTAATCAGCAAGTACGGAGACATATCCTGGGCACTTCAGTCACCGGACCTTACACCGTGGGGATACCTTAAGTCGAGAGTTTACAGCAACAATCCTCAAATAATTCAGGCTCTACAAGAAAATATCCACCGTGAAGTTGCTGCCATTGAACCAATGTTTTACTCTCGCATGTTCGCAAATTTTAGAGTCCGATTGCAAGAGTGTCTTGTGAGAAATGAACGGCATTTAGACGATATTGTTTATAAAACGTAAAATCTGCATCGTTAAACTCCATTTTGTATAAATAAAATATGAGAATAACATTGTAGTTTTTTTTTATTTAATATTAAACTTGAAAATTTTCCTCTGGACACCTTTATTATACTTGTTATATTCATCTTTTCCTAATTGTCAAATTATCTTCTGACCACGACATCTGTAGAATTTTATTTTGATACAAATATTAATAAAATTAACAAAATTACCTCAGAAGATGATTTATTTTAATAGTATTCAATAGATTTTTTTAAATAATTAATTTAAACTTTAGAACACAGAGTTATTTTGACTTTTAATTCTCTGGAAGAAAGACGTTTGATAGAGTTTGGCTGATGTAATCTCTGCATCTAGGTGGCCCAACTGAAAGAAGAGGTGGCAGAGTTAGAGGCGCTGCAGGAGGTGCACGAGCAGCTGGTGGAATCCAATCACGAGCTGGAGCAGGACCTGAGGGAAGAACTGGACATGGCCCACGCTGCCACTAGGGAGGTTAGAATCTATAATTGGATCTACAACACGCGATAAAGTATCAACGTTTGGTACCTTAGTAACAACAATATGATTCGCTTGCAGGCAGTGAGAGAACGCGAGGCAGCTCTGGAAACAGTGCTGGATCGGGAGCAGACCATCACCAAGTTCAGGGAACTAGTGCAGCGACTTAATGAGCAAAGCCAGCAGTATAGAGACAAGCTCAATGACAAAGATAGCATCATTGGTAGGTTTATCTACATATAATTGTGTGGTTATATTATATCTTAAGTAATTCCTTATTTCATTTAACATGAGGAGATTGATTGATTTCCCTTCAACTCTAAACATGTTTTAAAAAACTTAATAATTAGATGAAATTTTAGTACAGTCCCGTTTATTCGAAGTCGAGGGGACCGAAAATCAAGAAAAAAGATTGAATAACGATTTACGCTAAGGGATATTAAAATTTCAAAAATTAAATTTTTTTTTTACATATTAACTTTTTTCACAGCAACTCGAAGTATTTATATACACCTATATCCACACATTTTAAAATAACAAACAAGTTGTCAAAATACAGTGTAAACAATTCACAATATATATATTTTTTTAAAACTGATTATAATAGACAGTTTTCGCGCCATTTTTACTAACGACATAATAGTCGAACTTGTCAACACTGCCATTTCTCTGCTGAAGTTAGCAACAAAAGTTTCCAGCACTTTAAAAACTTTTGTTTTGTGGTGGTCGCGGCGACATTTTGCACTCGCCTGTGATGTCTTTTCTTTATCTTCTTCACTCTCCGCTTCCTTACTTCTTTCCCCTCCGTGACATTTCTCGCTTTTCAACGTTAAAGTTATTTCTGTCATATTTAATATTGTCGACAACGTCATTAATTAGATTGCGTATTCTTCTGTTAATTTTGTTTTGGATAATTATATAACTCTTGTATTAATTCAATTTTTTGCAACTGTTGGCGTTTTGTACGAGTTTCGCTTTAATGCTATTTTTGAGAATATAAAATTATCAGTCAAAATCATAAAAGTGTTTAAAATGAAATTTAATTAAATACAGAAAAGTCTAAGGAAAGCAAATCACGCATTAGCGAATTTCAAAATGTCTAACACGTAAATATTAGAGAAAATCAAATAATTTTCTTTACATGTAAAACAATGGCAAAAAATAATTAGAATCGAGGGTTTAAAATGCCTTGACACTAAACTTAAATAGAGAAATGTCTGTATTAAAAAAAATACAAATTAAATATAAATAATTAGACAAAACTGAGGAACTCAACCGCGTAATAGTGTTTGTACAATAAAATATACAAATGCTACGTAAACAAAAATTATGATGGTATTACTACGGTACAGAAAATTGAGAACTCAGAGAACGGCATTGCCTATAAGGGCGCAAAGATAATATTTGCTATCGTTTTATAATGTATAGAAAACGAGTGAGAGAAAAAAAGCATGTGATCTTATGTAAATGCGTCGCGGTATGGAAGATAAAGATTTCAAATCGAGAACGCATAAGATATATTTGTCATTTTTTTAGTATACTGTGAGTGAGTGAGAAAACAAACAATGCGAATTAACTTTATGCGTCGTGAAGTTTATGGTGTAGGGGCAGATACTACCCATTTGGATGGACTTGGACTTTGGACAGGCACATCGCATAGCGCATGTGTATTTTCCAGATTACATACATTTGACAAAAAAAAATTGAATTAAGCGAAAAATAGATGGATAAATTCATCTAATAGGGTCCAAAAATAGCTTTGAGTAACGACATTCATTTTATAACTACAATTTAGTATGAAAACTTTCCAAAGGGACCACATTCTTCTCCAAAATGTTAAAAATTAATAGTGTTATAAACCATTCAATTTGCAGGACATATTACTAATTTTCGACATTTTTAAAATACTTTGTTTTAGTGAAAACATACGTTTTTAAATAATAAATTATATTTACTCACATGTTTTGAAACTAAGTTTTATATCACAAACACAATAATCAGTTTTTAAATAATATATTTCCAGTCTTATAAAATATGATAATTTTAATTGTCCATTGAACTTTCAGTGCGCCGTTCGATCCGGCTGTGACGGTCGTAGAATCCGTGCGGTCATAATTTTCATTTAAAAATGCCGAAAATATATGTTTTCACGCATATTTTACACATGTTATGAATTATTATTGAACTTATTCACAACATTAGTAGCAAATTTCATAAATTAAATGTCTTTTTACTGATTTTAAGGGAAAACAACATTTTAATGTGCATAATTTTTATCTAAGTCGGAATTAAATATTTAGTTTATACAGTTTATCGTTTAACAGACATATCACCAATGTGTTGTTTTAAATCGATAATATTAAACAAAATAATACATTTGCACTGTCATAATAATTTTAAATTTAGAACATTGATTTAAGCGATTATCTAACTATATGTAGGTATAAAACATATTCATATATATGAATTAGGTACTTTGAAAAATTGTTTAATTTTTGGTAGATTAATTCAAATGACAACACTCATTCCATAATATTTATATGAAAAACTTGGATAAGTCATGGATAAGCCTCTAGACACGCATTATGTTTGAATGCGAGAAAATCAACAATTTTATTGTCGTCTCTTTCTATTCAAATCTTTCTCTAGAACATATTCGAATTGAACTATTAACCTCGTCTTGAAATCACATCAAATTCACGTAGAATTTCTCGAATTTCAAACTGGAAAAATGAAAATACTCCCTTAAGTCTAATTTCCAAAATTTCCCATTTCTTTTGAGAATAAGTATAATATCAATTCATATTACAGCAAAAATATGTCTTAAATTATATTTCATGGGGTTTACATTTTACATAAAACAGTAGAGCACCAGATCTCTCATCTAAATTGTTGCCACTTCAGCGGATTTTCTTTCAATTCAAAGCATCGTCAAAAAAAATCAATTATGGGATGGATACAAATATTATTTAGTAACAAATTATTGTGCAAACATAGTTTTAATAGTAGTCGAAGTCCTAAACCATGCGACTACAGTGAAACCCACTTAATAAGTTTTCATTATTTGGTTCCTAAATAGTCCTATACAAAATATGCATTTTTTTAGGCTTAGTACGTTTTCCTTTTAATAAAGTTTCCCGCCTAAGTGGTTAAAATATTTGTAACAGAACTCAATTTATCCTTACAAAAAACCATTGTATGTAATATGTTTTACAGCACAAAAGATTTCATTTGTCATTCTCAGAATTGAAAATGGCAGTGGTATTCCTTTAATGGTGCAATAAAATTAGGGTTTTGGGTTTTACCCGCATCATAAAAATAAAAGATCCATCCACTGACAAAAACAGTCATATTTGAATAAGCCAATAAAATTGACTGCCTTGATTCAACAAAACAAGAAGTAGTCACCGGCCACTGTAAATTATTTTTTGCATGTGCAGATAATCCTCACAATACAAGAACCGCATTAGTAATACTAATATCTAGTTTAATTTTTATTAATATTAAACTTTTAACTACGCAAACATTCCTTATTTGCTTTTGTGGCCAAAAAATCCAATTCTTAGAATAGCTTAGATTAATAGTCGTTTTTGACAAGCTTATCCAATCAGATAACAAATAATGCATTGACTTTCATGTAACTGAACACTGTTCTGCATTAAATGAACTTCTAATTTGTTTTGGGAATTTAAAATATTATATTATTTCATCAGCGCTTTTTAATGGTATGAATAGATTTTGTATAATATTATTATATATATAAATAGCATGCAACTAATCAACAATTTTTATGCAAATTACTTTATTTCTTATTGTTATTAGTTAGTTTTAGTTCATGAAATTTGTAAAAAAATAAATTATTATGATGTTCGAAATCCGATAATGTTCTGTTTCATTGGGAGTTTCGACTAGCATTTCTAGTGTATATTGAGAATATGGCAACTGTTCAGATTTTTCCAAAAATTATGTTTTCCAGTAGAAGCATATTCGCAATGGCGAATACGGTTGCTTTTCGAATGGTACAATGGCAAATAAGACAACTTCTAGTAGTTACCATATTCTTTATTGTGTATTATGACCCAAGGATCACTTAACGCAAGATGATAAAATAATGTCTGACTTATAAATGACATCTTTTGTCATATTTGATCTCCTGTTACCCTCGACCTATCCTTACTCTACAATAGAAAAAGCGCCGAATAATTTGAATTCTAAAATCAATTTCGCATTGTTGTCTTGTCTGTGATGTTAGTATTATATTTTGCTATGGTTTATTTTATTTGGGTAGTTAAATACTTCAAGTTACTGTTTTAATTTTATTTCTGATTTTTTTTCTTTTAATATTATTTATTTTATACTTCCTAGCAATCTTTTTGCAGTTTAAATAGCTATCCATTTTAGAGATAGTAATTTAACAGTACATAATAATAGCTTATATAATTTCTTTTAACCCTTAGAAACCCAGCGTCGATTATCGCTGACAGAGAAAGGGACCGATGCCGGTAATTTTGTGTTGCCAGATTTTCCAGGATTTTCAGTAGTATTATATATAATGATATATTGACGACAAACACATTGCACATGCTAATTACGCACTTTTAAAATACCAGAACTTTCCAAAAGGAAAGTACTTGTTAGATACATTTTGATTATCAGGATTTATCCTGCATCAAAAAATGTATATATTGGACAGTTCTACCCGGCTGTTTTGAATATTTTTAAAATGACTTTAATACATATTTATTTTGAAATGTTTGCATTCAGTGTATAAAAGGATATATTCTGTTTAAGTTTATAAAAAGTTGGAAAAATAAAACTATCTTATAATAAAGGTGTCCAGTGGAAAATTTTCAAGTTTAATATTAAATAAATATAAAAAAACTACAATTGTTATTCTCATATTTTATTTATACAAAATGTGTGTTGAGTAATACAATTATTTAAGCTGCAAACAAATGTAATATGGATTAATATTTTAGTAAAAATAAATAAATAAAATTTATACATTGGAACTATAAGTTTAATCATTATTTTCTATTAGCACCCGTTGCGGAGCAACAACAGCAGCAGCAGCTCGAAGTGTTTGGGAGCCGACAGGCCAATACAAGAGCCGTGGACCTTCAGCTGCGAGCTCTTCAGCTCCGACAGGCTCTAGAGCATGCCGCTCTCCTCAAAGGATACATGCCAGACCACCTAATGGCCAGGGGAGGTATGACTTTATCTGATTAAAGTAATAACTCATTGAACCAACATTTGAGCTGTAAACATGAACAACGGCCCACTTTACAATTTTGGTAGAATCCAAAGATTGCTGCCTTCCTCGAGAGATACACACCAGACTTTATAACAGTCAGATAACCTTTTATCCGGACCGGACTAAAGATTCACTGAGACAACACTCGGGTCATGGCCCTCTAACCTCACACTTTAGATAACGTCACCTTAACTAACTGACAAAGTTTTGATTTGTTCCCAGGAGATCATGATGCCATATTACTGCTCCTTTTGATACCCCGAATGATCTGCAAAGCGGAGATCTTGTTGGGACAGCTGCGGGAGAAGTACGTTTATATTTTGGTTTACCCATTTTCAAGAGAACATTTAATATTTCTCCATTTCTTGAATTTAATTTGGTTAAGAGTTTGGGCCTTTATTTTTGTGGAATATTTGCAGATTCCCAGCCGTGTCCACCATAGATCGAGAAACTGTGATAAAAAGTCATTCCGCCACACAGTTCAGTTTTCGCTGCAGGATGCACTTCCAGCTGCATATGCTATTGGTGAGTGTGCTTATGTGACCTGGTCCATACATATGACAGTGCGTGTAGGACAGAACTGTATGAAGGTGCTTGTACTTTACAGAGCGTGCTTCAGCAGTACAGTGCGGGTCTGCAACAGGGCACAATGAGTGGACTGTTGCGAGCGGCGGCGGCCCTACCGGAGCTGGCGGCCCAGGAAAGACCTCTGGATGCCGCCCTGGAGTTGCTCCGGGCGGACCGCCTCGATGAAAACTGTCCCACGGCCGGTGAGTGCAGCCACCCGCAGTATGGCACTTGACACAACCTGGTAATTTATCCCATAATCTATATTTCCAGATCTGGAGAAGTCCTATGCAGTTCTGTTCACCATTCAACCCGCACTGCTGGGACCGCAGCTCGCTGATCCCCACACTCCGGAAGGACAGAAAATCGGTAAGCTTTCATTAGAAGTTTCATGTAATAGTAATTAACAAAATATATATAAAATTTTATACACATTATGCTAAAAAAATATTTTGTAAACGTAAATAAAGAATTATCAGTTATAAACAGGCTATTAAATTTACAGTTGTCAGAGTTTTGTACTAACTTTAATATAAGGTTTTCTGATTTCCCGATACTTTTACGTACACCATTTTGTCATTCTCCCATTTTCTGTTAACGATTTGGTATCATTGTGTTTAAAAAATGGATATAATACTATGTAATCATGAAACAAATGCCTCAGAAAACTGCAACAAAGTAATATCAATCATTTTAAAGTCTCGCTCACACTCACTTTACCGGTGTTACAAACCGTTCAGTAGCACAACCATGAGTAACTCATACTAACTGCTGAATCTGATAATAGTGACGTGGAATTTGAATTGTAAGAAATTTATGAGCCCATTGAAGATAATACTGAATCGGCGAATGTCGACGAAGATAATATTAAATCGGCATATATTGAGGAAGATAATATTGGTTCAACTAGTCGTGTTAAAAGAAGTCCTCTATTTCATTGGGACAATGAACCATTTTTACCGCAAGTGCACAATTTCGATTTTTTTTTGGGTGCTAAATTGTGCACTGATGAAAGTATGCAAGAGGTACATTTTAAAAAAAAATTTATCTTCCAAGTATTAGTTGAGCTAATCGTTACTGAAACTAACCGGCAATATAAATGCATAAAAAAACAAAAGTTCCTCAATAAGCTACAGAATGCAACAATGGGTCGATACAACTGTCGATGAAATTTACATTTTTCTGGGTCTCTGCATACTGCTGGCAAGAAATTCTAGGAACACCATTGATTGATGAACACCGCTGATTTTTTCCAATATAATGCCAAGAAACCGATTCCAAATTTTACTAGCCTCACTTTTGCAATAATAAGGAACAGCCGCCTGGAAGCAGCTTTTTAAAATAAAAGCAATGGTCAACATGATTATGATCACTTTTCAAGAACAAATGTATCCATATATGAATGTGTGTATAGATAAAAGTTTAATATTCAAAGACTACCTCATGTTCAAACAATTTATTCCCACAAAAGCAAATTGTTTTGGGATAAAGGTATTTGTGATTTGCGATTGTGCTACAGGATATGTTTTGAATTTTATTATTTATATGGGAGCTACCACTATTTTTTATACATCAGGAATTGGGAATATCTGGAAGCATCGTTGACTCATAATCATGGATCCATCATGATTCTGATGGATCCATGCCTAAATAGCGACCATACTTTGTTCATAGACAACTAGTATACTAGTCCATTATTATTTCAATCAACAAATGCATGCGGGACTGTCTGGAAAAATAGGAAACACATGCCAAAATTTAAAAAAAACTAAAAAAGGGTGAAATTGAAGCTTACCACACAGACTCTATGGCCGCACAAGTACGGAAGGACAAGAGAGATGTTGCGATGCTTACAATACTCTTCACCTAAAGACGCTTGTAGAAACCGGTAAAATACACTACATCACAAATTAACCAATTTTAAAACCCGAGAGCATAAATGATTATTACAACAAAAATTTGGGAGCAGTCGATAAGTGTGACAAGATCATATCATGGCACAAGAAGATTTTTTTTCCATCTTTTAGACCTTTATCTTCTAAATGCACATGCCTTATACTGCGAGAAGACTCGTAAATGCAAACCTTTAGCAGAATTTCAGTTAGAAGTGATACAACAACTTTTTTATAGACACCGACAATCCTCAGAGCCGAAAAAGGATCAAGAAAAAGGAAATCTGATTTACCGTCAAGATTAGTAGACAGACATTACATAGGGAAATTTTCGGCAACTGCTCAGAAATAAACAGCAACCAAAAATGTGTTGTGTGTTTACCTAAAAAGAAGAGGCGGGATCACGTATATGTGTAAACAATGTAACATAGCGCTGTGTGTTGAACCATGTTTTGGACAATATCATTCTCAGGAAAATTATAATAGGTAGAAAAAAAGTTTTACAACTATCTAAATAATTACCTATAAAAAAATTACTACTAAAAAGTGATTATAAAAAAAATACATAAAAAGAAATTTAAATTATATTCACAAAAAATATCTAACTACCTAAATAAAATAAATCGACGTAACAAAAAAGAGTATAAAACGAAATTAAAATTAAACCCGTAAAGTATCAACCTAAATAAAGTAAATCAACATAGCAAAGAGTAAAAGAACCACTGACAACAAGATCAAAATACGAAATGATTTCAAATTCAAATTATTCGGTGTTTTATAGTAAAATAAGGGTAGGTCAAAGTTATTCGGAGATAAAATACGCCACCTGTAAGTCCGACAAAAGTTCATACTTTTAACGAAATGTAAAATTATTTGCACGACAAGACGTTCATATCTTTTCCTGGCCAACTTGACGAATGCACATTTAAAAAAAAATACTGTTTGTAAATGAAAACCTGTTAGACTGCATATCTAAAATTTATCCCTTTTGATGAGTTTTACATAATTTACCTGTACACTCGACATATTGCCTTGATCAGTGTAATTGAGACACGGAATACTCGCCCTTACTGAATCTCAGTTCAGGGAAATTATTGTCGGCATTGACATCGATGATCGAACTTACAAAAATACGTTAATAGTATTTTTGTCCTTAATTTTACGATTTAAATTTTTTAATCACAAATATGATTACATTATTTTTGCTTTGTTTATTTATTTCGTGCTGATGTAAAAACTCAAACAAACAAATATATCAGTCGGTTATGTTAATTCAGTTGTCAGTGTCCTGTGGTTTGCTCTGTTTTGTTTATTTGTTAATAAATTTTCAAATACGCATCGGTTGCGAAAATAAATAATTTGGTTATTTTAGTTGTCAAGAAATATTAATCAAAGCTGAACCAGAAGTAGTTAAAGTAAAACAGCTCCCAATGAAAGCAGTTCCCTGTGGTTTCTCCGAAAACAGATGTTATCAGATTTCGAACATAATAATAAAAATATATATTTTATGAGTTAAATTAATACATAAACCGCTATCGAAAAGTTCCTTTTCTTTCCTGCAAAAAACAAGATTTTAATTAGTTTATTTGACATTCTGAGAAAGGAAAAGATATTTTCCGAAACCAGTTGGCGTATTAAATTTAACTCATAAAAGTAGTTTAAAACAAAGTTATAAATAATATATGTTTAAATAATTTCGTGAACTACAAGTGAGGGTACTAGTTGCAAAGTCAGCAACCTCCATTATTATTTGTTCTAACTTTTAATGTAGTTGTCTTTTCAAACTTAACTCATTTTTATATTTATTGGTCATTCAAAATCGGTGTTAGTTGCAAAATCAGTCGCTTTTGCCGCTGCCATTTATATTAGAATTGAATCAATAGCAGTCTTCGTTACTCAGAAATTTAAAGGGCCGCTAGTATGGAAACTAGATTATTTTTGGAAAAATATGTTGTATTTATTATGTATTTCAAACCAGATAATGGGGATTATTATTTATAATAAGAAATGCATTAATAAATATATTGTTCTTTATGCTTCTATCAGATTTCACGTTTTCTCCAAATAAAAAATATGGAGGTAGCTGATATTGCGACTAAGTAACAATAATACGAAGAAATATAAGCAGTTGTATTAAAATTATTGTAGTCGAACATGTTCAAGGAGTGTGTACAAACTCTGACCGTTACAGAAAACATTATTAGGAGATTTTTACAAAATCATGTTAGGCTTCAAATAAATATTTGCAAAATTGATCCATTATTATTATTATTCCATTATCATTGCTTCAGGCCATAAATCATCTAATAAAAAATAGTCTGGCTGATCAAAGGTCAATGACCTTTATTTTTTTTGTAACTAACTAATTTACCATCACGCTGTTTCGCCGCGGGAGTAGGCGGAGAGGATAGAGCGCCACATTCTTCTGCCCTGAAACACAATTTTCGCCTCGTCCACGTACATACATATTCTCATACAAGCTCGTTGATTATTGAGACTTCTAACATAACTATTTTCCAGTATCTAGTTTGCCTGGTCATGCCAAGTTTTCCGCGGACGTCCTCTATTTATGGTGCTATTAATACTTGCATCATATATCTTTCTAACCATTATCTTCTCATTCATCCGTTCCATATTACCAAACCACCTAAGTGATCCTTTCTTAATCTTACTTACTGTATTAAGATCTGCTTTACATTGTTTGAAGTATTAGAAAGAGTATATTATTCAGAATAGTTTTAATGGTTAATTTTATCGCATAATATTTTTACTTGATGCGTATGTCCTTGAGCACACATTACATTTCGCATGTACTTCTCGGAAATTCAAAATACGCAGTTAAATTTTTTTTTCTACTTTCTTAGCATAATAAGAACGAGAAATTAAACGTGAATAAATGCTCCTTTCAAGATCAGCTTTACATTCTTTCCTTATTTCTTCATTCTTTACTCTTGTCATAAATAGATCTGCCGCATATACGCCTAAGCTATCTCATTTTCACTGCATTCAGTCTACTTTCGTTCCTCTTCTGCCAGCTACCGACCTCACTTCCGTACATCGGTGTCGGTACCGGGACTTCATTGTGCGCCTCGGTTGACAAGTTCCCATTAGTAATTTTTTGTATTCAATATATAATTTCGAATCAATAAAATATTTCAATTAGTCGATATAATCGCATAACTAGGATTTTTTTAAACACTCGTATCTCTGGCACAATTGAGATTAGATACAGCGTACGCAGCTTCAACATTTTCAACTTGTATTTTTAATCCATATGTATTTACACCTAAAATATAGCGTTCCACTCAGTATACGTAATAAGATTACACAAAATTTATTCATTCAATTATAAACTCAAAATTTGACGAAGAAATTCGATACTTGGAATTCCCGAAATAAATTGAAGGTTTAGGCCAAACATAATTAGGGTAATACGGGCAAACAGATGAAAATAAAAATGTCAATGTATTACATATTTTGTCTATATGTTGTTTGAAAAGACAAGCTTGTCCTAAAATGAGGCCTAATTCAATGCGGATTATCCTAAGAGTAAAGTAAATAGTTGTGTATTCCAAGAATTTATTCTAAGGGTTTTTCTGTCTCCAAAGCAATTAAGAATATTTAAAGGTAGATATTAGTGGAAATAAAGCAAAATTACCAATGCAGCTCTGGTATTGTACATGCTGAATGTATTATCTATGATAGCTGGGGTTTTGTTTTGTTGATTTTTGGGATTTATTTTGCTTGGGCACTATGTTTTATTAGCCTATTCAAATATTACTGTCTTTGTAAATGGATAAACTTTTATGACCCATGGAAAAACCCATTTAAAGAGAGTTCATTTTATTGCACCCATTGAAAGAATATCACTTCCATTTTTATAAATGTCAAACAAAAAAAATTCTGTGAAAAGCGTATTACAAGGGACATTTTGTAGGGATAAACTGAGTTCTGTCAGAAATATTTTAATCTATTAGGCGGGAAACTTATTATTTGGAAAACGTATTAATCATAAAAAAAATACGTAATTTGTATGGGACTTTTTCGGGACCGAAAAATGTAATCCTATTAGGCGTGAAAACATATTAAAGGTGATCGTATTAAGAGGGTTTTACTGTACTAACTTTTTTCATTACAACTCGAAGTAATTATGTATACATATATCCTCACATTTAAAAATAATAAACAAATCAATAAAAGTATAAAATTTTAGTAATATAAATTCAATAATATTATTTAGTTATTTTCACTTGGTCACAAGAAATATTTTCACTTAGTCCAGGTTAAAAAAGATACATTAAAAAGTCCCTTCATAGTCAAGATTACTACACAAATATGAACATGAATATATTAAAAAAATCTAATTATGGCCTACCACGCACGTGCAATGTCACTATATATCGTCAACTGACTCCGAGCCTACGTTTGCCGTGACATCGTATGAAAATCTATCATACAAAATTATATGCAAAGTCCAAAAATTATGGTCAAGTGTATTATACGATCAAACGTTTATAGACGAAACAATTATTGTTACAATAATAAAATAATTTGCTATAAAATCTGAAAAAACCCTCTTTACTTACATAAAAGTTTGTTAGTTTTAAATTAGGACAATTTGTCTTAAAGTGAAGAAGTCAGGGTTATCAGACTTATATCTCCACTTTGTTTTATGCAGAAGCAGGCGGGACGGGTTGGGCGCGACCCGGGGAGTCCCTGGCCGTGCGTTCCTGGTGCTCTGCCGTGGCCGCCGCACTTGAAGGGCTCGCCTGTGATGGGGCTGTTCTTAAAGCACTCCTACAGGTGACTCGCTGCACTACTACACTTTTCTTACAACTGCGTTTTATAATTGAAATCAGAGGGTTGTCTACTTTCATTTCAAAAGCTCTTGTCTGACTCAATGATGAACCTTCAAGCAATTTAAGAATGTAATTGTAAGTTAATAAAAAAATGACAACACTTAAATTTTTTTTTAAATTACAGCGTAAATTATATACATCTATGAATATGTCCCCTCCTCACCTGCTATAGAATTTTGTAACTGAATAATTTTCAAAAATGCCATGTGATGTCATTAACCGTTCCCAAACCACGCAGTAACACAGGTCTACCGCTCTGATTAAATCTGTAATATTTCGGTAAATATACGCAACATACACTTCATATTTTAGTTAATTTGAAGGAAAATATTTACGCTTAGAAATAACTAGTGCAAAATCAATTATGTAAGACGAATCCTACAAAAATAATTATTTTTAATTCATTTCATTATAAAATTAATACATTGACAAAAATACCATTTGTGGCAAGACAGAAAGAAATCACACATTAATTTCACAGTGAAAACAATGACAAACGTAGAAATATAATTAATTGTCATTAATTAAATGAAGATAGATGAAAAGGAAGGTTGTATTATACAATGCAATATCAAATCCTATACAAAACTTGATGAATGCTCCGAATTATAATATCACATATTTTTTATATGTTTAATGCTTAAAGTAAATTTATGGCATTAACCATTTTTTCACATTTTAAAAGCTAATAGAACTCTAATTCTTTACAGTAACACGAGTTGACAGCATGGCTGCGTGCGAGTATTTTATATTGCGTTATGGTAAAGGTTAATTGTAGTATGAAGAAGAAGAGGTTTTTGGAATGCCGATTACCCATTTCAAGCAAAAATTCACATAAATTAGGATTAGTGAAGTTCAAGCATTCGTTTTCTGCGAACCTCGCTGTAAAATATATATTAATAAATATCTTGGTCCCGGTGCCGGCGCAAGTGCATTATACAAGTACCAACGAGAAATAGCCAACGCTGTTACATATCAAATAATTCTTATTTTTTTTTTTTACTTGTCGCAATTTGAAATTATGCCATATCTCAGACCTGCCTTTCCTAATAGCCCGGTGAGGAATGCCAAGAACTGCAGCAGCTCGAGGAGCTGGTCGCGGCTAGCACGGAGAACTTGCTGCAACAACTGAAAACTATCCGTAGGCGGCTGCCCATGGACAGTGTCAGTCTCGGCCTAGAACCGGAGGTACAAGCATGAGATTCCCTACTGATTAATAACAGTTCATTTGAAATTCACAAAAAATCATTTTTGTGTGTACATGTAATTTTCCATTAGCAAGTATATAAGAGTGTAGAAAATATTATTTCATATAAAGCAATGAAGGAATTACCAATTTTGGCACTATGCTAGTGACGTATAGGTACTTTGAACATTTGTAATATTTATTAAAATTTTAAAATATTGATTTAATCGCCAGTCTCTGTGCGGGGTAATAATCTTCCAACTTTTATCCTAGTGGTGGGAACGTGTGGGTGTGCCGCTGGGACGTGCAGCTTGGCGAGCGGCCAGCTGCTGCCAGGAGGCAGCGCGCCACTCGTGCCAGGCTGCCGCACTGTGTGAACCTTCGCGTCTGCCAGCACCCAATCTTCGCAAGTTATGGGCCGCTGCCAGCGACCGGCACTATGCGCAGGTAATGTCTTGTTCCGACCTCTAAATTGTAGATGTGTCAACACGTAAATAAAAACAAAATGCCGTGTTACATTTTTCCCTACTACTCAATCTACAATATTATAAATTTTATGATAAAAAAAAACCAAAATTATTTTTAATTAAGTAGAATATTCTATGTGAGTCTTTTGATGTGTCATATGACCCGTTGGCTCATGTCTGTCGCTACACACATTAGATGTTTCCCCAGGACGACCAAGGTCCCCTGCAGTCGGTGAAGGCTTCCCTACAGCTGCTATTGGCCGAGGTAGCCCAGCTGGCCCAATACACGCAACAACAGGAATACCAGATCCACGGAACCCTCAAGCAGGATGCCAAGGTTAGCATTGAAATAGTGAAGGTTAATGTTTAATAAAGTTGATTAGGACTTAATTACTGACTGATTTTATCATTTCATTATACAATCAATGGTTTGTCCAATAAACTAGAGATTATTCTGCCCGACCTGCCCTTCTGACATTCAATTTGTTTATTTAAAACTTCCATATTTGTACTAAAAATGTTTTTAAAATTATGTCCACAGACAGTATCCCCGATCCTACAGCGAGCGGAGTTGGTAAAGAAGCAACTCGAGGAGACCAAGAGTCTCACTCTCAAGCTAGAGAATAAGGAGGCAGATCTACGAGAGCTGAAGAAAATACTCAAGGTAAGTTTCCAAATAGACTCTGTGGTGTGTATATTCCTAAAAGGGGCAAGCCTTTATGTTTATTTGTGTTGTTTCAGAGTAAGCAGGATGAGATGTCAGAGATGCAGATCCGCAAGGAGCTGGCGGAGAAGAAGCTGAGCAGCGCAGCACGAGATCAGGAATTGCAGGTAGAGAAACTCAACAGGAAGCTGGAAGATGCGCACAATCAACTGAAAAGGTAACTATTCTGATTTATCTTCTTTCTATCCATAACTAAGAAATTATCCGAGTAGACTAATTCATTAATAGGACTGTCAGCATATTGAAGAGTTCCTGTTATGGAAAATAAAATATATATATAAAAAAAGTTAAATTTAAATACAATAAAATATTTTTCAACTCTTGCAAAATATAATTGACATTAACTTTATTTTAACAGTTTCTACAGATATATTTATACAGTAAAATCCCGTTTATTCGAAGTTGAGGAGAATAAAAATCAAGAAAAATGTTCGAATAATGATTTAGGATTATGAATATAAAAATTTCAAAAATTTGATTCTTTTTTACGTACTATCTTTTTTCATAGCAACTCGAAGTAATTATATACACCTATATCCACACATTTAAAATTAACAAACAAGTTGTCAAAGTATACAAATCACAATATTTTTTTTTTTTTAAAAACACTATTATAATGGACTATCTTTTCGCGCCATTTTCAATAACAACATAATAGTCGAACTTGTCAACCCACCATTTCTCCACTGAAGTTAGCGACAAAAGTTTCCAGCGCTTTTAAAACATTTGTTTTGTGGTATTCGCGGCGACATTTGGCACTCGCCTTTGAACGTTAAAGTTCTTTCTGTCATTATGTTTAATATTGTTGACAACCTCATTAATGGAGTCGCGTATTTTTCTGTTAATTTTGTTTTGGATAAAATTTTTTGTCAATCTCTTGTATTAATACTTCTTGTGCGGGTCGGGTAGTTCTACCCGCCCGCCTGACTGGTGCTCAACGGCGGGACGGATAGTTCTACCTTTTCAGCTGACTACTTTAAAGGCGGGAAAAGTAGAATTACCCGATTTGTTTATATGAGTGTTGTATACCAATCTCTTGGTAAAGGTCCAAACTACATGTATATAAAAAAAAAAACCTGATATACGTCCGATGTATCCTTCTGTCTTCGTGTCTATTACGTAGTATAATAATTACGCACAGCTCTTACGAGTGCTTGTCTGTAGATGAATATTTAAACAAAAATACACAAAATTTAATGATTTTATAAAAAGGAATATGTCAATACATGCTTTAAGTTTTATTGAGTAAGAAATTGATAAAGAAATTTTAAGAAATCACCCTATTACTGAATAAATTAGTGAACGCAAGTTTCTGTCGAGTAGATAAGCGGTATATTTTTATGACAAATGAAGGTATATTTTGGTAAAATTATATTTGTCTCTGTCTTCTTGGTTATTCATTCATAAATGAGTGAGAATGCACGATTTCACTATAGCGATCGAAATGAATATATTTTGTTGCATTTAAAGTGTGTAACCCAACGTAGGTTTACGGGCCGTCCGCCGTAATAAATCATCTAAAGTGGATCTCAATATTTGTATTTCTGGAATTCACCAAGTCACTTCGAATTTTAGTTTTTAAATACGGTGTTATAAAACGGGTGTGTTGTTGTTTAACGGAATATAATTATATTACTTCTTTTTAAACTCGAAAAGATGACTTCAGAAAATTATCAAAGTGATGAGGAAATATTCGTGGATAATTTATCTGATCTTTCTAGCGATTATTTGCCTGAATTTGACAGTGATAGTTACGACACAAGTGACAGTGAAGAGTTCCCTCGCAGGAGGAGTGTGCCAGTGATGCCCTTACAATTCAGTGATTCTGAAGAAAGTGATGCGGAGGAAGAGGAAGTTACGGAATGGTCTGAAATATACAATCCACCTAATATCGAACCATTTTTAAGTCACGTTGGTGTTCGTGTACCACCAAGCGATCCTGAAAACATAATGGACGTAGTAAAACTGTTCATCGGAGATGATTTACTTGAGATGATGATAGAGGAAAGCCATCGATACCGCACACAAAACGAATCACGGATAAAAAAATGAAGAAATCCATCAAATGGAAGTCCATAAGCCTTGTAGAGATGAAAAAATTTTTAGGACTAATTTTGCTTATGGGACAAGTTCGAAAAGACACAAGAGATGATTATTGGTCAACAGATCCGTGTATCGAAACGCCTATTTTTCAATTCAAATTCTATTAAAAAATAATGAGTCGTGATCATTTTAGACAGATATGGCAATCGTGGCACTTTTCGAATAATGAGAACATCACGAATCCCAGCGATCGACTTGAAAAAATTAGGTCAATTGTGACATACCTTATACCAAAATTTTCTTCTGTCTACAACCCTCAAAGGGAACTGTCTCTGGATGAAAGTATTGTGCCGTGGCGAGGAAGACTTTCATTTAAAGTGTATAATGCATGAAAAATAATAAAATATGGGGTTCTTGTGCGTATGGTTAGTGAAGCAACTACGGGATACATTTGCAACCTCAAAATTTACAGCGGAAAAGGAAGACGATTATTAGAGACTATTCATTCGCTTCTCGGTTCATATTTAAATTTGTGGCATCACGTATACATGGACAATTATTATAATAGTGTGCAAACTAGTGAAGTACTCCTACAACATAAAATAAGAATGTGCGGAACAATGAGAATAAACCGAGGTTTTCCAGAATGTTTTAAAACGGCGAATCTTAGTGTAGGCCAAAGTATTTTCCGTCGACGAAAAGATGTGTTGTTGCAATACTGGAAATCTAAGAAAGATGTACGAATGATCTCAACAATACATTTGTCCATTATCCTAGAAAGCCACAACATCGATTGGACTACAAGACAACGTATTTGGAAACCTCAGTGTGTAATAGAATATAATAAATATATGAAAGGCGTTGATCGTGCAGATCAGTATTTATCGTATTACTCTGTATTACGAAAAACAAAATGTTAAAAATTAATAGTTATAAACCATTAAATTTGCAGTACATTTGATCAATTTTCGACATTTTAAATCACTTTGTGTTAGTGAAAACAAATTATTTTAAATAATATTATATATTATATTTACTTACATGCTTTGGGGCTTCAGCTACTATTTAAAAGTTTTTTTCTTAATATTGTTCATATATTATATAAGTTCTTTTAGTTTTCAATATTATTTAACCAAGGATCATATTTGTAGAAATCAATAATCAAGAAAAATAGAAATCATAAAACATTACACCATAAATTGTGATTTAATGACAAGAGTTGATCTCGGCAATTTTGCCACACAAAATAATAAAGTTTACGATTTTTCCAGAACTACATGAACTTAAATTGTCACCTGATAGTTTGTCAGGTCAGGTATAAAACAGAAATAACTTGACACATAGATTGGTTAACACGGGTGGGAAAACCACGAGTTTTAAATAAAATAAAGAAACAAATATGCTACAAGGGAAAAATGTTTGTTTTAAATGAGAATATTAGAAGAAAGATTAATGCTACATAAAAAGAAATCAAAGACGTACACAATAAAAATGCATTTTTACAACCAATATTAACGTAGTCATTGTCCATTTGTGAAGAGATTCACAATCTTCATCAATTTGGTCAGTCAAAGGTACACGTTAAAAACTTGTCACTCCTCTTGCTGAAAAACTGGATTATCTGCCATTTGATTCTCTATGAATTGCTTGCGTCTCCTTTGGTTGAAAAAATCCATCTCATCTAATACTGTGAGTGACAGATTAACACGTCCTCCTCATCCATTGTACGGGAGAAATCCTTCCCACTGCATTCCGTGAGTTGTGGCATGACTCCTTCCTCGTCATGTCCACGACATGAGTTGCGACAAAAGACAACAACTTTCCTTTCACAAAATTTTAGAGTGAAAATAACTGGGCATGATATGCGTCAGTGAATGAATGAATCATTTATGAAATTCATTTAGTGTAGAAAGCATTTTGTGAGTTATAAAGTAAAAAATAAAGAAAGTTATGTATAGAAAAAAATTTACATGGAGAAAAAAATCTAATTAGAGAAAGGGATACATCGATCCTGCAATTTCACATATCATTAGTCAGTAGTTCAGTTCAAATATGATGCAGGACATCACAAATGTTAAAATATTATATTGTTCTCACCCTTCCTCACTTTTAAAGTCGCATTCTAGCTGAATTACGGAACAGATCCGTTCTTCATGATAGCTATCACATGAACGAAACGTTGCCCGAAATCTTCTCTCCGCGCGGGCTGTGTTACCAACATGAGAATGTTAATCCCGACTTATTTCACGCGCAGTAGGTACCAGATTTAATGTTATAATGTATACCTATTATACAGAAACAAAATTTAAAAAATGATTTTTTTTTATATATCCATTTAATTATATTATAATGTAAATATAACTTTTTCTTAAAAAATGCTTAGAGTTAGCGGTATGCGCATATAAGAAAAATGTTGAGTGCAAAGAGTTAAATGAACACAAAGATAGACATATAAAAATGTAAAACTTTAAAACTCCAAAACCCGAGCCCAAAATGACAACTTCAACAAAATTCATTTTCGGTGGGATTTCCATCTTGCCGGCCCGTCATATGGGGATATTTACTGTCATACAGATGGTCAAACCCCTTAGAGATTAGGGGCCGACCACGGCGGAGTCGGCGCAGGTATAAAAATACTCACAAAAGTTTAGATTTATAACAACTACATTTAAAAAAAAAAACAATTTTGTCTTAAAATTATTTAATGTCATGAATTTTTGAGTTTTTCGAGTTATAGGTAGAATTTTGTATGAAATTTCATTTGAGGGGGATAAAATATGATAATATTTTTGAATTACTTATAATGAATTAATATAAATTATACGAGGCTTGCTTATATTTATTAGTTTTAGTCAGTTCCAATTACTTAATTAACTTTATCTCCCAGGAAAGAAAAAGAGTTTGAGGAAACCATGGACCACCTTCAGCAGGACATTGACTCCCTGGAGTTGGAGCGTGGAGCTCTCCGAGATAAACTGAAGTTGTACGGCAAAAAAGATCGTCCCGCCACAGTCCCGGGTAGGTTATACTTGGAATGAATAACTATGAAATACATATTTCACCCACTCAAGATTTTCTTATCTACTTATTTCCGTTTAATATTTTCCTCTTACTATGGTTTTCTGCATATTTTAAAAATATTGACCACAACTCAATTTACCCTTATCAATTTTTAGATCTAAATCCACAATACTTCTAAATGAGTACCTGCCTTCAGTCGAATATGTTCAGAATACATATATGCGAAAATTATATATCATTATGAGGAAAATCAATCAATTAATAGTTACATATATTTTACTTATATTGAATCAGAAAATTGATAGTACATATAGATATTATATACTTACTATCAATTTGTTTATGTTGCAATTTAATATTGATCCATTCATTAAAAAATCATTTTTTTTAACAATATAAAATTCAAAATGGAAAACATCTTAAGTGGGTTTCACTATACCTCGACAGCTATGGATGCAGCTCCTACAAATGGAGTTAAATATGTGGTGTAATTGAATATTGACTGTGAAATTCTGAGAATATATTTGACGTTTTATATGTGTTACAGGTGACGCAGGCAGTCCTGTTGGTGACGCTGACCGGAGAGTTGGAAGGGGCTGTTCCGGGGACTCATCGGACACTCTTCAAGAAGAGGTGGCACTCCTGCATAGGTACTACTGTATTTTTATTAATATCTGTGGGTACATTTATTCTCTAATCAAATTAGTTTTTCTTGTACATCGATGGACGGCACGCTGACCTCTGCCAGATACGGGACCCCACAGATCCGTCCTCTTTCTCACAGTTCAACTCTGGAAAGCATCCTTTTCTTATTATGGAAATATAGCAACACCGCACAACACAACACTGCACACAGAGTAATTATTAACGATGCACGATCAACAGTAAATAAATTTACTATTCGTCTTCTATATTTAAACTTTTTTTTTGTTGAAATTACAATTAATCAACTCCAAAGTGAGGCATCGCATGCCCAATCCCCAGCAGCCCGTCCATACATAACCTAGGTATTGAAAAAACACTATAAAATTTGTAAATGTTTATATACATATATAGAGAAGTACATATCATCAAATAAATAGCACCACACATCTCATTTTTTTGACGAATTGAAATTAATATACTATTAATTTTTTATTTTCGCGCTCCATTGATCTGTAACTTGTTTTACAGATTGGCCAACAGAATTTTTTTATGTTAAAAGAAATGCAACACGGCTTATCTCGTTTAGTTTCAGTAACACCGCGTATCTCAGTGTCAAAAAGTTGCCAATTTTCATTCTTCTGGAAAGTTAAAAATTTTGAGACACGCGATGTTGCTAATTAGCGGATGATATGTACATCTTTTTTCTGATATTTTGTTTAATATGAAGTATTGTAAAAAGACAACAGTTTTGTGTTTCAGAAAAAATGGTTTATGCTTTAATGATTAAAAAAAATGTATTTGCGATAATTATGAGTATTTTTTTTATATTTTCGAATTTCAAGTTGTTAGAACCGCCCGGAACAACCTTTTTTAAATCACTCTTAGGCCAAAACCCTTAAAAAAACTGAATAATAAAAATAAAATTACATAAAACTTTTAAAAAAAAGATGTTGTAAGTAGCAGATATACCTTTGGGTTGTTAAATCAGTTTAGAATTGAATTTGAGGTGAATATCCTCCAATATATTATCTCAGTGATAGAGTGTACTATGTCGTAAGGTAGGTTAGGCTGGGTTAAGTTCGATCAGCCTGGTAGCCGCGAGTTATCCCTATTTTTGATAACACAACCATACTTTTGAAAGTGGTTCCTTTTACATATTTATGTTTCTCTTAAAAAGTATTCCATCATAGTCCTGATAAACTACAAAACTCAAGAGATAATCTTTGAAATTGACGTTTGACAAAGTTGATTAATAAACTCGGAACCACTTCCATCACATATGAAAATAAATTAAAACTTAAATATATTTGATGTTTTCCCTGCCCACCTTACTAGATCAAAGTCCGTATCGAGATGGTCAGTGCTGTAGTCTTTATATCATCTGCAATAGGTTGGTTACAGTGCTCGAGCAATATGAATATAGATATATAATATATATATATAGACTATTGAACATGGTTAATATAAATGTTAAAAATTAGAAAAGTAGAGTAAAAACAACAGTTACAATAATTAAGGCTGGAAATGCACCAATTTAATATAATATGTATATTAATAAAAAATAGAGTAAATTTATACGAGGCTTGTCCGTAAAATAAGTTCCACGGACTGCCGCTGGCGCTAGGATCGTTTCTATGCGCGACCAGACAGCAGAGGCAGGTTATTTGGTTCCCCCACTACAATTCCTCACCAAGCCAGCGTCGCTGCGACGTTTAGTCTAGGCCCAGCAGCCGTCAACGATGGAGCTTCCTCTTGCGTCTCCCGCCAGCTGCGAGTTGCGGTCTGTTATTCGTTTCCTGGCCGCTAAGAAGAAATCGGCGAAGGAAATTCACGAAGAACTTTGTGAAGTGTATGGAGAAGAGTGTATGAGCTCCGGGATGGTGCGCAGATGGGTCAGGGAATTTAAAAATGGCCGAACAGACGTCCACGACGAAGCCCGTGCAGGGCGGCCATCGGTTTCCGACGAAACAATTGCCAGAGTCGAAGCGGCAATGCTCGAAGATCGACGGATTACAGTTAGGGAGCTGTGCGAACAGATTCCGGAGGCCAGCAAAACCACAATCGACAAGATTTTGACTGAACATTTAGGCTATTCAAAGGTCTGCGCAAGATGGGTACCAAAAATGCTCACTGCAGATCACCAGCGGCAGCGGGTTGAAGCGGCCCAAGAATTTCTCGCTTTTCACGGAACAACCGAAGAGGAATTTCTGGACTCTATTGTTACTGGCGACGAGACCTGGGTACACTAACCACACCGGAAACAAAGGAGCAATCGAAGCAGTGGAAGCACCCTTCTTCGCCAAGAGCAAAGAAGTTCAAACAAATCCTGTCTGCCGGAAAAATCATGGCTAGCGTTTTTTGGGATCGAAAGGGCGTATTGTTGTGCGAGTTTATGCCTCGCGGGACAACAATCAATGCTGAATGGTACTGTGAGACCTTGAAAAATCTTAGACGTGCAATTCAGAACAAGAGAAGAGGAATGTTGACCAAAGGAGTGCGTTTTCACCATGACAACGCCCGACCGCACACCGCCTATCGAACCACAGCCCTCATCGAAAAATTTGGATGGAAAATGGTGTCTCACCCACCCTACAGTCCAGACTTAGCACCAAGTGACTTCCATCTCTTCCCCGAGTTGAGGAAAAACCTTGGCGGAACCCAATTCAAGACAGATGAAGAGGTACAAAATGCGGTTGTTAGTTTTCTACGCGGACAGGCGGCAGAGTTCTATGACTCTGGTTTAAAGAAGTGGGTGCCTCGAATGCAGAAGTGCATAGAACGCAACGGCGATTATGTAGAAAAATAAAAGAAGGACTGAACTTTCCAAAAATATACTTTTCTTTAAAATTAAACCAGTTTTTTTATGTGAAAAAAATTCGTGGAACTTATTTTACGGACACGCCTCGTACATACAGAGTGAATATTATGTTCCAGGCCAATTTTGTTTGGCCACCATTTTGGTTTGGCAGACATTTGATAGTCGTACAAAGTAGTTGATTACAATTTATTATGGAGCATCTAACACCTCAACAACGTGTTGAAGTCATTAAAACATTTTATCTAAATAATAACGGCAATGCTGTAACCATTAATGGTGATCGCTATCGTCACAAGTTAGAAAACTTCTTGGTGGTCGAATTGGGTCTATTGGGCCTGCAAACACATGTGGTTTCAACAGGACGGTGCCACCGATACACCGCATACAGTCTGAGCTATCCTTGAAATTTTTCAAGACCGCATAATGTCAAAAAGTGGTGATATCGACTGGCCTCCTCGGTCACCTGATTTGATGGCTTCCGACTATTTTCTGTGGGGGTACTTGAAAGGAAAGGTCTACACCAATAAGCTAACAATTCCGATGCTACAGAACAATATTTGAAATGAAAATGCTGAAATAACAGGCAAAGTGTACGAGAAATGTTATGAAAAATATGGTTAAAAGAGCATGCATTTGTGCCGCTGCCAGAGGCTGATCTCATATTCTACAGATAATTGTATATATTGTTATCAAATAATCGAAAAATAAAAACTATATTTAAAAAATTTGTTTCATTTCCTAGTTATCAAAAATAAAATCGACCTGGAACATAATATTCACACTGTACATAGTGTAAAAACTTAAAACCGGTCAGATCATAATATGGGTCAAGAGTAGCTCTGAACGCTCTCGACCCATCTCTATTAGCCATCTGGGTATTGAAACTTTCCGAAAACAAAATTACTGATCAAATAATATGGTTGCAGCCAATTGCAGAGAGAGCGTGACGAGCGTGTGTGCCTAGAGAGAAACAGCTACAGCAAGGCGCTGCAGGCCCTCGCGCCTCTTCCCACCCCGGACACCGACAGAACCAACACTCTCACCTCGCTCAGAGAGAAGTTTGCCAAATTCCAATTTGTAAGTTATGTATGAAATGTATAATGATATATGTACTCATATTTAGCATTTTTTTCATTTTATATATGAATATCTGGTTATGTGGAATATGAATTTATTGCAATGGAATAATTTTACAGGTGTGTACTGTTTGTGTGTAGGATTGGACAATGTTTTTGGCCAAATCTGGAGTGTGTCACTTCCCGGAGAACCTCGGGGACTACGAGAAGGTGTTGGAGGAGCATAAAGAGGCTCAGAGGATGCAGCGCAAACTTCTCTTGGTCAGTACTTGATAGTTGTGATATGTGTTCTTATTTTCTTGGTTTTTTAAAATTTAATTACTTTTGATTTAATTTAACTCAACCGATATCGCAGGGCCGACTGGAGGAGATCCAGAGAGAAGTGCGCGAAGAGTTCCTTTCTCGCCGTCCTTGGAGGAGTGTGGACACAGAGCTAGCCCGTTTTCCCTCAGCTGAGCTCACGCGGAGTTTACTCACCAGGACGGGTCAAGGAGAGATGATCGCCGAGTACAGCGTTCGCAGGGGGACAGAACATGTTCCCCTCCACCTGGTGCTGGGTCGTGAGCAGTTAACTCGCCTGCGAGAAGCAGGCGCCGCACTGCACATGGCCGCTGCCTAGTTTCCCTGGTCCAGCGAGTACAGACTACCTGATCCTGCAGATAATGACTGCTCTTCTCATGTTATGTTTGGCCAGTGTATTATATACAGTTAACTGTTGACCGATAGTTGCTTACGATGTACGGTCGTTTCTGTATCGATACAGTTGCTAATACTCTTGTCGGATAAACCCACTCTATAGCACTCTCTTTTGTGCGGTAGTTACTTCCTCCAGTAATTACCAGAATTGTTGTTTAATTGGAACGCATTATCCATTATGGTGATATGACTTGTGATTTCTAAATAAACTTCAATACATTCCATGTAATTCAGATGCGCTTCTACCGAGTGTTCTATTTTGCAGTATTACATGTACCGGTGTGCTGTTATTGTATCTGTACATATACCGCTGTTATGTAATACCTAGACACACTCTTTTATGTATCTGCAATTTGATAATTCAGTTTTGAAATATATATATGTAGCATTCTTTGCGACCTATTCAGTCTGTTTCTTAGCACAATTATTTCGGCTATCCACTAGCTTAACAATAATGTGTTTGGCTGTCAACGCCTACTATTACTCATTGCAAAGTATATAATCCATTTTAATCAATTTAATAATATTATATACATATATGTACATTAGTAAGTTTTATTTCTTTACTAATGCATTCTTGCAAGAAATATTTAAATATCAATGAGTATACGCACGCTTGTAATCCTACCGCTGCCAGTTCAGGTTAAGGTTTATCATCAATTTATGCTCTTTTCGTTTGTTAATTTAAAAAATTATCGCTGTTTTATCTTCCAAATTTTCTTCAATAAATTGTAGTTACTTGTTGATTTTTCTTGTGTAGCAGAGGTCTTCTGTAACTTCCACTTAATCATTTGGTTTTCATTGTACAGTAAAATCCCGTTTATTCGAAGTTAAGGAGACCGAAAATCAAGAAAAAAGTTTGAATAACGATTTAGGATAATGAATATAAAAATTTGATTCTTTTTTACATACTATCTTTTTTCGTAGCAACTCGAAGTAATTATATACACCTATATCCACACATTTAAAATTAACAAACAAGTTGTCAAAGTATACAAATCACAATATTATTTTTTTTTAAAAACACTTGATACGGCGTCAGGCTTTCCTCCAGGCCCAATCATCGTATCGTCAATGCATCGTTGGTCACTGAGAAGGACCAACGATGCATTGGTCCTTCTCAGTGACCAATGGATCGTTGATGGAAATCAATAAGTCAGTGAATACAATTCTATATTTACAATTTTATTCAGTTGGTTAGGCGAGAAGAGAAAAATAATCTTAGGCCAAATTCTTAACCTATCTTATGGTCTACTTAATTCTAATCTTAAATCTACCTTAATTAAGTTGGCGATTTGGTCCGGGCTTCGGCGATCGATGTCTGCCGCGTGGATGGCGGCCGACGACGCGATCTGGGTGGGACCGTGGCTTCATGTCCGCTCTGCTACACATCCTTCTGGTGGGCGGTCTCGTTCACCAGCTTCTCTGAACTGCTTTCCTCCACCTCCGCTCGAGTTATTCTGAGTCTTCCTTCCAGGTGTAGTTCCAAGTCTTGCTTTCATGCTGGCCGATCTCGAGCGCTGGTCGCCATCCGTCCGATGGCTGACAGTGGAGTAGGATATTAACTCGAGAGTTTTAAACTTTTCCAAGTCTCCAAGTGTCTAAGTGACTAAGTCTCAAGTCAGTGGTTAACCATCAGTCTGTAACTGTCTTCCTGTGTGCGACTAACTGTCTAAGTCGAAGTGACTAACTCCAAGTGTTTAACTGTCAGTGACTAAGTGTCTCTGTTACTAACTCCAAGTGTCTTCTTCACCGCCGCGTCCGGCCTTTTAAGGACCTCGGGACGTGTCCGTAACATGTCCCCTTAGACGGTGATTAGTGCTCTCTTTTCCTCGAACAGGTGCATTTTACGGCTGGTTAATTACGGCCGTCATAGATACGTACTTTCCCAGCCATTTATTATTCTTGGAAAGGTACATCGCCGACAATATACAATTAGAATTAGATGCATTTCTTGGGGTTGGACCATCATAAAATGCTCCCTAAATCCCCCAAGAAAGCAAACACGTTCACCTAATCCTGATTGGTTATACGGCCCTGTTACCCATGCTAATAATCCCTTAAGAAATGCACTGCATTCGGATTAACATTAAGTGCTTTTTTTTCCCTTCATAATATGGGGAAATTCGCGTCACCCTAATCGCCGGGCACATCACACTATTATAATGGACTATCTTTTATGCGCCATTTATAATAACTTGTCAACCCGCCATTTCTTCGGTGAAGTTAGCGACAAAAGATCCCAGCGCTTTTATAACATTTGTTTTGTGATGGTTGCGGCTACATTCGGCACTCGCCTTTCAACGTTAAAGTTCTTTCTGTCATCATGTTTAATATTGTCGACATTAATGGAGTCGCGTATTTTTCTGTTCATTTTGTTTTGGATAATTTTTGTCAATCTCTTGTATTAATTTGATTTTTAGCAACTGTCGGCGTTTTGTACGAGTTTCGCATTAATGCTATTATTGAGAATATACAATTATCAGTCAAAATTATAAAAATGTTTTAATTTAAAATTGATGAAATACGGAAAAGTCTAAGGAACGCAAACCACGCATTCGCGAATTTCAAAATGTTAGTGATTAAATATTAGAGAAAAACAAATAATGTTCTTTATATATAAAACAATGGCAATAAAATAATTAACTAGATACGAGAAAATATGAGAAACGCTAACCACACATTCTTTAAAATGCCTTGACACTAAACTTAAATAGAAAGAGAAATGTCTGTATTAAATACAAATTAAATAATTTATAAATCACGGAAAAGTCTGAGGATCGGAGTACTCGATCGTGTACTAACGTTTGTACAACAAAATATACAAACGCTACGTAAACAAAAATAATGATGGTAATAATACAGAACAGAAGATTGGCAAGCACTGACATTCACAGCTGTAGCTGGGAGAACTAGAGAACTGCGTTACCTATAAGGGCGCAAACATAATATTTGCTATCTTTTTTTAATGTACAGAAAACGAGCGAGAGAAAAAATATTTCAAATCGAGGACACGCAAGATATTCGTGAGTGAGAAAACAAACAATGAGAATTAACTTTATGCGTCGTGAATCGGTATATTGATGATAGGGTCCAAATATAGCTTTGAATAACAATATATGATTTATAAGTACAATTTAGTATGAAAACTTTCCAGAGAGACTACATTCTGCTCTAAAACTTCAACTTGTGGCGAATTTCGAATAAACGTTCTTCGAATAAACGGGGTTTTACTCTATTAAGAATATTTTTAAATACAGATTCAACCCCTATTATCTCAGATAATAACTCAGCGTACATACTGGTTATTTTTGATACAATTAAAAATAACTTTATTTGTAATAATACTTCTATCTATATGTACACACCAAGAGAAAAGACAGTTTATTTCTTATAAACAAGTGGGTCATTTTTATCTGTTCTAGTATTTTGCACATATTTTATACATTTTTAAGTGGCAGTAATTTTTTTATATAGGTATATTATGTTCAATAGAACATAGTAGAATGCAAAAATAATTAAAATATGTATTTAATGAATGCAAAATACTAGAACAACTAATTAATGAATTTACAAAAATGTAAACACGCAGTGGCTTGACATTATAATTAAATAATAGAATGTTTAGTTTGAAACCACTTTATTATGCACTAGTTTAGTTGGAGCCAACCTTCTTCAGGACAATATAGTATATAGACTACATACTATATTGTAATAGAGAAAGATGGGTCCAATTGAAGCTAATTGACTTTAGTACATGTGTATAATAATAAAGTGGTTTAAAACTAAACAACATATGAAAGTGTAGAGAATGCAAATGAGGAAGCACCTGAGAGGCTTTCTGGGGTAAGTATGAATGAGGAAAACAATATAAATGCAATAAGTATGGAAGAAATAAAGTGTGCAATAAAACATATGAAGAATGGTAAGGCTGTGGGGTATGATAACGTTGCTGCAGAGTATATCAAGGCTGGTGGCCCATTAGTTATCTTGTGGCTTCATACGCTCTTCAATCAATGTTTGGAAGAGAGCCACACCCCATTAGATTGGAGGAGGGCTGTTATCATGCCTCTTTACAAAGGCAAAGGGTCGAAAATGGAATGTGGTAACTATAGGGCTATTAGTCTACTGAGCTCTGTAGATAAACTGTATGGAAGAATTTTAATAGAAAGAGCAAGAATGGTGACGAAAGAAAAAGTATGGGACGTGCAAGGGGCATTTGTGGGTGGAAGAGGATGCATGGATCAGATCTTTTCTCTACGAGTGATGACGGAAAAGTTTTTGGCGAAAAACCTAAAACTTTTTTGTGCCTTCGTAGATCTACAGAAAGCATATGATAGAGTTATAAGAGAAAAGTTATGGAAAGTCCTCTCTGATTACGGGGTGAATAGTAAACTTATACGCGCAATCGCATCCCTATACGAAGGAAATTCTGCGTGTGTAAGAATCAATGGAGCACTCACACCATGGTTTGACATGTCAAGCAGGGTTGTGTAATGTCTCCATGGCTGTTCAACTTGTATATGGATAAATGTGTGAAAGAACTAAAATGTATGAATGTAGGAGCAAAAATGGGCGATTTGATTGTATGCTGTTTATTGTAAACGATGATGCAGTACTAATGGCGAATAATGAACAAGAACTACAGAATCTGGTGAGTAGAATGTACCATGTATGCAAGGAAAGTGACCTCATGATGAATGTTAACAGGACAGAAGAGTGTGGCGCTCTATCCTCTCTGCCTACCCCCACGGGGAAACGGCGTGATGGTAAGTAAGTAAGTAAGTAAAACTAATCATTCTATTATTTTAAATACTAAATTAATGTATTAATTATAAATATATACATATAAAATCAATTTTGTCGAAAAATATTGTTTTAGCGTCACCGGGATTTTATTTTATTTTTCGACAAAATTGATTTTATATGTATATATTTATAATTAATACATTAATTTAGTATTTAAAATATCACAGACCTATGTTCTGAATAATTACAACTTCACAATAAGAATGTGTTTTCCTTAATAATATTCTATTATTTAACTAATTAATGACTTATTTGTTAATGATGTTAGTTGTAATACTTTACAAGAAAGTGGTTGGTATGTTTTAAATCATTATGGCATTTTGATCCGGGATTCAAATCATTATGCATGGTTTAATAATCAATATGCAGGTTTTTAGGTAGATTTTGATACAAATATTACCTATTGCAGAAAGTCTCATGAAGCAACTTTTGGAATATTTCAAAGCACTTCTTCGATCATGACTAGGAGACACATAACCGTTAAAAAATTTATATAGAGTGAACCTGAAATCATGGGGACTGAAATATATTTTGTGTTAAATGATATTATATTCTTATACATTCAGAAGATATGTCTAACGCAACAAAGGTTAAGTTATCAGTCTTTGTCAATACTTGCTCAATTTTGGTTTATACATATTACTACAAAATTCCCTCTTTGGATCTTCATTATTAAGTTTTTTTGTCAGATACATTGTTTTGAAATATAATTTCCTTGCGAATTGAATAAAATAAACTTTATATAATATTATAAAGCAAAGATCCAAATGAATAATTGAATATAATTATAATTTAATTAACCAACAGCTGAGAGATACATGTATGCCAAGGATTACAAATTACATTTAAATGCATTTTTAACAGCTAAAAAAAATTATCCATTCTTTAAACATTATTAACAATCAGAAACAGGGAAACACTACTGTGACGTTAAATCAATGGAAATATGAATATACAGCACTTGTAATTTATCTTAGTGCATAACATAACAAATGGCTATCAAATTCATATACCATTCACATGGTCTCATGATGCAAATTTAATGATAAATGCCCAAAATATGAATGCATCAACGATCAAAGATCTCCACATCCCATAGCCAATAATTGAATTCACAAAAATGTTATGTAGCCGTGCACATGTGAAAAGTATTGAGGTGATAAATGACTATGTGTCTGTAATATTAAAGGACAGAAGTTTAATTTTAAATTAAACAGATGTATATATATATATATATATATATATATAAAGGAGCACATTTTATGCAACCTGTATTTATTGTATATATTTGTCTGTATATGATTGATTTATTCATATACAGACAAATATATACTATATGTATAGTAATAATAATTCTTAATAATAATAATAACTCTTCTAAATATGAATTAAATATATTCATTTGAAAGATAGAGATAAAAATATTGTTTTATTATTATTGTTATTTTGCCTGGTGGCGCAACAACAATATTTTTCGATAAAATTGATTTTATATGTATATCTGTCAAATTAATATATTTTAAATATCACAGACCTATGTTCTGAAAAATTACAACTTCACAATAAGAATGTGTTCTCCTGATAATAACTCTTCTCTTCATCTTCTGCAAAATAAAATCACATCTTCCCAAACAAATTAGGTTTTTTTTTAATGCTTAGTGCGTTTTGCTCTTAATAAAGATTCTCACCTGAGTAGTTAAAATATTGATAACATAACTCATAACTTACAAACTAACAAATCCCAAAAATCAACAAAACAGGGAACCGCCGCTGCTGTAAATTATATGTTCAACATGTCCAATAGTACCATCGCCTCACCGTACCAGACCACATTGGTGATTTTGTTTTATTTTCATTAATTTAACATTTAAATATGCAAACATTCTTAATTGCTTAGTTGACCGAAAACCCTTATAATAAATTCTTAGAATACATACATAACAATTCACTCAACAAACACAAACAAAAGCGGTCGCCCAGTCACGCCGCCGCTAGGGAACACCCAGATGTCGCCGAACACATTGAAACGTGCAGGCTAGTCTGAATGCTCCAGTTTCGCCGGCGGTAGTACTCCGATTTGCTATATTCGTATGGATGCGAGGCTTGCAGGAGGCGATGTGTGCAGGAGAAGTAAAAGGCAGAGAGATGTTACTCTGGAAGGCCGCGGACGAGAACTGACTGTCTCAACTGCGGTACCCTCCCTATTTATTTCATATTTCATCCAGTAGTGGTGGGGGGTTTCACAACCCCCGCTACTTGATCGCTGAGACGCGACCGCCGCCATGCGGCGGTCCGCCGAACTACAATTGAAACAAATAAAATGCAAAATAGTTGTGGATTATATATATATAATAAACAAATATCAAAAATACCCAGCTCGCGATATCCACAACATAATCAAGTCATTTATTATATATCAAACAATATGGAATAAACAGGGGGTGGGGGGTGATCACCCATAATTTACACAATTATTTTCAATGGGTGATCACCCCATACAAAACAATACAAGTGTGTGTGGATATCGCACACACACTTGCAACATTAAACAGCATTAAACATTAATCACCAAGTTAGCTCGCGATATCCACAACAAAGGTTACAAATGTGGGCGACCGTCCGAAATCTAAATTCACAAAACAATTACATTCGGTGGACGGTCGCCCCATACAAAATACAATGGGCGGCCATACCGAGGGCCGCTTGCGGCTCCACCATGTGCCCCCTGCGGGTCCATGGTGAGCGACAAACCGCTCCTGTACCACTCGCTAGTAGCTCTGCCACCGCGAGTTAGTATGTGGTGGCTGGCCCCTTGCGGAGCCTGCCACTGACGCTCAGCGCCCATCGGCCCGCTTGGTGCCACTGGACTGAATAAGAAAAGGCCCTTTTCAGGGCCGCTGAACCGTAACGATCGGAAAATTCGTCCAGTGGAATTCCAAATACATCTCCAAGCGGGCCTTTCAGAGTCTGGCCGCTGGCGCTCCGCGCGCGGCGGCTCCTCACGAGAAGCTGCTTGAAGAGCCTATCGTGAGGCGGAATCCTGTGTGCAACAACTCGCATTAAATTAGACCTCATTTAATGACAAACTTGTATTTTCATATAACAAATAGATAATGTGCATTGATATTCTTGTTGCAATTTCTATGCTCATATTATCCTAATTCTATACTGTTCTGCCTAAATATTCAATTTATTTCGGGAATTCAAAATATTGAATTGCTTCATCAAATTTTGTATGAATATATTTTGTGTAATTTTATTGTGTACTGAGTGTAACACAATATTTTAGGGGTAGATACACATGTATTAAAAATACGAGTCAAAAATGTTCAAGCTGTATGTGCCTAATCTCAATCATATCAACAATATAACCTTCATAGCTGTTTAACTCTTTATGGATTCTCAGTTTAAATAAAATCTTCAAAAATAATGCTTTGTACAAATTGGCAAAGACCATTTCAATTTAACAATTTCTATAAAAATAAGTAACTGACCAAGATCACGTGGCAACTTAGTAATCCCCAAATTTAAACTAGTGCTTCTCAACACCATTACGCCTATCGAGGTATAAAATTTTTTAATGCCCTCCCATATAAAATCAAAACAGAAAAAAATTATAAAACCTTCAAATCGCAAATCAAACAAATATTAGAAAACTCCAACAGCAATTACAAGTTCTAATTGATTATGTTTATGTATTTAATAATTTAATTTTATATCTTACTTTTATACCTACCTTTACATCATTTTAAAACTTAAAATACTCCCCAATTCAAACACGAGAATTAATTTCTCTATTGAGTTGGGTAATATTGTGTAAAAAAATAAATTATAATTAAGTTATATATATGCAATATATGTATAATAAAATAAGTGTAAAATAAATAAAAAATCATAGTTTTATCGATTAATTTAAATATTTTATTAATTCCATATTATAAAAAGCGAAGGTCGAGCGGCCAGGCTATTTTTCGTTAGGGCCTGAAGCAATGATATAGAATAATAATGGGTCAATTTTGCAAATATTTATTTTGAAGTAAATTTATTTAAAGGTTAACCTCTCGACCGCTAAATAAATGTACTCCAAGTATAAACCCCTATGCGGGCCTCTTTTCGAAAGACGTGTATTCAGTTGAACACCACTTTTAAAACAAAATATAGATATCCATAAAGACATCCTGTGTACGATTTATTACTTGATAAGACTTCACAGATAATGTTGTTAATATAAATAATCACTTGAGATGGTCAAATCCTTAAGATAATGTAAATATTGACTGAACAAAATAATCGATCTTTGAAAAAGTCGCTGTCTTACGAATATTATGTAGTGCCGTTCCTTATCCAGAATATAAATTTGAGATAGCATCTCACCTCGGCCGCGTCTTCACTGTACGTAGGTACTTTTCCCTCCATTTTTATCCAATTGGTAGCCCTGCTTCATCCGGTGCGTCCTTGCCAAAGCAAATGGCTGGCGGAAGCCATTTTGTTTCAATTGACATTGATCTTTCATCGCTCTATCACATAACAGAAACCTTGTGAATTGTTTTTATGCGTAAAAACAAAATAATGTCTAATCGCAATATTGACAATATTCAAATGAGATCAGAGAGCCATGGTGTATCCGAGTCCCACGAAATTGGTTGGCGGTGGTGGTGGAAACCCAAGCGTCAGCTCGAGACGGACGAAACTGGACCACACCGTCGATCAAAGTGGGCTAGAAGGAAACGATCGCGCAGGTCATACTCTAGTGACTCGTCTTCGCAAGATGATAGGCAGTCTTCCCGCGACATACGAAAGCTATCGCGGCAAATAGCTGATTTGAGAGAAATAGTAATACGACGTGAAGTGGCGAACTGCGATTCCAATTATTCTGGCTTCTCCCAAAATACCAGAAGAGAAGCAATAGAAGTGCCTTCCATTAGTTAGGAGAAGGCAGTTTTTCAGATGCCAGCTGCCGCAACGAAATTAGCTGAACTGCGGAATCCAAAACCGTTGGCATATATGCTCGAACCCGCAGAACACTTGCAGCGGTTTAATTCGGCAAAATGGTTGGACGTTCGCTATGCCAAAGATCTAAAAAATTACATCGCGGAACCCGGCTTCAAGGATTTGGAAGAAAATAGCGAACTAGCGGCGGTTAATGAGTCGTCATTACAGTTGGCATCAGCCGAAAGAGTGCTTGCGGCCGTCACACACGCGGCACTCAAGGAATGGGAGTAGTCTCCAGGTGCTCATTAACTGGGCCTTCGGCGAGTCGGAGGAGCTCACTCCAAATAGCCTAGTTGGTAAGATTGAGGACATCTTCGGAGGGCAGAGCGACTTTAATCGCTGCTCTGACGACCTCCTGCAGATAGTTTGTGGAAAGTGAGCGGAAGTGATTGAGTCTTGTCGTAAGCGTTTCTTACAGGCACTAAGAAACAAGCACGAGGCTCAATCATTGTATAAGATTCCTCGACCAACAGTCATCTGTTCAAAGAGAAGGCTTTTTCCCCAGAGCTGCAGAGGCTTGGTGGCATATCCAAGGTATTTAAAATGCCGAACCCATCTGGTCAACCGACACTTGCTCGTTCTAGTGTTAAGGACAACTTGGGAGCGTTAGTGAGGCCAGATTCTGCATCCGCCAAGCGACCCACTGTTGGTGGCCCTCCCCGTGAGTTATTTCATAACCAGCGGACAGACCCTGGATGAAGCCTCCAGCCACACCTCAAACCAGAGAGGTGGAAGGCAGCAAGCCTACGGCTGACCTGCAAGAGGGCTGACCTCTCGCCGTCGGGCCTATGACAAATGACGTTTTCCGAGCAGGACGGCTTGCGGAGTATCTTCAAAAATGGGAACAGCTCCATGCACCCAGCGTCATTCTGAAGATGATTTCAGGATACCGAATCCCATTCGTATCCAAGCCTCCGTTAGTCAGACCGTCACAAAGAATGCAGTCGCAGTTCAAAACTTCTGTCTCCTCGGACATGACCCACCAAATTACAGGAATGCTTGCCTAGGGTATTCTGGAACTAGCAGACCAATCCTCAGGCTTCCACTCTCGGATGTTTCTGGTAAAGAAGGGCGAATGAGACTGCCCCATTTTCAACTTAAAAAGTCTTAACACCCACGTGATTACGAAACGCTTTTTCCTCATATCACATCACAGAATTCCACCCTTTTTACAGCCAAATGATTGGATGACAAAAATCGATCTCTCCCAAGCATACTTTTACATGCCTGTAAAGGCATCCCGTCAAAAGTTCCTTCACTTGTTTTACAAGGGCCAATCCATTCAAATGACTTGCCTGCCATTCGACCTCGCCAGTGCACAGCAAGCATTTGCCACCATCTCCAATTGAATTGCAGGAATCATGAGGAAAAAGGGTGTCCGAATCGTGGTTTATCTGGACGATTTTCTCCTGGCACATCAGTCCAGAGAAATGTTGGAAATCCGGACAAGGGACACTTTAACCCTGCTCTATTCCCTGGGGTGAGAGTCAAACGTGTCCAAGTGGATCCCCATCCCGACCCAAAAACTGGAACAAATGCCAGAAGCTCCGACTTCATTGTGCACCGCTAGTCTGCCTCGGTTGACAAATTCCCGTTAGATATAATTCGCTTTATTTCCTGCAGTCACTCTACTTTAGATATCATTCTCAGCCTTTCCGTTTCTATCAAACATACTTCCCAAATATATAAACTCATTACTTGTTCCAAACATTCATTACCTACAAGTATTTTGCATGGTGTTTTGCTTTCCTCCTTCTCGAATACCATCACTTTTGACTTGTTAACAATCCATCATGAGGTTGCTTTCCTTGCATACATCATACATTCTACTCACTAGACTCTGTAGTTTTTGTTCATTATTCACCATTAGTACTGCATCATCAGCGTACAATAAACAGCATACAATCAAATTACCCATTTTTGCTCCTACATTCCAGTTCTTTCACACGTTTATCCATATATAAATTGAAGTGCATGGAGACATTACACAACCCTGCTTGACACCCTTTTTAATGTCAAACCATGGCGTGAGTGTTTCATTGATTCTTAAACACGCAGAATTTCCTTCGTACAGGGATGCGATTACGTGTATAAGTTTACTATTCACCCCGTAATCAGAGTACATTCTATAACCTTTCTCTTATAACTCTATCATATGCCTTCTGTTGATCTACGAAGGCACAAAAAAGTTCTTGATTTTTAAGGCCCCTTGCATGTTCCATACTTTTTCTTTCGTCACCGTTCTTGCTCTTTCTATTAAAATTCTTCCACATAGTTTACCAACAGAGCTCAGTAGACTAATAGCCCTATAGTTACCACTTTCCATTTTTGACCCTTTACTTTTGTAGAGGCATAATGACAGCCCTCCTCCGATCTAACAAGGTGTGGTAATCTTCCAAACATAGATTGAAGAGCGTATGAAGCCACAAGATAACTATTGGGCCACCAGCCTTGATATACTCTGCAGCAACGTTATCATATCCCACAGCCTTACCATTCTTCATATGTTTTATTGCACACTTTATTTCTTCCATACTTATTGCATTTATATCTTTTCCTCATTCATACTTATCCAGAAAGCCTATCAGGAGCTTCTACATTTGCATTCTCAACACTCATACGTTTCCTGGAAATATTTCATCCATCTATCTTTTATTTCATCCTCATTCGTTAACATCTATCCATTTAATGACTTAATAACTTTCATACTACTGCTTTCAGCAACAAACACATCAGGATTTTTTGACCGCATTCCAGAATAATTTTATATTATCCTGAAAATTCTCGGTCATTTTCATCCCTTCTTCTCTTTTCAGCCGCTCTTTCCTTTCTTTCACACCAGATTTAACTTTTTTCTTACATGCATGGTACAAGTCTTTTCCTCTCATATATTCATCCCCATTTACTGTCAACAGATAGGGCCACGCATTCTTTTCTTTCACATGTTCCTTTATGCCATCATCCCACCATGCATCGCCTTTCTTTCTTCCTTGAGTAGCTATGGCACAGGTTTCTTTCGTTGATTCACATAAAGTAACCTTAATGAATTCCCATGCATGTCCATATTCAAATCACTCGCTCCTTGCTCACTCAGTTTTTCACACACTTTCCTTTCAAATTTTTCTCTGACATCATCCATTTGCAGATTCTCAATTTTGACTCTATATGGCGCCGATACTGTTTTTTTCATGGACCACCATCCTTGGAATAAAAGTATTCTTGAAACGATGAGGAAATGGTCAATTTCCATCTCGGCGCCCCAAAACTCTCGAGTATCAACAGTACCAGATTTCGGTCTAGAGTCAACCACCACAAAATCAATCCTCAATCTTTCATTTCTTCTCTTCCATGTGTACTGATGGATTCCTTTGTGATCAAAAAAGGTGTTTGAGACAAAATGTTCCATTCCAAGCATACCTCAAGTAGACTTTTTCCATTTCCATTCATCCTTTTGTCACCGTACACACCAATGGCTGTCTCGAAACCATCCCTCCGAGTCCCCACCCATCCATTCAAATCGCCTGCGAAAATTATTCTTTCATTATTCCGTTTTACATTCATTACATCCCTTACATTCGTCCAATCTTTCACGTCATCATTTTCTGAGTTTATGGGAGCATAACCTACGACTAAAAATACACTTATAATTCCAATTTTAAAACGGATTCACATGAGCCTAGCACTGACAAGTTCATATTCTCTCATTCTTTTCAAGAGCAACGCTGCAACACCCTGACATGCCCGGTCCTCCTCTGGGACCCCGGACTATAGCACCAGCGTGTCATTGTGCTCCATCTCATGTTCACTAATGCACAATATATCTACGAGGGGCAAGTAAAAAATAAGGTTCCTACATTTTTTTCAGGTATAAGGTATTTTTTATTGCAATAAATAAGTAAACCATCTGAAAGCTTGTACTTTATTCTATTTTTCTACATAGTCTCCTGATTTTTCTTTGCATTTTTCCTGACGAGTTATCCACTTCTGAAAACCCGCTTCCAAGAATTCCGCCGCTAGGCCGCCGATGAACTTGGTGACCGCTTCTTTCAAGATCAGGGCTGTAGGGGGCATGGTCAAGCAATTTCCAGCCGAATTTGTCCAGTAGGGCGGTGATCTGTCGAGAGACATGCGGGCGAGCGTTGTCGTGGTGCAGCCTAACGCCCTTGGTCAGCCTTCCTCTCCGGCGATTTTGGGTGGCTCTTTTGAGTTTTGTCAATGTCTCTGTACCTGTCCGAATTGATGGTGGTCCCTTTAGGCATAAACTCGGTCAGCAAGACGCCTTTTCGGTCCCAAAACACCGTAGCCATCACTTTCCCTGCGGAAAGCGTCTGCTTAAACTTTTTCGGCCTAGGCGATTCAGGATGGCGCCATTGTTTGGACTGTTCTTTTGTTTCTGGAGTGACGTAGTGACACCACGTTTCATCTCCCGTAATAATGGAGTCCAAGAATTCTTCGGTATTCTCGGCGCATTCTCGAAGAAACCCCTCGGCACACTTGACACGATTGTCTTTGTGGGTTTCTGAAAGCATGTGTGGGACCCACCGCGCGCACACCTTGCGATAACCAAGTTTATCGGTCAAAATGTTGTCGATGGTTTTTTCACAAACCTCAGGAACCTGGACAGCAAGCTCCCGAAGCGTTACTCTCCGATCTTCGAGGAGAATGCGCTCAATCTTCGCCACGACTTCGTCCGACACCGATGGCCTCCCACTCCTTTGCTCGTCGTGGACATCTGTGCGTCCTTCGGAGAACTCCCTGCACCATTTGCGGACGTGTTGAATGCTGATGCAAGCTGTGCCATAAACTTCTTCCAACTGTCGATGAATTTCAACAGGTTTAAGCTTCTTCGCGTTTAAAAATCGAATCACCGAACGGATTTCACACCTGGCGGTAACGGCGATGGCGGGTTCCATAGCGGATGGCTGTCAGGCCTTTACTGAGCATCGCAGCGTTTGCTCCCGGTAGTGGGGATGTAGTTAAGGGACCAACAATCAAGGCAGTGTTGCCGGATTTCGCCTAGCATCTCGCGTGGCGAATGTACAGCGTAGGGAACCTTATTTTTTACTTGGCCCTCGTAGGTTCTATTCTTTCATACTATCACACAGTTCATTCACCTTTATTCCTCCTCTAATATTCCACACCCACTCTGCACTCCGTCCTCCTCTTCGCGCCACCACGGGAACCGCGGCATAATGGGGGGCGAGCCTCATTGATACCTATCGGCATGTCCCCGCGACCTTACACTAATTAAGAAAAACATTATCAGTCACCTTTCAACATTATCCTTTCATTTGGCTGTAGCGACCGGAATTCAAATCCACCGCCATCTCAGTCGGCATCGACGCTAGCGACAGCGTTGCCGGTTGCTGCCACAAGCCTGGCTCAGAATTCACCGCTAGGCACTCTCTCTAGTTTCAGCGTTCTACAGCGGCGGTCTCGCCGGCTCGGGAGCGCGGGAGGCCGAGACAGCCAATTTGCTTCACATCATTTCATTTCACATTCATTCATTGCATTCTTTATTTCTATCTATTTTCATCATAATGTAATAAAACACCAACGCGCAAACAAACATCGATATTTCATTTAACCACCGACATAACCCCCAAAGATCCATTAGATAATTATGAAAACTTAATTATAGCATAAAATATAACAATTAACACTAGCTTAACATAAAATATCACGTAGCTAAAAATACACTAAATGGTTATTATTTGTACGGATATCCCAACACCAGCACGTCTCTTGATCAATTTAGGCAAAGTAGATTCCATATTTTTAAACTGAGGTTATGGTGATATTGTAGATACTGTTTAGTTTAAAGATGGCGGCACAGTTGCGCACTGCGCAAATATGTTGAGAACTCTTTGGTTATGGTGGTGCACTGAGGAACTTACGGTGCTTGTATACAGTAGTTTAATAGTTGTTTTGAAAAATAATTGGTTGAAATTCATTCATTCAATTGGTAACCCCTGCCAAAAGTCACTATATTTATATGTACACTTATTCACAAGCTTGGTTAATCAATTGATTTTAACAAAAGTTTAATAATTCATATTTACCCCTCCAACAGGTAAAGTAGTTCCAAAATATCACTAATTTTTTAAATCTCACTTGTTTCTTGTTATATACATGACTCTTTAGTATAAAGTATATAATAGTCTAGAAAATACGGTTTAAAAATTTTAATGGAAAAGTCACTAGTTAAATAAAAATTGTCATATTTTTGTACTTATTCAACCTACAGTTTTCCTGTACACATCACAAGCCCGTGGGCTGACACACACACTCGTAGATAGATATAGTTCATAAATATTCTTATTCTTCATAAATATCTAGAGCACAGTTTAAAATAGTAGGGGGGAAAAATTTACTCCGCTATACCATTAAACACTCATTCCTGAGGTTAATACCAGGAGTAAGGAGACGAGGAATACTTGGATAGACACGAAAAACACTCACAAGTAGGTATTTCTAAAAACGTCTTCTTTTTTAAACTGATAACAATATTTCACTTTATTAACGCAAGATGTCAGCAACAGTACGGATCAAACTAATTTTTGGTATATTTTTCCACTCAATTTTCCGCACTGTCACATAGTACGTGACAAAATAAGTCGAAAATATAATATGATGTGCATCGTGCAAAGAGAGCGATTCCTTCTCGCATCATATGATGCGCATAGCGGGCGGGTTAACATAATTTTGTGAAAATTTCACAATAATATTTTCTGTAACGGTTAGAATTTGTAAATACTTCTTGAAAATTTTTGACTCATGATTTAGTCAAGTATCCACCTAAAAATATGTTGGACTAGGTCTGTTACACCTGTATATAAATAATATTTAACCAACTAATCAACTATTTTTATGCAAACTGTTTAAATTATAATATATAAAAGTAAGATCAGTGAAGTTTCTTCAGAGTTGATAAACAATGAGTGTTTTTATACTAAAATAAAAAATAGTATATATTAAAAAACTGAGTTATTACTTAAGGGTTTTAGTTGTAATCTCAGCAACCTCCACATTTTTTTATTTGGGGCATGAAGAACGATATATTGATTAGTGCACTTCTTATTATGAATGATAATCCCCATAATCTGGTTTAAAATACAACATATTCTTCCAAAAATAAGTTAGTTAGTTAGACTGGCGACCATTTAAATTTCTGAAGTGGTGAAGACTGATATTGGTTGAATTCTAATATAAATGGCAACTAATATTGATTATGAATGACTAATTTATTACAAAGAGCTAAGTTTGACTGTTCATAAATTGCTGTTTCATTTGAACTAGCTGGTTCAGCTCTGATTAATGTTTCTTTACAAATAAAATAATTCATTTTCACAACCGATGACAAGATACCATATTTGAAAATTTGTTGACAATAAAAAAAACTTTTTACGTCTATAAAAAAAATAAACAAAGCAAAAAATATTGTTACCATATTTGTAATTAAATAATTTTCCTCAAAATTCACTGTAAATGAGATTCGGCTTAATATAAGTGAATATTTCATTTGAGTACATGTTTAAATGGAATTTGATTGCCCTTCTTGACATTGGACTTACGATGATGTCTCAATTATATTGATCAAGGCGATAATTTGTATGTACAAATAAATAATGTAAAAATCACCAAAAGGGATAAATTTTAAATATGGAAGTCCCAACAGGATCCTGTTTACAAAGATATTTTTTTTAAATGTGCCAGTTAGCCAGGAAGACATGATATGTCTTCATGCAAATTTTAACTTCCTTCTTAAGTTAAAATTAAGGAGGTACTTTCATTTTTCCACATTGAATTTAAAGACATTTTTTGCATACACTTTCAAGAGACTAATAGTTTATTTTTTTACAATATCAAGTAAACATAAAAATGCATTATTTTTTACGTAAATATTGCTAGAGCGAAAGGTGTCAATAGAAAAGGACGAGTATATAATTATTGGTTTTCTCGAATTCCTAGGTAATATGCTATCAGAAAATAGTACTTTCTCGAGCATTCATAAAAATATATAATATATGGAATGTGTGGAACTCAATAATATATGTGTTGCCATTTGAAATTATCAAGCAAAAATTAAATAATTTGTTAAATTTCTTACCTAAAAATTGTTAAGTTAATACTATGAAGAATTATTATGTTTATGATAAAAACCATTATTTGTGTCGATAAACATATGATTATAAAATATTATAATTTTGCCCCGATTATAAGCAAAAAATGGATGTAAATTCATACTGATAAATAATGTTGATAACTTTTAAAGCAGCTGTAGCTTTGTGAAGAGAAAACTATTTATGCTAATATTATACTATGTAATATTCATACTCAGGTTGTAATAAACAAAACTGTTTTTCTTTATTTATTGTTTTAGTACACATAATACATTACATATATATTTAATATTAAAATATAAATGAAAATATGACAAAAGTATTATTATTCACTGTTAAATAATTATTTGTTCATCGACCATATTATCGTTCTTCAAAATAGTGGTGTATCTGAAAACATCCACAGATTAATTCTTAGCATAATTATTGAAATGAAAGTAAAGTTTTGAGCTGAATTCCACAACCAGCATTTTATTTTTTTTATTGACAGGAAAGAATCCCCAGTAGGTATATAAAAACTTGTCTTCCCATGATGTCCTTTCTTTCTCAATCAATATTACTTCTCTTCATCAAAAAAATTAGAGCCTGAATTAAAAATAAAGACTCATCCCGGAAGACCACCAGTTGTTCATGGCACAAGCGCTTAGCTTAATTTTAAATATACAGAGAATATCAATGTAACATGTATTCATTATTAATTTCAAAAAAAGTGTTTTAAAAATCAGATGTGACAAACGATTAAATTAAAAATATTCTTTTCCTTGATTGTTTGTTGATCCCGCTCTTATCCACACATACATCAGTAATAACTAATTTAGTTTCTTCCTGCGCAACCTCTGCCATATTTTCTTGGCATTTGATATATTTTCTTTCGCTCATAAAAAGGAAAACCAATAAACCAGAAAATCCCGAGCCAATGGTAATGATTCCTGACACAAAAAATTCATTCATATTAATTTAATTGTTTTTTTCTTTACACATATTCAAAATAAAATTTGATCCACACATATTATATTTTAAACTGAATTTAGAAATAAAACCAATCTTATGTTCTTTCACATATTCAATATTCGTTTCTGTGCACCCAAAACATCGATTTGTGGGAGTAAATTTGATTAATTTGAGAAAAGAATTGATCTATGTCGACCACTCTTTTACCATCCAATTTAGGAAGTTCACACGGGTCCACGCATTCAATGCTCAGTTCGGGAACATTCTGAAAATATTTATAATATTATTATTATTGTTGTTATTAAATCATGTTATGCACTTTAATAATATACAATAATCTAAAATTGAAATAAGGGTTTGATTAATAATAATTAATAAATAATATCAGATGCTACCACTTGTTAGATATGGAGGTCTTGTACATTAACATAGCATAATCCACCATATAGTTGCAATTTTTTGTCCACAAACAAGAAAATATATTGAGTAATGTTGAATGAGAAACACCTACAACTAGATCCATTTAAATTAAACATATTCAATAATATTTGACACTGCAAGATTCGTAATCATGATAATATGTAAAGAGATAAAATCAACAGAATTCTTTACTTATAATGTTGGTTCAAGGAAATGCTTTGTGGTCCTTGTTTGTATTTCAGTAATTTCCTAATAAAATAAATGTTAATACACGTATAATAAAATCAGTATTTTTATGTCGGAAATATTAAATACATGTTTATTTATTTATATGACTATACAAATACATTTGTATAAAACAAGTCTGCTATGTATTATTGTTTTGATAAAATTATTATGTATTTCCAATAGAAAATAATTTATCTGCACTATATAATATATATTGAACTATGTAATTTATATAGTTAAATCAAATAGATAATTGTTATAGGTATGGTAAAAATTATCTACTTACGTTGCGATTTTTTCAAATTTTTTCTGTAATTTTTTTTCCAAGAAGTTTTTGACCACTTAAAATTTTATTGGAACATTTTCTAGAGCATGTCAATAGATACTTTTTGACCTTAGGCATCTTGAGTCACAGGAGGCAGTAATTTCAGAATGTGTATAATAATATATTATTGACTTTTAATGAGAACCAAACACAATACAACATTCCGTGGCTTCGAAAATTTCACAGCAACATCGCATAAAATACAGTGTTGTCATTTTAGCATGCGTTGTGGTATTCTAAAACATCGCAACGATATGACGTAAATTTGAACGCATGTATAAAATTAAAATATCAAATTTATAATCTATTTTCATATAAAAACAGCTCAAAATCATATAATTTATAAAAATAAAAGGAATTGGTTTCAAGAATATGTATAATATTCATCCATATTGTAGTAAAAATTTGTATTAAAATGTATTTTATAGGCAAATTTAACAGAGCGCAGACTACACGTCTATTTGAGCCGGATCGAGCGGCATAATGAAATTCGATGGACATTTAAAATTATCGTATTTTATGACTGAAAATATATTATTTAAAAACTGATTATAGTGTTATTGATATAAAACTTAATTTTAAATAATAGCTGAAACCTCAAAGCATGTGAGTAAATAGAATATATTATTTATAAATGTGTTTTTAAAATGTCAAAAATTGGTAATACATTCTGCAAATCGAACGGTTTATAACACTATTAATTTTTAACATTTTGTTAATTTGTTTTAATTGAGATTTGTCTCCGTAATCTTGGCTTCAAGAATATAAGAAAATATATTTTGTTTATATAATAATTTACCAAAATTAAGATTATTTTATAATATGCAAAAATGCATCTAATGGTCGCGGTCTTTCTTATAGTGCTTGTATTGTCTTAATTATGGCAAATAACATTCAGTTTATCAGTTTTAATTGAGTAAAAAGGTCCTATCTAAGTAATAGTTTTAAAAAAAGTGAAATCTAGTATATAACTTCTGATATAAATAAATAATAAAAACCCAAATTTTCATAAAAAATGCGAAAATTTGAATTATCATTGAAAGTAGCCCTTAATTACTGGTGGATTTTATGTTTTTGAAAAATTATATAATTTCAGGATTAATTATGACTGATTTTAATTTCTTTTAGATTGTACAAGTACTGTACATAAATAAAATTGATGAATCTGGGTTTCCAGAATCTACTATCATTTTTGGAATTATTTTTTCCTTTTTTATTTGGAGAAGGAAACGATGCAATAGTAATTGACAAAAGTAAAATAAAAATATGAAAACAATTTCCGCTGTCTCCATATGAATGGTATCCGGAAAGTTCACCGACCCGCAATTCGTCGAAAGTCAAATTCACCGATTCTACAAATAATTTGATTTATTAAAATTTATTATTATGATATAAAAATACAGGTATCTATAAAAAAAATTATTAGTATTATTTAGAAATAGCATATTTGATAAATCGTCAGAATACGGACAGCGCCTTTATTTTGACCCATCAGACATAGCTACATATTACATTACTGATACTTTGAACTTACAATTAATTAATAATTATTATTTATTTATTTCATGTTTGCTTTATATATGCATAGTTTACATTGTTTATACATAGTAAGGATTTTTGCTGAGCATTTATGCAGTCTGCTATACTAGTATTATAGCAGACATAGTATAGGACAGATATAGTAGTTTATATAAATCTATTAATCCAAGAATAAATCAATTTTTTATTTATGATACAAAATAAATTATTGTGCTTAAAAAAGTTTTCAACGTTTCATAGTTTTTAATAAATAAATCATCGGCAATCATTTAATGAATTGCGGGGTGGTGAATTGTCTAGTCGGTGAACTTTCCATTGGTGATTTGTAGTCGGTGAACTTTCCTAGATCCTATATGAATACAAAACAAATAATTATCAGTAAATTGATAAATTGAAGAAAAAGCTTTAAACTAAATTAAGAATAAATTGAATATAGGGTTAAATGATAAACAATAACAATAATTTTAACATAATTATTTAGAAAGCAGCCGATCCACAATTTTGAAAAAAAAAAAATATCACACCTATATTATGCTAAAATCAGCCAGGCCATTTTTATAATAATCACCTTCTAAAAATTCTGTTCAACAAAAACCCCATATTAAAATTCAAAAAGACTTGTAATGTATGTAATAATACCAAAATCTTTAAAATCTATTGTTAAGTCCTCTTAAGTCATACAAAATTTGGTACGGAAATGATACATAAGGAAATTTAAATTGTGTAGATTTGATTATTCAAACTTCAAAAAATTCCACCCTATAGGTCTGCACCTGTGTTCAATTGAAATGTAGCACTGCTCGGTGGCATTAATACGGATCATACAAGCATACATTATAAGCGTGAGTTCCGAGAAAGACATTAATACATATCAGTCTGCCCTCTGTACAGAATATAATGGACAATAATTAATGCCTCAGCACGTGCCATAAACATCTAATATCATTCAGCTTTCAAATGGACCATTCTCACTGGTCAATCGTCATCGAATTCATTAATTGAAATATGGAAATGAACATTCGTAAATTTAAAAAATAAATGGAATAGTAGATGTATCAATTTGAAATATTACAGAATACAAGTTCAAAATTTGTCGAAAATGAATTCGATCGCTATAGCGAAATTGGAGAACGCGCTTTCCTAAATAGGAAGAGGTCCAGGTTCGAATCCCGTTAGCAACTAAATATTTTTTCAACAGATGATTTTTTTTTGTGTATCTTTCTAATTAATTAATTTAATTAGTATTAAAATACCACAGAACTATGTTCTGAAAAAGCAACTAACAAAAAAAATATTGTTAAATTATGGTTGGGTATCTGCTTTCCTTTAGAGTCCATCTGCGACAAAGCTAAAAATTAAAGAACAACAGTTACAGAATCACACACAGCTAATTCTTACCATTGATGTCTGGAGAATTTCTCACAGTTAACTACATCTGAAACACCACTTGCAAATATACAGAATCTGCAGAATTCTGTTATGATCAGATTATCTCTGAATGAATATTTTTAAAGTGTGTTACTCCGAAAGGTTGATTTGTTAACAAAAACAAAAGAATTTTTCTACCTTTTACATCTAGTTTAATCATAGAAAGTCTTCTGCATATTCTCGTTTAATTGTTTCTAAACAAGCAAGGTAAATAAATTAGGAGGTCAATACACCCTGAGATGAACTCTCTTGCGAGGTGAGATCAGATGATCTCAGTCATACATCAATTGGAGAATATAATATTAAAAAATAGTTAAAAATGTATCAAAATATTATTTTATTTTAAATTTAATTATATTTTTAAGCCTTATATAATGGTCACATTAATTAATTATTAACATGTAAAAAATATCACAAATTTATATAAATAATAATTTCAATGACCACAAGTAAAATAATGTTAGAGTGGATAAGTTTTTTAAATATAAAAATGTAAACATTCACATTTTCACTCTGTTTCAAAGTAAGCCAAAATGTTTGTGCTACGAAAATAAGTGCTCGGTTACGAGAGGGATCGAACCTCGAACTTTTGGAGCAAAAAGCGACCAACTTAAGTCATCAAGTCCACGAAATCTATATATTTCAATATATTCATATTTCAAGCTAAACTTTTTATAATAACCTACAAAGAAAATGCAATTATACAGAGTTTGGAATGGCAAATTGAATGTCACATGTGCAGTATTTTAAATACGTGAAAGATAAATTTTACGATAGAGTAGTGTATGTGAGATTTGTGTTAAATGCAGCAAAGGTCATAATAATCTGACCGTTACTCAGAATCTTCGTCATCCTCGTTGCGACCGCGGATGGTTCTCTTTTGCAGCAGGTTCTTTTCGCGCTGTTTCTTTGCCTGGTCTGGTGGGGTGAGCAAGTCTCCTGCATATTCTATAACACCTGCCCGTGCAATCCTCCACTCCAGCATGTCCGTGGTGAAGTCGTCGCAGTTGCCGAGGTCCGTGAAGCCTACCACAAAGTCTGTAGTCTTAGAGTCCTTCACCAGAGCCAGGGTGGGGATGACTCGCACCCGCAACCTCTCAGTGAGGAACGGGCAGCGCTCCACATCCAGCTTCACAAAGCGACACTCCAGGTGTTGGGGAGCCAATCTCTTGAGATGCAGGTCTACAATCTTGCAACGTGGACTGTCGATCTTGTAGAAGTGGCAAACGATGTCCTTGGATTTTTTTGTGATGTTAAAGAATTCTTTTTCATCTGTTAATTCTGTATACTCTCCGTGACCCTGAAATAACAAAGCACACTTAATGAAGCAACTACCAGTTCTGAGACCACTGACACATTCCAATCCCAACAATCTTAATAAAATAAAAGAAACATCTCTGTACCTAAAGTGCAGGAACCAAATTCATATATTTTCAAGAGTGATGTTTGACAACAGTGAAAGGATTCAAGAGACCGCAAGTTAACTGCAATAAAGTTAAACGTGTTGCATTACTCAAACAGCTCTATTTAAAATTGGTCAAATGTAGAATGCAATAAAATAGACTTCTCTTTCCGCTTCTCAGGTGTGGCTTTTATTTTGGACAAGTGACACTATGTCAGGAAGTCAACAATAAAAAAACGAGACCATTAAGCAGGCAATGGTAAAATTTCAAAACATCAGCATTGTTTAAATTATATCAAGAGACCGTTGTGGGTATGAGGTATTCTGGTTTAAGATACCAACAAAGAAAACAGAGGGGAGAAGAGACACAGGTGTAGGAATTAGCAACCATATCGGTCTCATGTAGGAGATTGATATAGAAGTGAATGTTTGAAAGTTGGCTAACATTTGCTTTCCATTCTTGCTTCAGCTGAGCCTTCTTCTTCATTTCCTTTATTCGGTTTTCTCTCAGCGTCTCCAGGTCATCCGTGTCCAAATTGTTTAACCTACAAAAATAAATATTTATTTGAGACCAATGGGACTTGGATTGAAACAATCATATTATATGAAGAATATCGGTGAGAAAGTGCGGAGACTACTCCGCTACAGGACTGAAGACTGACTGGACTCACCGGTCTAATTCAGCATCTATTTGTTTCTCTACGTTGTGCGTAATATTCTGCAGAACTTGATCCATTTCTGTGTATGTAAATCTGAAATAAAATCAGAAAATTAACATTAATATCAAGATATTTATATCAAGAACTTCATTACTCGGAGGGAAACGGCTTAAGAGAGGTTGATATATATATATAGGAGGCAAATATTTATTTCGGTCTGATACTTGTAAACTAATTTATTGCACAATTTACTTGTAAACTATGTCCGTCTCACTTCTATCTATTATATAGTTTCTAATAAATAAAAATAATAAAATAGCCATGTAGGTCATGGGTTCATTTGCATTTCAAAATGACAATATTATCCATGTTGGCCCTTCATGACAGGGTCGTGATCTCCGTGAACTCCCGCCCTCTTGACTATGCTGTCACCAGAGAAGTGCCTGTCCAACGGATCAATCAATCAATCAACGGATCAAATAACACCACATTACGAGGGCATCAATTCGTTTTCTCGCCCTTGCCTTGATTCCACACATTAGAAATATAGAATGCACTGGAGACTACAAGCCTGACCTTAGTTGACCTTTGTGGAGCCTAATGATAGATATTTCCAAGTAGAATATAATTTCATTGTGGTTAATTTTAACATTGAGAATGTGGGAACATTGTTATCTCGGGAAGTTTATTAATTTAAAAATTTGTGAAAAAAAAAAGTACAAACAAATTTTCAATCAATATACAAAATATTTTATGATAATCATATGTGTACGAGGGCTGTCTGAAAAATTTCCGACGTCAACATGAAGATGGCAGCACTCATCAACAAAAGTTGGGGAACATGTTTGCACATGCTCATAAGTACTCGCCAAAATTTCAACTGTTTTGGATGTGCAGTTGTTGTTTGACAATCGTTTAAGTGAGTCGATGTGAGCGTCTTTGTGAAAATTGAAAAAATCGAGTATAGGCAATACATCTACAAAAATTAAAGATGAGTTGGACGCTGTGTACGGGGACTTTGCACCATCGTTTGCCATGGAGAAATTTTGGGCAACTGAATTTAAATGTGGCCGTACCACCTTGGGTGACGATGAACGTTCAGGATGGCCAAAAACTGTAACCACTGTCGATAACATCGATCAAGTTCACCAAAAGGTGCTGGATGACCGTCGAATTAAGGTTAGAGATAACAGAGGTTATGAACATGTCCAAAGAATGTGTTTGTCACATATTGAATCAAAATTTAGGCACGAGAAAGCTGGCCACACGTTCGTTGGGTGCTGCGTTTGTTCACTCCGGACCAAAAACGTTTTCAAATTAAAATTTTCAACGCTCTGTTGGTGCAGTTTAGGCGCAATAAATAAGAATTTTGACGCCGATTAATTACTGTAGATGAAACTTGGATACACCATTATACTCCAGAAACAAAAACACAGTCAAAAAAGTGGACTGCAAAAAGAGAATTGGCTCCAAAAAAGGCAAAGGCTGTTTCTTCTGCTGGGAAAGTGATGACAACTTCTGGGATAGCCATGGAGTTGTCTTAATTGATTATCTTGAAAAACGAAAAACCATTACAGGAGCATGATATGCATCATTACTTAAATGCATCATCAGAAATTGCGGAAAAACGGTCACATTTGTAGGAAAAAAATTGTTTCACCAAGACAATGCACCGTCTCACTCCCAGGCGAAAATCTACTATTTGACTATTTGGCCACCCTCCTTACTCACAAGATCTAGCCAAGGTATGGAGATTGTCAAAAAAGATGAGGGGAATGAGTCGGCCGGTACATTTACAGTACTGGGAGCGCCTTCCCATCTACAGGTATAAATTGAATTAAATTAAATGCAGTTGGCTATGGAGGCCATAAGGGTGGGACTGGCTTTATTGTTTCTTGGAATACTTACTTACCTACCATCACGCTGTTTCACTGTGGGGGTAAGCAGAGAGGATAGAGTGCCATACTCCTCTGTCTTGACACACAATTCTCACCTCATCCACATTCACATATCTTCTCATACAAGCTTGCCGATTATTAAAGCTTCTAACAAAACCATCCTCCATTATCTGCTTTACCTGGTCATGTCAAGTCTTCCGCGGACATCCTCTATTTCTGGTCCCTTCAACACTTGCGTCATATATATTTCTTACCATTCTCTCCTCATTTATCCGTTCCATATAACCAAACCACCTAAGTGATCCTTTTTTAACCTTACTCACTATACTAACATCAGCTTTACATTCTTTCCTTATTTCTTCATTCTTTACTCTGTCATAAATAGATTTGTCACATATACACCTAAGTGATCTCATTTCCACTGCATTCAGTCTACTTTCATTCCTCTTCTGTCAGCTCCAGGACTAACTTTCATACATCAGTGTCATACACCAGAACTCCATTGTTCGGTGCTAGTCTTGCCTCGGTTGACAAATTCCTGTTAAATATAATTCCTTTCAAGGCGCCGTTCACTTTATTTACTGCAGTCACCCTACTTTCGATATCATTCTCGGCCTTTCCGTTTCTATCAAACATACTTCCCAAATACACAAACTCATCTACTTGTTCCAAACATTCATTACCTACAAGTATTTTGCATGGTGTCTTGCTTTTCTCCTTCTTGAATACCATCACTTTCGACTAGTTAACAGTCGCTTTCCTTGCATACATTATTCTACTCACTAGACTCTGTAGTTCTTGTTCATTATTCGCCATTAGTTGCATTATTGGCATACAATCAAATCGCCCATTTTTGCTCCTACATTCATACATTCCAGTTCTTTCACACATTTATCCATATACAAGTTGAACAGCCATGGCGACATTACACAACCCTGCTTAACACCCTTCATAATGTCAAACCATGGTATGAATGTTCCATTGATTCTTACACACGTAGAACTTCCTTCATATCTCACCTCATACTCGCAATCGCATAGGGATGCGATTGCGAGTGTGTTTACTATTCACCCCGCATTCAGAGAGTACATTTCATAACCTTTCCCTTATAACTCTATTATATGCCTTCTGTAGATCTACGAAGGCACAAATGTAGTAATACTACTAGTAGAGAAAAGATCTGATCCATGCGTATCCTCTTCCACCCACAAAGGCCCTTTGCACGTCCCATACTTTTTCTTTCGTTACCGTTCTTGCTCTTTGAATTAAAATTCTTTCATCAGTTTACCAACAGAGCTCAGTAGACTAATAGCCCTACAATTAGTACATTCCATTTTCGATCCTTTGCCTTTGTAAAGAGGCATAATGACAGCCCTCCTCCAACGGGGTGTGGCTCTCTTCCAAACATTAATAACATTACCACAAGATAACTAATGGGCCACCAGCCTTAATATACTCTGCAGCAACGTTATCGTACCCCACAGCCTTACCATTTTTCATATATTTTATTGCACACTTTATTTCTTCCACACTTATTGCATTTATATCGTCTTCCTCATTCATACTTAACCCAGAGAGCCTCTCAGGTGCTTCCTCATTTGCATTCTCTACACTCTCATACGTTTCCTGTAAATATTTAATTAATCTATCTTTTATTTCATCCTCATTCGTTAACATCTCTCCATTTACTGACTTAATAGGTTTCATACTACTGCTTTCAGCACCACTTCAGGATTTGACCGCATTCCAGAATAACTTTATATTATCCTGAAAATTCTTAGTCATTTTCACCCCTTCCTCCCTATTCAAACGCTCTTTTCTTTCTTTCAGACCCGATTTAACTTTTTTCTTACAGGCATTATACAGGTATTTTGCTCTCATGAATTCATCTCCATTTACTGTCAACAGATAGTGCCACGCATTCTTCTTTTCTTTCACAAGTTCCTTTATGCTATCGTCCCATCCCTTCGCCTTTCATCCTTCCACGGGTAGCTATGCCACAGGTTTCTTTCGCTGATTCGCATAGAGTAACCTTAATGTATTCCCATGCATTGTCTATATTCAGACCACTCGCTCCTTGCTTACTCAGTTTTTCACACACTTTCCTTTCAAATTTCTGACATCATCCGTTTGCTAATTCTCAATTTTAACTCTATATGGCGCCGATACTGTTTTTTTCTGAACCGCCATCCTTGGAATAAAAGTATTCTTGAGACGACGAGGAAATGGTCAGTTTCCATCTCGGCACCCCGAAACACTCGAGTTTCAACAGTAGCGGATCTCAGTCTAGAGTCAACCACCACAAAATCAATCCTCAACCTTTAATTTCCTCTCTCCCATGTGTACTGATGGACAAAAAGGTTCCATTCAAATCGCCTGCGAAAATTATTCTTTCATTATACCGTTTTACATTCATCACATCCCTTACATTCGTCCAATCTTTCATGTCATCATTTTCTGAATTTACGGGTGCAAAACCTACGACTAAAAATACGCAATTACAAATTTTAAAACGGATTCACACTGACAAGCTCATTTTCTCTCATTCTTTTCGAGAGCAATGCTACAACACCCTGACACGCCCGGTCCTCCTCTGGGACCCCGGACCATAGCACCGGCGTGTCATTGTGCTCCATCTCACCTCTTTCTTTCTTCATGTTCTTACTAATGCACAATATATCTAGGTTCTTTTCATTCATATTATCACACAGTTCATTCATCTTTCTGTCCATTCCTCTTCCAATATTCCACACCCACTCTGCACTCCGTCCTCCTCTTCGCGCCACCATGGGAACCGCAGCATAATGGAGGGTGAGCCTCATTGATACCTATTGGCATGGCCCCGCGACCTTACACTAATTTAAAAAAACATTATTAGTCATCTTTCAACATTATCCTTTCATTCAATCCACTAGATAATTACGAACACTTAATTATAATATAAAATATTACAATAAATCTAAACAATTAACACTAGCTTAACATAAAATATTACGTAGCTTAAAATACACTAAATGGTTACTGTTTGTATGAATATTCTAACAGCAGCACGTCTCTTGATTAGTTTAGGCCAGGTAGGTTCCGTGTTTTTAACTGAGATTATGGTGATATTGTAGATACTGTTTAGTTTAAAGATGGCAGCACAGTTGCGCACTGCGCAAATACGTTGAGAACTCTTTTTGGTTATGGCGGTGCACTGGGGAATTTACGGTGCTTGTGTACAGTAATATAATAGTTGTTTTGAAGAATAATTGGTTGAAATTCATTCATTCAATTGGTAATCCCTGCCAAGGGTCACTATATTTATATGTACACTTATTCACAAGCTTGGTATAATCAATTGATTTTAACAAAAGTTAAATAATTCACATTCGGCCCGCCAACAAGTAAAGTTCTTCCAAAATATCACTATTTTATTTAAACATCACTGTTGTTTCTTGTCCCACATAATTTTTGTAACGCCTTCAGATAGAGCAGAGTGTTCTCTATTTTGGTGTATCTAAGTATGACTAACACAAGAATATTACGAGATGAGCATTTAAATTTGTTTTATTTATTTTAATGGTAATATATAATAAGTAGTAGAAAAGCAATCAGCTATAACTGAACTAAACAGTCAATCTGCAACCGTTTAGTTGTATGGAATATTGACATACATCTAAATGGTTGAGCGATTAAAAATTGTATGTATGCGCCTAGCCTAAAGCTTTGCCTTACCTGTCTATTGGTTAGGGACTGCTCTGAACGCTTGTGTACATTTGCAAAATATGATGGTGCTTTGCCCCAACCTCACCAAGGAGTGTCATATCCCTAAACTAAACAAGTACATTGATTAAATCACAGTAACTTCCAAGTGAAGTCTTATTTCAATTTATGGAAGTAGGTATGTTGTAAATATAAAAACTTAACAAGTTTTACAGTATTAGGTTCTCGTCATTTGCTTTTTCTTGTTTAAATTTCAGTTGGCTCGAGATTTGATGTTTTATTTAACCAGGCTTAAATAAATTATCTAACTGAACTGAGGTTAACGGAACCGACTCTCGTATTCGTAGCAATGTCTCGAGGTGCAGCGACGCGTGTGGGAGGAAACGACAGATGAAAATATTTACGGAGTTATTGAGCAAACGACAATGCATGTATCATATATTAGCTGAAATTAATAAAACATTATTTTAAAACTATAGGTTTTCACTTACCAGCAGATTCACCAACGTTAAATTAAAAGTATTTTATTTAATCGTGACGTGACTCACAACCGAACCGCAGAAATTTTGACAGAAGTGTTGATTTTTAAATGATATCTATATTGTCTATGGTCATAGATTTTTAATCGCAAATCTTTTGCTTAGACAAATGACTAGACCATAGACTACCGCCTTTTACCTGCTCCATAGATAAGAACCCGCTCTAGGGTATGTTCAACGCATTCAACGTAATAGTTCAACGTAATAGATGTTTACTCGCAACTATATTCACCTACCTTGTTCCATTGTACGAAATTTGCATCGACAGTTGTTTGGACACGGAATTTAATTATTGTTTTTGACAAATTATTTTCAAATGATGAGTTATTTATAATCTATTCGCTAATTTTATCGATAAATGTAGTTGAGTCCGTATCACCGTTATGAGATATATTATTTATTTATTATCATCTGCGAAATAATAGACATATTTACAATTTTTTGCCAAATTTCACAGGAAATATCAAAAACGTGAGTTGTTAGTATTATTTATTTCTGATTGATTTAAAAATTCAGTTTTGATTAAAAAAAATTAAATTATTTAATTATAGTAATACAAAAAGTGTCTAATAATATTATTTGTATTTAAACAGTTTTAATTTTTTCGCACATGCGAATATTTTGTGATAATATCATTTTTTGGGCCTAGTGCCTTATATATTCATTCCAAGGTAAGATGTTAATTATTTAAATAATTATTGTTTTCCATTAAACAACGCCGAAAAGAATTAATACTCGGTAATCTCTCATATCGATTTAATTTTTTTTAAGATTATGCACATACATCATATCATATAATACATCATATTTTATAAGCAATTCATTACTGAGCGATCGCTTGACTAGATTGGATACAATTTTTTTTTACAAAATATTTATAGCTGCGAGATGTATACATCGGATTTGATGCTAGGACTGATAAAAATAAAATTATAACTATTAGGCTGCCATTTTCTTAAGTTTAATAATTTTGTTAATTGAGTGTCGAAGCATTTTAAAAGCTTTTTTCCTCTTTACTTTGAAAATTTTTCAAGATCTTGCTGATTTTGATGGATATTATATACATTTAGAACATAAATATGTATATTTTTTGGTTTTGACTTTCTTAAGGGCGCGTTTTCAAAAATTATTCTTATTTTCGTGTTTCTTACGAAAATGTGTGTTTTTATTATTCATTTATATCAGAAGAAATATACTAAATTTGACTTTTTTTTTAAATATTACTTAGATTGGACCTTTACACTAAGATAAAACTAATAAACTGAATGTTTTTTTTGCCACAATTAAGAAAATACGACCATTATAAGAAAGACCGTGACCATTGGATATATTTTCTACGTGCCACAAAATTGAGTTAATATGGAAAATTATTGAATAAACGAAACGTATTTTCATATATTTTTTGGCCGCCACAGGCAGGTGCTTACTCCGCCTGTGTGTAACACAATTATTAATTATTGCATATTTATCATTATGGATATATGGCAACTCTAATTTCAAGTTCAAATAATACAATCTTTACCATAAAGTGATCAATCTATAATTTTTCTGAGAAACATTTAAAAAAAATATTTTAAAATTGACTTTGATTTCTTATAAGTAGGACAATTAAAATAATTCAACCGTACGCATCGGTTATATTTTGCTGGCAGGGGGGATATTTGATACATTTTAAGTTGGCTAATATCAAAGGGTATGGGAATTTTACAAAAGATGAGAAAATTGAAGACCATATTCAGTTAATATCTCTAGAGAAAATAGATTAATGTATTGTGTGCACTGTGTGAAACGTATTTTCCTATAATCTTGAAGCCAAAATTAAATTGAGACAAATTAACAAAATGTTAAAAATTAATAGTTATTAAAATCATTAAATTTGGAGAACATATTATCAATTTTCGACGTTTTTAAAATACTTAGTTTCATTGAAAACATACATTTTTAAATAATATATTGTATTTACTCACGCACTTTGAGGCTTCTGCTATTATTTAAAATCAAGTTTGATATAAAAACGCAATAATTTCTTACTAAATAATATTTATATCAATGCTTATAATGTGTATGTATTTATTTTCTTTATTAGCGTCAGATTGCCGATCGCCAGTGGTCGTAATGATATGTAATCCACGCTTTCGTAATTTTTGTTAAAAAATGCCGAATATATATGTTTTCATGCATATTTTACACACAATATGAATTAATATTAAACTTATTCACAACATTCGTAGTAGATTTCATAAATTAGATGTTTTTTTTACTGATTTCCAGAAAAAACAACGTTTTCTTGAACTAAGTAAACATTTTATGCACGTTATTGTTATGAATGTCGAAATTAAATATTTTGTTTATGTATAACACAGTTGCATTTTAAACACTAGCTGTCTGTTTCATAAAGAGTATGTAATTTTGAAACAGGCATATCACCAAAACGCCAACGTGGCGATTTAAATCGATAATATTAAACAAAATAATAAATTGAAGCTGTAATAATAATTTTAAATTTAGAAAATTGATTTAAGCGACCATCTAAATATATGTAGGTACTTCGTCTAATTTCAAAACATTCATAAACATATGTGAATTAGGTACTCAACGAATTATTTAATTTTCGATGGATTGATTCAAATGACAAGTTTTCATTTCATTCCAAATACCGATATGGAAAATATTCCAGATACGAGTTGTTTTTGACACTTGAATCGAATGCGAGAAAATCAACATTTTTATTGTCGTCTCTTTCTATTTAAAACATTCTCTGTCGCATGATTTACGTAAAAAATAACGTAATTAATTATTTCTCTGATACTTATAAGAATTGAACTATTCGAGTTATCTTGAAAGCACATCTAATTTGTGTATAATTTCTCAAATTTTGAACTGGAAAAATGAAAGCTCGCCCGTAACACATTTATTTGATTTTAAGCACAAAAGTAGACCTGTACCAATTTCTGTGGTACTGAAAATCACACTGTTTTGTCTTGGCGTATCAGTATTACTTTTGCCTCTTTTCTCTTCGTCTTTTATGTTTAAACACTATATGCAATTTGACACACAATGTATAACATATAATATTCTCATGCATGAATGTCAATTATCGAAGCTTCTGACAGGACCATCTTCCAATATTTGGTTCAAATCGTTGCTGTCCGGCATGTCTAGCTAAATTGAGTCTGAACGTATTGAAGTTGAGTTAATTATCTTGAAAAGGGAGTGTAAGACTTATCTATGGTGTAAGATCAGCACAGGGGCTGGGCGCTTCATACAAAATAAAGAGCTTCTACAGATCTCGCTACTGCAGCACTGTTCCGCCCGACATTCGTTAGTCAAACATTGAAACCACCACTAAATAAACACAATAAGTAATGTTTCAATGTTGGCTATTCTGAAATTCCAGTCTTTTTTCACAGATGTCGCGCAAACAGAAATCTTTCAGTGAATGGTTTAAGTCTCGAATAAAATAACAAAAAAATATCTTTAAACATTTTATTAGAGGCTGCGATATCCGAGACAATGACGTAGTTTTCCGAAATAGTATGTCGGTATAACAGTTTTCTGAAATAATATGTTGATATTTCCATACCTATCTTCATAACTTCATACAGTTGGAAATTTTGAACTCACTGTGACGTAGCGCTATTCAGATTTTTAAAAATATTTTGAAAGTGTCATTTTTATTTTTTATGTACATGTTATTAAAATATCTACAACATTCTACTGACAATATTTTAGAACATATTTCAACTGTCGTTTTCGTGTCGTATATAGTTTTTGAAGTGTTATTAGTTATTGTTTTCAGAAGAGTGGAATATAAAATCCCCAGGTAACTGTATTTAAAAGTAATTTCTCAAAGTGGTGTATTTGCGACAAATATTTTAACAAAATGTGGAATTTAAAAGGTTACGTATACACTGTGTGCCGACAATAGACCAGATAATACTTTGTATAACACTGTTTTCCATTCTACAACACATAAAGTGATTATTATGTATCATTACTTAATTCAAAATCTAATCCATCCACCCTAATATTCCAACTCACTGACAAAGTAATTATTTCCTACGGACCTATAGTGATAAAAGCTAAACTCTATTTTTACATTTTTCATATCCTAATGATAAATCATTTAGTAGGATACGTAGTATTATTATGGATAATTAATAATTATATAATATTTAAATTCTTCAAGCATTTAGTTTGCAAAGACTGGAAAAAGAAAGACCTACAGTATTTAAATAATTAACATGTCATATATACATTGTTTAATGAAGACATTATTACCACTGACGTATCCATCCAACCTTCATTCATATTTATACGCCGCCGGCTCTTGTGGAATCCCAAGATCCGAAAGGTTAGTTTATTTAAATATTTTTCATTTTATATTCATACCCAGTTATAATTGCTCTATTCCATTGGTTCGCCCATTTCGTTTAGTACAAAAACAATATTTCTGTAAACAATTAAGTAATTAAATTCCATGTAATTTTTAAAGTTTTATGTAATCAGTGATATATTAAAAATAGTTGTAGTTTACAGGATAGTTTTAATAAATTCTACTCTAGATGTAATAAAATAGTATATTTATTATTTAGGTTTTCATCATACATGGAAAAGATATATTGTTGATATATATTGTAGACTTCCGATTGTCTGGGATAGACGGTGAGATAAGTTTCGGTTAATCCTAAACTATTGAAAGAATATATTAAATATTACAATAATAATACGATATTAAAAAGTTACAAAAATCTCGTAAAATCACGCCTACTGTTCGAAGTCTCGCAAACTTTGTTTTTACGTGGTGCAAATGCCGGCCGGGATATTCAGGGTTGTCAAATAACTTTCATCAAAAATATTTTGTTACCCAATTATTATTTCAAAAGTCAACATAAAAGAATATGGAATCAGTTAAAGAGATAAAAAATAAGTTAAAAATGATTGTTTTTTTTACCCTTTGCTGGTTTTTGACGAATTCATCGAATATTTCACATCATTTTTCAGCGAGAATTTTGTCATCCTGCTGCTCGAAGTAATCGAGACGCAATTCCGCATAAAATTAGCCGACAAGGCGGTTGATTTTTTCTGAAGAAATCAACTAACCTACATCTCTGTCATAATTATGTTGCATGTTATGGGTATGTGGGTAGTATGTATGCTTACTTAGAATGAACACAAATGAATTACAGTAATAATGTCCGCCTAAATTCGCAAACATCAAATTCATTATTTTTAATTCCGACTACACCACATGAAATTAACACAGTTATACAGGGATTAAAAACTAATAGTGCTCCAGGTAAAGATGGTATTTCAATCAAGCTTGTAAAAGAAATTAAGATACACTTAACCGAACCACTTGCATTTATTACTAACCTGAGTTTACAAACTGGAGTCTTTCCAACCATGCTAAAAGATTCGTTGCTATGCCCAATTTATAAAAGCGGAAACCTGAAGCTGACAAGAGTCAAAATTATTCGACATCTGGGAGTACTGATCGATGATCATCTTAACTGGAAAGAACACATATCGAACCTAGCAAAACGCATAAGAAAACTAATTTACTTTTTTAAAGGAATACGATGTATAGTTGATTACAAACTCTTGAGATCGGTGTACTTTTGTACTGTGCTACTCCTTAATTAATTATGCTATTTTAGTTTGGGGAGGAGCAGCAAAAACAATATTGGAGTCGGCTAAAAAAGCACGGAAAACAATTCTCAAGGTAATAATTGGTCGTCCCTTTAGATATCCATCAGATCTTATATTTAAAGAGTACAATGTCCTTGATATAAGACAAATCTTTATGTTGAGACTCGTTCAATATTTCCATACTAACAACAACTCTCCTCAAGCAATAAATCATGGACACAACACTAGACAAACAACAAACATCTACACACCAGTTCCGAGAGCAACAACGACATTTTATCAAAGATTTTACATGTTCCTAGCTCTGAAACTATACAATACACTCAGTACCAACTGGAAATCGTACAATTTCTATAAGATTACACAAATATGGACCCAATATATGATTCAATCAGGTAGAGATGAATCAGAAGCATGGATATCCAACAATATAATATAATTTATACAATTCTTTTACTAATAATTCACTAGTCCTTCAACACCCCCACTCCATATATTTTTATTTTATTTTTACTTTTTTATTCATATTTGAATTCTCTTTTCATTCCAAATAACACCACAACAGCTCGAAAAAAAACTGGCTACTTTAACACAGACTTTAGTCTAGCAAAGTAGCCAGGACAACGCTGTATATATCAGAGGTGAAGTCTACTCCATCCCACACAATAAACTATGTATTATGTATGTTTATTATGTATCCACCTCTGTTAGTACAAAAATATGGATGTCAAAATATATATAAATAAATAAATAAATTATGTTACAGGTTTTATTTTGCATAGTTATGTTGCTTTCTGCATTTGTCAATTCGTCGCAAATTCGTAAAACTATTTTTTGCTAGTTTCTTTAAATTCGAAAAATGCTTCCATCACTTCCAATCCAGTTTAGTAGATCTTTTAAATTTGCTCCGTCATAAGTATTTTGTAAGACTAAAAATATGTTACCTAAAATGTAAACATTCTTAGGTTTTCACGGCCGTTCCGAATCTACTGTGCGCAGTTTCTAGGCTACTCTGCTATGTATATCTGACCTTTCTGGCCGACGTTTCGAATCCCATTGCAGGGTCCATCATCAGACTGATGTCTTGTCCATCAGACTGATGAACCCTGCAATCCAAAATTCGTCAAGCAGAAAGGTCAGATATACATGGCAGATTAGCTCAGAAAACTGTACACAGAAGGTACTTAAAATGTGTTTTCAATAAATAAATAAAAACTTGGTTTTAAATAGTAGTTGAAGCCTGAAAACATGGGAGTAAATGCAATATATTAGTTAAAATTGTCTGTTTATATAAATACAAAGCGTTTTAAAACCATTAAAAAATGTCTTGCAAATTATTCATTTTTAACATTTTCTTAATTTGTAAATACAGATTTGTCTACGTTATCTTGGCTTTCAGATTATTAGAAAATATATTTATCTATTTCGTGTATGAAAGAATTTCCAATAATAAGGCAATTTTGTGGAACACTTACAATGATTTAATGGTCGCTTCTTACAATGCCTGTATTTTCGTAACGATGGCAAATAATATCAAGTTTATTAGTTTTACTTTAGTGTAAAGGTCCAATCTAATTTATGGTTTTAAAAAAAATCTGGTTCAATGATGGCAAACCTTTTGGCTCGGCGTGTCAAAAATTCGGAAAATCTAACTTAATATTGCTGGCGTGTCCCTCCCCCCCCTCCCAATATATTTATACGTATGTATTTTTAAATTTAAATTGAACTGGAAAAAAATATGTAAAATATGTTCTTTGATAACTCTGATATTAGTGAACACTAGCATGTTGCTCAAAACGCTATAACGTGTCACTGATCTAGTGTATAATTTCTGATATAAATGAATAATAAATACCCACATTTTCGTAAAAAACGCGAAAAGTAGAATTAGTATTGAAACGCTCTCTTAAACCATTTAACCACCCAGAAAACGTTGAATCACCCGGTAATATTAATTCGTCATAAAAATACTTTGCTTTACCCGCGCAAATTAAATAACTGTGGCACCCCTAACAACAAATGCTGACGCCATCGCAATTTAACGTGCGGCTAAATTGTAAGCAGGTGACAATGACAACTCATAAAACACAAACATAAACAAATAAAATACCTAGGACCCAAAAGATCCGCGTCCTCAGAGCTCTTCCATTAGGGAACATAGCTTGGCAGCCTACCGTCAGTTAGAAGGTACTTTGTAAAAAGGTTTACATATTAACACGGTACACGTATTCAAATCTGAAGGTGCCAATATATTTTTTTATATTAACTATGCTTTTATTTTATCAGATATGTACGATAGATTCTCATATTTTATTTTCCCGTTTCCTAAAATTGTCCTAATTATATTAGATTAATTGAATCGCGCGGAAGTACAATAAATATCATACATCGCTAAAATGAGGATTATTATTAGTATTTTTATAAATTTTTTCGGTAAATTGTATAATATGAGTTCATTACTTGCTTTGTTCACTAATTTGTTAATTATAAATATAATAATAATATAATTATCTAAAATATGTATTCATAATATTATATTCTTATTTAAATTTGTTTAGTTACTTTAACATTGCATTTTCCTTTTTCGTTTTCAGTATAATGAATAATTACATTAAATGGTTAATTTAACTAGACAATTTAGTGAACTTTTTAGTGATAATTGAGAGGTTTTTGTAATAGACACCAAAGTATTGTATTGAATGGCAAATGTTTTAATATAAATATTATAATACTAATAGATTCATTTGTAGGACTTTTATCTGTGCGGCACACGCACGAAACACCACGGTATATAAAATTATATATTTATTGTCTTTTGTCGCATCGTCACAAAATCGCTATTACTTCCAAATCGAGATCATACGCCTTTCAGCTTCATTACAAGATATCGATAGCACATTTTCTTCGTTCCTTCGATTTTCGTGTTTTCGTGTTTCTTCGATCATAGAGTTGCGCATATTCGGTGGAATATTAAACTCCTTCATTCATATTCTTTGTTGGTAGTTAGATCAATCGTATTTAATTTAAAACTCATCAAAATATTTTGCCAATATGAATAGTTTTGGCTAATGAATTTTCAATTTTTTATGAACTTCACATTAATTTTTCCAGTAATGACTGTTGTAATAACAACCTTTTTTAGATTTAATCCAATCTCCGTCTGGGAGATTTGTTTATTGGATATTCTTTGACAAAAACAGTACACACAATTATTGTATACAGAATCGCAGAATGCAACAGCCATGTTCACTTTTCACAATTTTCCAGCGTTTGCTATGTGTTTGAAATCGCTTCACATATTTCATTAGAACAAACGATCAATTTCATATATAAAAGTATTAGCCTTGAAAAAATATTTTTAATTAAAGAACGCAATAATTTAGACAGCCAAATTATTGTGTTCAACACCGACAATTTTGGGTTTCAATTAAATTTAATAAAAAAATTCAAAAGAAATACCTACTCATGTATTTTTTAAATGTGTTTAGTCCGTGAAATTGTATCGTTTCATGTTCCGAGGAAACATAATAAAATAAAATGGAAACAATGCTGTCGCCCTTTGCCGATTTTGTACATCATAGTTTTGCGTCATTTGGCCCATTCATATTTTCTAAACATATGTAACTATGCTGGATGAACTTATCGGATTGTTTTACTATAATTCAGAGAAACGGACTTTCAAAGTGCTATTATATTTCTTTTTTAGTCATTTTAATACTTATATTAGAACTAATATATACATTCCGCCGCCCTTAGGCACTCGCCTTACCTGTCTATGCCCGCGGGACGTCAATGTATATACTGAGCATGTACACATACGTATACACGGCGAACGAGTGGGCGCGTTTATGCCAGTAGTCCACTCTCGCTGAAACTCCTCGGGCGAGGCGTTTGCCGAGGTGCCGAGATCCGAGTGGTACAAAGTACACTCTCCGAGGCTCCTTACCTCGCCTCGCCGCGTCCGCGTACCCCACCACTCGTAACCGATACCAATGATGCTATGGCTCGGTTGGCGGGGGGGTGTGCGGAGAGAGGTAAATACGTAAATATGAGCGCGGCCCGCGTGGAACTGTTCATTTCGAAGGATGGTGCGCGCATGGTGGGCGCGCGTTGGCAAGCGATAGTAAATCACATTGCTCGTAGATATTATTTGCACTTCCCGATGCAACGCACGCGACAACGCAACACGGAAGGGTGACAAGATAATGTCGCCGACAGACGTGATTACTATACAAGCACTGGTCGTAGCACATACTTCGCATCTGTCTCGCATCGCATGTATCTTTTATGTATGCTCATCGCTCAGTTGGTTGACGAATGTGCAGTATTCGAATAATAACAATAATTAAAACAACTAACGGGATCTTTTTTAAAAATCATTAACATTATTGCTGCATTACATCATTACAAGGTTGCTTTATTACTCGAATCGAAATTATTGGTAAAAATTAATCAAATATATATTATGACATTTGATCGAAATTCTTCGATTAAATAGTAGACGTATTTAGACGATTAAATAGTAGAAGAATTTAAGTTGCACACAAAAGTTATTTTTCAGTTTAAATTTTATATGATATATTTTGACTGGAATTAACACATCCTCTGCGGTGGTGGGTCAGATCTGACCAGGGTGTTTGTAAAAATATGAATTACGCTATAAATATTCGTTTAATGCTGTTTTCCTTCTAGCTAATCTTTTACTAAATATTTACAAATAATGTGAGATACAAATAAATGTTATGGGACGAGATTCAAATGAGTTATTGATAAAAATGTGAAAAAACGGTCAAAAACTGACCAAAGATAGTAGCTTTTACAGGATTGAATCTCAGAGCTTACGCCGAAACATATATTGTCAACATTTTGAGGACATTTTTTACGGCGGGTAGATAAAGGATACTAGGTATGCGTCCATGTATTTGTTTTGACTTATTTTCATCTGGCTACCCCTAGACAATGTCAGTAATATAACTATTTGAGGGGCGTTGCGCCTACCTGTAAGTTTTATGACACTACCTGGTTGGGTTTTCAATGTTATTGTTGCCAATTATAAGTGACAAAAGGTAGTTTGGACATAGTTTAGAAGCGGGTCAGCCATAGGGCAATTGCTATTTATATTTTTGACAATTATATTCAAACAATAACAAACAATTTAATTTATTTAACACAATCAATATTATGTCTATTTTGAGTATAAGTTGTTTATTGTTATACTTATTTTTTAAAATGATGTCAATTACACTTGCTTTTGCTTATAATATTGTTGATTGCGTTTCGTGTAAAAAGGGTGCAATTTTTATAATATATTTATTTCACTTCTATAAATATTTTGTTTAAATTATTTTCGTTCAGTTTACGTGTTAAAAATACTAATATATATAAAAAAAAAAAAAAACATTTTAATTGTTTATAATCACTGTCACACACCAGCAGGTAGAAACAATCCCCAACGACGAGAAGGTCATATGCTCAGTAGATGTTTGTATTTTGGCTTTGTAGGGTGTCTGTTAACGTGTGAGAATACATACATTATTTGTAATAATTTTAATTTTTAACTTTAATTTTTTAGCAGAAACATTATGGAACACCATGCCATTTCATTAAATCATATTTAAAATGAAATATCTATAAAAAATCCCCCGCAAAACGGTTGAAAAACCGAAAACTTGAGGTGGGTCTAAAATGACCCACCACCGTCGGACATGTTTTGTTTTAATCCATCGGGCAGTAAGCGTTAAATAAAGCCTGAATATTATATAAACATTGCACTTCTTTGTGTTGTCTCACTAATAAATATTATTTGACTTATCTTTCTATGTTTTAATTAATCATACGCTTTTTTAAGTATAAGTTTTTCCTATATGTTTTTTTCTATTATTTTTAGAAATTATATCATGTCACAGAAATGCTGTGTTCGTGTAATATGGCTGGGCCTTTCCATATTTTCCCTGTATATGAGGAAGACGTTTTTAAAGAATGGCTGCGTCATATTGCAAGCTGCATATTCACTGGATCAAAGGATGAACAAATTTATAAACATTGTCTCTTGTGACAAACATTTTTCACATTTCAACAGGGACTAGACAATAAAAAGATTATGAATATATTCTGTACCAACAATAGATGTACCAGGTAACTTTTTCTTCTTTATGCCCTATCATGTATCTTGGGCGTTGTAATCCCGTCTACTCTCACTTTCATTATTATTTATCACTTATCATTAAAGTTTTTAAAACCATTGTATTAAAAAATGTATTTACCAAATTTGATATATGAAATTCATTATATTAATTTTATCTTTGAAAATGAATGTCAACATATTCCTTCAAACATTAATAATTATATATTTTTCAACACAATTGTTAGTTATCTGTGATACTGATTTATGTTAGTAACAAAAAAGTTATTTTTATATAAAAAAAATGGTTTATTAGAATTTCAATTAAAATCATTACATTTTCATTCTTAATGAATAAAGTCACAAAACAAAACAGTATATTTTCTGCATTATTTATGTATTATAAATATCGTTTTTTCTGAATTTGGTTCAGAAAGTTCATGAAATATCAACCAAATAATAAAATAATATTTTTTTTACGGAGTTTAATGGAGAAATAACAAAAGAAAATAGTTTATCTCCCACCTAATAATGCAATCAAATAATACAAGCAAATGCTGAGTTAGGTGGCACTACATGATTCAGTTACAGTCTTAAAGGTTTGTATATTTTTCAATACAAAACACAATCTTTACTTGTCTGTGGGTATTATTACTGATTTATATTAGTAACCAAATAGGTATTTTTTATAGTAACCACAAAGTTATTAATAAAATTTGTTTATTAGAATTTAAATTAAAATCATAAAATTTTCATTTTTAATCAAAAAAATCACAACCACAAAACAGCATGTATTGCATCTGCATTATTTGTGTATTGAAATAATTACTGTGACACTGAATCTTTTCCATTTCCATGTTAACCTTAATATTATAATAAATAATAGCCAATCCTCAATTTCCAGAAACAGTAGAATTGATTAGAAAAATACATGATCCCACTACTCCACTAGAAGAAAGTGTGGATGATACTACGCCGAGCTGTAGCTACAGTAATCTAAAAGGTTATTATATATTTATTGACCATATACTCTAGCGAAGTAGTTTTTAGTTACCTGTATTATTACTATATTTGTAATTCTAAAGTTACAGATTAAATAATACATTTTTAAGGTGGACACAATATTATTGTGAAGTTACATTTTCAGAACATAATTCTGTGGTATTTTTAATACTAATTAAATGAATCAACTAAAAAAATATACAAAAATAATCAATTTATTGAAAAAATATTTAGTTGCTACCGGTGTTTCAATCCCGCAACTTCCTATATATTTTTTCAGTAAATAGATTTTTTCTGTATATCTTTCAAGTCAATTAATTTAATTTTTATTAAATAGTATACATTCATTTTAAAACATGGACATAATGTTTAAAAAACATTAAATCTTCTTTATAATAATTCTTTGAGATCACGGACACAAATCAGTATACGTACATATCATTTTTCAGCATTATTTGTGACCTGCATTATCTAAGCAAACTGCAAAATTTCAGAGACCATTATTTTTTTTAGCACCAATGTTAACAATTTTGTATTCCTTAAGTGACATTTCTGTTAAAAAATTATCAGCTCCCTCTAAACTATAATTTATCAGGTAGATATGTGGCACCGTTATATTTTATGATATTGAACTGTCAAAAGTGATAATAAAATAATTGCCAAAAGATGACTGTAATTGTTATTATGTAATATGTAAAGATATTATTTTTAAATTCTTTATTCTTGTAACACAATTTTTATCCTAAGCATTAATGAATTTCTGGACCAAATCGGTTATGAAATTGTTCAAATGAATAAATATCGTAGAATAATATTTTTTTATTGCTTAACAACAATTTTATTATACAATGAATATTAATAATACGCAATGAGGTAAAAAACAGAATTTCATCTTAATTTACCATCATGCCATTTCTCCACAGAAGTACGCAGAGAGAATCAAATAACACACTTCTGTACTACAATTACTTTATCCACTTATGCATGCACACCTAGGTATAGAAGCATTATCACTCTTAACAGGATTGTTCTCTAATATGACTTGGTTGAGCTAATTTGTCTATTTCTCCTGCCTCCAAGACTCACATTATATGTTTAATGTACTATTTTCTCCTCACTCAGGGTTATGCAGATATTCATGAAAAAAAATACTAAACGTGTGAGACTAGATTAAAAACAACTTTCATGTTTACAATAAATAATTATTAAAGAAATGAAAACATTACAAACATATATTTGGGCATTAAAATATGACAGATGATTGACAGATGATAAATTATATATACAGTTAATGTCTGCCATGACACTGGTTGCGTTTGTTGCGGATGACTTGCTGCTGTTTCATGTTGAAATTTTAAAGGCCTAAAAAAAGAATTTTTAGAGGATCCTCTAAATATGTTATAGAATATGTAATATAAGAGTTCAGTTCATCGTATTACTGAAATGGAAAAAAATTAAAAGCCGATAAAATAATTGAAATATGGAATGGTGGTAGTATCTTTTTCATTTAGGTCTAATTAATTATTAAATTATTGTTTATATTGGTCCCTTTATATTAAATTAAATAACAAGCAATTCTCAATTTTCAGAAACTGTAGAATTAATTCATCTGTCTCCGATTGATATTCTTACACCTGCGAAACGAGTACAGCAAGCAAGAAAAGGTTTGAATTTATAATAAAATTTATTTAATTATTTGAACAAATCTTATTTTCTTCTTTTACTTAGGCAATCTGCCCTTCAAGAGTGATTTGTGGCATTAATCAAGTAAAAATTACATTTTATAGAACAAATACAATATTATTATAGAATAGGAAATATTACAAGTCAATAAATACCATTATCGTTAAAAAATTTGGATATTATAGAGATCAAATGTGGCGAATTGAGAAAAAAATGACATATGTTAGCCGAGAGCTGAAATTTACTATTAACGATATCACTGTAAAAAAAATTGTGATCCGTGATGGACAAGCGAGAAAAGACGTAGTCAAGGGTCAGAACTTATTTTAACAGAATCAAAAACACTGTTACTTACTCTGACTTACTGAACTTAAAAATACTTATCAACCCTTTGTTCAAATAAATCTATACTTTCTCGCACTTCATTTTTTGACCTATCAAATCTCTGTCCCGGAGGCTAACTTTTTATTTGACCTAATCTAAACTTTCAAAGTTCTTTGTGTCAGGAGCCTAATCATTTGTTGCAATTAATGTAAACATCCCACATTCTACGTTTTTTAAGATTATTTTTGATGCATATTAATTAAAACATTCCCACATGTTCTTTATCCTATTGCACCTCTTTGTCCCGTAAACATTACCTTTATATTGTGAATATCTAATTTGATAAGCTACCAGATATGAAAGCTGCAAGTATATGACAAGTATGGTACATGTGATTGAATCAATACCGTGTATCAGTACCAACTAATTTAGCACCACACCATTTCTCTACCAGGAGTGGGTAAAGTGCAGACGCAGAGTGGATAGTATTCTTTCAGTACTACTGGTACCAAGCCTACTGAGACTTGAAGCCTACTTCTAAGATTAAACATTCTATATTTTCTTATTTATTTCATAATTAGAATAATTGGTAATATTTCTGTTTTTATTGATTTTCGAATGATAAAAATTGTTCATTCTAATATATTAATAAATATAAAGGATCAATCAGTAATACCACATTTATTAATCTTTTATTTCTGATAATATATTTGATTTAATATTTTTTTGTGTATGTGTATTTTTTGTTTAATGTGGATCTTAAAGATATATATGACACTCTCCGCCTGAAAACCTGCAATGTTTAAATTTGTTATTATTTAACATATCTCTTGTATTTATTTTGTAAACAATACATAATTTCAACAAATAAACCATTCAGTATGCTTGATTAAAATAGTCTCCCATTAATTTGAGTTTTGACTCTTGTCCCTGTTACAAGTGAGGAGAACATTGACTTAATTCTATTTATCATAGTTTCAAAATAGTATAAATATTCATGCGACATATTCTGTGTATGCATCTCAATAATAAACAGCTAAAACAACTAATGACGTTGCAGATTTTTGTGTGACCTGTCCAGGATTCAAACATTTAATAAGTTCAGTTTTATACTACCATAAAGTTTTTGGTTATAAATTCACAAAATTTTGTTAATTAATTGAAGATCTTTATAAGTATACATTTAGTATTCAGTTAAATATTTGTTTCCACCCTGAAAGGTGTATAAATAAATAAATAACATAGTTTTAATTTTTTTTTATCCAAATAATTATTGATTATTATTTGGTTATAAAATGTGAATTTTATTTAAAACTTCATAACTATACAATTTTACTATTTACATGAATTCATTTTTCATAAATTAAAAAACTTTAAATGTTGACTATTTAATTATAATACTATTTGTGGATGGATTATTTAATTTAATCATTAATACATTTAATTTTATCATCTATTTCAGATAAACTAAACTACAATCGAGAGATGCTCAGCATGTGGCCTGCAGGCTTGACTTCTGAAAAAACTGTTCATTTGATGCATCAAATTCGGAAGAGTGATAAAAGAAAAGTAAAAAGGAAGGGTGAAAGCAGCTGAGGTTGCTAGACTTTATTATCACAAATTCTTGAATGAAACAACTTCTTTTATTCACTGTCAGATTAAGAAACAAAAAAATATTTATGTGGTCGTAGATACACTAAAGATAACAAAATTTTAGGTTTAGCTTTATCTAAATATAGCAATAGATGCTATCGATTTTTATCGAAAATATACGCATTGCCGAGTCGAAAAACAATGAATACTTTATTAAAAAAGTTTCCTTTTAGGTCGGGTATAAACATACATATTTTAAAAAATATAGAAATAATGATAAAAGAAATGGAATTGTAAGAAAAGTTTGTTCTAATGTACAAAAGTAGTTCAGATTATATTGAAGGTTTACAAGATCTCGGAGATGGCTTGCGAAGACCAGTTTTTGCAAATCATGCATGTGTTTTCATGTTAAGAGGACTTAAGACTAAATGAAAGCAGCCAATTGGATTTTTATTTTGCCAAGGCACAATAAAATCACGTTATCGAGTTGTAGTTTTAAAAAAAATTATTGAACTAGTTTTATCAAGTGGTTTAGAATTAGTAGGTATGGTGTGTGTTCAAGCTTCTATTAATGTTTCTATTATTAATATGCTTATGCTTAAAAGAGAAACCCAAGAAAATTATAATCTCTTAAACATAGAAAATAGTCTTGTTGGTTTTGAGTTACATGGTAGGGAAATTGTCTGTTTTTTTGATACTCCACACTTACTAAAGAGTATCAGAAACAATATGCTGACAAAAATGTTATATTTAAACAGGAAGATATGGGAAAGATTGCCAAGTGGGAGCATATTATTCAGGCATATAATTATGACCGCATGTTGGGTGACAATATACAAACTTTTCCCAGAATAACATTTGGTTTCTTATAAATAAAACAAAACGTGAGCGTGCATTTTAAATTGTTTTAAAAACGTATAATACCTGTTTGCTTTTTATTTGACCACAATATAAAAAGTACTTGTGTTAATTCTATGTTATATTATGTCGATATATGTAAAGTAATATTTGATAAAGTCACTTTATATTTAGAAACTAAAAAAATATTTAAACCAAAATTAATCAACCACACCACTCTATATATATTTAAAATAAAATTATTTAATAAAAATCTTTCAGTTCATAATAGAGATTGTGTTGGTGCAAATTAATTATAAGACCCTATTAAAATGAATATAATACATTATATTCTCTAAATATTTCTTCTTCTTTCTCATTAAAGAATATTTTTTATTCCAAAAAAATAATGTGTAATAAAGAAAAATAAATATTGATTCAATATAGTATTGTCAAAGTTATTTACTATTACTACTATTAATCAAAAAAATTCTTTTCTGCGTGCATAATCTATTGTGAACACATCACCCATCGGGATATTTTGTCGACTTGAGATCGATTCGTAATTATTTATTTTTTGTGACATTATCAATAAAGCCTGTTTAATTTTCTGGTACATATTATGTAGTCGAATGAAAAATTATTTTTACATTTTAAATAATACTTCAAAATGTTCAACATTTAAAAAATGTAATGTCGTCCCAGTTAATCTGCAATCCGAATGTCTACTGTATTGATTAAGTGGTACTGACTTAACATTTTTTAATTTCCTTACGTTTTTCTATTTTTTTTTCAAAGACTCCGTCAACATAGCCACTTCTGTATTTTATCTAGTGGTAAATTATTTAAGGTGGACGTCTCCTAACTTTGGTAGCAATATAAATCAACAATCAAATGGGATTGATCTTTTTCAATGTCAATGTAGCCAGATAAATAATGAAATTGCTAAATAATAATTGTTATTAAAGAACTAAGTAATCTTCACAATTTTCCCCGATAGAGTGGGCAGATAAAATATTGGTTATTAAGAGCAATTTAAATGATATATAAAAGATATAGGATTCACATTGCGTATAGTTCACATTATATTTTATGGTAGGGCAAACCGAAACTGATAGATACATAATTATAAATTTGTTCAACAAATATTTTATTATATTAATTGTGTTGATCCAATTATAAATGGAAGATGTTTTTTGGAAAATAATCAAGAAACCTCTTAAACTTGAAAAGGACTTATACCCACTTCTCTGTAGGTCCTTAGGCATGCCCCCGCAGTTCAGTGGCAACAATGACTTTCATCTTCGTGATTTTATGTTTAAATATTTTTTAATCTGTTAAGGTAACTGAGAAAAGTCATGGCTTTTTTACGCAGTAATAATATGTTTTAATTAAGTGTTCCCATTTGGCAGATTTCACAATATAATACTTGTGATGCTAAATGAATATGTTCAAAAATAGTGTGTTTATTGCGTCTTCATGGTATGCTCAATTCTGAGCCCTCATGAAATATCTGCAACTCGGTGCACAATTTATTTATTTAGCATATTGTTTCTTATACTCGTGGATCGTCACATAAGATAATTTCCCTATCAAACAAGTCTAAATCTACAAAACAAGAATATTTTTGGGTTTCTTTATGAAGAATATTAATTGCAGAAATATTAGTGAAACTTTGGTCTGTTAACCTGACTATTAACTCTAGACCGCTTGCTAAAACTTAATCTTAATCTCTTCTTTCAATTATTGTTCTTAACACCACAAATAAATCACATAATTTGATGGTGCTTAGACAAAAAATAAGCATTGTAGGTTGCTTTCGTTTTGTGTTGAAACCCCTCACATAAAAACAATAAGGTTTTCTTAAACTTAAAGCAAAATATGGTTTTCTTAAACTGTCCCCAAGATCTTCAAAACCCTCAATAAGATCATAATTATTTTATACAATAAACTGGGCGCTATAGAAATTTAATCAAAAAGTAATACACAATTATATCTTGTAATAGCTTTTTTTTGTTAATATTTCAACATTTAAAAAAATATGAATAATTCAGAATATCCTTTTGAATGATCCTTCTTTTCTAATGTACCAAAGGTTTTTAGTTTTCAACTAATTTTGAAGATTTCGATTTTTTTTTTAATATGCATAATTAAACTTAAGTAGACCAAAAACTTTATCATCTTCTGAATATCTATGAACCTTTTTTCCTCCCTATTTGTCAACGTTTTCCCTAATGTTAAAATTGTACATTTTAAAATTATTGTTTAAATATTGTTAGCCATTTGAGCAGTGAGGAGATGCACTCTGCATTATCCTTTCTTTTGATCATTTATTTTGTGCAGTAATAATACTTTGCCATTTGCACTCTTATCATTCCAAAAGCGTATTTAAATATAATCTCTTATTTTTTGTTATTTTTAATTGTGCAACTACTCTTAATCAATTAAATTCAATTCAATTCAATGTAAATTGCAACCATAGCCTTACATATTTTTCAAGAAAAGTGCAGTTCTGGCTCTACGAAATAGAAAGAAATTACGCCAAAGAACTTTTAAAAGTCCAAACTTGAGATCAAAACTGCTACAACAGTACCTATATATTATTTTTTATACATTGAACATTGTATTTGCTTTGTTTTACAATGTATTTATCTAATCTAATTGCATCTTGTTTAACTCTTTATATATATATTTTTTTTTTTGTACATTGAACATTGCACTTTGTTTACTACTATACCGGAAAAGCACTGTCTGCTATATTACAGTAAAATACTAGTGTGCAGGCAGGGTACCCAAATATATGTCTTCATTTGCTGAAATATTTATCTGATTATAACAATATAACACACTGTACTATGAATCAAAAATAAATAATTATTATAAATAATATTTTTAATTTGCATGAACTTAATGTAAAATAAATCAAGATATTTTTATCAAATCAAGATATTTTCTATGTTATTATTTATTTACTATAATAATAAAATAGTTTCCATTTGTTTTTGAATCTAGAGAGTTTTGTGAATGTGGTTATATAGGTATTAAAATATTTATTTTCTGCAGTAATAATTTTTTTCTATTTATACTTTTATCGTTCCATATGCGTATTGATATATAATCTCTTATTTTTTATTAATTTTAAACTACTCTCAACTAATAAAATAATATTTAATATTTGCATAAACATAATGTAAAATAAATATAAAATCAGGATTTATTTTCAATGTTATTATATTCGATAATATAATTTCTGTACGTATAATAGTAAAATACTTTCCATTTGTTTTTTAATCTAGAAAATAGTTTTGTGAATATAATTAAAATATTTGTTTTGTCAGTAATAACTTTTTTCCATTTATACTCTTATTCAAAAAGCATATGTATTAATATATAATCTCTTATTTTTTAATATTAAAAAAATAATAATTGTGTAAATACTCTTAACCAATGAAATGTGTAATATTTTTTAATTGCAAGAATATAATGTAAAATATCAAGATAAGACTTACTGGCATATAATTTTTTTTTTTTAAATACAACATATTTTTGTTTTAAAGTTGCATTTTTCAGAACATAGTTTTGTGGTATTTCAATACAAATTAAATTAATCAACTAGAAAGATATACAGAAAAAATCTATCAAAAAATGTTTAGTTGCTGCCGAGATTCGAACCTGGATCTCTTCCTATTTGGGGTAGAGTTGAATTTTTCGATATATAGATTTTTTCTGTATATCTTATCTTTATAGTCAATTAATTTAATTTGTATATAATTTTTATTTGGTTATTGAATTTACTAATTAATTATTACCGTAAGCAAATATAACTTTAAGTTTGTTTTTAATTGCTGCTAATTTTGATCTAATATGATTAGGCATTTGAGCAGTGAGAAGATGCGCTATATATTATCATTTAAACTCTTTGTATTTCTTTTATTATATTAATTCATAAATTTTTCTTATTTCAATCATGTTTGCGATTTATGTTGAAATAATAATATTCCATATCTAATTTCTTATTGTAACACAAGCATACTAATTTATAATATATTATGTTTTGTGTGAAAAACTTTCACGGTACTACTATTACCAGTTAAACAATATTTTCTAATTGCACAAAAATAATGTTATAATATATGTACTAATTTTACAATCAATTCATGCATTACAATGTAACTTCTGTTCATTTTTAAATAATTTCTATTTGATTTTTTAGTCTGTTTATATACCAAATAATTGTTAACGCATTTTACATACAGAATAAATTTTCTGTTGCCATTTTATTTTCTGTCATGTGTTATAAAGTTGTATTTTATTAAATAAATATTTTTTTTAACAGCTAATCTTCTTTTTATTCTATAGCACATTTTTATTTTCAGGGTACAAAATATTAAAATATATATTTAAAATTGGCGCCAATTCCACGTACCCCCTCCACTTATTTTAGTTCTCCCAGATCTCACGACTGCGCGGTTTTCAATTTCTTAAAGCCATAGAAAAAATAGGTCGAAGCGAGCCATCTATCTTATCTATGGATCAGCAAAAGCTTGATGACAACCATAGATAAGAGATATACTACGACAACTTGTGAAAGCGTTATGTGATTAGCATCCGAGTATCAGATGTCGTCCTATTTATAGTCATAGAAAAAGTTTGGTTAGTTGTCAAAGATTCCTGTCAGATTTTTGTCAAGCATGAACGATTTACGGCCGCGTTCGTAGATTTATATACGTGTTTAAGTAAAACAAGCATTCTTTTTCTTTCACCGAAATGGGTAAGAAAAACCAAATCAATCGAAACGTTACTAAGAAGCCGGAGAACAATAGCGAAGTAAACCGAATTATTTCAACAAAAAAACGGAAACAGTTGGATCGTTTAGTGGACGAGTTACTAAAAAAAGTCGTCGTTCAAATTCCAAATAACGAAAATTTATGGGAGGTGTATGAAGAGGTAAACAGAATATTGGGTCTCATCAAGTCTCTGGAACCTCCTCCGGAAGAGTCTGCCTTAAAAGTTCGTCAAGTTGCCATTGATAATTTTATATTCTGGTTAAAAGATAACGGGGTCAACTGCGAAGGTAATTTTATTTTATTCTAGCCCTGAAAGCTCCCATTCTCGTAATTTTTTTTTCAGATATCCCGGTATTGATTCTATCAAAAATTATCAAAGCATTAAAAAAACAAGATTATAAACCCTTGTGAGCATTTGTACTACATTTAATAATAACAACATATACAACAATAATAACAGTCTGATTGGCGTGACTGCGATACAATCTACTCACATGTTTATTGTCCACTCTGAAACATATTTTTATGTTCTTATTAATGTGATTATTTAACGATTTTGACACAATGTTTTCAATATTATTTTACAGCAAACTATGAAAAAATTAGTGCAAACGTCATATCATAATGCTTATTTATGTAAAGTTTTATCGAAACGTTTTCTTCTTTTTAATTTCAACACATTCACTAGTGATGTGGTAGCGCCTTTGTCACTGTATAATGAACACAATATGCATTTGCTAAGCTCACCCTTATTTTGTTGTTTTTTGGCCGAGTACAGAAATTCTTTTTTGGTTAAGAAGTTTTTTGATTTTATAATACGGTCACAAAGTCAGTAGTGCCACTTTGTACCAAGTTTACAAATTAATAAATTTCAAAACATTCCAGAAAACTTTTGAAATCCTTCTAACTGAATACATTTATAAATAACCAACAAAGTAATCAATTACTGATCTTGTGTGTGGTGTTCATTTCAGATATTGATATATGCGACTACCCTGGATTGGAATTTGGATTGAAAGCCAAAAAGTCATTTTGTCAAGGAAGTCTGATACTGAATGTACCGAGGAAGTTGATGTTAACAGAAGAGTGTGCCAAAACATCTATTTTAGGAAATCTGATTACTAAAGATCCCATTCTGAAGTACATGCCTAATGTCACCCTGGCCATGTATCTTCTCCTGAAGAAATTTTCTGCCAGTAAGTACCAAAATAAGAAACTTTACTTTATTTTTAATACAGATAATTTTTTTCTGCAGTAAAAAATGTTTTAAACGTTCTTTAAAAAGAAAACAAGTTTATAGGTTTTTTTTATTATCAACTTCTACTAGAAAACCTCATTTAGACTGGACAACTTTAAGATGCCAATATGTATTTTAAAATTTATCTAACTTTATATATAATGAATAGTTTTCCTTTTTATAAAATTATTTATATTTATTTTATATAGCTAGAGGGATGCTCATTTTGCATTCACAACAGCAAACAGCGTTCATTTCGTTCTCTGATAAAACAGCTTTGTTTCTTTCAGATATAATATAATACACGTATGTACGTATACCTACGGGCTCAGTTAGGTAGGTACCTATACCACCCAGGAAAATAGTCCAAAATAATAAAAAAAGTTTTACATACCGGGATTTTCCGTAAAGAGGACCATCTAGACCTATATTACAATTTTGTTTTTCAAATAGAACCCTATGGGCTTTTATTGGGGACAAATAATAATGCGCTTTCTCGTAACGTATATCGGCACTCTGCGCATGCTCGAGATGTTATTGCAATAGATCTGTACTGCGTGTGCGCGTCTTTACTCATTGCCAGAATGTTTAACCCTAAAATTGGAAAACGAAAATCGTATTCTATCCTGGAAAAACTACCGTTTGTGACACGTTTAAAGCGGGGGAAAGTCAAAATTCGATATCGCTACAAAATTGACTGGAAAATCTTCGCCGTTGGTTGCAACAATAGATAATTAGAATAATTTTCAATTTCATACTGTTCTACTGTTGTAATATTTAAAATAAACCAGTTTCTGTTAAGAAGCCCCCAGGCTTCTATTTAGGGACAACTAAGAACCTTAAAAATGCAAAAACCAAATACAAGCCCATAAGCTTCTTAATGGAAAAACCTGATACTTGCTTTCAGTCTCAACATAGTAAAAATAAAAATAATACAAATGAAATGTATTAATTAGAAAGATATATGTACATATAAAATCTATTTATTGAAAAAATATTATTGCTACCGGAATTCAAACCTAGATTTTTCCTATCCGGGGAATCACTTATATTAAAAATATCACAGAGCTATGTACTGAAAAATTGCAACTTCACAATAAGAATGTGTTCTCCTTAAAAAAAATATATATATTAATTCACAAATGTAAGTTTTGTAATGTTTGATGTGTGAACAACGCCGGCGCTAGACTTTATGTCGTTATCGGCCGCCCACATACCATACTTTTGTTAGGCATTTTGAAACTTATTAGCGGTATTTTGTTAGGCATTTTGAAACTTGCCCAAGGGCGACATTTTGCCAAAGACGTTCTGGACACTAGTGTTGACTACAAATTACTGCTTTATTAGGAAATAACTATAATGTTATTTATTGGATTTGCTTTCTTGGATTATTTTTATACACACTATTATCATTTTGCAACTAGGGATTTTTTCTTCAATTTTCATATATTTTTTGGCCGCCACAGGCAGGTGCTTACTCCGCCTGTGTGTAACACAATTATTAATTATTGCATATTTATCATTATGGATATATGGCAACTCTAATTTCAAGTTCAAATAATACAATCTTTACCATAAAGTGATCAATCTATAATTTTTCTGAGAAACATTTAAAAAAAATATTTTAAAATTGACTTTGATTTCTTATAAGTAGGACAATTAAAATAATTCAACCGTACGCATCGGTTATATTTTGCTGGCAGGGGGGATATTTGATACATTTTAAGTTGGCTAATATCAAAGGGTATGGGAATTTTACAAAAGATGAGAAAATTGAAGACCATATTCAGTTAATATCTCTAGAGAAAATAGATTAATGTATTGTGTGCACTGTAGATACATAGGTACATGAATAAAAAAATAATGATAAAATAATAAATTAATAAAATGTTACTTTCAGATTCATTTTGGAAACCGTACATTGACATCTTACCACTGTCCTACAGTACGGTTCTCTACTTCTCCCGGGCTGACATTCTAGAGTTGAAGGTGAGTGTTGAACACTTTTTATCTATAATATTGTTATAAATTTATTAAAACACATTTTATTTATTTTATAGCAAGGTACATAGTACGGTAGAATCCCTTTTAACTGACTCATCTGCTTATATACGATTGCATAAGCGGGCAAACAATCTTGGACAGCCTGGCTATCAAATGTGTTTTGTCAGGAATAAAAGGAAAATGAAGAGCCAAAAATCAGACACGTATCAGCCAAGATACTTTAGATTTTAAATGAAGGACGATTTAATAATAAAAAAGTGGAGGGACTATGGTGTAAAGAACTTCAAATGACTGATTTTATGCACAATAAAGTGTTCAATATTAAAATGTTTCAGTTTCATACATGTTTTAAGTTACAATCGAATGTTTAAGTTTCACACATGCGTCATTTTTATGATATTCCGCTTTTACCAACTTTTTGATTAACTGCATGAAGCTCGGTCCCGGTCAGGTTAAGAGGGTTTCCACTGTATATTAGATACTGCAAATAAAATACCTATATCTGATTTTTGTAAATTCCCATTAAAATAAATAATAAACATCCATGGATTCTACTCTGCGGTCAGAGGTTCACGTCAGGTAGAACAGGTAGAAGTCGTTTATGTATTTACTGATACTGTGTGGTGTTATTATAGGGCTCTCTGGTGTGGAAGCCTGCGCTGAAGTTGTGCCTGAACATCGCTCGCCAGTTTGCTCACTTTTACAAGCTCTTACAGAATTCGGATGACCCGGTCGCCCAGCAAATGAAAGATCACTTCACATATAATGAATATCGGTAAGTCATACATTTATTGTAATTTAATATTATTACAGAATGAGACATTTTGTGTCACACTTCTAGTTTTAGTGGGTATCAGACTGTCAGTCATACAAATGGTACAGCAATAACAAATAAAATAAACTGTGTCTTTAAAAACTGTAATAATTATTATATAACAGATAGCTTAACAATTAACCAATTTTAACTTATTAAATAACTATGTACTTATATTCTATTGTATTGTTTATCTTTGATTGTAAATATTGCACATACGAAAAGAAATCACAATTTATTTTGTGGGGGTGAGTGTGGGTGCTTTCTGAGTGTTAACAACGCGCACTCGTCAGCGGGCCCAGCCCTCGGGGGTCAAACCCCTCAGTCAGGTCTGCCTCCCGGGAAGCGAGATGTCCTTCAGCTCCAGGAAGGAATCACTGGAAGGGCTTCCTGAGGGAGTCCCAAAGGTACTGGGGCTCGGAGGGCCCCGCCCCGAGCAGGATGGGGCTGATACTGCGAGATCCAGTAAGTGCGGGATTACTACCCTTACGCCCTTCAGAATAGTGCAGCGTGCGCCGTCGCTGTCTTAAGCGACAGGCCACCAAGATGGTGAGGAACACCAGTAGCGAGGTACCAGCGATGACAGAGCTCACCATGATGGCTGAACGTACGGCGACAGGGAGACGGCTATACAGGCCCTCTTCACGGTCCTGCTCCACAGTGTGCTGATGGGCGGGTCTGTCCCTCTCTCCGTCGTCCTCGACGAGGTCTCCCAGGTCTCCGAGCACAATCAGGCCATCCCCGTCCACGTCTCGCACCCCTGCTATGCCTGCAATGGGAGTCATAAATCATTAATTTATTATACAGTAAAACCGCGATATAACGAAATCCAAGGGACCAAAAAATAAAAATTCGTAATAACGAATTCCCACATATAACGAAATAAATTTAAAAAAGCCTACTATATATTACGCGGCGTCGCAAAAAAATGTTGCGCGGCTTCAAAAAAGATCGCAAATTCTGCAAACAAAGAAGGAATAAGGCCATAGGGAACTGAATACCTACATATTTTTAGTAGTTTTGTTATTAAAACAGATAAGCAAATAGATAATCAAAGGAATTAAATTAAGAACATAACCTATTCAACACCAATTGGAAGATATTTTTGTAAATTCCAGAATATTGCAAACACAAAATAATATTTTAAGTGTGTTTAAATGTAGAGCCGCTTCAAACATAGTTTTGGGCATGAAACATACAAAATAATTCAAAAATAACAATTTTACACTTGAATCGGGGCATTTTTATAAAATGAGTCGTATATAAATTACGAAGGTACTTACCGGTAACGGCGGCAACCACTTCAAAATATATTTATAATCATTAAAATTGTTCACTTAAAAATTATCGTTAACATTGTTCACTTAAAATACACGAAAACAATACTTAATAGAAATACAAAATGCCGTACAAAAATAGTCCATAAAATATTTTAACGAATTATTTATATTATTGACGAGTTCACACGAAAACAATTGCCAAACGAAAATGAATTTATGTAAATATTCAGTTCGGTCATGCAATAATCGCGTTAAAAGCGGAACAAACTTAACTCTACAGACGTTACACTAAGACTGACATTTCCAATAAGTACATACTGCTACTTTCGGGGGGTTCCTGTTAATTTTTGTATTTTACAGCTGTTGGGTCTGGGATTGCAATACATATTAGAGGCATATGCGTACGTAAAACGTATCTAAGAGAACGCCGCAAGAATTATGTCAAATGGTTTTATGGGCCTATTATGAACCCAAGAAGAAGTTTGAATTGTTTTACTACCTTGTCGGCAGACCGCCGCGCACCGCTGAAAAGGCCATAAAACCGTTGGCATACGGCAGATGCATCGGCGCGGCTTTGTAAGTGCGAAATAATATTTTCATCTTTTAACATTTTTTTATTTCGTTATAAATTTACGTAAATGTATTTGCATGTTTTCGTACGGGACAAAAATGATTTTGTTATAAATATTTACGGGATTTCGTTATATAAATGCATTTTTGGATGAAAAATTGGTTTTAGGGACTAAATTTCGATTTTTTTTCGATATATGTCATTTTTCGCTATATCGGGTTTTGTTATATCGCGGTTTTACTGTATCTAGGAGAACTTAGGATATCTTGTTGTAAAGTGAAAGAGAAGAGTGTTCAATGCGGTGGTACCTACCCGTAGTCTACCTGTTTCTGAACAGTATTTGAATTTGTATCTCTGTGCATGTTTCATAGATCTCAATTATATACTGAATACTTGACCAAGTTTGTAAAAGTTGCTTTTCACACCATTGTCTCTCTCTATCTATTCTTACTTGTCATCCATCTTATCTTAACTTATCTTCACCCAGTCGGCACGTGGCTGTATTTCATGATTATTAGGAAATCATTACCTGGAAGCTGCTGCTTGTCGGGAAGATACATGCTCTGTTCGTGATGGGGCATGTCCCAGTCTGGTATCACTTTGGCGTCAATGATTTCCTCCGTATTGATGAATGTCGGAATACTGGAGAATATCTGAGACACTTGTTTGTGACTGTTTTGGAAACCCAGTCCGCTTCTAGATTCCCTGTACACCTCGTCAGTCGGTCGGACACTTATGACCGAGGTGAAGTAACTGGAGCCATCAGAGTCTTTTTTTATATCCTTCGCATCCAACACTTTGGGAAGACCGCCGAATTCAGAGAATTTGTCAAATAGTGTTACTATTCCCAAACTGTCTTCGCTCTGAGAGGTTTTGGAAAGATCTACAAACATCGGCGGAGGACGGATGTCTCCCTGCTGGGGTGATGTTGAGGCCTTTCCTATGTTCCCCTCCAGCAGGGCCTTCAATGGGTAAATTTCCCGTGAGATGGGCTCGATCATGGACTTTGATAGGAAAGGTTCAGAGGCGGAGGGACTGTGTGAGGAATTCGGGAAGATATCAGCCAAATGCAGCTGACTCGAGCCCCGCTCGCGCTGGGCTACCAGTTCTCCCAAACTCATATTTCTCTCGGCCAGCACGCGTGTCAATCGTTCTCCTCCTGCAACATATATAATTAAATTGTTTAATTCCAAACCCTTCTGTAACAGTTTTTTTATAAAACTCAGAAATCACAAAAAACGTTCTAACTCTAAATCTTAATGCTTCAATAGATATTTTGAAAATACTACTATAAATACTACAGGAAATGCAATAAAAAATATATTGTCAATTTTTTTTTTTTTTTTTATAATTGGCGTTTCACCCTTATGGAGTGTTCTTGCCATTACCGAGTAATTTTATTTAATGTGAAGTTTCTTTTGGATACATTTAATTTTTACAGGTTTATTTCATTGGCGTTTAGGAACCTCGTTAATATTTTAAAAATGGTTTGATTGTTAGATGATAACAAAGTTGGGATGTTGATGGGGAATGGAATTTTGTTGTTAGAAAGATCTTGGATTAAGTTTGGATACTGGTCATTGATAGGGCATCCTAAAAAAACATGATTTAAGTTTTCCTCTTCTAGTTGACATTCACACATAGGAGAGTCTCGAATGCGGATTTTAAATAAGTGAGAATTTATACAACAATGGCCGATCCTCATACGGCAGATCGAGGAAGTTTCAAACTTATTTAATTTCGTTTTAGAGGGCCTAGTAGGAATCTCTGGCTGAATTTCTGCAAACCATTTACCTTTTACAAGTTTAGAAGTCTCCCATTGATCTCTCCAAATGCAGATCATTTTCTCTTTGAGAATAGGAAATATATCAGATATTGTCACATGATTATGTGAAAGGACGCCAGAAGTAGAGGCTTCCTTTGCTAAGGCATCGGCTTTTTCGTTTCCCGGAATTCCACAGTGACTGGGAATCCAAGCTAAAGCAATATCCATGTCTTTTTTTTTCATACTAAGCATTAATTCTCGTATTTGGATACAATGCTCATCTTCGGCATATGAAAAGGGACACGATTTTAATTTTTGTAGGACGCTAAGAGAATCTGACAGGATCAGGCTTTTATTACAAATGGGTAGATTTTTCATAATATATTTTAATGTCTCGAGGATTGCGATGGCCTCAGCAGTAAATATTGAGGTTTCTTTTGGTAATCGATATTTCTGTGCCAGGTTTTCTGAATCACAAAATGTTGCTGCCCCGGTGTGACTAGTTAAATCTATTTTGGAGCCATCCGTAAAGAAAAGTTTCCAGCCCGGCCACTTTGATCTGGTAATATTGATGAAGTTTCTTTTGGCTTGGGGGTTATTCTGGATTCCAAATGATAGTAGTATTTTGGGGGTGAATGTATGGGTTTGGAAATGAGTGGCATATAGGGGAAGAAGGTTTTGTCTTAAAATTTTGTCAGAATACGTCTGAAAAGTCTTAAAACTATTGGTCAACAGTGGGGGACTTTTATTTTTCCAATATGAACTAATTCTAAGTTGATCTGTAAGAGTTTTAATTTTTGGTATTAGAGGATGATCTTTTTGACGCATACTTTGAAAAGAAATTTGTCAGACATAAACTGTCTTCTCAATTGAAGTGGAGGATCTACTGTTTCTACCTGTAAAGCATTGATTGGGGAAGACTGCATTGCTCCAATTATTAACCTAAGACTTTGCGACTGGATACGATCTAGCCTTTGCAGATTTTTTTTTGAAGTCGGTTCCATAATGAAAGATGCATAATCTAGATGACTACGAACATATGCGTGATAAAATAACTTTTGGGTGTATGGATGGCAGCCCCACCACACGCGAGATACTGCTCTCATAGTATTGAGACTTGCTTGGCATCTATTAACAATTTGGTTTATATGGGCGTTCCAGTTAAGTTTGGAGTCTAAAATAACTCCCAAGAATCTGATTTGGGATTTAACGGGGAGGGTTTGATCAAAGCAAGTTATATGTACAGCGGGGACTTTTCGTTTTCTGGTAAAGATGATTACACTACTTTTTGTCACAGACAGTTCCAATCCATGTCCCATAAGCCAATCAACCAGATTGTTCACGCTATCTTTGAGAATTTTTTCTAACTGCTTTAAAACTGGACCCGAAACGTAGATAAAAAAGTCATCAGCGTACTGCAGGATTTGAGAAAGAGGATGAATACGGTAAGCTATGTCAAGGGTGTATATGTTAAATAGGATAGGAGATAACACAGACCCTTGTGGTAGGCCTCTGGTGACAGTTCTGAATACAGGAGATGATCCTTTCACTTCTATCACTATTAACCTTTGGAGAAAGAGATTGACGATAAAACAAGTTAATTTAGGGGGAATTCCTATACCTAGGAGTTTTTGTTCCAGGATACTGATGTTGACGTTATCATATGCTCCACTGATATCGATGCACGCTCCAATGAGATATTCCCCTCTGGAATGAGCGATCTGAATATCTGTAGTCAATATTGATATGCTCTCAACTGTGCTTTTCTTCTTCCTGAACCCGAATTGTGTGTTTGGGAGGATTTTTTTGTTTTCTACATACCAGTCAAGTCTTCTTTTTATCATGTGTTCAGTAATTTTAAGTAAAGTAGATGATAAGGCAATCGGTCTGTACGAGAGTCCCGAATTAGGATCTTTTTTTGGTTTTAAAATGGGGGCGATTATTTGAGATTTCCAAGATTGAGGGATGTTGCCAGTTTCATATATAATATTTATCATTTGAAGAAAGTATGAGAGAGTTTCATTACAAAGGTTTTTTAGGAAAGAGTAGGGAATGCCGTCGATTCCCGGGGCTGAGTCTGCTACTTGATTTAGAACTGATTTTAACTCATCCATGGAGAAATGTGAATCTATCCAGCTAGTCTCACTAAATAGATATTTGTGGGATGTTTCATTAAAGTTGGGCACATATGGTGGTGCCAATTTGTTCATATATTCGTTAATCCATTCTGACGAAGATGGTGGAATTTTTGGGGGGATGTGTGAGTTTCTAAATTTTCTTATTGTTTCCCATACTTTTGCTACAGGGACTTCTGGAGAAAGGGATGAACAGAAAATTTTCCAACCATCCCGTTTCTTTTTTTTAAGGATGCGTTTGGTTACCGCCTGAGCATTTTTGAATTTCAGATAATTTTCAAGCGTCATGTTTTTAGAGTACGCTTTTGCGAAGGTTTTTCTTTCTTTGACAGCGTCAGCACATTCTCTGTCCCACCAGGGGGCAGGAGGGGGTTTCGTTTTATTTATTTTTTTCACAGGAATATATAATTTTGCTGACTCGTCAATGCAGGAAATAAATAAATCATAACAAGAATTTATATTTTCATGGGTTGGGGATGGTAAACTAGTAATTTTACCATAAATAGTTTCGGAGAATTTTTCCCATTTTGCATTGGATGTCTGATATTTTAAACGGGTAAATGATTTTTGGTAGTTTGTGAATTTCTGATTTTGTGGTAAGGTGATTTGGGGTCTGGGAGAAAATCGAATGTGAATGGGATAATGATCGCTACCATGGGGGTCATCTATTGTCGTCCAGACTAAGCTGGGCGCCAATGCTGCGTTACACAGTGAAAGATCTACCGCACTGGGACGGCGGTTTGGGATGTGGAGATGAGTAGGGGATCCGTCATTCAGAATGCAGAGACTGAATTCATCAAGCAAATCAACAATATCTCTGCCAGATCTATCGTTGGAGTCAGAACCCCAAATACTATGGTGGGAGTTGAAATCGCCCAAAATGAGTAACGGATTTTGGAGGCGGGAAAGCATTGTTCGAAGTAATGATTTTGAGGGACGATTAGATGGAGAAATGTACAAGGAAAGGATTGTGATACCATCAACCCTAGCGGCAACCACTTCGAATGGGCAACCGGAGGGTTTAACGTTCACTGGTGTAAAGGGGATGGAATTTTTGATGAGAAGGGCGGAACCGCCTTTCCCATCTTGTCGGTCATCTCGGAGGCAGTGGTAACCCTGGACCTTAAAATGGGAACCCGGACTCAGCCATGTCTCCGAAATTGCCGCCACTGATATTTGATTGGAATTTGACTTTAGAAGAGCGACAATATCATGGCTATTTGATTTGATACTACGGCTATTCCACTGAAGAATTCTCTCCACAGATGGAGCCATTAGGAAGAAGGGAATACAATGATGAAATAAGAGTAGCAGCGTTGGACGGTAATGAGTTATTATTTGAAATAATGGATATGAGGAGCATAACAAGGGTTTGGATGAAAGAAGAGTTGTCAGAGAGTAATGATTTTGAAAGATTATTTAATGGTGGGTTAGCGGAACTCGAGGGAGTAGGTACATTAGTGGAGTTTAAGCAATGGCCATTAGGGGATCCTGATGGATTATTTCCATTAGGATAGATTTGATGAGAATTGTGAAGTTGCTGGTCATAGCCAGGTAAAGTGAAGGGCTTGGATTTTGGTGTTTTATACACAAATTTTTTGTAAGATGATACTGCAGGAGCTACGTTAGCTGAAACTGGAGTGATGCTGGCTGGTTGTGCGGTAGTCTCCGCAAAAGTTTTCTTAGAGTGGGCAAACATTTTAGATGCTTGAAAATATGACGTATTATTAGCTGCCATGTATTGCTTAATGTTTTTTTGCCTTGTTAATTCTGGGCACGTGGGACTAATTGCTGTATGCTTGCCAGTACAATTCAAACAGGTGGGAGGTTCGGAAGAGTTTGGGCATTGGTCAGCAGGGTGGTTGTTACCACATTTGTAGCAACGAGGAGGGGATCTGCAAGTTGGTTTGGAGTGTCCAAACCGACAACAATTAAAACACTGCATTGTCGGGAAAGCATAAATCTCTACCGGCAACGAATTGTAAAAGAGATATACATGTAATGGGAGGGTTTGTCCTTCGAAAGTGAGCACAACTGTTTGGGAGGGTTTCCAGATAACGGTTCCCGTGGAAGTGTCTTTATAATTCAACCGTCTAGCCTTTATAACTTTGCCTATATTTTGGGGAGTAGAGATAGACAGGATGATGTCGCTCTCAGAGAGGTCAGTGGAGATACCACGCACAAGACCCATGCGGGTAAAATTGTAGGTCGGAATGTAGGCTTTGAATTTATTATTTTAGGAGTTTTCAAGAGATTTAACAAAATTATTCGCCATCACTGCAGATTTAAACTCCACAGAAATTTTGTATCTGCCTTCTGCTTTTATACCGCCTGGGCAGATACCAGGAGTGTTCTGCTGGGTAATGTATTTACCAAAATCAATTGGATGTATAGGTCCTTGTTCTGTTTTTTGGACACAAACAAGGAAAGGAGAGACAGCCGAATTTGGGTATAATAGTTGGAGACGGGTTATATTAACAGGAGAAGCAGAGGGTAGGTCAGAGGTCACGGTTGGGATTAGAGTGGGAGAGATAGGAGGAGATGAGATGATGCTGGTTATTTTAGCATTGTTCTTTGTTTTTTCCGACTTCTTTTCAATTTTTCTTTTCTTGAATGTTAAAAAAGTGGAATCGTCTGAAGATTCTGCATCTTCTGAGGCGGGTATTGAGGGACGAGAAAGATGTGATGGAGGAGGAAAAGGGTCTGGAGGATCCGGAGGTCTTAATTCCTCCATTGTCGCCGAAAATTAAATTGACAAAGATTTCTGACAGATGTCAAAATAAAAATAAAAATGTAACAATAAATAGACCCTACTGAAAAAAAACGCAAATGCCTAAACTGTAAGAAATATATTAACCGTTTTAGTGCTAAGCAATTTTCGATACAAACGATCGCAGCGCTTTTGCGACGCGTAGCATTCAAACGGTTAAAGATAAATAGTTTAAATTATAAAAACACGTGAGCTAAGAATATTAAAGTAAAAGAAGTTTATAAATATCTGATTTTTTTGTAAATATCCAATTAATCCAAGGGAGCCTGCACAAACACAACTGTCACTCTCGGAGTTATTGTTGCAAAAAAAAAAAAAAAACTATTGTCAATTTTGAGAAATTACAAAATTTATTGCCACTTCATACTATTTTTAGACGTGTTTGTCACTCAACATTATTTGATTTTTTTTGGTACAAGCCAGTGGAATACTACTAAAAACTAATGGTCAGTTTCATTATTGAGCCGTTTGGAGGTTAAATTAAGTACTCAATTATAGAGGATTTTGAGATGAAACTTAAACTTGTTTTGTTTGTTATATTACTTAAATTATTATTTTTGGTACAGTATTTGAACCAATCGCACGTATAATTTTTTCCTAGTAAAACTGCATTCAAATATATTTTTTAATTTATTTTTGATTATAGAAGGATTTGGAAGTAAACGACTCAATTATTAAAAAATAAGATAATATTTTGTTTTTATATGGAGTTTGATGCATATTATATTATGATTAAATAAAATCACTTTGTATAAAACTACGAAATTTATTATAATATTAGTTTTAAATACATCCTGATGAAGCTTGAGATAAGCGAAACTGGTTGATGTATAATAAATTTCGTGGTTATCAAAGTGATTGTATTTAATCTAATATGTCAAAGCACAAAGTGATTGCTTTCTATGAAAATATGTTATATTATGCTCCAGATTCCATTAAAGGAGTGAAAATATATTAGCTTTTACTGGACCTAGTATTACTTGCAAAGGAGTTGAAATAACTGGCACATTTATTACCTTTAATATCGGTCAACACTTCCAGTATTTCCTCTTTCGCACTGGGACCGGTGGTGGGTGTGGCCATGCTGCTTCCTTCAGGCGTGCTGGGCGGGTTGGATACGGAGGTGATTGTTGGCACAGTCGCTACAGCCACCAGCTCGGTAGTGCTCAGCTGTGTGAATTTTGTAGTGGAGGGTATATATATCCTTGTGGTTGCATCGGTGTTTGTTCTTGTTATTATTTTGGCTGCTGAAATGATATCCGACATGCCAAACAAATCTTTGATGTTAATTGGAATAGCTTGCGCAGGTATGTTAGGTTTTCTCGATTTGATATTATTCTGTAGAGTGTCACTGCTATTTTTGGTCGAAACTAGCTTTGGCCTGATTTCAGGATTTGAGATTCTCCTGGGAACTTGTTTTATGGATGGCAGGCGTAATCGAGGTTTTAAGGATAATCTGCTTTGGATTTCTTCAACTCTATGATCTTTCTTTGTCGTTGTGATTGAAGGTATATTAGTTGTGGTGACTCTGATTTCATCATCATTTTCTATCAAATTCTTAAAATCTGTAGAAACTTCCGTAGTTTCAATGACAGTCACTTCTGGATCTTCCACTTTACGTCGGATGATATTCTCATTCACTGATTTTCTAGGGTGGTTTTGCACAAAGTTGATCTTTTCAGTTGTCGTGTCTTCGATTTGTTCTATTTTATGTTTTGTTTTCCTGGCGGCAGCTATAGTGGGGAGGCGTCTCCTCGGCAGTTCTTCTCTTTCGGCTTGGTTTTTATTTCGTTTGGGTGCTTCCTGCCCGCCCGAGTTAAATGTCCGTTCTCTCATTGGGTTTTTAGTAGATTTAATGGGGGGTGGGAGTCTTCTTCGAGGTTTTTCTTCATTATTTTCGACAATTTCTTCTTTTTGAATTTTTGACTCATTAACTTCTCTGTGGGATTGTTCTTCATAATTATTGTCGGATGTTTTGAGAGCTGAGAGAGCTCTCTTCTTGCCAGTTAACAGATCCGTCAGAGAGAGGTTGCTCTGCTGAAGCACTTCGCTGAGGCTGAGTCCTCCCGACTGTTTGAGGAGCGCCTTAAGGTTTGCAGAGCCTCCTTCAGCATCTTGGTCCTGGTTTTCCTGTAACATAACACATTAAAAATATTTGAGAAAAAAATAGATACAGATGCTAATTTCTACAACGTTAAATCAAGACGCATAAGAAAATGTGCTGACTCGGTACTCACTAGTACTGGGCAGTTTTGATTAAAAAGGTGGGATTGGTGAAAACCAATATGTATATGAACAGGAAGTAGAGTTTAGGAGTCGAGATTTGAATTGAAACACGCACCTGTCGTTTGGCCTGCGAGTAGGCTCTCCGATAGGATTTGTTTTTCCTGGGTGCCTCTTCCTGAGTCACATGCTCATCGGGGGGGTTTGTGTAGGTCTCTAGGATGTCGTCACGGCTGAAGGGCGGTCCCCTGCCCTGGAAGTCCTCCCGCTCCGCGTCTTCAGTCAGCTCCGTGTTGGTATCCAGCGTGGGCAGATAGGGTCGCTGCTTTCTGCGCCGTCCTCCGCGCCTCCCGCCGCCCTTCCTCCTGCGGCCGCGGCGCCTGCGCGGAGGTTGCTCCCCTTCTTCGCCCTCCGGCGGCTGCCCTTCATCACCACCTCCGGGCGGCTCTCCCGGCAGTGAGGGCGTGAACGGTCCCACTGCCATCCATTCCTGGAAATGACAACCATAATTTATTTTTCTATACAAGTATTTTTTTCCAGGCGAGTGATGCTCACTGCCCTTAAGAGTGTGACCTATAACTATACCCTAATAACCCTTCCAATTGCAAAGTACAACATACGTGTTTTGCAAGTTTTACAACTCGCTGAATGTATTCAATGATACAGGGTCCCTGCAGGGGTTAAACGGCCCATTCAGTTACAGATCGGGCGGATCCAGACTGCCGACCGCTTTTCTGCAGTCAATTTGAAATCAACGAGAACTCTGTGTTGGCGGTCTGGTTGGCGGACTGCACATTTGGTCTCATGTTTTCCATTGAGTTGAAAGTGTTTGAATAGTTATGGATGAGGAAGCTTTTGTTACGCAATGTATCGTCAGTATCCGCCATTATGAAAGGTAAAGGCAAAAGCGACGCGGACATCGATTAAAGGATAAGAGCTATTTAAGATTACCACAACTTTAAAAAATAATCAACCCAGAAGCGACTATGAAGAACAACTGTGAAGAAAATATAAATAATATGAGAATTTCCTTCAGAAAATAATTTTAAAAATACACAAAAGGTCAAAGTCAAAAATCTCGAACCACAGAATTGATGACGATAACAGATATCTGTGTGAATGTTGATCGTGAAGTCGACCGACAGTCCGTGGCCTGTCAATCTATATCTCAAGATGAGGACCGACCACTCAGCCCGAGGAGTGTATGGCCTCAGTCAGTCAAGGTCTGCAGACAAGTGGACTGCCAGCGGCCGATGAATGGGCCGCTTTAGAAATGTCACTACAGAGTTTGTTTAAATACAATTTATCTATACAAGGCGACGGAAAATCAAATATATATCGCAAAAAAAACAGTGTACGTGAAAATTTGAGTTCTGTATGTGTTATGTATTTTATTTTCTACGAGTTTTCCGGCACCACGTATTTATTTAATATTAAAAAAATATATATATTACAGTTTTCGAAACGGGTTGTTAAACACACAAATACAATTATTTCTAAATTAAAACTGATTTACACGACGATGCACGGTGACGCTTGCGCAAGCTTCCCCCTTTGTGTATTTTATAAGTTACTTATAAATTCTTCCTTTAATGCATATATGCAAAAAAGGCAATAACGAATCCACCTATTTACATGGACTATTTTCTTTCTTTCTTTTATTAAGGCGACCGGAGGTGATTTGTGAAATTAAATAGGTTCAAAATTGATTTAAGATTAAACAGATTCATAATTTTTAACAACTATTTATATAACAAAAATTGTGTCCCAACTGAGCGTGAGTTGATGGCCAATCTCCGACAACTGAATTTTCTTTTTCATCTACCCAATAACGAGATAATAATATCTCTGACTGGCAAGCCCTAATTTGGGTGAGTTTTTTCAGGTTTAGTATTTGGCATATTTATTGATTTTAAACTGTACTGATACTGATTAATATGATAATACCACCGCCGCCATGAGTCGCCAATATTCGGCTCGTACGATTGATGGATGATTTATGACAGAAGAGGCCGTGTCGACTAATCTAGTGACCTGATGGACGAGAATCGTGTTTTCGACTCCAAAAGTGATTTTAGAATACTGACTCGTTTCATTATCAATTCTAACTGCTTGTCGTCTTTCCATTAGATAACTATTAAACCAATCTAGAGCTCCTCTAATACCCGAGGTTTCTAGTTTCCGCAGAAGAATAGGGAAAGAAACAGTATCTAATGCTTTGGCCAAATCCAGGAAGACACTAATACAATGCTCGCCTTGATCAAGACTGTATGTAACATATTCAGAAAGTGCAATGGCGGCATCTTCTGTGGATTTTTTTTCTAAAACCATACAACAGTTTATATTTGTCTATAAAATCTGTAATTCTTTTATTAACGACTTTTCCAACCATTTTTAAAATAACACTGAGTAATGAGATCGGTCTATAGTTTGATACGTCACTAGGATCTCCATTTTTGAAGAGAGAACAGACTATAGAATATTTGAGGGAAACAGCCCGTGGACATACTGAGATTACAAATATAGACTAATGGTTTGATTATGTGATCCTTTGTGCTCTTAAAAAAGTCGCTCGTAATCGAGTCAATTCCTGGGGCGCTATTGCTTTTTAGATTACTAATTATTGTTGATATCTCTTCGATTTTTACTGGATTGAGAAAAATTAAATTTTGTATTCTTTTTTGTAATATAACTCTTTTACTGTGTTCAGTTTCGGTGATGTTTAGTTTCAGGAGAGTTTCATTAGCTAGACGTTGACCTATTGAACTAAAAATGTGTTAAATTCATCAGGCGGGATTCCTGTGGTATTGGATTTTTTTCTCGCGTGGTGTGGGTAATGTCCCTGATTATGCTCCGGGTTTTTCTTAGGTCATTCCTATTTTTCTCTAACAAATCTTTGTAATATAATACTTTCGCTTTTGTATTGAATTTAGATTTAATTGAGGTAACTATGTATTGAAAATGTCTAGTTCGTTTAGGGGTGAATTGAAATAAAGGGGTGCTCGGTAGAAAAATGAGTTTTGTTTGGCATTGGTGTCGCAATGTGGAAGATTAAATGTAAGGTTAGTTCTGGTTGATCTGGCTGGCACTTGAATGGATATCCGTCTGAGTAAATCAGAACAGTCTACTTTAGAGTTAGCTATTTTGTGTAGAAAAATGACATCGGTCATGTGTCTTCGAGTTTGTAGTGATGGAACTTTGAAAATGATAGATGACTCAGTAGTGCTGTTTAAGATTCGATAACTATGAAAGTTAAGATATTTCAGGAAGCTGTTCTGTATTTTTTCGATTGTATTGATGTATATGGTATATCTTAAATTCCAGACTTGGGAGGCATGTTCAATAATATTTCGGACATATGAGATGAGATAGAGTTTTCAGGGTGTTTATGTTATTGAACTGTTTACATACCCGAAGGATGAAACCTAACATTTTGGTTGCTCTGGATATAATATGGTTAATGTGCAAGTCGAAGAGTAATTTAGAATCTAATATAATCCCAAGATCTTTAGTTTCAGATTTCTCGGTCAAGAGTTGATTATTAAGAAAGTAAAGGAAGTTAAACGGATTCTTGTTTCTGGTAAACTGTATCATGCAGCACTTGCTGGTGTTGATTTGTGGGTTATGTTCATTGCAATACACATCGAGGCGGTTTAAGTTACTTTGAAGTGTATGGCAATCGACGATTTTATGAATTGGAGTAAAAATGTTCATATCACCCGCGAATAAAAGTGTGAGTATTTAAGAAACACTTTCGGGTGTCATTGATATAAATGTTAAAGAGGGGTGGTCCTAGAAGTGACTCCTGAGGAACACCTGATGTGACGCATACCCAGTCAAATTTATAGCCGCTAACTACTACTGCTTGGCTCCTATTGGATATGTAGGAGGAAAACCATCTAAGTAGGTCTCCGCGAATACCGATAAGAAGGAGTTTGTCAAGGAGTTTAGAATGCACAACTTTATGGCATCGACTGAGTTCGTTAGTTCATGTGATCTTGCAGAAACTATACAAAGGATACATGACTGATAGTTATAGATCGATTTGAAATAAATCCGTGTTGATTCGCATTTAGTACTGGCCCAAGGACTGGCATTACTTTATCGTAAATAATTTTTTCGAGAATTTTGCTAAATATGCAAGTTTGGGGATAGGTCTGTAATTTTCGATTTCGATTTTGATACCCTTTTTATAAATTGGGAAAACGGATGCCTCCTTCCAGAGGATTGGCATTTTCCCTTCGTTTAAGAACCGGCTAAATAGAATGGATAGGGGTATAGATAGGCTTTCAGTTGATTGATACATCTGTTATTCCATTTTTTTAAAGCAATCTACTTCATATATACGGAGAATCTCAAATAGCTTTGAGTAAAACTCGATAGGAGACGCCAGAATTATATTATTTAATACATTTTATTAAATTCCTCGTTCGAATCCCGGTGGCAATAAAATATTGTTGTTTACTCTCGTTTCGATTCGTCATAATTACATATTTATTTTATTTTATTACATTATCATCATAATGCCATCATAGGTTGACTCCGGTATTATCGTACCAGAGCCATACCTGTACAATTGGACTTGGGACTCTTCATCACATTAAATTTAGAAGGCAGCCAGAAAGAAGCTATATAAATCATACACCCCCTAAAAGGGCAAAACGGAAGGGTAGACGTCACACTTATGTGTTGCAGTCGCAGAACTCGGTCACAGTCCAGCAGAAATTCACCCTGTCCAGGTCCCAAGAGGTGCGAGGGAGAGCCGGTAGAATGCTCCGTTAGGACTCTCTAGCCACTGCTCTTCCCGGCACCGCCCATCCCAGCAACCCCCAGTGGGAGACCCACACCCTAATAAATTCCCGGAAATGTCTGAGATTCCTTTCATTTCTTAATAAGTCATCGTTTCGGGGGATCCGATGACCTATTCCTTCTAATACCGCAATCATGATCTCACGTGCATTATTCATATTCACGCAGTCCCAGAGGGTGTGCTCCGACATCTGCCTCACCTGAGCGCAAAGACATCACGGTTCACGGACAAATCCTAAGTCGGAGAGTTTACTTATGAAATGCCCACAACCCGAGATCATCTGCATTTCGTAGTGGTCCAGCGCCGGAGGACCATCCCCCACCTTTCATTTTCACCTCCACAAAGGGGAGAAAGGTGTAAGTCCATCTACCCTGCGCGGCAGCGTCCCACCTTTCTTGCCACTTTCTCAATATGACTATTCGCATTCGAGCAACTAGAGCCTGTAATCGTTCCAAAATGCAGGTAGGCAGGTAATTATAAAATACGTCAGTTTAACGAAATATGGTGCGTAATTTAAACGATGAATGCTGTAAAATGATGCGTAGAGGAACGATTGATACGATCTGTTTTTGCGTGATTTGTATGAAATTAATTCGGGACTGGAAGAAATAAACGGCACATGCAGAAAACGATTATTATTATTATTATTCGGGGAACGATCGATCAAGATTCTACTGTATATGAATATGTTTTGAAATCAGACAAAGCACCTACAACATATATTTAGATGGTCGCTTAAATCAATGTTATAGATTTTTTTAAATTATGACAGCTTCAATTTATTATTTTGTATAATATTATTAATTTAAAACTCCCCGTTGCCGTTTTGATTATACGTTTGTTTCATAATTATATACTATTTATGAAACGGACAGCTTATGTTTAAAGTGCAACAGTGTTATGTATAAACGGAATATTTCATTCTGACTTACATAAAAATAACGTACATAAAATGTTTACATTGTTCAAGGAAACGTTGCTTTCCCTTAAAATCAGTAAAAAGAAATCTAATATAATTAAAATTAGCTACAAATGTGTGAATAAGTTCAATATTAATTCATACCGTGGGTAAAATACGCGTGAAAACATGTATTTTCGGCATTATTTACGAGAGCGCGGCTGACGTTAATAAATAAAATAAAAAATTTTTGATATCAAACTTCATTTTAAATGATAGCTGAAGCCTCAATGCATGTGATTAAATACAATATATTATTTAAAAACGTATGTTTCCACCAAAACAAAGTATTTCGAGAATGTCGAAAATTGATAATATATCGTGCAAATTGAATGGTTATAACTATTAACATTTTGTCTCAATTGAGATTTGTCTCCGTAATCTTGGCTTCAACATTATAAGAAAATATATGTCGTTTATACAATAATATACCATATTAAAATAATTTTGTATCATGTTTATAAGTTTTATATTAGTGTAAAGGTCCAATCTAAGTAATACTTTTAAATAAAGTCTAATCTAGCGTATTTCTTCTGATATAAATTACTAATAAAAACTCATACTTTCGTAAAAAACGCGACAATTTGAATTAGCATTGAAAGTAGCCCCTTAAAAAAAAAGTATTATCTTTAGGCCGTTTTAAAAGAAATGATGGAACTGTGATATAAACATACTTGCACAAACAATTTGATTGCACCTTTTCCACCGATACACCACTGACATGATAGACGCGCGGTCCGGAAGAATTATTTAACGACAAGGAAATGTACATATTATTTAGAGTCTGGTTTAGAATAACGTCAAGCGGCAGTCGTGTTTATATATTCAAATTGCTACATTAATATGTATGTTAATACTTTCATTATAAACACGGTAATATCTACACACATCGTATCAGCAGTTGTAAGGCGTCCGACTAAAAATGAGATTCCCTCTGGGAGAGGAGTGTAGGTTGGAGTCCTATCGACTGAGAGATTTTTTTTTATAACTTTAGTATTTTTTAAAACGTTAATTATTTATTTAGTTTTCACGAAGTCATGTTTTAATTTAACTTTCCTGTGTAAATATAACTATTATTATGTACCTTGGTAATTAGTATTACCGCCTGCGGAGGTTTGCAGGGTGGATAGAGCGCCACACTCTTCCGCCCTCATATACGTTTCTTTCTTCGTACACATTTATACATCATCTCACGATTGCTCGTCGATTTTTGAGGCTTCCATCAGGATCACCTTTCCGGTATCTGATTTACGGTCGCGCCAGGTCTAGTCTAGTGCCATAAACACTTCATACTAAATATATCTATTTCATAATTGGTTTTGCTACATATTAAAATACTTAAGCGACAAATGGTGATTTTACCTTTTATTATATGCATGCAGTGTTTTATTTTAATGATTATTTTTTTGTATAATATAATTGATGTTATCAGTAGTAGTAGTAGTAGTAGGCGGTAGGGCGGTAGGTAGGGGCAGGCAGCCCGCGTCGCGAAGGTTGCGGAAACTGATGTTCCTTTACATTTTTTGTGAAAAGAGACAGCGAAGCGGAGATTCCGAACGATTTCAGAATATCTAAATTATCATTTTATGGTGCGATCTACCTCCTCGTCAGTTCCAATTCCAAGATCATTAGGACCATCGCGCGGTCACTACGTCTCCCTCCTATAAATATAGACCGAGTATTGCAGTTATGTAATAGCGCTGGACAGCTGGACTAATAGAATCTGGAACACTGGTAGTGGGGAAAGTTGGCCTCGCGCCGCCACCGGTGGAGTGGTGGCCGGACCTGCGCCGGAGAACAGAATAGTCAGGTTTCTCTACAGGTTCTTCGGCCGGTTGCTGACTGCTGACCCGGTACCTCCATTGCATACATTCAATTATCTTTTTTCTGTTTAGCGCAATAGTGTCGTCATCTTCATCTCCGAATAGAGGATAGATAGCTGGTGGCACGCCGCGACCGGCGATTCGGTTACCGTCCAATATTGTTATTATTATTTATTTAAAGTTATATGGAAACGAGAAATGTTGTTTACTTTCTTTACAGATCGGTAGTACTGGCCCTGGCACTAGCTCTAGCACTAGCACTCGTGCCGGGGTAGACGGACAATTAATGAAATTAGACTTACATTAGAATGCAATGGAAATGCAATCTTCCGGAATAGTTAATTTACGGTGAAGGATGGATTCATCCTCGTAGGAATGAATACTAGGCTGACTAAACGGTGTCAGCGGTAACTAATGTGTATGATGTAAACGTTGCACAAATAAACACATCCGCGATAAACCTGGCTCTTAGAAGACGACTCCGTCAGAAGCCTGAACAATTGTCGAGCGAAGTATAGTGAGGATGAGGGACGGGGAGCGAGTGTAGTGAGGATGAGGGACGGGGAGCGAGTGTAGTGAGGATGAGGGACGGGGCGCGAGTGTAGTGAGGATGGGGGACGAGGAGTGAGTGTAGTGAGGATGAGGGACGGGGCGCGAGCGAAGCGAGGATGAGGGACGGGGAGCGAGTGCAGTGAGAATGAGGGACGGGGCGCGAGTCAAGAGAATCAGAATAGTTTGCCCATGTATCGTAATTTATTAATTTAAATGGAGCTAAAATAGCTGCAGATCTCAAAAATCTTTTCAGACCCGCCTCCGAAGAATCCGTTCAGTTTCGGGAGCGTTCCGCGACCAGCGTGCGCCGATACCTGCTGCATAGCATGTTAGGAAAACATTATTATTTACCTGTGGATTAATATATTCGCAGGGAGAAAATTAAATTCCATTTCGGTTCATAACTTTCTACACTAAACATAGTCCAAGCTGATCATCGTGTTTCTTTGTTGCTCTATTCAGGAGACAGCTGCGACTTTCCTCACTTTCGGTTTTCACACTTTGGAGATTCTGAGAGTCCGACCCAGGTAGATAATAAATAAATAGCCATACTGACTTTCTGACTCTGTACAGTCAGTCGATACCCAAACGTAAAATAAATTATTCGCTTTTATGATTTACTCGCTCTCTTTGAAAAGCTGTAATTTTCAATTGCCGATCACATCTATGAACAAATCTTCCAAAATATTACAATTATTGACACCATAAAGGATAGCCGCATATTACTGTAAAACACTTTGTTCGATAACGAGTCATATTACTGCACTGTAGGTACAAAATACTCACCGAGTCGACGCTTATCGAGGATTTTAAAATTCATTCAAATTCACGGTTACATGCCTGGCGACTTCGGGCGCCATGCTCTTTACAAATCTTTAATCATTACATTGTTTATTTGAACTATTTGCGCAGTACAGTGCGCGCACACGCAAGGTGTATTTACAAGAGTGTGCACCGATAATATGTTATGTAGTGACATTGGCACGTGAATGGCCTGTGATTAGATGCGGGTTTAACTTGTCGCAGTGAGAAATTAAACATTAGAATGTCTAAATAGTTTTCACATTTTATAAAGCTCTCGCGGCGACCGGTTGACTCCACGAAGCATTATGTACCTGAGTATCGTAATATCCCGCCACCGCTCCCTCCTCGCGGGGCTCTCGCTGGCCGCCCGAGGGCTCCAGCATCGCCGGCGTCAGCAGGACCAGCAGCGTCAGCAGCGCCAGCGGCGTCGCCATCCTCAGCATGTCTCTTCAATTTACCGTAATAATTCACTCTGAACACTCACTCGGTACATCGTCCACTCGCCGCTGACTGCCGAACCTGTCTTTCACTGATCGACAATCTTTATTATTATGTCGATGATATAATGCAGTCACTGTTGGTGCGTTCGCGTTCCGGGTTATTACGAACGTCGGTCGGTCAGCTGCTCGCTTCCGCGATGTTCCAGCGAGTGTGGACGCGAGAGGGTTCGGAAGCAGAACCGAGCGAGTCCCGCGCGAGCGCCCGCGAGCGAGTGCATTCCGAGGAAATCAGTTTTCTAATCGATCATCGAGCTCGCGGCTGCCGGCTCTCGCTTCGCTCGACTCCGGTCGAATGTTTACCGCCCTCTCTCCGGTCGTCGCCGGCCGTTCTTTTATTATTGAACTGGCTCTCCCCCGGCTGGAGTAGTGGAGTAGTGAAGTAGTGGAGTAGCGAAGTGGCGGAGTAGCGAAGTGGCGGAGTGGCGGCCCGCGTCTGGTGCCCTGTAGTGCAGTCCGCGCGCGCAGCACCTGTGAGCCGTACACTGAGATGTCGGCTGAAGAAAGTGGTGGCCTCTCCCCTCCCGCACTCTGTAGGGAGGGTTATTCGATAATTGCAGTAATTATATATTTTATAGCGCCGGATTTTGTGAAAGGCGCCTCGAGGGCACTCGAATCTATATAACTCTCAAATACACTGAAAAAAATCTGCAATAATTGAAATGTAACTTATCATCCATAGATCGCATTTTATTTGATTTAAAAATATATATAATTTTTATATTGACTTTGTACTACTCGCACAATTTTTGAGTTAATATCACGACTAGTTTCGGGATGAGCAGTCCTTCCCATCTACAGGTGTAAATTGAACTAAAGTACAACTGCTCTTCCCGAAGCTATTATTGATATTAACTCAAAAATTGTGCGTGTGTAGTACAAAGTAAATATAAAAATTATCTGTTTTTAAAATTAAAATGTTACATCACGAAGTAATTAAAATGTTACTTCACGAAGTAACTGCCAAATTAATATAGTGCATAATTAATATAGTGCCAAATTAATATACATATGTAAATATATACAATATATGGTCTAATATAAATATGATTAAAATGTTTCTTTTTACTTAAACTTATCTTGCACATATTTTGCAAGATGTTGAAACGAATGAAAGATCTTGCTCGTAGTTTCTCCCTTTCTCAAATCACCTGGCATTTCATTGAAGATCTTCATTGCACTGTACATCATACGTTTCAGAATAGCAGCCTCAGTCTATTTTTTAATGTTGAATTGCATCAATTTTTCTTATAAATTTTGCCGATATTTTTTTAGTGAGGATTTTAAAAATAAATACCTCAATCATCATATTAAAATCCTCCAGCACTGCACTGCTCCGAGTATACCTTACTATATTACTATATTCTGTATGCTTTATTTTGCAGTACCGATAATTGTTGCTTTTCTTAATGAAAAAATGATGCTAATGAGCCAATATAAAAAAATGCTGTTGCAGTTGTGGATATGAAGAATAATAACAGAGTATTGCATTTTAAAGACTCGGTACTAATGATCCTTTCCAGAAGTGAGAAAAGTTCCATTTTGAATCTATGATGACTCCCAAATATTTGATCAGTCTGCCCCTTTCATATCGCATACTGTTTAGATCATCGTTGTACCACTTATTATTTGGTCTATTTATACTTTCTTTTTTTAGTACAGTATTATCAATAGCATTTTTTATATTACTTATGAGAGTATCTACTAATTCTCGGTTGCATTTTTAATTCATCTTCATCATACTTTCCATAATTTGTATAACGTTTTGTTGTTTTTAAATGGTGATTTAGGTTTTTTGTTTCCCAATAAGGCATGGATTATTGTATAATCTGTTGGATAAATATATTAGTTGTGAGATCTATTAATCCACTCGACGTTTGAATTACTTTTGTTGATTCTTGAATCATTTCTTTCATCCCGTTCAATTTTACAATGTTATTTAACCTTTTTTATGTATGTCGTAAGTGCTTTTCATGTATATGTTAAAATCTCATATAATAATATTGCTTTCTTTGATATTTAATGAGCACCAATTTTCAAAATAAGATAAGAATTGGCTTGTACTTGAATTTGATGAATGTTATATAATAGAGTATATTTCATTTATAAATTCTTTTTTTGTTTTAATTGCCAGGTTCCCAGTAATCCTATCACGTTGTTCATTATTATATCAAACGGTATATTTTCTTTAATTAAAATGATTAACCCTCCGCACGCCTGTTACGAGAGTCACAGATTAGTGTGAAGGAAAACTGTTTTCAGTCCTCTACGTCTTCGGTTACGTGTTTCGCTTAACATTACCATTCTAAGTCTATTTTTCTGATATGTTGTGATTCTTCTTCTCGGGCTAACAAACTCCGTATATTCAAGTATATTATGTCGTCAATTTCGTTCTTACAGAATTTTTTTCTTCTTTATTTCTAATTTTATTTTATATACCGGACATTCATAGCTCCATAGTAGATAATTTGTTTCTATTTTTAGTTTCTTCACCGCATTAATAGAACGAATGCACATATTTTGATTAAATGTACGCACGCTTCTGAAACCGCAACCACATTAACAATTGTTCAACGCATCAGCAAATAAATCATGGTAACATTGAAGCGACGCCACAGTCGAATTCAGCCCAGTTTCTAACAGGTTTGATTCTTCCACACACTCACCGCAACATGGCTGAGCTCGTAAGTTTGCCTACTTACACCGATTCTATATATTTCCAACGCCAGCGTAACTCTGTCGATGACTGTGTCGCGTTGACCGGGCGGCGTGAGGCATAATAGCCCGGAAAATCAGCGGCACTCGAGAACTCATACGGCTAAAACTAAAACTCGATCAAGAAACGTATCATCTACTTATATTGATATTTTTACGCGAGTCTGAAAACTTCGACATTTGATTAGATTCACATTTGATTTGCAACGTTCCGGTGTCAGTAATAACGGTCCGGCATTTGGACGGTGGAATTTTTCCGCGACCCTTCAAACCCTCTCTCGTGAATGTCGCGCCGTGAATACCGCTACACTAATAGACAGACCTTACGTCAAGTTACTCCATTTTTAATTAATATCCTTTTCCAGACTTTTCTTTTTGCAAAAGTGATTGGATTTTATTAAAACAAACGTCGGCTCGAGCCGGCACGGTACTCGCCCAACAGGCTTCTTCTGAATTTACACTCTGTAATATGAAAGGAAGACGTTAGAGGTATCGTAGCTTACGGTTCCGCATGTACCGGCTTGGCATTTCGACGACCTGATGAAGAACTTTATTTTTGCAATCGAGAAATCGCTCTTTTGAACCGGAGTCGGGATGGTTTTTTGATCAAATTATTTCCAGTCATAGCGCAACTGGGTTAGTACAATTACTGTTGCGAAAGATCACCGCCGATTCGTGACATGATCGAATATTAAACTCTTCTTATCGACAGAGGCACGTTCGGTTTAGTAATACTAGTTTTTGTTCAAAACTTGTAAAATGCAATTAAGAAACAAGTGGATGATTGACGGGGGCATTCGTGAGGAAATTCGCAACTCGGACAATATTGTTTTGGAGCTCGTCGTTATTGCTGTTAACGAATTAATGTTTACCTATTTAACCGCGATAGCCACAATCCTCGAGGTGTCGCGGGTGATGCAGCGCGTCAGGGTTGCGCTATTGCGGACTGGCAAGCTAGCGGCAATTGTCTCCGGAGGGGCGTCCGGCTCTGCCGGCTCTACCGGCTCTACCGGTTCGTCTGCCGCGTCCTACCGCCTGAGCATCTTCGGTAGATACGGTGTATTATAATATAGTAATCGTCGGTCATTTTAATTTAACCTTACTGAAACTCCAGTTCTGACTAACTTCGGAGAAACTGGCAGAATTATCCTGCGCTTCTACTCAGCTTCCGTAAGTTCTCACGCTCGGGAGCTACAGGAATAGAGACGCTTTTAAAACGAATATCTTTAAATTTCGGTCATTATTATATTAGGCGTATGTGTATTATTGCACCATACAACTATCTACACCGAGTGAGTGTCGGGTTATTTATTATCAGTGTTGAAGTAGTAGTATCTCGTGAGAAGCTGTCGCCCTCAGCGCGGTGCTTTCACTTGAACTATCTCACCGTTGTGCGGGTTCCGGTCATCCTCTCACCGCTCTTCATCCCGGGCAGACTCGCACGCTGTTCTGTGATCACAGTGTAGTTCGACCAAAGTCGGTAGTGCGTCAACTGTAACATCCGACACCAAACATACATATTGTCTCAAAACATTCAAGGTTGGTCTCGTGTGCACATTTCCAATCTTAAATACTGTCTCTTAGCATTGAAGCCTTTGCCGATAAATACATATAAAGGTTGCTACCAAAGCTGATAATAACTTAGTCCATTGTGTACCGGGTTACGCAGGGTACACTGGCTCTCGGCGTCTCTCGGAACTAGGAATGTGTCCGTGTGTTGTATCTGGCGAGCCGCAAACACGCATGTAGCGCACAAAGTACGGAGATGCGACTTTTTGTGCAAGATTCCACATGTTTGGAAAGAGAGTGCTGCTCATGCAGCGATCAGTATTGACTACTGACCGTCCAATATCTATTTAATCTTTCACTATTACGCTTATTTTTTTTTTTTTTTTTTATACTACCTTCCCGCTGACTATGTTTTATATCGACGAATACGATACTGTAATTTTATAACCCACCTGATTTAGTTGATTTGAGTTATGTCGTTTTACAAAACTGTAAATAACATTTACTAAATACTAATTACATAAATGTCTGTAAAGGGTTAAATAATATATTCGTTGTAATATGTATATAATATATAATAATATAATATAGTATAATATAGACACAATATTTTAATTCGTTCCTGAATTCCAAATATTTACCTTGTTGCCAAACTTCGGATGTACGAAGTGTTTCGAGATTTCATATCTTCATCTTCAGGCCGCATATTCATGGCACATGTTGAGAAATAAACATACAAACGTCCGGTTATATTTATAAATTTCCTTAAATAATTACGTCTGTAACCCGGAAATAGTTAGAAATAGAACCCGGTGCCGATCTTCCGATCGAATATGTGAATGTTTCTTCTAGAAATAATGTTCGACCGCGTAACAAGGCAAGTCAAGTAGTGGTGATCAGTTTGAACAGTGTCCCACCTGGGGGGAGGATGAAAGTTAATATAATAGTTGTAGTGGGATATTGGAAAGTCTCCGAGAGGAGGAACCGGTACCTGCTATGATGTGATGCTGAGAGTGAGAGATTTGCTTACTATTGGATGTCGATAGAAAGTTTCGGAGATTTTATCTAAATGTTTGTTTTAAATGATTAACGAGCACCTATTTGATACATAATTTATTAAAATTACAGTTTGATGATTGTATTCTAAATCATTCAATATTATACGTTAATATTAATAGAGCGGTTGCGCTCACAATGACTTCTATTTAAAACATGCCATTTATAGAGATAATTATGTTGATATAGTGATGTCATACCAAAAGTAGTTTTCATTTATAATTTAGAATATTAAAGTGAAATTAATTTTTGAGAAATTGTTATTCGGTGACCTTTGACCGATGACATTTTCTTTCATATGTGAACTGTGTTTTTGTCGGTGCGACGCTTGTTACGTGTCTCTGTTCTGGACGTTATCCCAAAGTTGTTTGCATTCGCTTTGCTCATTAAAATATTTCCTAATTTACGCGCCTTACGTGTTTTTGCATCATCATTTGTCGCCGCATTATCAAAACTCGTTATATCCCAGATTTCCCTTTAGAATGTGAGAGTGTTTTAAGGGGAGCTCGGACACACGTCACTCGAACCATTTTAAAGTTGACTAGCAGAAGCAGAAAGCGATGGATTTCTGTTAGCCCCTACGGGCGGCTGTGTCGTATGTCGTGTACGTTGTCTTTAAAATTGATATAATTAATTGAGTGAAGAGAGCAATCGAGCAATGTCGTTTCGTGTATTGCCAGGTCCCGTAAAGAATAATATATACCATACCAAAATAAATAATACTAAAAAGTTACATATTGCAGTTAAGATTATATATTTATTATTATATATTTATATTATTATAAGGGCCGGTTGCGTCATCTTCGGCTACCATAAACTTTACTTTTAAACTTAGTTTATCCGAAAACGTGTTGTGTCATTTCATTTTTGTCGCTTACTTTTAACTTTAACTATAAACCGATGAAAATCTCCGCTTAAGTGTAAACTTTACTAATGCACATGCGTACTGCGCGAGAGCCACTGACAGATGTCACCGAAATCGAGTATTTTTAAATTTTTGACACTGTAGTATCGAAATTTACAATATTATGTCGAATAGCAGTGATATCGCAGACTTTTTGATGATAAACTAATTATACAGTATATTCTTAACAGGAAAAGTAAAACTTGGACCTAGGCACATTATTTTTTGCGGGAAGAATGGGTTTTAAAAAATCTTTTTCCGATAACGGATTGCATCCACTGGATCTGTCATCTAGGGCACATTTGCATTGTGCGCATCCACTTGACATCCGTCATTAAAAGCATTCTTTTAAATTTTTCGACGTCGTATTATTGAAATGAACATTATTATGTCAGATAGCACTGATACCGATTCTTCTGACGATTAAATAATTGTTCAATACATCCTTAACAAGAAGTGCAAATCTTTTAGGCCACAAACTGATCATTTTATATGGGAAGAAATAGATTTTATTGCAAGATTCAGTCTGTCCAAAATTATGGTTAGGCAACTGGTCTTGCTTATTTCAAACAATATAATGTCATCTAAAGTTATCTACTTCATAGGTATATAATAATATTTTTGATAAAGATCAGAAATCACGCAGTTCGTCCTGTGAACCAGGTCTCGATAACTTTACATTTGTGTGCCACAGGATCAATGCAAAGATGCACGGGTGATATATCTGGTGTACACGAGAGCATTGTTTCACGGATTGTGAACAAAGTGAGCAGAACAATAGCCGCTCTCAGATCACAATTTATGTTTACCTGAATCTACCGAAGAAATTCAGCAATATCTGAATCAATTCTACAAAATTTCCAAGCATGATTGGTGCAATAGATTGCACTTATGTGGAAATCCTATCTCCAGGAGGAAATAATGTGGAATATTATCAAAATATGAAGGATTACTTCTCCATGAATGTGTAGGCAGTAATAGATGCCACAATGAAATACACAAATGTAGTTGCAAGGTAGCCAGGTGCAACACACGACAGTACTATTTTCAGTCATTCTAGATTAAAAGGGCAACTAGATGATGGTATTTTTAATGAGAAACATCTCATTGGTGATCGTGGTTGTCTACTCAAACTATACTTACTTACTCCATTTACGAATCCAATATCTTTGGCTAAAAAACTATATAACGAGAGTCAAATCAGGACTAGGAATGTTGTAGAAAGATTATTTGGGGTGTGGAAAAAACGTTTCCCCGCAATAGGTATGAAGCTCAGGCTGAATATTGAAAGAGTGGAAGCAGTCATTATAGGCCACAGCAGTGCTGCATAATGTTACCGAGCCACCAGACTTTGTGACATCATTATACGAAATTGACTCTGAACCTGCACAGAATGGAAATAATATAAGACGAGATCTAATAAATGGCTATTTTTCTCAATTATTAAACCAGCCATAGCATTTAATTTATTTATTCTCGATATTGTGCGTACAAATGTATATAAATAAATATATATATATGTTCTATATATGTTCTAATATAAATAAGATCAAACTTATCTTACACATATTGGTTTAGTTTCATTTTGAATCTATGAAGTATCTTCATCTGGCATTTCATTAAAGATCTTCATCGCTCTGTACATCATTAATTTCTGAGATTTAGCTTAAATTGTTGTCACATTTATTTTACAATAATATTGGATCTATAGTAAAACAATTCTTCCCCTGTAAAAACTCTTTTATTATATTTATATATATATACCTTTTAACATAAGTCACATACAGAAATTACAATAATTTATTTGTAGAGAGTAAAGTCAAGTAAGTATAATTAAAGTCAATAATTAAATACTGTAAAGCCATACGACATAACTATATATTATTATTTTAGTAAATAGAAAAACGGTTTATGTTAATACCGTTAAAATGAAAGGGGGTGAAACCACATTAACTAAAAACAGCGAGGCAGTAAACATTTAAAAATAGAGAAATTGTTAATGTTTATAAAATTAAAGAAGTCAACTATTAAATTAATTACATATTATTTTTTTCTTTGACTAATTTAAAATTTAGTTGGGCCAAATATCTCTCAGCTTGACGTCTGACTAAAATTACAACACGCAGTTCTTGTGTATTGTCTATTTGTTCATTTGGGGTGGTTGAATTCATTTTGCGTTTTGATTTATCTGCGAACAAAGAAAGGGTATATATTATAAATGAAATAATTAAACTAATTAAAAGCATTATCGATATCTAATATTTATATTTTTTTACATTATGTAAGTGTGCATACACCAGAAAATTAATTCATTATATTGTGAATTGTCATTCTACTCACTTTTTAGAGGTGATGCTATCAGTTGAAATTTAAATGCAATGTCAAGATATTCAGACTTGAGGCCTGTGCTCAACATCTTCCACCTATGAACATACAAAAATATTAGATTTGTATAATTGATCTGCTTACAACTGGGATGTGCATGGTGTTTATTTGTTTTTAAAAGGTACCATATTAAATGCAAAACGAGTGATAAAAAAGTTTTCTAAATTAAAGTGATAAGATTTGCATTGCAAGGCCTTGCAGAGTACTTACAGTTAGAATCTGTATCATCATCTAATACCGAAACCCGCTATCCATTGACATTTACATCACAATTCGTATCCATTCTGCTGTTTCTTGCTTCGTCTTGGATTCTCTGAATAAACATTAAAAATAATGTTTACTAATACGTAATTTACAACATAAACTTTTAAATATAGTTAAAATATTAGAATACTTACTTTACATTGACATTCATCGTTCAAAAACGTCAATTGCTCATTTCGGGAAAGTAAACACACCAAATTAACGTAAAACGTCAAATGTTAAATGAAGCGTCCTACGCGTGTTGCCATAAGAAAAATTACTCGCGCGGTATTTGTTTTTGAAAATGAGATTTTAAAAGGCCTATGTAATTACTACACTGGATAACTATAAACTCTGTTCACACAACTCGATTTCTGTCAAATTATTTGAATCTCGTTTAAAAGTAAACGAGTTTGAATTTAAACTCGATTACATCTCAGTTATGGTTACCGAAAATGACGCAACTGGCCCTAAGACTGTCGAGCCGTGTGACATGCAATTAGTTGACAAACATTGTCAACGTATTCGTATCAAATTTTTATAATAACCCCCGTTTCGCCTCCATATTATCATAATTTTCACTGTCCGAATGTCTGATATATATATATTTTTCTCTCAATTCATACTTGTTTATCGTAAAATGAATACGATAATATGACGTCTACCTCGATACAAAATTGTAATAAAATGACTGACATCTCTAAACTTGTTACAGCCGTCGTTCCCGTCGCGATACCATGTTATTAATTTCCATCAAAATAATAATAAGAGAAGATTACTGATTTTTGTGTTAAAATATCATCGCAGTCTCACTGATGCTGATGGCGATATCGCTCGTACAGACCTATTAACAACTATTATTAATATGTTGTACTAGATATAAAGGAGAACTACACTCCTGCGACTTCTCGATTGCAGCGTACATAATATTATATCATATCCTTATTTATTTTACTAGTTTTTGTTTTCTTTGCTATTCTTTGGAAAGATCATAACAATGTCGAGAATGACAACGTTTGTATTTAACTGTGACGTCCCGTCCCCCGTGGAGAACCATTCACACCACTTGCGGAAGTTGCCGCTTCACCACCGGTGTAGTATTTATTATACGTAGGTAGTAGGTAGTAGGTAGTAGGTAGGTATATGTACAAGGAAAACATCGTAAACAGAGAAAGTCGGCCGATTATCAATCTGATTTCGTGTAAAATAAGAGGCAGTAAATTAGATTTGGAAAAAATAGTGGTATGAATAAACGTAATTGTTTAGCAGCGATGCAGGTTGTTTTGTGCAATAAATTAATAAGTTCGAAGGCATGTTCTTTTTGTTTCTTTTGTTGGATTTTGGAGAAATCTGCCATTTATTTGCACAGGTGTTGCACTAACATTGTATTGTCTCGTGACTTCCAAATTCACGGAAGTGTAGTCCGGTTGAAAGAAAGCGAAAGGGATTTTCGAGCCGCCGAGCTGACAACTCGTACATACAATATGTAGTTCGATTTTTATATGCGTTCTACGTCAGCCGCAATGACTTTATGTAAGTTTAGTTTTATATCTTTATTCACGGAAACTGCTTTAGTTATAATTTATAATTCTAACACTTGACAAAAAAATATTGATTCCGTAAAATAATATTTTGAAACTACGAACAATCGTCAAACTGAAGTCTTCGTTTCGAAAATAATTTGAAATATACTCGAACTCTCATCGTTGCATAATTCTCTGTAGTCTGCTTTTCTAATAATTTTTTAAAGAATTTTCATATTAGTTATACTTATATTATTGACTATTATATTGATAAGTACATAGTGGATTCGAACACGAACACAATTTGAATGATTTTAGTCTAGACTATCAATAACGATATGTCTGTCGTTTATCTCCGGTAAGAAATCGCGGCTCGGGGCTTTATTTCTTAATTTCATTCCTCCGGTACGATGCGGGTAGTGAGAATGCTCTCCATTTTCAACCGTATTCTTCGTCAGTTTCTGAATAAATATTTCAAGTATTCAGCGAGAAGGTTTCAACATTCAACACGGAAACCGACAAGCGCGGCGCTCCTCTCTCCTCTGACGTCAGTCGGCGCTCGTCCGCTCCCGTCGAGCTCGAGCTCCCGATCGCCAAGGTCCGAGAGGTTGTCAACCTTCGTGTTGTTGCTCGCGGCATTGACCGACATCGCCGCGGCCATTATATAATAATATAACGCTCGCTGCGCACCGCGCACAATGCCTTCTCGGCCTGCCGCCCTGGCCCGGATACCTCCGATCCGTAATCGTAAGGCGATCGCGCGATTCCCTAATCGGGTAATCTTTGTTGGTTTTATTCCTAAATGCTAAATTATTTCAATTTAATTCCACCGTCTTGCGCAATATATTTTCGTCAAATTAGATGCATTGTCGAGATAAGTTATGCTACATTTTATTATGCGCCGCTTTAAGATGTGTGATATTGTACGCGCGGAGCTCGGGGCGAGAGTCGCATCAGACTTTTCTGGATTCGCGCGACGATGTGGGGAGGCGCGATGATGTGGGGGCGAGCAGTCGGCGGACATCCTGTCCTCGCAGGCAGAGAGGACCTTCGCCCTGCCCGCTGCCTACTGCATCACTGCGGAGCGAAGATGGAGGATGAAGCGTCGTATCGGATCGGCCTTCAGTTCGCGGCCTCCGCGTGAATTAGTCTCGAATGGGTCTCTCACTTTCACTACAAACATTAATGTTGAGAGAATTTGACTACTTTTAATTGTCTCGTATTCTCCACTGTCTGCCGAGAACACAATGCTCGCGAGATCTTTTAATAAAATAACACCTTTTGTACTCGGAGCCTAGAGCGTCAAATTATTATTCTTTGTTATACATCTTAACTGTAATCATTTTAATTCAATTGTAAAAATTAACGCCACGGCCATTTTCTTTGTGAAACGTGGATGTTCATTAAATGTTTACATTATATTCAAAGTTTTAACTACTTATTTATTTATATTTATTTAATTTAGCGAAAAATACGTTGGCAAAATAAATTCAATTTTTAAAATAGATGGTTACAAACATACATATGGTTATATACGAGTACATACATGGTGTTTCTTTCGCTTACCTCTTCAAAAAAGAGACCAGCTCTTGTGCTTGGAGAGGGAGTTACACTACAATAATTTTATATAATACCTTACATATTTTCTTCATTGTCCATTTGTGTGCTTTTGAAGAATTCTGTAATATTGTTTATGTGTTTTTGAAGTATTCATTTAGTTTCTTTTTAAACTCTTTTATATCCTTTATTTCTTTGATTTATGTAGGGAGGCTATTGAATTTTTTTATCCCTAAATATATAGAATTTTGCTGATAGTGTTTGGTGTTACATTTAGGGATTTTAAAGTTATTTTTAAACCTTAATGATGTGCTTGTTTCAAATTTTCTAGTGTTGTTTTCTTTAATTAATTGATTAATTGAGGTTTTTTTGTAAATGTTTTCAATTTTGGGGACTGGGAATTTTGCAAAAAGTGTTTGTGTTGAAAAAGTTGATCTTTTTTAATATCACTTTAATAATTGTTCTCTGTATTATTTTTACTGAGTTCATTATATTATTGTGTGCTCCTCCCCACCCAATTATTCCATACTGGAGTAGTGAGTGAACAATAGCAAAATATACCTTTTTAAAATTATTTATACTTAGAATGTTCCTTAATCTTATGAATATATAGATACATTTTCTTATTCTTTTCACTAATTCGTTAATGTGACTGTGCCATTTTAAATTTTGATCAATAATTACACCAAGATTTCTTTTTTTGGGCTTAAATTTGTACAACAGTCGTTACAGGTAATTTTGTTACAGTTTTCGTTATGGATAGTAATTTTTATATGGGGCGGTTTTTTAAGACTTTATTGAAAAGGGAATATAATAGGGTTTTTCAGAGGTTAAAGAAAGTAAATTACTATCGAACCAGGATTTAAGTGTGTTCATGACGTTATTTGCATGCTCGTTTGTAGTGTCTTGTCCGTCAATAATGATAGCAATGTCGTCGGCGTATGATATAATTTTTCCGTTTAATTTTAGTTTGAAAATGTCATTGACATCAATTATAAAAAGAAGTGGGCCCAAAACTGTCCCTTGTGGTATACCAAATTCACTGATTAGGGGTTGGCTTAGGGTTAATTTTTACGTTTTGCGGTCTTTCGTGAAGATAGCTTTGAATCCAACTTAGTGCTTTGTCGTCTATACCGACAGATTTTAATTTTAATATTTGTTTACTGTGGGAGGCTTTTCTCAAATCCACAAAAATTCCAATAGAGAATTCCAAGAGATTTGTCAAAAAATTCCAAGAGATTTGTCTAGAGATTCTTGAATGATATTAGATAGTTTACCTATTGCGTCTTGTGTACTTTTATTTTCCATGAACCCAAACTGGTTTTCATCAATTACTTTGTTTATTTTAATAAATTGAGACAATCTTTTTTTAATAATTTTTTCTAGGATTTTTCCAAAGTTTGACAAAAGAGAGATTGGTCTGTAATTGGTTATTTCCTCGGGGTTATTTGATTTATATATGGGGGAAATGATGGCTTGTTTGTAGCATGTTGGGAATACCCCTGTTTTTAAACTTAAGTTTATTGGGTTTGGATATTTATTTTTTTATAAATTTTAATGTATTAACAGTATATCCATCATAACCTGGTGCTGTTCCTCCCTTCATACATGTTATGATATGTTCAATTTCGTTAACTGTTGTGGGTTGAAAAATGTCTATTTTATTCCCTGTATATACTGCGTTAGAAGTAGCAACGTTAGTATTCCAGTTTTTTGTGATTTTACTAGCCAAGTTTTTACCGATGTTGGCAAAGAAATTATTAAAAATGTTTGCTGTTTCCTGGGGCTTTTCTGAGCAATTTATTTTTGACTCGTCATGTATAATAAAACTTATTTTTCCTTTTTTGTCTTGTTTATTTTCCATGATTTCATTAATGATATTCCAAACTCTCTTACTATCATTTTCTGCGGATTCTAGAATTTTTTTGTACTATTTTTCTTTAGTATTTGATATTAAAAATGAAAGTTTTTTCTTGTATACTTTTAAATATCTATTTAGTTGCTCGTTATTTGGTAGTTTTTTATTTTTTTTTATTAAGAATTCTTTATGTCTAATTGATACGATTAGACCATGAGTAATCCAGGGTTTTATCGGTTTGTATTTAGACGATTTGCATTTAGGTAAGGTATATTTAGCGGCATTTATATGTTTAGATAGTGCGTCTTCAAATATGTTGCAACATTCGTTGACGTTATTGCATTGATATAATTTAGTCCATTTTTCAGAATTTAATTTGTTTATGAGTGTCATTTAATTTAACGCATGTATATTTTTGGTTTGCAATTTTTTTCCCGTCACATGAGGATTCATATTTTTGTTGTATTTGTTAGTAAATAAAGTCGCGTAGTGATCAGTGACTTCTGTATGAACGATACCAGAAATAACATTATTTATGTCAGAAATGTTACAATGCATGCGGTCAATGCAAGAAGGTAGTTGATTTTTTTCGTTTCTAGTGTATCCATTTATACATGACATAAAGTTAAATTCAGCTAGCATATTTAAGTAATTATCTTTATTATTACATGAGTAGTCGTTAGCTATATTTAAATTTATGTCTCCTAAAATAATAGTTTTCTCGTTTTTTAGTTTTAATAATACATTCTTTAACTCTTCTATAAATGTTATTATCGATGATAAGTGAGTTCTGTATATGGCCAATATGTTAAATGAATTACTATTGTATTTGATTTTTAATTTTAAAATGTTAACATTTTTTATATTTATTTCTTCGAAATTTTGTACCGTATACGTATTTGAAACGAATATCCCTATTCCACTATTTTTGTTTATGATATTACTAGTTGCCAAGTATGTGTAGTTCGGTATGTGGAAGTTAACGTCGCGCGACGAGTGTGTTTCTGTCAATACTATCACGTCCAGTCTATTTAATGAATTTGCAACTACGAGGAATTCGTCAAAATTTTTTCGTAGACTCCTAATATTCATTGGGATAATAACCAGACTACTGTCGGGATTTGGTTCTATTATGAAATTTGTGTCGTTTATTGAATGAAAAATTCGTTCATCTATTTTGATTTTTTTTGTCTATTGAGTTAATTATATAATCGTTCTTATTATTTATGGTTACCTGAGGGAACGCTGCGGGTAGGTTGATGTAAACATTACAGATTTGACAGGTCCAATTCTGATTTAATACAGAAAAATTGTTCACCGTCATTTTTGTGTGTATATATGCGTCTATTCTTAATCCATACATACTTAATATTCTTTTCGACAGCTATCTTTTTTGTTTCCGCTAGTAGAGATTTGTTTTTTTTTAGTAATGTGTTCGGAAATGTAAAGTGGTTTAGTTTCTGTGCTATTATATTTTAAAAAAAATTATTGGCTGCGAAAGACGCGTAAAATAAGGGATATATTTTGTTTATTATATTATTGTTTCGTATTTATTACATGGAAATAATATTTTTTAAAGGAAATGCTCTGTCGCCAATCAAACTAATTAAATCATTTTTTACTATAGAAAACGAAAGATAGCCATAATAAAAATAAAAGTTCTGTAGAATCAATATTTTATGAACAACTCATAAAGTAAAGCGCACTAGCAGATACGTACTTACTCGTATATGATCGTATCGCACTGTAGGTATTACTCGTAGATTGCTCACTGTCGGGCTCTGCTGGCGGTTTTTGTTTTGTTATTCCTCTCGAAATTCAACGGTTTGCCCCGACGTCTCTCCAGTTTTGCGATTCCTTCGCGGAAGTGAGTTTCGTTTTACTAAAGTTATCGTCCTGCAAGAACAGTTTAGAATTTCGGAAATAGATGGTAGTCCGAGGGAGCTGGATCTGGTGAATAGGCAGGATGTGGAAGCAGTTGAAATCGCAGCTCAGTCAATTGTTGCTCAACGACACGGCTTGAATGCACCGGTACGTCGTCATGGTTAAACGACACCCTAAAGTGATGCATAGTATTCTCCGGTAATGGTTTTCCCCCTTTGGAGGTAGTCAATTAGGAGAATTCCTTTTGCGTCTCAAAAAACTAACGCCTTCACCTTTCCAGCGGATCGAACGCATTTCGTCTTTTTCAGAGCCAGTTCGCCATGTGTGATCCAATGTCTTGACTGCTGTTTCGTTTCCGGGATATAGTGGTGTATCCAGGTTTTGTCCAAAAACTCTACTGGATTCTTCTCAAACATTAACGTTGAAATTGTCGGCAGATGTTCGCATGCGAATTCGCTTTTACTCTGGAGTGAGTAAACGCGGCACCCATTTTTTTTCATGAGTAATTCATTATGCAAAATAAAGGGAACCCGCTCAGTTGAGATGCCTGTGACTTCTGTTAACTCGCACTTTCACTCGTCTGTCGGCTAAAACCAAATCACGGACTGTATCGATGATTTCGAGTGTCACAGCTGATTTCGGGGCTCCAGGACGCGGTGCATCTTTAATTCTTGTTCTGTCACGCTTCATTTCATTTACCCAAAGTCGAACAGTTTCATAGGAAGGACACGAGTCACCCAATGTAGGTAAAATCCTCTCATGAATTTCCTTCGCTGTTTTCCCGTCCGACACTTCTGTTTGAGCAACTATCAAGCATCTAATTACTATTAGAATGACTTGAGATCATTGATTATTTATTCATAAAAAGGAAACTTTATGACTACATATGACGTTAGCGCCATCTATTAGTATGCGAACTGAGTTACTTATGAAACCACCCTCGTATACCTAAGTATTGTAATTGGATTTTGCACATTAAATAAAATGTATAAAATGAAACATACAATAGTATGTTGTAATGTAATGTTATACTCTCACTGCCTGCACTGCCTGGTGGACAGCACTGAAACAGCGGATCGCTTATCAGAATAATCGTGTCCGCGGATGCGGAATGATTACTTCGATTCCTTCCAATTCTTGTAAGATTCGAATTAACTTTCCCATCAGTCCTCTTCCCACTTACCTACAAAATAAATCAAATTTCCATTATAAAAGGCATTATTACGTAATATATTAAATAAGACAATTGCCTTACAAATAAAATAAATTGCAGTTCAATTTTATTGATTATTTCTTTTTATTCCACGGTTAACCAAATATTAAATAACTGGGAGAGATAATAATAATTTATTGAGAAACCACAATATTAGTCTGTAACCGATATTATATTTTGTTTATTTTTTAATCGTTATTGTTTAACTGAAGAAATATACAAATTATTATAATTAGATGTATGTATTATAAAACATAATTTTTACCAGCATCGAAAGTTGGAATTCTATTTTTGATACAATCTCTGCTGAAATTCTGCTGAAGCATCTCCGTGAGCGTTATTTTGTACATTTTACAACTACCGAGTGCTGGAAAATAACATTAATAAAAATACATTTTTCGACTTTTCTGTTGGAATTATATTATTATGGAATGGGAAACTGTTCCCTTACGTCACGAGAAGTATGGCAGTTGTCCGTGCACCGATACCCCCGACTTCTTGGCTGGATGATCGTAATTTTTGTTGTCGGAGCTGCGTGGCTCTGTGACGGGACGCGCGAGACGAGGATCGAAAGTGAGAAAGTGTCGGCGCATCACAAAGGATGCGGAGTTTCACTTTCGGGCCGCGGTAGCACTTTAGCCCAGTTTTCACTGGCGATGTGATCACCTTCCGTTATCGCTCCGCGTCCCGAGGTCTGGTGGGGCGGAGCTCGGCTCGCGGCGGCCGCTCTTCAAAATCATTTATTTATCGAATTAAATTTGACAGACGGAGGATCAGTTCTTTGGAATACTGAAGCTACTGAAGCTATTTCTCGAAAAAATATTCGGAAGCAATTTAAGTAACACCGTAGATTTTAGTCTATATTTCTACCACCATTGCGTTTTTGCCGATCCAGTAATGATTTATGAATGTCCAATTATTTTATTTATTTGTTAATATTTACGCCCTTATGCACTCTTACGCAGATTTTAAATAAAGTACGCGAGAAATGCATATTATAAATAACGTTAGGAAGAAAAAATTAATAAAAACAAACCTCTTAAATACCTTGATCTATTACACCTTTGTCTCAATACAGCATCAAAAACATCACTCTTATATTTAAGTATATCGGAATATATCGGAATATATCGGAATATATCGGAATATATCGACAAGACCGAAATCGTTCCCAAGCCTGTGAATTCTTTGTAAGGTCTCGTTACTATAATAATTTGTATTTGACGCATTCAGTGCAGGAACATGGTACGAAATCAATTCAGTCATATTGAGGGAGTTAATTTTGCTATTTACTATTTTGAATAAAATAATAAATCACTCGGAGTTCTTCTACACAAGTTAGTTAAATTTAGAAAGCTCATTATAAAATCATAATAATTTTATAATAAAATAAAATAATGTCAAGCCACAACGTGTTTGCTTTCTTTCTAAATTCATAATTTATATATTGTACAGGGGGTCTACATAGTTCGAAGTTAATAAACCTAAACGATTTATATTGAATCCTTCTAGTTTTAACAGATGAACTTTAACATGAATAGAGACCAAATTGTCGAGTTATGAAAATAACTTAGAATTAACTTATTATGAACTATACTCGTGTATAAAAAAATTAAGTGAAATATTTCAGTGTTCTTAAACGAGACATTTCTTAGTTTCATTAATAAGTAACAATGAGAACGAACGAAAGTTTTTCATCAAATAGAATGGCGAGATCTCTGATTTGAGACACTTTTTTAAGAGTAAGCTGTTAATGCTGAGCTATTTTGCTCAACATATTTTGTCAAGGTTCCGAATGCCACTGTGCTCAATGATCGCTGATCACTGATCACTGATCGGTTGCATTCAACGGTTAGATACATTCACTTTTCAAGTTTTCAGAGGAATGAAAGAGTCAGTACGCGCAGCGCTCATCCGCGGATCTACGATTATTTGTTTATTGACTCGCCATATTCTTTCGCATTCCCGCGTCATGTCAATAATAGTGTTCTTCGCTTAATTCCACGGTGCAGCGCACGCAGCGGGTAATTGTTTCTTCGTGTTTGACCGTCGGAGTCTTCGATATCGCGCGATCAGAGATATCTTACACGCCGGCGACTTTCTTCTGCGTGACATCCCGTCCGCCCCGGCGACCGTCACCGGTGCTAATCCACCTGCGAGGCGACAAGTTTCACTCGATCAACCTTGAATTGGCGTCGACACGTCGGTGACCTAGTTCTTTTAGTACACTTTTGGCGCTAATTGCATCACCGGGTGATCCAGTGTCAAGTTCGGTTCTCGCGACGTTTGCTTAAGCTTAATGGACGAGATTTGAATGTGTGTCGTGCGTGGGGCGGTGGCCGCTTTCGGCAGGTATTGGGAGCACTCTCGCCGCTGCCGATCAATCTTGATTTGATACACATCGCACATCGCGGCATCAACAGACCCAGAGCCCGCATCGTACCGAACGCGAATACCGAGCTCGGACAACGCTCGCCGTCCGGAAAAGAAGATTTCTCATCCGAGAATCAGAATCAGATCACCCGGAGAAACTTGTGGACCGTGACTTTTACTTTACTGACTGCGCACTTTATTTTGAGTAATTAGGTATTAGAGTTTTGTAACGAGTTCGGTGATATTTTTGCTCGTCTTACGACATCGTTACGAACGATCGGTTGCGGCATCCAGGCTCGCTCGGCGCTTCGTTGCGAAACTGCAATATTCCGTAGGATTCTTCTTCCTCTTCCTCTTCCGTCTGTCGGGACGGTGAATGGAAGTGACGCGGTGATTGGGCTCGCATTCCAATCTGAATGTGTTTGACCACTATTGATCGTTCTGTGTGGCTTCTGTTGCACTGTGTTTATGCACGCTCTCACTGATAGAGAAATACACATTGGAAATTGCTTTTCATTTTAATACCGCGTTTAGATTTCTACAAACTGGTTTATATTTTGTTTGCCATGACTGAGCGGATGTGAGATGTATGTCACTGGATTTCCTGCTCGGTGTCGTCGTTTCTCTCCGGCGGCACGCGAACTGGACAGCCGGACTCTATTTCCTCAAAACAATCAAACAATCAACAATCGATTTCTTCATGTTATCCTCGTTCCTCGCGATATGGCCGTAGTACTCAAAGTTCAAAATTGTACAATAGATGATAGACATCGGCCAATTTTATTAATGCTGTCCACTCCAAATTTCGCAGTTACTAATTAGGACCCTGCGTAAAACGGACCACTTCCTCCGGTCCTACCCACCTCTCCCTGTCTTATAAATGTGTATTACATTGAATGCTACCTATTCCAAATTTTGTATTCTCCTCCTTCGTCAAACATAGATACCCGGTGTAATCAAAACATATTAAAGTTACAGAACACTTATTGTTTGAGTTGTATAAGTTTCTGTGGAAATACCCAGAGCACAGGCGATTACTCACCGCGATGTATACCTTGCTCTTCAGAAATGGGCCCGAGTGTGCAGAAGAAATATCTCGTTCAATAGCCAAGGTGTGACGTGATGGCCGAGGATATTTGCCAGTCTCAATTGACCAGCAGCCCAGATGGCGGAAGGCATCTACGCCTCACTGGCACATTTAATGTAGGAAATGTAACTCTTTGTTAAATATATGTGTTTTTGCTTTCTTTTGCACCATAATAATTAATATAAATCTTTCAATCGTTTTTAAAGAGTTCAAAAAATAATCACCTTATTATATTATTAAACAATCCATCGAAGCGTGGATCAGTGAAGAAGTACAGTCGGTGTGATTAGTCATTTATTACACCACAGCAGTTGGAGTGTAGCGCTAAATTCTGATTGCATTCTTGTTTATGTAAGGATAAAATAATAACAATAATATTTTTAATGTTTACTGTAAAAACATTGCGGTTAGTCATTTTTAATGAACTTGTATTAACTATGTGAATTTTCTTTGAAAAACCAAAACACTGACAATCCCTGGCAAGGTCTTACAGCAACATAATATATGATGTTATTCACATTTGACTCGAAATCACAACTTGCTTCACAAAGTGATAGCAATGTTCATTTCCAATTCAGAGTTGTAGTTGCAGTTGTGTTTTGTTTCATTGTCTTTAATCTAAGATGGGGATTTTATTGGCTGGTCTGTCCAAATAAAAGTACATGTATGGGAACACAGATCGGGTCATATATCCGGCAATATGTTTATCTAATGTTCTATTCTGCTTCCACTTTACACCTTGAAAATGAATAATATTAGTAAATCGCACACACGACGACGCTTTGATTGATCAGACTACCCACAATAACAGAAGTCAGCGAATTACCCATGCGGAGATGTGCAATCTTCGTTGCCTGTGCGAAACAATAGGACTCCTTAAAAATTAGGTTCTCAATAAATAAAAAATAGTTTATTTTGTTATTTTAATGTGATATTTGTTTATAGATGGGCCGTGTCCACCGTGATGACCAGACAGAATGCGGTGCCTCCCTCCAGCCCCGAGGGTCCCTCCTCGACTCCCGCCCTCATCCCCCTCTGGGACCTGTGCAACCACATACAAGGAGAGGTATTCTTTCAATTGAGTTATATTTGATTTTGAAGTCGGCCTTTCCCAGTAACGGGTACCGGGACTCTACTGCACTCTGTACTTCTGTACTCAACTCTTGTCCCGTCTAACATTGCACAGCCCGACACACTGATGACTACATACATAGATAACAACTAAAAGGATTAATTGATTGAATAGATAACAACCAACTTTGACCAGGAGCAAGAGCAGGCGGAATGTTTCGCTTTGAGGGATTTCAAGGAAGGAGAGCAGATCTTCATCTTCTACGGAGTCAGGACCAATGCCTTTTTCTTCTTACACAATGGGTGCGTCCTCAATTTTCTTTTGATAAATATATATGTAATAATATTTTATTTTTTGGTTATTCGTTCATTTTTCAATATATGCCTATTAAACATACACAACAATTCACTTAACACTTACAATGACCCGCAGCGGGCCGGTCGGCGCGGGCGGCCCGCTGCGCCCTTGTAAAACTTCTTGGGATCATAATAAGCCCTTATAAAGCCATTTGGCATAATATCCACTTGTCTAAGGTTGGATTTATTGCCCATTGTCAAAATAGTTTAGAATGGCACACTTCCCATGTGTTCACGCCTCTAAAAACGGGTCTTATCTAGACCAGCTGGAGAAAATAAAACCCCCTGAAATCGAAACCGAAGTCACACTTTAGGGCATGCGCGCGTCAGCTTTGTGTATGGTTTCGCCCGCAATGCTCGAGATGCCTAGCCTACAATTCTGCGCATTATTTATTATCTTTGATCTTCATTATCATCGTCAACTTATGTCACTGTTTACATTATGATTGAACATTTACATCGATTCTAATGAACTGGTAATGTTGCGTACGACATTTTAATGTGTTTATTTGACAATTGTTTTCGTGTGTTTGTTTACCGACATTTATATGTACTAGTATTTCGTAATTTATTCTTTAAAGTACATTTTTTAATATTTTGTGGAGCCCTAAAATGGCTTCAGGTCGTGATAACCTTCGACAAAAAACTATGATTCCGAATTCGTCTCTCTACGATTTAAATAAATGTGAAGATCGATTGACTGATGCGAAACTCTCAATGCTTGTAGCGGCTCTACAATTAAACACAGTTAAAATTTAATATTGTTTTACGAGTATATTTGCATGACATTTTGGAATTTCCTAAAATATCGCCGAATTTTAGGTTATCTTATATTGTTTCATAAAATGTTTTTAATTTAATTTCTTAATTATTATCCATTTGCTTATCTGTTGAAACAAAACTAAATAGATTGGTCAGTTTTCTTCATACAGAAATCCTCCTTTGCAGAATGCCTTATTATGTTATATTCCATATTAAACTGAACACGGGTGTCTTGTTTGCGGAACTTACAAACTTTTTTAAAGCCTCGCTACATTTATTTCTACGGCGCGCACAGAATATTAATATATTAGGAAAATAATTTTTTTTTCGTAATGTGTGGGAATTCGTTATTACGAAATTAAATTTTTTGGTCATACATGTTTCGGTTTTTGGGGCATACAAGAGACGTTGTCGGGCCTTACACTACCTTGTGCACTTTTCTCAAGCTAAAGAGATGAAAGCACATATAGTGAAACACTAATCAGCTCACTCACTCGCTCAGTTCAGTCTAGCACCGTGATGATTTATTATTTTCTGTGGTATATTTTCAGAAAAATATTACATATTTATGTTTTTGGGGCATACAAGAGACGTTGTCGGGCCTTACACTACCTTGTGCACTTTTCTCAAGCTAAAGAGATGAAAGCACATATAGTGAAACACTAATCAGCTCACTCACTCACTCAGTTCAGTCTAGCACCGTGATGATTTATTATTTTCTGTGGTATATTTTCAGAAAAATATTACATATTTATGTTTTTGGGGCATACAAGAGACGTTGTCGGGCCTTACACTACCTTGTGCACTTTTCTCAAGCTAAAGAGATGAAAGCACATATAGTGAAACACTAATCAGCTCACTCACTCACTCAGTTCAGTCTAGCACCGTGATGATTTATTATTTTCTGTGGTATATTTTCAGAAAAATATTACATATTTATGTTTTTGGGGCATACAAGAGACGTTGTCGGGCCTTACACTACCTTGTGCACTTTTCTCAAGCTAAAGAGATGAAAGCACATATAGTGAAACACTAATCAGCTCACTCACTCACTCAGTTCAGTCTAGCACCGTGATGATTTATTATTTTCTGTGGTATATTTTCAGAAAAATATTACATATTTATGTTTTTGGGGCATACAAGAGACGTTGTCGGGCCTTACACTACCTTGTGCACTTTTCTCAAGCTAAAGAGATGAAAGCACATATAGTGAAACACTAATCAGCTCACTCACTCACTCAGTTCAGTCTAGCACCGTGATGATTTATTATTTTCTGTGGTATATTTTCAGAAAAATATTACATATTTATGTTTTTGGGGCATACAAGAGACGTTGTCGGGCCTTACACTACCTTGTGCACTTTTCTCAAGCTAAAGAGATGAAAGCACATATAGTGAAACACTAATCAGCTCACTCACTCACTCAGTTCAGTCTAGCACCGTGATGATTTATTATTTTCTGTGGTATATTTTCAGAAAAATATTACATATTTATGTTTTTGGGGCATACAAGAGACGTTGTCGGGCCTTACACTACCTTGTGCACTTTTCTCAAGCTAAAGAGATGAAAGCACATATAGTGAAACACTAATCAGCTCACTCACTCGTTCAGTTCAGTTGAGTCTAGCACCGTGATGATTTATTATTTTCTGTGGTATATTTTCAGAAAAATATTACACATTTATGTTTTTGGAAATTGTTCAGTGAACGGTAGCATTACGAATAATGATAGAAGAAGGAATAATAATAGATCCTTCATAAATATTTGGACTAGCGACAATGATTATCTGGAAGCTGAGTAGCTGCGATGATTATCTCGGTTTTATAAAGTGAAATATCTGCTTTTATTTCAGAAATCATTCAAATACACTATTATATATCAAATGTTAGTTTGTGGACCGCATAGGGTAATCTTGGGCTCATCGATGATTATGTTAAATAAGTGAGAAAGGGTAGAATTCCAGCTTTTCATAAGATTTGAGCACTAAATATAGCAGGAACATTAAAAATAGTTAAATCCAGCATATTATCATAGCATAACAATTTTCATAGCCCGTTCTCATAGTCTATTATCATTCCACATGATACATTACGAGTGTGGCAGGTTCGTGTACGGGGATAACGCAGAGGACACCCTGGAGGTAAGCCTGGGCATCAGCCCTCAGGACCCGCTGCGACCTCTCAAGGTGGCCCTGCTGGCTCTCCTGCCCCCTCCGCCCTACCTGCTGCGAGCGCCCCCGCATACACCCCTCACTGCCCCCTTGCTGGCCTTCTCCAGGGTCTTTGTCATGGATAAGGGTAATTTCATTCTTGGATTTATACAATGGGGAAGAAGGAAAGGTTATATGGAAGAAAGTGTACTGTCCTGGTACTTAATTATTTAGCACTACACCACTGTTTGCGAGTAGTTCAACCTAACACGAGTGGTTGTGTCAATTATATCTCTGGCTTAAACGATATTGGGAATAAGCCTGCTGGTTAACCGTTTTAGTGCTAAGCAATTTTGGCAAAAATAAATGAAAATTGCTATACACATATTGATTAATTTAGAGGAAAAAATAATGGTGTCAAATAAAACACTAACTTAGACAAATATCAATCAATTTTATTAATTATTTTTGCATTATAAAGATAAAATGTTTATTGTTTATTAATGTTTATTAAACATAAAGTGATATCAATATTATTGTATTTTATTTCTTTTAGAAAATAAAAAATAAAAAAAAAATAGCTCAACAATTATGTTTTGCCAAATACACGTACAACATTGTGTTTCTTCTGTTTCTGTAGATGAAGAGGAGGTAGAAGACTCACTTTCAATCCTCAATCTTTTTCTTCGATGCGTTATAATACTGCTATCATCACTATTTGTATCTGTCGTTTCACTCCCCGTAGAATCACTAGGAATCAAATCAACGTTCGAAATAATAGCACGTGACATGGTTATTTTTTTAAAAATATATAAAAAAACGATAAAAGTTATTTTTAAATGTATAAGAATGCACTCTCATTACAAATTACGCGCGAGGTTAGCGTACGTGCACTCCCGCGGAGCACCGAAAACACACTGAAACTCGCAGCGCTTTTGCGCTGCGCCGCAATTTTCGATACAAACGATCGCAGCGCTTTTGCGCCGCGTAGCATTCTAACGGTTAAATTGATTGTATTTCAAATGCATAACATACTCGACTTGTCTAACCGTAAGACTTTTGTTTATTAATCGAGTTGGAGCTTTATCCTAAAAGACCACTGACTGTACAATGTACACAGAGTTCACTGTACACTTGTCATAGCACAAGCGTGTAGCCTTACATTGAAAAGTTGTACAAAAATTGATTACTTGTACGTATTTCATATACACATCTCTATTTAAATAATATATGAACCAGTATATTTGTGTATCTGTTTTTACAGAGGAGTTGACTGACTGGCTATCCGGTGGCAAACACGCCGGGTTACTGAGTACCGAGAGTATGGTGAAACCGGAAACAGACCGAAAAGCCCATGGTTTCCTCCATACTCGCTGCAGCCTTCTGTTGGCTGCTTGCTGCAAGGCCACGAATGCCGAGCCGATCACTACAGAGGGTCTGGTCAATGAGAAGACTGAGCAAAATCAGAAACACAGGTACCGTTGCGTTAATTTTGAAATATTTTATCATTTTTGAATTTCTAATAATAAAATATATGTTCACTTCATGACACTCTGTGTACTCCAGTAGATTAATCTGATCACACTTTATTAGTGCAGTAAAATCCCATTTATTCGAAAATCGCCGCAAATCGAGATTTTGGAACAGAATGTGGTCTCTCCCAATTTATTTGTTTTTCTTTACTATTTACATGTCAGATATTTTGAAATTCGCGGATGCGTGGTTTGCGTTTTTCAGATTTTTCCATATTACATTAAACCATTTGAGTGATTTTAACTATAATAATTTTGTATCCTTGAAAATAGTACCAATCAAATTAATACAAATTAAGACATCGACAAAATGATATGTATTATCCAAAAGGAAAATCGCAGCTCCAATACTGATATTATCGACAATTTTAAGTATTACGCCAAACAAATTAGCATTGAAAAGGAGGGGAGTAAGGAAGATAAAAGAAGGAAGAAGATAAAAATCAAAATGTTACAGACAATCCAGCCGCGACCACCATGGAGCGATGTTTTCTGTTACTAATTTCTTTGTAGATACAGTGGAGAAATGGCGTATGTTGATAAGTTCTTTGTTTAAAATTGCACTGTAATCATGATTATGAAGGTGTTTTCTTTTGTTTTCAAATGGACTGTTTTCTTCTTTTATTGAATTGTTTACGCATTTTTTGACAATTTCTTATTTTAATATGTAATTGGATATACAATACCCTGATCAAAAAATAAGCGGAATCTTCGTTTTTATAAAAAAATCTTTATTTATTCATCAATATTAATTTTGTCTCCTTCAAAGTAGTCCCTATCAGATGTAATACACTTGCGTCAGCGCTTTTTCCAATCTTCAAAGAACTTCTGGAATGCAATTTTCGGTTTTACGTTTAGCTCCTTCAACGATTCTGTCTTTATCTCCTCGTCGTCCTTTCATGTTTTTTTTCATCTTTGGGAATAAGAAAAAGTTGCAGGGGGCCATGTCCGGCGAATACGGAGGCTGTGACATCATAACAGTGTTGTATTTGGGCATAAATTCACAAACACGTAGTGAAGTGTGAGCAGGTGTACTGTCGTGGTGCAAATTGCCACAAGTTGTTTTGTTTTCTTCAGATTGCTTTACACAAACGGTGTAGAACTTCCAGGCAGCACTCCGTATTGACAGTACGACCTTACGATCTGGTGGCAAGAACTCGTGCTACACTATGCTGTTAAAGTGAGCAGGACCTTCACATTGGATCAAACTTAATGAGCTTTTTTCGGTCTTGGCTTCCATTGGGACTATTGGGCCTTAGTTTCGATGTCATATTCATACACCGTTGTTTCATCAGTAGATATGATCGTTCTGGATCGTTGTTGACTTTATTCAGCAACTCTTGAGCAATGTCCATTCGGCACGGTCGAGATTCAACAATTTTGGAACAAATTTTGCTGCCACATGTCCTATGCCCAAAACATTGAAAAAAATTGCTTGACACGAGCCAAATGATATACCAATATCATCAGCAACCTCTCTGATAGTGATTCGGCCATTATCCATAACCATTTTCTTCACTTTTTAACATTGTCACCGGTTGTTAATGTGCTGGGATGTCCAGAGCGCTCGTCATCTTCAATGTCTTCATGGTCCTCTTGGAAACGTTTATACCACTTATAATCGCATAGGAGACTCACCAAAAGCAACATTCAACATTTACAATACAACACTGCACTTCATTCCATTATTAAAGCTAAATTTAATGCAAATTATTTGTTCCATTTTTTCCATAAGTAGTAAATCACCAAGCACGCCAAAACACATACATATTACCTTTTCAACAGCCAGCAAAAAAGTATGCATCCAATATGGGTACCAATGTCAAGATATGTCAGAGACAAGTGTAGCAACACAAAAAAAAATATTTGGGCTTATACAGCCCGTGAAATTCAAAAATTCTGCATATTTTGTGATCAAGCCTTGTATACATAAATACTTTGAGTCATAATGAAAAACAATTTATAAAAACATTGAAACATTTGTCATTGTTCCAATTTTTTCTTGGTCAACTTGGTCCACTCAAATTGGAATTAATGGGATTTTACAGTATTTTTCATTAATTTGGTAATTTCACAACACATTGATATATTTCTTACTAGAAGGTGCATATTTTTGTAAATAAACTGTTATTACTGGGGTCTGTTATTATCCAAACCAGAAGAAAGAAAAATTATCTAAGTGTGATTTTGTCCAGTGCCACTTTGACATAAACGGATACATTATTTTTTTGAAATGTTTAAGTATTTGCTTTTTAGAAATGACAGCCCTTGAAAGTAAATATCTATATTTAAAATGTGAGGAGTGTACTATAAATGTTAATTATATTAGTAGTACATATACATATTATACATCGTTTAAAGTAATTTGAAAAGGTCCTATCTATGAAGTCATAGTGTGGTATTGGAATGGCATATAACCATTAAGTGGAAATTACTGGGGTCCCAGGATTCACATGTTTTCGCCAACCGTACTTATCTTACGTGACATTTCACTTACGTTCTCCTGGCTCTCATACACTTCCTGGAAATATTAGGTCCATTGTGTTTTACTTTATCCTCATTCATTAGCATTTCCTCATTTCTTGATTTTATTGTATTCATCATATTGCCACTTTTATTTTATTCTCTTCATTTATACTTCCCATCACCCATCACCCATCCACGCATCAACTTTATTGCTTCCTTGGATAATTATACTGCAGACTTCTATTACTGATTCGGTGGCTCAAATGTGGTCCCAATTCATTCCCCCCATACATAATTCATCCAAAGTAATCGAGTACATATGAATTAATAGCTTTATATTTTATTTCCAGGAGCTTGGTGAGACAGTTGAAGGAATGCGAGATGAAAATCTTGCAGAGTGCGATCGATTTTACAAAGCAAAAATTATGACAACCTTTATAATATTGTAATGTTAATATAATATATCTGTTGCAGGACTAACTCGTGTGCAATTTTAAACCCCCGGTTTTGGTTTGTGATTATGTGTTATTTATTCATGCAGTGATGTGTATCTATCAAAATATTTGTGCCTCCGATGAACGTGGGGACAAAAATGGGCCAACAAATTTTATACATATATTTACATAAATATACTGTTGAAGTATTTTTCATGATTGTAATTATACATTTTTTAACAGATGGTAAAATGTCTTACCAATTGTTTCAAATAACAGTATAGGTACAATATAGGTAGTCCTCGACTTACGACAGTTCATACTTACGACCTTGTGTTTGTCTCTTTCATACTACATAAATTTTTTTTTTTTTTTTTTTTATTTTTTTTTTTTTTTAAAAAAATAGAGATGCGTACACGGAATACATGTCACATCAATATTCTTACTATTTTCAAACTAAGCTAAATGCTTGTGCTATGAAAATAGGACTAACTTGCTGGTGTCCTGGAACGAGGCGCGAACCCCCGACCACTAGATCACTAGGCCAACGTCTTGACCACTACACCAACAAGCTACTCAACAAATGAAACAAACAGTTGCGGGAATTTCCCAAACATTGAATATATGTATGTAAGGTGCATCCAAGTAAGAGCAGCATACATTTCTTCAAATTTCATATAAATGAAAGATCAATTTATTCACTAAGTATACACTATTGAGTTCTAAATGCCAACAGTAAGATAGATAATTATTTTTCATATATATAAAGTAATAATGCTATTTTAAACATGCACAATATTATACAAATATTTTTTCAAATAATACTGGTGCAGACGCACTTCCCTGTCACTTTGGGGTAAGCGCGTCTATGTAACCTATGATTGAATCTACCATAAAATAAACAATTTCATCTGACTTTTATTTGATGATTTGTCCTTGCAAGCAAAATTACACCTTAATGCTGCTTATAATGGGGCATAAATCATTAAATTAAACCTTTTTTCTATGATGGGAGCAAGTTTGTCATAAATACAATAGACGGGTTTTTCTTTGATAATTTCTTACCATTGAAAGTGTAAACAAATATTAGGTACTAGACGTATGGAATATGTGTAGAGATATCATTCCTTAATAAAGAGCCTCTCATACGCCGCACTTTCTAGTTATGCACTTCTCCCACTTAAAAAAATATTGCTTCGGATGACGAGGGCATGTAGATAACTTTAATTTACATAATATTGTATATGTATGAATGCATTTTTATTATACATAATTACATACATATCATAATTTTGAATAAAGATTGAACATGAATTAGAATTTTATATTTACTAATCTTCCTAGTGTTTTGTTTTTATGAAACTTGACTTACGACCGATGTCTAGAAACCTATCTCAGTCGTAAGTCGAAGAATACCTGTATTCTTTGATTTGTTGATATTTTTTCTAGCAAAGAAACAAATACATTTTCACCCCAAAATGTATTTAGCTTAGGACAGTTGTATGATCAGTAGTAACTTTTTACTTCAGTAACTTTTTACTAATGCACGTGATTAAAATCGTTTGCGGATTGTTCGAATGTCAAATTTACTATTATCAAAACATAGATGGAGATGTATACAGGCATGACAAATAATCATGAAATACGCTTTATTTTATGCATTATCAATGGATTTTTTCACTAAATGAGATCACTAAAATAGTGGGATATCGAATGATCAATTGTCGTATAGTGTATCTTTCAAAGTATCAATGTGTCAGATGACTTTTGGAATGGCTGTGAAAAGTTTGCCATATTTGAGTATCGATTCTCGTTTTTTACTATCGGATATCAGAGAGTAAAATGAGTTTGCTACGAGATGTACTATCGAGAAGTAAATATTTTTTTACCAATGATCAAACAACCCATTTTTGCAAAAAATTTTACTTTAGTATGTTTTTTACTAAAGCAAAAAGTTACTACTGATCACACAACCGGCCCTTACAGTATTTCATTTGTTTAACGTGATTGTAATTTTTTTATAAATGTTTTCATTACCTTTAATTTATATGCTTTTTAGCATTGATGATTTGTAAAATGATGTTTGAAATAATTTCATATAAATGTATTAAATAAATGTGAGCTTACATAATAACATGTAGATTATATTTGATACGTATTAAGGACTTTCGGTTATGGCTTTTGTTTTTTTTTTTCAATTTCAGACATGTCAAGAAGACTTTATTAGTAAAATATTAGGAATGAAAAGAATCCAAATACGGTTCACATTTTTAAGTATTTTCTTTTCATTAACCATATTTTTGAACTCGTTCTTTTGCATCTGAATGTTCTTTAGAATTATTTCAACACCTCGATATTAGATTTGTTATTTTGACAATTTGATAGTAGACATGGAGCAGTTAAAACCGAGTGATGTAACATTTTGTACTCAAAATGCGCCCACTGTTTACTAATTCAGGCGGGAGAAGCGAGGCGGGGTGGTAGCAGATGATATGCTAGTCCAAGATCAAGGATATCGGGTACAACATAAGCCTTTCCGTCCCGTCACCGAGATTTTCTCCAGTCAGCAATTTTTGTAAGCGGCGCCGATAATGTTTTCATGTTAAAAACTGCCAATGTTCTGTTTATATCACATGACAGTGTTGTCGGAGCATATCTGGGAAAATCAAATGTTCTTACTTGCACACTACATAAATGTTCATGTGGTGTTAAAAACTTTTATTATTTAATTTAATTAAAGCTTTTACACATCTTCTCTGTATTTTATTATAACTGGTAAATTCTCAGATCTCAGCTTGTGCAGTTGCCGTGTTGCTAATGCCACATTCTAGGTATATGGAAGTCCTCTTCGCGGGATGTATGGTTAATAGGTAATCATCACTGACTAATGTCATTGTACGTTGTCGGTTGTGGAATAGGGATGTAAATGATAGAAGTTGAAATGTCGGAAACATATTTGTAATTAAATTTTATTTATTACAACATATTCTGAAATACAATCAATTTGAATGGTTATAAAATCATTACAATATTATTTTTAACCTTAACTTTAATATGTCTAACTAATTTAATTATCAAAACCGACTCGAAATTTTACTGCACCAGATTGTCGCATTTGGTAATAATTTCCATTTCTTCTCAGCAGTAGAAGCCCACTAAAGTAACACGTGGAATATTATTGTCGTACAATTTATCTCTTGTAGTAAGCCATGTCATGTTGGTTAAGTCGTTGCTTTGTATAAGTCATGTAAATATGTATTATGGAATTGGTATGTACGCGGGTTATACCTTAACTAGTTAATGCAGAAGTAGTCGAGAAAACGTAAGTTATCTATAGATTTATTAATCTAAAAGATATTTAAAAAATGAACTGCAATTGCAATAGCAAAAGAATTTACTTCTATCTGCGATGACATTTCCAGCATATCCATGCATGCTAGAAATTTCAATTGCCATTGACGGACATAAATATATAACTGGAGTTCGTATTGAATTTTTTTTTTTCAAAAAGTCTTTCTTACATCACATGAAAAAGGTGATTGGCTTCTTCAAATTTATTTTGTATTAGTGATCCAAGTGTCACAGTCTTATGAGTTAAGGTGGGCGATTCTTTTAGCCAGCTTGTCCCTCAAACAAAGGAGCAACACGATGCATTTAAAAGAACTTGTAAAGTTAATAGTACAACTGAAGGTTTTGAATATCTAAAACTTGTTTTAAAAATGACTTGTAATATCAACTTGTACATATATACATACAGTCAATCTTCATTTAATCACCATGTTTCCTTCCACCGACCTGGTCGTAAAGTGAATTGGTCAGTAAAAGAACTCATTGTTTTCTTTGCTTCCTGAGCCTATTCTTGTCTTTTGGAATAGTAGACACAGTAGAATACGCTAGGTCTAAATCATCTTCACTTTATTTCAAGCAGTAATTGTAGATAATCTTCATTTTAATCTCGAGATCTTCCTCTGATTCTTGCTGTTTCCCTCCGGTAAAATGGTGCTTTTCTTTGACCAACATTCTGTGCTATTATCCATTTGACCAACATTCTAGCATATAATATCAACACGGTTTTATTATATTTTAATGAAAAATAAATTTCAAGTTTTATAATTTGTGCGCGATGTGCAATTGATCGACTGTAAATTAGGGATGTTCCCTGATGTCATTGACATAGCTAGACGACATTAGAGGTAGATGTCTTAGTTAAGTGTCTTTTCCCTACTGATGACGATGAGACGCAGAGATTTGACGGTGTCCTATAGAGGGCGTAGTGTTGGTAGGTAAGTGTGAGGGGCTATTAAAAAAGATGGTCATCAAGCGAGGAATGAGGAATTTAGTCTAAACCCTTTATTTTTAGTATGATCTGTCTGTTTTGCGGTTTAGTGTATACATTACATTTTATTAAACATAGAAGACTCAATCTCACCACAAAAATATTTTTAAAGGAAAACTGAATCATGCAGACAGGCATGTGACATGAAAATATAAAATTGAGAATATAAAATATGAATATAAACAATTAACTGTTATGCACCCTAATATTAATCTATAATTTTAATACGTCCACCCGCTTGCATCAACAGTAAACACCGAATCTGATCAAACTCAATTAATAATTTTTTCTGATTCATTTTCTGGTACACATGTAGTCAAAAGAAGAATTACTTTTTCATTTTAAATAATATTGATGTAAATGTTATTACTGCTCTGGTTATTCACAACCCGGCTAATGATGAGTTTACTGTAGAAAATGATGAGTCTACTGTAGTAGCTAAATAATAGTACATCATTATTTAGCATGTTTTATCAAGTGATTTGACATCGAACCCATTTTTATAAAATGTAAAACATTCGATTTCTGCATCAACCAGCTCCATTACTTTATTAAATCCATAACTATTATTTACAATAATTAATACTAAGTTTCTTCATACAAATAATCACAGATATGCGGTCACTATCAATATGCTTTAAGGATAAACACTACTAAGCCTTAAAATAAAACCATTATAAATAGAGATTAAATATTGTTGTCTAAGCTACTGATTGTAAAAGTTTTTGATAGATAATTATGTAGTTATACAATATTTTAGCCATAAAACAGTAATTTAAAAAAAATAAACATGTTGCCTTAAATAAAATATCTATATACAGTAAAACCCCGTTTATTCGAAATTCGCCGCAAGTCGAAGTTTTAGAGCAAAATGTGGTCCCTCTAGAAAGTTTTCATACTAAATTGTACTTATAAATCAAATATCGTTATTCGAAGCTATTTTTGGACCGTCAGATGAAATTATCGATCTATTTTTCGCCTAATTCGATTTTTTTGTCAGATATCAGCAATCTGGAAAATACACATGCGCTACGCGATGTGCCTGTCCCAAGTCTAAGCCCATCAAAACGTAGTAGGTAGTTCCGCCCCTATACCGATTCACGACGCATAAAGTTAATTCTCATTGTTTGTTTTTCACTCGCACTCAGTATACTAGAAAAGATCACAAATGTATCTTGTGCGTCCTCGATTTGAAATATTTATTTTCTGACGCGATGCTTTACTTAAGGTCGCATGCTTTTTTCTCTCGCTCGTTTTCTTTACATTAGAAAAAGATAGCAAATATTATCTTTGCGCCCTTATAGGTAACGCAGTTCTCCCAGCTCAAGCTGCGAATGTCAGTGCTTGCCAATCTTCTGTTCCGTATTATTACCATCATTATTTTACCGCGTACAAACGTTAGTACGCGGTTAAGTTCCTCAGACTTTTCCGTCTTTTATAAATTATTTAATTTGTATTAATTTTAATACAGACCTTTCTATTTAAGTTTAGTGTCAAGACATTTTAAAGAATGTGTAGTTAGGGTTTCTCAGATTTTCTCGTATCTTGTTAATTATTTTATTGCGATTGTTTTATATGTAAAGAACATTATTTGTTTTACTCTAATATTTACGTGTTAGACATTTTGAAATTAGCAAATGCGCGGTTTGCGTTCCTTAGACTTTTCCGTATTTCATTAAATTTAAATTAAAACATTTTTATAATTTTGACTGATAATTTTATATTCTCGATAATAGCATTAATGCGAAACTCGTACAAAATGCCGACAGTTGCTAAAAATTGAATTAATACAAGAGATTGACAAAAATATTATCCAAAAAAAAATTAACAGAAATACGCGACCCCATTAATGAGGTTGTCGACAAAATTAAATATGATGACAGAAAGAACTTTAACGTTGAAAGGCGTGTGCCAAATGTCGCCACGACCATCACAAAATAAATCTGGAAACTTTTGTTGCTAACTTCAGGGGAGAAATGGCGGGTTGACAAGTTCGACTATTATATCGTTATTAAAAATGGCGCGCGAAAATATATTATAGTCCATTATTATAATTGGTATTTTTTAAAAATAATATTGTGATTTGTTTACACTGTATTTTGACAACTTGTTTGTTAATTTTAAATGTGTGGACATAGGTGTATATAATTACTTCGAGTTGCTATGAAAAAAGATAGTATGTAAAAAAGAATCAAATTTTTGAAATAAATTTTTATATTCATTATCCTAAATCGTTATTTGAACTTTTTTCTTGATTTTCGGTCCCCTCAACTTCGAATAAACGGGATTTTACTGTATAAGTAGGTTGGATTGTTCAACTTTTATATGTTAGCTATTCGAGAGTATTATTACAAACCACTAGCAGTGGACGGTTCAATATATATAGTTCATATTTAATACTTTAATTTAAATACAGAGATTGTTAGTGTTAGTGCTGCATACAAGTGTATCATTGTAGAATTTTTTCTTTCATAATTTACTATTTTGCGAACAATTTTTAATATGTGTATAAGATATTTACAGTTTTTACTAAACAAGTTTAAATGCTTTTCAAATGAAAGATTTGCTACATAAATTTTAATTTTTCATCAGAGCTATATTGTCACGTAGACTTGTAATATTTGAATCTATAATAAGCTCATAGAAGTTCAAGACTTTTCTTGCAATTTAAAAAACATACATATTTAATACAATACAAAGTGAGTTATTTGTTTAACTGATCGGGGTTGTATGAGGATAAAAGTTTCCTGAGCCTGATATGTATGTATGTGATTATTTAAAAAATATGTGTTAGATTTTTTGTTTCATTTTCGGGAATGGTTTTTTATATTTTCAAATTTAATAGATGAATTTAATAGACTTGGGGTGAGTTAAAAGTGTTCCAGATGGACAAAGACTTAAATTAATATTATTTTTCATTTCATTCTTAGTGAATATTTGTATATATACACAATTCAAAACAAGCAAATTATCTCATCAATCGGTGTAAACCCTTGCGAGGGCCTTGCAGCATGCCAAAAATTGTTCTTAGTATAAGTAATATTGATTGAGAGCCCTTGTTGACTTATTTGGTGCATAGAGAGTAATCGTTTAAACAAAAACCATCAAAAACTTTTTTAACCTATTTTTTTACTTCACACATTTAAGCATTATGTACATATATTATTATTTTACGCACTTATTTTATTGCATTCTAAACATAAGTTATAAAAAATGATAAATGATGAAATTAGTTGATTTAATATTCACCGACTACAATGCGCAAGTAAAGTACAAGCTATAAAGAATGCAATTTCTATGTTTTGTCTTATTATTACTGAATTCTTACTTAGTTAAATAGACCAATTAATATAGTACTGAGTATTCCCTGACTTGTTAGTAGGACCTGTAACATTTTTTTTCTTAAAAATAATGTTGCGGGTGCAGTTGAGTACTTAGATTTTTTTTGATATTAAATAACTTTCTTTATTCAATTCAAGATTTTTTGCTTCTCTTTATAATTTCAATGTTATTTGCACACGCATTGGAGTTTGTGGAGATAACTTTTTCATTACAAATCGTAGTTTGTGTTTTGTGTGGAATGGATTGTTTCTGTTTAATTTGTATATTATATAATTTAATTGTAAAGTTTATCTACTCAAAAGATAAAATCTATTTTCCTACTGCATATCAATTGAAATCAGAATGACATTTAAAAGTTATCCTATAAAATACATAAATATGGCTAACTAAAATATTATAATAATACCTACATACCCATTAAATAATTTCACAGATAAAAAATCTTGTAAATTAGAACCCCGGCATTGCTGAACATTAATAATGTCAAAACATAAAGCTGATGCTTCCCCAGATGCTAGCACTGTATATAAATAATGATTATTTATTCCAACCAGACAAAAAGGAGGAGGTATATTTGTATGTGACTAAAATTACATCAAAATGTGAATTCAAATCCAACCCGACCATTAAAATCATTGTCATACACCTTCCAACTCAAATATAAATCCTCACTTAATGTCTGCCCATTGGTCCGGATGATATTTCTTATACTTGTGTACTAGATTGGATTATTTAAAAAAATATGAAGACTGCCCAATTGTGAACACCACATATTGTAAGTTTCCTCATTAAACTATCACCAGTGTTCCATTGACAGACGTAAACAGATGTCCGTGTCTATGTTTGTAAGTATATTAAAATTAATGTTGTATTCATTTGTTCAAATATTATTCTCACATCGGTTACCAACTACAACTTATCGAATCAACACTCTGAACTCAACGAAACACATTATTTTTATAGTATAGTTTCCCAACATAATGATGTAGTTTGTTTATGGCAGTATGTCCCGTGTCACAATACAGGCAATCCTACTTTATCCTGCCCTTGTGCTGCACGTACGACTCGAACATCTCTTCTCCCGGGCCGGTGAATGGCTTGGGGCTGCGTAACTTAGTCCAGGCGGCCACCAGGGCGCCCGACATGAGGCACAGCAGTACGCAGCCCGTAGCGATGATGGTCGTGAACATGGATGACTTCATGCATGTCTGGTTCGGGTCCGGAGATGCTGAGGAGCATTTAATTAGTTGATTAATAAATAGCATCTTGAATAAAGTACAAATGCATAGTGATATAATTACACAATACGCACACATTTATAATTGGACTATCGTAATGAAACTCCGACCCGATATCAGCACTTTACTTAAATCAATTGTAGCATTAAGTGTAAAAAAAGGTTTTTATCAAAATGTAATAATCCAATACTCTTTATGCTTTGAGATAATGATATCCTGAATGTCACTTATGTTTTTGCCACATTGCTCACCTTTGTAAAATGAGATTTTGTAACATTTCCTGAGTGTATTTTGGAATGTTGAATATTTTAAAAAAATAACAAAATTGTACCATTATTCTTGCTTATTGTAACAAATGATAAGAACTCACTCCTAGTGTTGTTCCTGGAGAAGTCCCCCTCATCTTCTCCTTCCTGCAGTACACGCAGGGACTGGAACAGGTTGATATTCTCTGAAAGGGCGGGCTGCGGCACGGCGTCTGTCCCTGTGCTCTCTCCTACCACAGCAGACTCCACGGCCCTTTTTCGCACACTTTTTACATTTCTCCAATGACACGGCTGAGTCTAAAATAAAAAATATTAAAATTATTATAAAATTACTGTCAAATTACTCAGAATATTCAACAATTTCATATATATATTTATAAAAGCACATAGATAAATAATAAACTGTATGTGTATCGTGTTATTAATATGTATATTCATTTTAGATCTAACTAATAAACTAATTTAGAAGGAAAGGAAAAAATAGTGAAAAGTCAGTGAGAATCTGCAAAAGAGAATACATGAATGATCTTGGTATCAAAAAGAGAGTAAATGTAGAGTTAAGTGAATGATGCTTTGAGTGCAGTAATTGCTAAGTGAAACTTGTCAGCGGAGATAAGATAAGCACTTCATAATGGAGTCATGATACCAACACTAATATATGGAAGAGAATCCTGGAGCTGGTAAAAGGGAAACAAAAATACATATACAGAATGTAATGAAAATGGGGGATGTGTGTGTGTAATAAAATTAAGGCGATCGTCTACTAAAGCGGCGGATGGATTTTGGAAGAATTTTAGGTAGTTTTTTGGCAGGGTGAAGGGAACGCTTTATGGGATGCTGGAATTTAGTTTCATTTCTATCCGTAGCACTGCCGGTCGGCTGAGGGTAGAATAATTCTGTTCAACGGGCGGCGCGTGGAAACGACAAAAATATAGTATATTACAAATTTTTATTACATCCTTATAAATTTAATTACATTTTTAATTTCCTGTTTTGCTACTAAACTTATGTAGAGTTGAAAAAGGTAAAACATTCTACAGGTTAATCAATTTTTATAAATTGGTTCTACCAATTGATCAGAAAAATTAACACAAATTATTAAGAAAATGCCTAAATATAGTTTCTCGGATATTAAAAACAAAACAGTAGAAGGTTAAGAAACATTTGAAAACATTAAATAAACATTCCGTATTCTCTATTTGTTATTGTTTGGGTGGTATATATTACATATGTGCATATATATATATAAGGTTTCCGCAAGCACTAGTGTATGGAACTGGGGTCTCTTTTACATTCTTTTTTGTAGATGGTTTTCTTGGGAAACCTAGGCCGAAGTTTCAACATGGTAACACGTGCCGTTGTCAAGGTGTTGCCTAAAAAAATATGGTATAGTACTCTATGTGAGATTTATATAGCAAGAGATATAAATTAATGAGCAAGGCCTTGACAATGGCTTGTGTCACCATGTCTAAACGTTTGCCTAGGTTTCCTCAAGGAAGCCGTATATAAAAAACGCGATCTAACGTAGAATTCTATATATATATGCCACTAGCAACTCTTCTGAGTTAGATCGCGTTCTTTGTATATGGTTTCTGTATCCTCCATCATATGTTAGTTGCAAATGACTTTACCGCCATCAATGGGTTGATTTATTAAAGGAAACCATATACAAAGAATGCAATCTAAGCCAGAAGAGACGCAGTTGCATACATGAGGGCTCGCAGAGACCTTCAATTAAACATATAAATATATATATATATATATAGAAAACTTTATACAAAGGATTATTCTGCAATATATTTAAAGTCTATTCATATAATTCTGCTAAATGTGTACCCAACTAAATGCTTACAATGGTTATTAATATTCTTAAGACAATTTTTCAAAACATTATCACATAATTTTTTTCTATGAAATTTAAAGCTCCTTCATGATAAGTTTTACATACCTTTTTATAGGATCGGTGTAATAAAAATTAGGTAGGATCGGTGTAATAAAAATTATTTTTTTGAGAGTACTCTTTAGTAACCAATGGCATTTGCGACGTGGTTAACTTGACGATGTTTTACTAACAATTTTGTATCTCCAAAAAATAAATAAAGTTTTCTTTTAATAACTTTTCATATCCTGGTTTGCTTTCGTAATTTATTTATTGAATAAATAATTTAGTTTTGTGTATTTTAAAAAATGTACTTGCTTTAAATATATGGAACTCATTGAAAAAATTAAAATTTGATAACTTTCCATAGAAAAATGTGATACAACATGCAAGAGAAGTTGAAGAGAAATTCGAAAATTTGACGACTTTTTACGAGGCTAACGTAGTGTAATTGGTTATCACACTTCCCCGGATAGGAAGAGATCCTGGTTCAAATTCCAATGTCAGCTAAAATATTTTTTCGATAAATTCAGTTTATCTATACGTATATCTTTCTAATTGATGCATTTAATTTGTATTAAAATAACACAGAAATATGTTCTGAAAAAATTACAACTTCACAAATAATAATGTGTTCTCTTTAAAATAAAATAAAAGTATTTAATTTAGTTCAATTTCCACCTGTAGATGGGAAGGACTAATCTTCCCGAAACAAATAGTGATATTAAATCAAAAATTGTGTGTGTGTGTGTGTGTGTGTGTAGTACAAAGTCAATATAAAAATTATTTATTTTTTAAAATTATAATATTTAATATATGCCAAACTGCATAACAGTTGAATGGCAAACATTGCAACTAAGATCAATGATTTCTCTACGTTCTCCATTCCCTAGATCTCCTGATGACTCCGATTGCCCATCTATCGCATTTATAATCGTTTGCAAATCCATTTTAATCGGAAAAATGTGAGTAGATATTATTCACTGCCTACTTTGGAAAATTTAAAGAATCAGTACAAAAATCTTTAAAACCTGTTCAATAAGACACCATAAGTTAGTTATAATAATTTAATTCAATTTATTTATTACTTTATAGAGCGTACTGCACTGAATAAGCAAATAAAATGTATGAAATTAAAAATGCGCAAGAGAAGCACAGAGACACATCCTCACTGCTCAGCTTATCGGAGCGTTCTGACAAATATATTTACAGTGTTTAGTTTAAATGGCTAAATCGAGAGATCGGAATAATTTTTAGATTTTTCTTATGTTAATTTTTAAAGAATAATGTCCATTCTTTTAATTTGTTGATGTTAAAAAGTTGTTACCATCATTGAAAATGACGTGCAAAAATGTATGTTATTTTTAAAAACAGTCTCTTTTAGAATATAAATTGTAAGAAAACCGCTTAACTGATTTATATATTATATATAATAAAGACTACAGTTTACTTTATAATATAAATGAAAAAAAAATCATCCCACATATTCATACAGTTAAATGAAGCCTACAAAGTGGACAAATTTTCTTCAGTTCTAAAACAATGCTGATTCAATAATTTATTTTTTGAATAAATAATTATGTTTGTGTAGTTTTAAAATTATATATGTATTAATAATATACGGAACTTATTGATTAAATTATAATTTGATAATTTTCCATAGAAAAATATGAGACAAATTGCGAGAAAAATTGCTATGGCAGCTGAATTTTGCTTGAATTTCTGACCAATCGCCTTAACAAATTAGGTGAATATAAAGCTGAACTTAACATATTGACCACAATTAAGAAAGGGTCACATAGGTGACTTGGTCTTATGGAACAGATGAATAAGAAGAGGATGGTGAAAGATATATGACGCAAGTGTTGATGGCGTCAGAAATAGACAAACTCAGTGACTGACTTCAATTCAGTTGACATTTCAAATAAAAGGTTGTTAGAATATTGTCAATTTATATTTTAATTTTCTTGAACTTTACACAAACAAATTATATAATTATACTTATTTGAGTTCTATTGTTGAAATTTTGACCATTTACATATCGGTGATAGGTCTGCAAATGGAAATTATGTGGTATCCCTTTACTACTTCATCAAGCATTCTGAAATGTTTGACATTAGAACATGGAAAATATAGTTAAAATGAAATAAAGGGCTAACCGGACAGCGTCCATGACACATGCGGACATCGCACTCAATGTATAGCGCGGGGGAGCCAGTAAAGCGGAATGTCTTCATGTATGCATACACTTGGGTCTCAAACACTCCGCTCTCTGACCACGTACCTCGAAAGCGAGAAATCAATTTGTCATCTACTGGGCAGCTGTAACACGGGAAGCACACATTGAAAGTATTTAATTAAAATAACTTGATATCAATGCCACCATTATAACATTATTGCTATTATTATTTTATAGCAAAAAAATAAAGAATTTACCCAAATTCATCAATTAGTTGGATTTTCTTCGTCCCTCCATTATGAGCGAAGCAATCGTTTACTACAATGTCAAATCCATCTGAAATAATTTCAACAGCATTGATCATTTATTAAATACACTTTATGCTTCTCCACTTGTGAACTCGTGTTCAGTTGGCTGAGTTTTTTAAACTGTAACTGGACAGTTGGAATGAAAACTGTGAGCACTAACCGTACTTGCTCCTCATGTAGATGATGAGTGTGAGTGGGTCTCCAACTCGGACTGGCCCGGATACCCTCGGGCCGGCTGTCCCGTAGCCCGTCCTGATCTCCATGTAACACTCGGGGGGCTGTAGTGTAAAAACAACCGGATTTCCTGTGGCCACCCTGTTTATTATTGGAGATCATTAAACTATATAATCAATTATTATTGTACACAACAGTCATTATTTTTAAACGACGTTAAATTTGATTAAGTTTAGAATTAATAAAGTGATATTTCAATAAATAACCATTTCAGAGTTTACACACATTTTATAATAATTTCCTACTGCATTAAATACAATCATTGGCCACAATCAATTCACAGCGGAATGTTAAAACTATAAAATCTTCTGAATTCAACATATTCAACTTCCTGATGTAGACAAAAAAAAATTAAAAATTCCAATTTTATATATAAATTATTACAGCAGCCTGTTCATTTTATTTTAAAAAGTGAAAATAATATACATATTATTTATATATATAATTAGAAATCAGAATTATCTCAATTATTATTAACAATAATGCACTTCTGGAGAAACTTTTGTAGATTTTAGATGTTAGTAATATTTATTTTCAGTTTGGATGAAATTAAGATGTATTATTTATTATATTCAATTAGGGGATTTTTTCTGATGTTTATGTAAATATTACATAAATAATAAAGAAGGGATGAAACATTAAATGATGTATTAACCTTTGGATACCACGCTAGCTTTAATTATTATAGGCAGGGCAATACAGTACATCTGTATCAGCTCCGTCTCGCTGAATTGTTGATGCTATTAGCCAGATCATAATGCTATTTTTGATAAAAGTTAATCTATCTAGTTTGCAAGTTTAAAAAAATTTTCTTATAAAATGCTAAATATTATTCAAGTTAAAACCGGTTACGTGTTATGTTAAAATTTTAAAGAAGTAATGATTTTAGTTGGGTACTCACTCTACGTCGAGAAAGGGAAAGGTGACGGTCTTCCAGAAATCGTACCCGTACTCACAGGTCACTTTGAAGTGCTCATCGTACTCCTCCTCAATCAGTGGATTGTACTGCACTGTCACCGTGTTCCACATGAAGTTTTTCTACAGACATAAAATGACAAACTGAGATGATGGACTATGACATAAGGTCAAATGTATAGATGGAGGGATGAGAACGCATTCTCTTGCCTCCAATATCTCAAGTGCGATAACCAGTAAATAAATGGGATCCTGATGTGAGGAGCTGAAGATGATAAACAGCTTTACTATTTTTTTGTTTGTAAATTTGTAAAAGTTTAAAAAACTTTTGTGTATGGTTGTAGTTTTTTTTTAATACACGGGTATTGTGTGCCTATTATTTATCTCTTTTTTTAGTTGTGCGTAAAGCTATCTTTTGTTATATCCCACTCATCAGGTTACAGCGTTTGCGTAAATAATAAAAATAGGGCAGAGGTGGGAGGGATCAGACTCAGGGTCAAAAAGCCAAGAGAATTGATGGTAGGATTTGGGATTCGGAGGAGATTAGAGAAGAATTTTCGGGAAACATCTATGAAGTACTGTTTGAGGATGGGGATGTCGGTGTCGTTGCGGATGATGGAATTGCGAATGAACCAGGGGCTGTTTGTGAACATTTGAGGATTTTACTTTGGAGGGTTTCAAGGGAGCGGATGTAACTCGTGCCCCAAATAGGACATGTATAGGACATGATTGGAAAGCTGAGAGCTTTATAAACTAGGAGTTTGTTATTGCGGGAAACGGGGGCTATTACAGTTCAAGAGGGGGTAGAGTGCGCCGTAGCTTTTATTTACCTTTATACGGGTGTTCTTTACATAGGCTGTTCAGGAATATTTATTTTGGAATGTGACTCCAAGGTAACGGACCATCGTGCGCCACGGTGTGGGTGAATTATGGAGACTGACCACCCTTCTGGGGCGGCATGGCTGTTAATTTTGGAAAATAAGATTACCTCTGATTTAGAGGAATTTAAGTTGAGGCGCCAGCGGTCGAACAACTCTTGGAGTCTATTTATATTTGATTGACATCTGTGGATGACTTTTAAAGGGATTCGGTCCTGGACAAGGATGGCGGTGTAGGAATACTAGGGGTTTTCGTCATCAAGGGGTGGGATGTCATGAGTATAAATGTTGAATAAAGTAGGTGAGATTATAGAGACTCCCGCTGTCATGTAACGGGTTGTGGAGAGGGTGTTTCTGATTTTGACTTGAAAAGAGTGGAAAGATTGTATTATGCCTAACAATTGAGGGTGGAGGCCGGATTTGTGGAGTTTTAAGAGTAGGCCATTGTGTTATACTCTGTCGAAAGCTTTTGCAACATCCAGAAAAATGGCACCTGTGTGAAGTTGATTGCGATAACCTTCCGTGATGATTTCTGCCACCTGTAAGAGTTGGTGGAGAGCTCTGAAGCGCTGTTGGACATAAGGTAGGAAAGGCTTTCTCACTGTGAGCTTGAAGCCTTGTAAGCAAAATTAGCTCGAAGATCTTTACGACATTCGAGAGAAGACTAATGAGGCAGTGATTTTTGCAGAACTGGGGTGATTTTCCGGGCTTTGGAATTAGTGTGACATGAGCATATTTCCATCTGGATGGAAAGAGGCGCAGGGAGAGCGGCTGAGTTTTTGATTTTACACATGGTTAAGATGCTTTTCGGAGGTAGAAGCTTAAGTGGATAAATCTTCATGGTTGGTGTTTGCACTCAACAAAACATACACCTAAACGATGGCAAAAACATCAATTATCAGAGGTAATAAACAATGTTATGTATACGGGACAGTTAAACCGAATACATACATATAACCTTTATATATAAAAAAATATGAGTATGTAGTACATGAGTAACCCTAAAATAATTTTGTTAATTAAATCGACGCTTTGTGTACTCGAAAATTCTACTTTCACTTAAGAATGCATTTGATAAAGACTTGTTTGCATGAATTTAGAATTCAGATGGAATATTTTATTATTTATTTAATACCTGGAGAATTTACATACCCCCGCATCATCATGGAAAGAATATTTGGATGTTTTAACACACCACTCCACGGCACCTTTAAATTAGTGGTAATATGATGGTCAGCTTTTCTAATCATAACTCAAAGTTTTATTTACCATTATCCATAATACTTTCTTTCATCAGGTTTTCAGAATTTTCTGTGCCAAAAAGAAGACAGAAGATCCCAAAAACATAAATACAAAACTGTGCATAAAAATAGGTACAATTAATGGACTGGATTACTAACGGATGGAGTTTTCCTTGGATCTTCGTGTCTCGTATTCTTGCCAAGGGTTCCACAGCGATTGAGCTGGATGTAGAATTCATAGTAGTCCCTCCCCGAGCCGTTAATGTACATGCATTCTGGATCATATGCATAACCTGAAACATGATCATAGATATTTTTTATAATTCAGTGGACTCGAACTACACACGTGTCGATATGTAGAGGTAAGGATAGCTCACCAGCAGAATAAACTAATCCAGCAAATGAACCGTTGAATCCTACCCGGATCTTCATGTATTCGTCCTGGCACTCGGCTTCAATATCTGTAAAATTAATATTCACATTTTCTTAAAATAGCTTTATGGTCTTCCATGTTTAAATAATTAGTCCAAAAGACAATTTTTTAATTATTCAGATGATGATAATATAATACTAAGGCAACTGCTTTGTATATTGTTTAGGTAGGCACCTGGGTGATAGGCAACTTGTATAACACCAATACAATAAACACTAAACGTACGATGAATTGTGTGTGTTGATATAAAAAATAATGTCTAGACTCATGCTTCCTAAACATTTCATTTTAATCTCACAAATATTTATTGTTTTCAATGCAGTTTTATACTTTTTTACAAAATAGTGTTTTAGGTGTTCAATATTGCCAATATAATAATCCAATATCTTTGTTTCTCAAAGTACGATAGAAAATATACAGCTTAGAGAGATTTGAAACTTTAAAATACCTATGTGTGTTGATTTTTTGACTTCTTTCATTTGCAACAAGGTAAATATTTAGAATATGAAAATGAAGTGAAATGGTTCGTTCGAATTGCACGTCTGTCCCTACTGCATCAACTACTGTCCCCACTACATCAACTACTGTCCCTTTGTACTAAATTACCGTTACTAACAGTTCTACAACCCATTCATGTCTCAAAATCTAAATCAAGAGGGTTCATCAAATATCAGACTCCACATCGGCAGTATTATAAAATGACGACTAATTATTAGTATTCATTGTCTCCTTAAAAACAATAACAATCGCAGGGGAAATCTCTTCGGAGAAATAAATAACTTACGCTGCACTCTGGTGGTGTTATACCGGAAGCGGCGATACTCCCGGTCCCAGGAGTCTGACGGTAGCCGCCACTCCAGGCCGTGGCTGGACGCCTCCTGCCCCCCCTCCAGCTCCCGCTCCCGCTCCCTCTCCCGCTCCCGGGAGCGCAGGGCGGGCACGGCCACGAAGGAAGAAGAGTCGGACAGGAACACCACCTGGAACGTTTGTCGCGCTCAGTTCCTAGCTAACAATGTCTACAATAATATATGACGTTTTTCTTCAATTTAGAATGCTATCCGATTGCGGAAGAATCGACAACCAAACCAATTACGTATTTCTAAACCAGTTATCAGCAGACGACCACTCGAGAAGTTTTAAATGGGTCACTTTTGATACAAAACGAAGAGGATCTTTCTTCTCTGCGAAAATTGAGGCGTCACGACTATTTTTAAGAATCGAGAATGAAATTAAACATTAAGAAAACAGGGTGAAATATGAAGCGATTCTATAATATTTAATTACTTTTATTCAAAAATACATATTTTGGATTATTCAAAAATGATTACGACGCAGAAAACTAATTTGGCGAAGCAACCTTTTTACGCCAAAGGCCAACTTGTAACATTTTAGTACCTACATGCGAGATACGCGCTCTTAATAGGGCCAAATAAAAATATATGGGTACATAAAATATGATGTGTTTTTCCTTTTGGGACAATATATATGAGTTGTTGACTTTCAATACCCGCTATAACACGTTTTCATAATACCGAGAAAATCAAGCAAAACCGCCACACTTTAATGACAGACATTATTACTTTTTAAGAAAATTTATTAATTAATTTCATCTAAAATAAAATAATTATGTATTTACGTTAATTATTGTATTAATTTTAACTCAAATATGTATTTCGGTGCGATAAATATAAACATGGCAGGTTTTTAAAGTCGTTTCGATTTATACCGGGTTATACTTAAGATTGCTCGCTAGCGAAGCGTATTTTTAAAATGAAACACATTTTTAAATAAAATAAAAAATTCCGAATATATATGATATATATACTCAGCGGATTATGAAATTGTTATAGCGGATTTTGAAATTGACACATGTGACGCATATGACACATCAACTCTCACAAAGATAATATCACAGATGTAATCATCGATGTCTGAGACACGAAAGACGAAAAGTCAAATTCTCAGATACATGTATCGAACAATCCCCGCATTGAGCATGTTTTTCTTGTTCGCCCCGCCTCGATTCTTGTTCGCCAGATTTAGTGTCGGTTGATTCAAACGTTTGAGTTTTATTTCAAGTCCGGATGGTTGTTTTATTTTTAATTAAAGCATTATGCTCTTAACGTGCTCTTTTTAGATATTCAATCTGGGCCAGCACGATTCCACACTACAAGTCAGTACAAGTCCACACTCAGGTAGTCGGGCGCGTGCAAAGCTTTACGTGAATGTTACACAGGGTTGCACGTCCCGTAGAGAAGATACCATAATTCCGGTTATAAATCGGAAATATCGCCGTAGTAGGGAAGGAATTAGGAAATTGGTGTGGGAGGTCATCGAGAGAATTTTAACGAGGGACTAGTGGTCTCGGGTTGACCAGGATTTGGAAGGAACGCTCGCCTTACCTCAAATACGACGTTTCCAAACTCTCGTAGTCGACCACGCTATGCGATGCGCCTGGGATGTTCAATTTTTTCACTCCGAAGCCGACGAATTTTCCCAAAGCACACACAAAATCCCCAAACAGTAATCCATATATAGTAAACGATACTCGATACAGTTGCACCATAGCACCGGAGATGAATGTTTCAATGCGAATGATATCTCTGTTGTCCGAGTCAACTCGTGACCGCACGACAGGGTCAAGAACGCAATTCATACTGGCAAGCACTTGACGAAAGGTCGAAAGGAGCGGAAGGATACGTAGCGGACATGCAACAGCTAGAATTTAGCGCCAATACTCACGATATCTTAATAACTCTTAAAACATATTTTATGTTAAAGCTGCCTTTGCACTCTCGCCGTGACTGATTCTTTCCATGAGCCGTCAACGGGACCGGGAAAGAGTACAATAAATTCTCCAAAAGATGTTTCTGGCTTAATTCCGAACTGCGAACTCATTTGACATAAATGCAAGTTTCACAAAATAATGAAGAAAAATCTCATCAGGAGGCGGAGTTCAGTCAGCCCGGCGCTGACATTTCTCGCATATTGCATTGTAACATCTTCAAAAATACATTGGAATTTCATTTCTACCGGTACGCAGATGATCAATCATTGTCCAGACCTACGCTAAAAACAGTCTAAATTACACATTCATCAATAAAGACATCTGGGGTTTCCATGGAAATACCAGAACCTCAGAGGAGAACAATTTAGCAATTCCTAGGTACACGTGCACACAAATGTCATCTAGAACCATAGCTACCCGCAAATATTAAAAATCTGATAAGCTTGCAAGCAGAAGCCATTAAATCAAAAACGTTTCTTCCATTTTAACTATTACTGGGAAGATTTAAATTCATCAAATTGACGAAAGAAACTTAAATGGTCAATGGACTGACATTTGACGTACAATAACCGTGAAGTGAGGTGCAAAACGGCGAATCTCTATTGTAGTATTTGGTGTGTACACGATGGATAACGAAAACCGAGAGTTGTTTCTAAATAATCTCACGAGAGCATCAGCCTTGTCTCAGAGATTATCTGGAGTCAAAAATTTCACTCGCGAATACTGGCCATTATACGCTTTAGAAATATGGCCGTTTCAGTTTACCGTACATGAGTTCACCCTTACAGGTGCTCAGCCTGGACGTCAAATACGAGTCCGCATTCGCAGGTATTCAGTCTAGGCTAGTACGAGTCCGCACTCGCAGGTATTCAGTCTAGGCTAGTACGAGTCCGCACTCGCAGGTATTCAGTCTAGGCTAGTACGAGTCCGCACTCGCGGGTATTCAGTCTAGGCTAGTACGAGTCCGCACTCGCGGGTATTCAGTCTGGGTCAGTACGAGTCCATACTCGGATAGTCGGGCACACACAAAACTTTACGTGAATATTTCACATTCAATAATAACGAATTTTGATCGCGAAGAGATAAGAACAGATTTTTTAAATGTTGAATTATTACACAGAAAGGCAATTTAATTTATTGACCTTACAATGTAGCGTTTTCGCAATACAAAAAAACGTATTATTCATGTCTTATCAGACGATCGGATTTTCTTGTTGGCAAAGATAATATCCTGTTTCCTCGGCTTCTTGCGCCATCCCCTCCTGGAGGGGAGCGCACGCCATTGTCCCCTCCGCCGGCACTCGCACTAGCACCGGGCGGGTGCCTCTGACCTTCGCGGCCGCCGTTCGAGTACTCGAGAATCATCGGCCTAATCTTATATAGCAGTATATCTCATACTAAACATTAGAAGTTTTGAGAACGCACGCTCGATCTAAGGGGCAGATCGACAGGGCGTTCCAGACGCACGCAGTACAGTTTTAGCTATTTTTCATCTCCTTTCTTTCTTGTTTGCCACGTCTGATTAATATTGATTCATATTGATCGCGCGATACACGAGTACTTCGGCACCACACCACAGGTCGGCGGCGTCAGGTTTTCAGCCGTTCGGCTGTTCAGAATCTTCAGTGTGGAGCTTTTTGGCCGATCATGACGCGAAATCAATTCTTACGAGTTGTCAACGATACAAATCATTCCCTGAAATCAGCCCTGCTACGGGTTCCGAAACGTCGGGCAGAAATGTCGGCTGCCAGACTGACGGTCGAGATGCCGGCTGAATAATCCACAAAACTACACAGAGCATACTTCTGGTATGTTCATTTTTTGTATAATATGAAAAAAAACCACGGTGATCTATAAAAATGGCAAAATTGTTGGCGCTAATGTTGATTGCAGATCATTCAGTGTGGACATCCTCCGCTCGCAGAGCTAAACACGAGGGCATCCCGTATCCGGTACGTATGCATCCCGGTACCGTCTTATTGACTCGAATCACCATGGTTTACTTTCTATTAAAAAATACACAATACGTGAGGAATAAAGTGGAGAAATTTTGAAGCAGTAATATCCTGCGTTTTTGCCATAAATGCACTCCAATATATTGGCAAAAAAAAACTGCCGTGGACGTGTATCGTGATCATTTTAGAGCGAAATTTCACCGATAAGGCGCCCCCTGAAGATGGGTAATGAGATTTACCCTAAATGTTGGGACGACAATGATCCTTGTCAGGACCCACAGACGCGGGATAACCGCGAAACTTTCTCTCTGACGTATACATATGTGTGTGTGTATACTGTCGGTAGTGACGAGTGTGTGATACGAGAAGGCTTTATTAGTATGGGATTTTCTTATAACAATCACAAGGGGATATATTTTATATATAGATACATTTCCCTAAGATTAAAAAAGTTGTAAAAATTCATAATTTTTGCATCGAATTGAGTTTTCCAGAGAGATTCGATGTCAAACATTAGAGTAGTATTCCGCCATGCAAATGAGAATGGCCGCCTAACTGTAAATCACTGTCAGCTTCCTTCATCCGCGAGGCGAGAGGAAGGCTGGATGATATTAGGAAAGGAGCTTCCTGCCGATGGCCGGTAGATACCGCGCGGCCTCACTTGAGAAACCCGCGCTAGTTGGCGGCCGGCGGCGGGGGGCCGGCGGGGCCCCGCGACACTTACCGCACTCTCGTATCGGAGGGGAGTGCTGAGGTACGTCTCTCCGTCTCTCACCGAGTGATGATCCCATCCCGCGCATCCACAGCGAGTCGTCACGTCCCTGGGAAGTGACTCTTGTAGTGAAATATAGATTAGGAATGAACTTTGATGCCTTTTAAAAAGTTTCTTTGTACAGTCAAACCGTACGTCGTATTTTTTTCGTCGTCTCTGTTAACGACCACCACTCCCGTTGTGTTCCCCATCGAGCCCAGCCGCTTTGTGCACTCGTTTTGTTTCGGTTTTCAGTAATGGACTTGATTTAAATCGACCCTCCATCGGTTATTAGCGCGCTAATCTTTCATTGAAATTTGAAAATTAACTAAAAATAATACAATACACGGAAATGCGTCACGCGTAAAGATATAATAAAGATTACATCCGCTACTAGTTCCCTATAAAGGGACTAGTAGCAGGGGGGATTGAATATCTCGCCGAGGGCACGATGTACCGAGGGCAGCACTCGTGACTCGCCACGTGTGGCGGTAAAGAATAGAACAGAATCAGTGTTGAATGGGAAGAGTCATTTGTCGTCGACTGACCGACTGATGGACACCCACTTTTATTATGGCCAAAGTTGAGGGCAATACTTCATCCACGTGCACGGACCGTAATACACATTACAATCCGAAATTGTGAGCCACTTTTGTAGACTAAATAAAATGCAATAATTTCACAAAATTTCCCACTCTCACGTTTTGTCATTCATAATAAAATTGTTTAATACCCCGAGACGTGTACATTTTTATTCACACCATTATAATGTAAGTAAACACTCGAATCCCATGATACGGCTAATGCCGTTATGCCAAATTTAATTCCGAAATTCCTGAGATCTTCCCGAGGCGCGAGGCGCGAGACGCGAGACACCGATTACCCGCTGACTGACCCGGTATCTTCCGACTAGCCGGGTTACCGAAACAATACTTCAAGAAGCGGCTTCATGGAGATGGTATCATTTCAGTTTTATTAATAATTTCCCACAAGTTTGTTATAAAAACAATAAAACACCTGTTTAAGTATAATTTAGATTATTATAATCGTCGGTTTGTCCGCGTCCGCCGAGTACACCCAGTACGGTGATTCGTCGACAACATACTATCTTTTGTCTTAACGATGGGTGGTTCATGCTTTTGACGACTTTTACTAAGCATTGTTCATTTTTAGTTTGTATGTATATTATAGTATCATATTTCAATGATAATATATATGATAATATCATAGAACAGTTGACTACCATAACGATGCCTATATATTACGTTATTAAATGTGATAACCCATCGTAGGCAGCTTTGTTGCAGCCGGAAAAATGTAACGCACACCCCCCGATACATTTGAACGAAGCACCTTTCGAGGTGCACTCATATCAGAGCGGCATTTAAGGTCTATATAATATAACATATTGGTTCAATCTTCTCCCCGAACATAATATCTACAAGCTACGTATATAAAAGAGGTGAAGAGTTTGAGTCGGTCGCGGAGCTGAGATACATGCTGCTTTCGTGCCGATGGCAAACTATAAAATTAAACCTATGGCCCGTGTTCACGGAATGAGACACGGCGAGATCAATCTCAGCGATGCAGTTGAGATAACACTCAGTACATGTATACGTGTTGAAATTTTGATCGAGATATAAGCTAAAAGTTCAAGTTCGGAATTAGTAGAAAGAGACGAAAACTCAAACCCGAGTACGTGATGTTCGATTTGAAAACGAGATTATTACGTGTGCGCAAACCATAGATAACTACAAATATTTATTCTGAAAAGTTTGACAAACAAAGGCATTAAATTACAACTATAACTACTACTGGAGGATTCAAATTTACCCAACTGATGAATTGTCAATAGTCAATGGATTGACATTTGACGTTTGATGTATAACAAGCGTGAAGTGAGGCGCGAGACGGTGAATCTTTGAGACTCGGTGTGTATCCGGTGGAGAACAAAAGCCGAATGCAGTTTCATGGGGAGTAACTTCGGAGGCAACTCTATAAAGAATTTAATGGGAGCATAATCCCTGTCTCAGAGATTGTTTTACTTACTTACTTACTTACTTACTTACTAGGTAATGTAGACAATCACTTCCTAAAATGATTCTCACACGGGTTAAATGGCATCTATATATTATTTTGAATGCCAATAATCAAGTATAATTAACTCAATGATCGGCTCTAATCGGCGCTTGCTAAACAACACATCTCACTCCGCGATGTGTCGGGAGGAATTTGAGTAAGAAACATCAGTAAGCCGCAGATTCACGTTTGCTACTCAAACAGTACAGGTGATTGCAGACGAGCGAGTGTGAGTGAATTACAAATGTACACGCCGCACACGCACACGCTGTAGGTTTTAGAAGCCAAGTGCAAAAATGGAGTTCCCACATTAGCTGTTGACACGGGCTTAATTTGAATAGTTATATAATAACTGCTTTGACGAACAAATTCCTGGAATTCCCATACAACCTTGCGCAGCAGACAATCCATACCTGCTCGTGACTGGTGCTCTCCTCCGACAGAGCTTCTCGGGTCTCGTTCTGTAACAAACATTCTATATTATGTTCATGAAAATCAACAAGTTTGCTTTCGATCAAGTATTTATATCAATCAATATAATATTAGAAAATAATTTTCGAAAGATTTTAAACACAGTTTGAACAGTAGCCCAGAAAATATATTTATTCAAATCGCCTAGTTACCTAAGCGAGAAGGAGCCGCGCGCCTAAATTTTCGTATTTTGTGGACTATCGGTGGGTCAGTGAAATAGTGTATTATTATAATTGTGATATTTATTGTGATGTCCTTAGAATGGTGGGCTGGTGTGCGTGTATGTGTGTATGCGTGCCGCACCGCCGGTGCGGGTATGTGTGGCTATAAAAACGGCGCGCAGGAGTGCGCGCGTCTCTTTTATCTGCGGTTCATCGGTTTGATAGTTTATACTATACTATACTAGTGATACACCTTGTACTAAATTGTAGCTTACTGGAATAAAAGATTAATCGTTTAGTTTTTGGACCTTCACATTACGAGGTGTACACTGAAGACGTACTAAGAAGTCAAGTACGTAACATTTATTATATTCGTATTTTATAATACAGTATAAACAAGTATTTAGTATTAAATAAAAGAAGTATGATTAAAATAAGCCAGTGATAATAAACGAGTTGTTTTCTTTCCCCTGACTTAATTCCATTATTTGTAGTCAGCTCTCCTAGTCCGCATGAGCCATGATAGGATCGTCGAGTGACATTTCAGTAGATGTTTCCGATGAACCGCCGTGACATGACCGTACCATTTCAGGTGGATTCTATAAATTCAGATCCTACCACTGTATCGGCGGTACCTTGTTTAATATTTCAATCCTTTCTTACCAATTTATTACACTCTTGTATACATTACAAACAAGAATTGTTGGCAATATTTTGTGTACACTATAAAAATGAAGTTAATGATATTGAATAAACGAATCGCATAAGATGTAGAACATTCATCAGTCTCGTATCATTGCTGCGTCCAGTCGAGTTTGGACACTCCGCGGCGGTAAACGAGCTGATAAACAGTCTTGATTTCTCAAAAAGTATGTAACAATGATAACATTCTAGGACAGTTTTCTTCTTCTAACGCCGAATAGTGCGACGATTACCTTGATCTCTCCATCCAGGGAGAAATCTCCGTCCCCGGAGCCCGGGTCCAGCGCCAAGTCCGCTCCGGGCAGCGCTTCGTGCGGTGGCGGCGCCGCCCCTGGCCGGCCCACGCTCGTGGAGGAGGCCACGCTCACTATGCTCAGCTCCGTGGATATCTCCAGCTCGCTCGCATTGGCCTGCAATAGGAGGTTAACACCCTTTCATATTGTCATATAATAAAACCTATTCTAAGTCTCGCCTACTAAAACGTTAATTAAAAATAAAATAACAATTTTAGATTTTTCTCAGGGAATTTTCGCGCTCGATTGCGTTTTTACTGTTGCGTTGGAGAAGTTACGAGACGAGGAGACACCTCGCAGGTGAACTTCTTCGAGTCGTCTGCCGACTCGGTGGCTCGGTCGCTCGACGCGTGCCCGTCGCCCGTCGAACATCGAACCCCGAATATCGAGGGTCACCGAACGATTATTTAAAATTACTCGTACTGTAACAAAATGACCTGTAACGACCTGTAACAACTTGTAACGATTCGTGTACAAACTTAAGCCCAAAAAAAAGAAATCAAATATCTCTGTGGAATTATTGATCAACATTTAAAATGGCACAATCACATTAGCGAATAAGAAAATGTATTTATATGTTCATATCATCTTAAGTGTAAATAATTTTAAAAAGGTGTATTTTGCTATTGTTCACTCGCTACTCCAGTATGGAATAATTGGGTGGGAAGGAGGATACAATAATATAATGAACTCTAAATTAGTGTATTAATTATAAATATATACATATAAAATCAATTTTGTCGAAAAATATTGTTTTAGCGTCACCGGGATTGGAACCTGGATCTTCATTTCTAATCCGGGGAACAAAATTGATTTTATATGTATATATTTATAATTAATACATTAATTTAGAATTTAAAATATCACAGACCTATGTTCTGAATAATTACAACTTCACAATAAGAATGTGTTTCCCTTAATAATATATGTTGTTTCAACGTATCCAAAATTTAATAAAAATGAATTGATAATTCTGGCGTCTGCAATTCGGTTTACTCAAAGGTATTTGAGATTCTGTAAAAATAATGTAGATGGCTTTCAAATAATGGAACGACAGGTGTATTAATTTGAAAAAATGTAACATATAGGTTCGAAAATTTGTCAAGAAAAATACTGGCGTTATAGCACAAAGGTAGTGCACTTCCCCGGATTGGAAATGAAGATCCAGGTTCGAATCCCGGTGACGCTAAAACAATATTTTTCGACAAAATTGATTTTATATGTATATATTTATAATTAATACATTAATTTAGTATTTAAAATATCACAGACCTATGTTTTGAATAATTACAACATCACAATAAGAATGTGTTTTCCTTAATAATGAACTCTGTAAAAATAATACAGAGAACAATTATCTAAGTAACATTAAAAAAAAAGATCAACTTTTTCAACACCCAGTTTTTGCAAAATTCCCAGTTCCCAAAATAGAAAACATTTACAAAAAAAGCTCAATTAATCAATTAATTAAAGAAAATAACACTGTACAATTTGAAACAAGCACATCATCAAGGTTTAAAAATAACTTTAAAATCTCCAAATGTAACACCAAACACTATCAGCAAAATTTAATATATTTAGGGATAAAAAATTTCAATAGCCTCTCTACACAAATTAAAGAAATAAAAGATATGAAAGAAATTAAATGAAAACTTTAAAAAACACATAATTAGAAAATAAACAATATTATAGAACACCTCGGAAGCACACAAATAGACAATAAATAAAATATATTATATAAAATTATTATCCCTCTCCAAGCACGAGAGCTAGTCTCTTTTTTGGAGAGGTAAGCGAAAAAAAAAACATGTAAAATACTTCATTCATGTTATATAAAAATTGAAAAATGTCAAATAAATCATTTTAAAATTTTAAAAAAAATTGTCATTTCGCATAACCAGATGAACATAACACACGACCCGGCAGTCAACCGCGTCAGTCTACCGATCGTAAACTTAAAATTACATTGAAAATATTATAATTTGTAAAATAATGTTTGATTCGTGAACGCGTGCTGGAATATATGCAAAAGTCATAAAATTTAGCAATTTCACTAAGAATAAATAAGTAATACAGGAAAATAATTTGATGGCCAGTTTGCGGAGTGTCTCGAGTCTCGAGTCTCGAGTGTTCTAAAAGTTACTCCGAAGTTAGAAGTCATTTCGCGTATAAAATATGTGTAAAATTTACCTTACCATTTACCTTATCATTACCTTTGCAAGAAGAAGCAGGCAGATGGTGGTCCAGACAATTTGCCATCTGGAAATATATTTAAAAAATTAATTCCTTTACTTTCAAGCGGTAGAATAATTTTCTTATAATTAATAACTTAATAATCAAAAGCAATATAACGTCGAGAGATTAATTATTAGGATCGATGAGGAATGTATCAGAATATAAATACATATTTAATATCGAGGATGGTAGGTAATGGTAATGCAGCAGCCGGGATAGTCCCCGGACTATTGGCGCGCAGTTCGGCTGCAGTGGCAGCCGAACTGCGCGCCACGTGAAGGCGAGACGATGCGCTCGGTTCCCAGCACGTCCGATCTCAACCCGCACAAATCAAAACGTGGATCCATTACCGGAGATCGGTCGGCAGACAATAGAGTGCTCGGAGGAAGTGTATTAAAACACTTTTGATTGTAAAGGTCACCCCGCCCCCGGCTGGGACGTGCGCGGGGTTGGAGTATTTGTTCGGTAAATTAAATTTTCTCTGAAGGGAAGAATGGAGGTTATCTCAGCTGATGGGTTTCCCACGCTGCGGATATGTGATTGCCTCCCTCGATCCAATCTCACCGTCAGCTTCAGCAGCTCGTGCAGCCGCTGCCTTTCGGCAAGCGAACCGATAAGGAATTTAATTTTTGTACTCTTTCGCTCGTATGCAGCACAAATATTCGCTTTTTTATTAGATTTTGATAGATATTTGTAATTTATCCAAATAATTTCGATTTAACCGACGTGCATCACAGTCAGCTAACTTTAGCTACGTCATCAGGTCATGGGGTTTATATGGGTAATGGGTAAACTCATGAATCTTTAATAATGGATAGCATCTCCCGCGTTTTATCTTAGCTTTCTGTTTTCTGTTAGCGTTTTTCTTTATGAAATTTAAATTGTAATAATTAATTAGTTTAAGTTTCGCACAATCCGGAACTAGAAAAAAGTCGGATCGTAATCAGGATCAGCTCTCGACAAATAGGAGAGCGTCATGGAGATTTTCCGCGGTAATTGATCCGATGAAGAGATCGGTCTCGGCTTCCGCTAATTAAATGTTCCGAAGGTTCAACGTTTCATCAGTTCGTGTAACATCATCCTCCGACTTAATTGAAATGGATTTTCTGTCGTCTCCGGCAAGTCTTCGTTCACAAAAACAGCCGGGAGTACTGTAATCGATTACTCGCGTTATTGCCGCGACTAACTCGCACTCCTCGCCGCTACCTCTCTCGGAGACCGGAGACCGGAGACCGCGGGGACGGCGTTCGGTTTATCCCGTGAGATGAAATATAATATAAATACAATTTGGGTGTCAACGACCAAATCTTGTCACGGTTAATTAACTGAATGAATTCCCGCAAATAATTTAATAAAGTATCTACATATAATGTACAATACAAATTTAGCACTAGGAATAGACGTCAACAGAAAAAAAAATTATCATCTTTATCAGCTCAGTGATGGCAAATATCAAATTTTAATTCGTTTTATTTAAATCTTTCTGTACAAATCCTCATATATAGTTCATGAACATCTTGTCCTAAAACATCAATGAAAATTGTTCAATAATATAAATGATATAATATAAAGAATAATAATAATATTTCGTATTATAAATTATGACCGACACAAACTACAAAAGGTGGTATAGACATCCATGAAAAATAATTAAATATGTCGTAACAATTCAAAAAAATTTTTAGATGGCGGGCCTTTTTCTCTCCTTATAATGAAATGTATTTTTCAAATACATATATCATTTAATACTCTTAATTGCTGATTTTGGTTTTCTTAACCTATCCGAACAACGGAGAAAGCTACCACTTTCTTTATCATCATCATTTGATAGTGCGCAAGTTTTCCAGGCACCTCTGGCTTCAGCCAAACTCCTCCAGTCCTGTACCTGTAATCTACCCGCATCTTCGTCATCAGCGGCCGGAGTTCACGGATGTTTTCAACTCGATGCAATGTGTGAACCTCGAACCGCCGCACGGTCCATCTAGATCATAGAGCCGCGGAATTACAATAAAATATAACTAAAAATGGTCCCATCGTGACACCCTTGACCATTACTTTCCGTCAACAGCGGCCTTCAACAAGGGTTGCTATAAAACAATGTGTACTACACTTACATACGTATATAAATACACTCAAGATCGGTTCTATATTTGGTCGTAACCGGATTTCTATCGCAAAATGGACTCTTCACCTAGTTTAATTCTTCATCCTCGTTTTTCAATAATTTCCCGGAAAGTGAAAAATCACATAAATTTGTGAATGCGCCCGCTGCATCCGAGTGCTACAGATTTTGTTGGCCCGGTGGGTCGAATGGCAAAGTAAGAAAGGTATTCTACCCGTAATAAAATACGCTTCCATCGTCGGTCAGATTGTCATATTTTGAATGGTTTATTTATTATAAATTTGAAATAAAACTTTAGATTATATATATTTTGAATCGAGGCTCGCCATTTCCACGTGCGCGGATAAGGCAACGACAGCTGCCATTCGGCCATAAGGTTTCAAAATTATTTGCATTAAGCTAGACAATATTATCTTATTAATTGAACGGTAAAGCAGTGCGAGCCTTGTCGGGTAACACAGAAACGTCTGGGCAGACGCGATGTCTCCGAATGGTGATGGAAGAATAGCGGGAACGCGGACCAGACGACACATGCCAGAGATAATGACAGAGCTGCAAGAAAAACATTGATGCAAAGTGTCGCTGCAAATCGCTTTCGCTGCGGTTGGGTGACTATTCGGATTCAGCTAAAACTAGTCGCGTTACGGAAAATTAAATATATCATATTGATTAATTCATATAAATATGAATTGAGTCTTTCTGAATGCAGTTTAGTATTACCTCGCACTTCGCGTGCGCTGCAGTACAGTACAGTAATGAACTTTAAATATTTAAATAGTCTGCCAACTGTTAAATGTAGAAAGCCAAGTATCAGTTATTATTCTTGATTTTCGATAACGTTCTAAAGGTATAAAAATCCTGTCAATGTAAATAAAATATAGACGCGTACAAGGAATACGCGTCACATCAATATTCTTACTATTTTCAAACGAAGCTAAGCGCTCGTAATATTGGTTTATATTCTATATTATATTATATATTAAAGTGCATGTATATTGATGAAACTTTGCTCTCGCGTGTCGGAGATTTGCAAATGTCGGTCGTTCTTCTCTGCGTTCACGCGTAAAACGCAACGAATAACAGCTCACTTTTTTATGCGAGATTTAAGACAATAGTTTCACCCGAGCACATCTCATTTATGCTTTGTGTGAGGTAAATGGCGATGAGAAAAAGTATATATTTACAGTTGCAAAATAGTGACTCAATATATAATATAGCGATAAATAACTTCATGCTAACGCCACACTCTAGATAGGCCTCATCTGTCTCAAGTAAACCTTGTGGGAAACGTTAAACTTGGGGAGTTAAATCGTTCAGATTAAAAAATATATAAATCAAAAAGTGATTTTGTAAATATAATATTGGTGAGTCAAGTACGCATTATTATTCTTCGTGAAATAAGCACGTGCACATATAAACACTCCTAATAGTTACATATTCCATTTTGAATGTATTTTGCCATAGCTTTCTTTTACAAAGTGACGACCTTTTGAATTTTAAAGACTATTTCTGAATTTTTGCTATTTATTTTATACCTATTGTCGTAATTTTGCTTCTGATGCACGTTGTTTTATTTATTGTTATTATTAGATATTTATTGCAGAATACTTCGCTTACCTGTAATTTTTATAAACACGGTTTCATATTGTTAAGGGAACAACGAAGAGATATCGCGAAAGTTCTCACAATAAGAGCTGTAGTTCCGTTGTGTTGTTCTAATAGTCGACTGTTATCGTAATGTGTACAAAAGTTATTGTAATCTATATACAAACACGTAACCTTCAGTCACGGCACCGCATTGGCTACCTACATATATATATACAAGAGTTAATAAGAAGATACTCTGAGTTCATTCACGACTTATTTAGTTATGGAGTTACTATTTGGACAGTAAGAAAACGACTAGATACTGGGGCTAGTGACTAGTTACGATAGAGAATGTGAAGCCCTAATTATCCTGACTACCCACATGTGAGTGGAAAAATCAATAAAAGTAAAGAAAATATTTGGCGCGTGTTCGGATACGACAAGACGCAGAACCGTAAACCGTAAACCGTAAACCGGACACTAAAAAACAGTCCCTTTAAAAGTTTCAGCTATCGATGAGTATCGTGAGAAAACGTATGACAGTAAACGATGCAAGAATAGTTCGCCAGAATACACGAGGATGGAGTTATATCGCTACGGGAAGCGACTATTAGACTAATATTTTAGTTTTTATTTTGAAGAGAATCAAACAGTATAATAATAATAACTGATATAAATTAAACACGATATATAAAAATAATATCAGTGAACTTTCTTCGGAATTAAACAGGCTAAGAAATAGTTCATAATGAACTAAAAAATAGTACATATTAACAAACTGATGAACAAAAAGTAATACTAAATAATGGAATATATTAACATTTTATTTTTTATTCTCGACACTAAACTTTGAATTTTGGTCGTAGATATTCTGTAAAATCTTGGCAAATGAAAAAACACTTTAATGATATATTATGTTGGAAATGATGTGATATTATATTGGAGTACTCATTTAAAGAATTAAATAATTGTTCATTGAAGGAAATAAGATAAGATGACGTCATCACCGAAGAGAACACGACGGATGGCATTGACCAGGGAACCGCAATACAAAAAGTTAACTTCTCAATTCCTGTCATTTAGTACTGATGACAATACTCCCACAGCTAACTGTATCGTTTCATATCGTCAATTTAAAATAACTTAAATTTGCCGAAAACGATTTTTCGTTCATTGTCTCGAAATATTACATCACATGAGTATAATTATTGTACCAATCCGGCCGTTGACTTGCCGCTCGGCGGCCTAGAGCGAGAGCCCGCAGCCGCAGCACTCGACGCTCGGTCTCGACTGCCTCGCGGTAGGGACACGGTCGTTGCAATACCCGCGGCTACTGGGTCACTCGGGTAGAAACTTATCGCACACCGATTACACTTTTTCAATGTCGGGTCAACGTTTCCAGATACAATAGCCACCGTTTACACATAACCGTTAATTCGCGAATAAACCCAGCGATTTCGACATTTCCCTGCAATTTTTCTGCATGATACGTTTATAATTAGAAGAAGAAAACTGTTCTGGGATGCCCGTTATAAAGGATTTCATTCTTGTATACCATCACGCAGTGTCCGGTCGCGCTCGTGAAGAATATTATGCATATTATTCTGCCTCACGACATTATTTCATTTTAAATATTGTTTACAGTGTGCCAAAAACATTATCCTCGTTGTGTAATATTTTGGAATTGAAATATACTACCTACCGCTGGTATATAGGTAGGAACTGAATTTACAAAAACTAACCCACTGAAAACCGATATATAGGGGATACTGAATCAAAAATGAGGTATATGTTTGAACAAAATGATACTGAACCGTTACCGGGTTCACAATGTTTCAGTTCTAGATAGTAGATAGACACGTATTAAAAATATGGTTCGAAAATGTTCAAACTACGCGCGCCTAGACTCGACCACCTCAGAAATGTAAGCTTTCAAAAAAAGTCGTAGTTTCGATTAATTGAAATATTTTACTAATTTCAAATTATATGTTAAATACAACAAATGAAATGTAACTTCGAGCGGCCGCACAGTAAAGCTTAACGTGATTTTGTGAAAACCTCGTACAGCAATATTTTCCGTAACGGTACAGAATTTATACATACACTTTGAACATTTTCGACTCGTAATTTAGCCAGGTTTCCACACATAAAATATTATGCACTCGATCTGTTACACTTTATATAAGTAACCCATAACTAAAAGACCAACATTAAATTAATTATTGGACTCGCATTTTTAGTGACGCCTCGAGGACGACCGATCACCGATAATTCATTCCTGTACCTCGAAACCATCTCAATAAATGGCCTCACCTTGTTAATATTCGTCCAAGTACTTACTATCGAACAGATTACGTTTCCTCCCCCTAATGCGCACGTCTGTACTGTACTTACTGTAGTTCCGCCGCCATCCAAAGTGTTTTTTTTAAGAAAAGATTTTCATCTTCGGTCGTCACGGGTCGAGAAATTTATTTGGAAAATAAAATAATATAGCGATATAAATGTACACGTGTTTCGGCTACTGTCGGGTACTAATTCTAATTTATTTAATATCATCAATTGATACAGCGGTTACTTTTGGTGTAACATGATTTTTTTTAATTTTCACAACTAAACTTTATACTACACACGCGTTGGGTTATTGTCACTACTATAGTTTCGAGAGAGACTATCATCTATTATCGAGGGGGACTGCACCTCTCACAGTAGTGATAACACAATGTGTGTATAGTACAAAGTTTAGTTGTGAAAATTAAAATAATCAACTTTATTTCTTGTATGTGTAAAAAAAGAGTATTTTAATTACAATCCGACTTCACACAGGAGAATCTTATCTTATCTTAGGGAGGGGTTCGGATGATTATGTTTTTATTAATAACACAATTGCTTAAAAATCTATTGACAGATAACTTACCAAATATTATTCCTATTATGGAGACACTTTTCCTCTTTTCTAAGCTAAAATACGTGTGCAAAGACGATTCCTGGTCCGGAACAGCCTCCCGTTATCTTGGCTCGTCACACACTTATGTCACTTCCACGTCACACTCGCCATACACGAACACACATGAACACACTCGCGCAGCTACATTACTAACTACTGCAGTTTTTATATCTCTGAAACTGTGAACACTCACAGCAATTTCTCGCTACGGACATAATAGCACACGTACAGTACCTATTAACATTCTCTCCTCCGCAATCTTTCATTGAAATGACACGTAAACAGTGAACACGAGAGAATGGATAGACTGGTAGTATAGTACTACTGATCACAATTAACAATATGAATACATTATTCGCATTTAATCACATGTTTGTATAATGAATTCTTTCAATAATCTGCTACTCCGACGATTATTTGTATTGCTGTCTTAAATGTTCATATGCGGAGACGCTACCGTATACACACATCGGACAGTATTGTTTCCAGTGGCGTAACTATGGCAATGCATCGGGGCCCACGTTAGATGGGGTCCCAAAAATTTCGCGCCCTACAATCTATTGAAACATTATTTTTGCGAGTATCGATACTTTTTCCAGCGTTAATAGTAAATCCACACTGAGAAATGAAGTTATACCATTTAAAAAATCGTTTCTCACGTGTATTGCACATTATCGATTATACAGGCCAATATTTCCGATCGGAAGCCTCCATCGCCGTAAAATGATGTCTTTTTTAAATTGTAAGTGTTAATATTATATGAGACAAGAAACTAATTTTGCTCCTAATATTCAATGGATAAACCATGCAGTACTAAATTTGTATACCTTACACACGATACTTATACGGAGGGCTCTTTTTTCCATTCTGCATTGGGGCCCAATTTTTGTAGTTACGCCGCTGGTTGTCCTTCAATATACTCGTATCTCCGTTTCTGTGCGAGTTTAGGAAAGTGTGCTTTAAGAACGAAGTATACAATAATTATTGCGAACAATTTAGAAAATGAACCGCCTAACTGTTGACGTCGAATAATAAGACCCATAATAAGCGACGTTGAATTGAATAAGGTGCTAATTACAAAATTAGTAAAATTGTATCTATATTTAACTTTGTTTAGACACTGAGCACAGTGGTCACTATGATCTCAGCGGTATAAACGATGTTCAATGTAGATACCATTTTAAATGATGTCCAACCGCAAAGTTAACGGTACAAACATCAACAACAATAAAAATTGGTCCCCAATGCAGAATATAACAAGGCATTGGGCGCCAATGTACGCATTCTATGCAAGTATTTCGCGGATTAACCATTAAATAAAAATAAGAAAATTATATACATACTCGCGACATAAAAAAATGGTCTGTTTCCTACCCCAGATACTGAAGGAGCGTTTCTGTATATATTCATAATGTAACCTTTGTAAAATAATTTTTTTACTTTTTATGATATTGTATATTTCTCACTGCGGCGAAATAAAAACAAATCAGTCCATACATTTTGGTCCCGATGCACCGCATCGAGTGCACGATGTCGAATCGAATGAGGCCCCATAGTACGCGATGGCCAATCGAACAGAGAAGTTTGAAATGAAAGATGTTAATTTGTCAGATGATGACTACGTAGCGACAAGTTTATGGCCACGGAGAGTTCCGGCGACTGACCGCGGAGTCGCGTCACGGAGTGGAGCAATCCGACACTTTTGTTTTCATTCAGAACGGCCAAATGGGGAAAACATTCCTCGGACCGTCGGCGGCGGAGCGGATTTAATTAATATTAGATTAGAAGTAGGTTAAGATGAAAATGGCACTTAATACTATTCTGGTTTGAGTGCCAGAGATGCAGATCGCATTCACACCTGCGTAGTAGTTTGGCGCGCATAATAGGTACTAGGTACTGTTTCAAAATGAATACGCGCGTGCCGCGTAAAAGACCCGGAATATAACATCTATTGGATTGTCGCCGTTTGACATTTGAATCTGAAATATAGTATTTTAACCATATTTGAAAATGTTATGTTGTTCAATAGTATTTGAATATTTTATGTATTTATTAATGCATACATTGTTATTCACAGTTGTATTCATAATGCCAGCCTCACCGGGCTCTGCCCGTTCTCGGACGACGAACACAAAACCGTCTTATTTAAAACGAAATGAATTTAAATCGAATACAATAAGGATGGTTTAAAGTAGATAGTTGAAATTATAAAGTAGATACAAAACGGACTTGTAGTTTAGTTATAGTTTTAGAGAAAGTGGTGCAAGTATAAAGTTATAAGTATCCACCAAACAGTAGGGATCGTGACATAATATCCACTAGAGTAGACACACAAACTAAAACTAAATATTCTCCACCGTTAACGATTCCATTATCAGTATCTACTTTGTAAGATCTGACATTGTAGACAAAAATAATGAGTGAGAACCCAATATTAAAATTCTGTCCTAAAATATTGTCTATTGAGGGATCTTATTTATATTATATTTACGGCCTTATTTATAAAAACGTGTGCAGCTCGTATAAAATAATACATCATAGTAGAAGTACACAAGCAACGTCCGAATATAATATACGTATATGTAAAAAGTAAATTAAAATAATGTTATAAAACAATTTAATTTACCTACGGGTTAGTCCAGTATTACATTAAAAAACCTAACTTACTCGCTGTATATTATAAGTCAAGAATGTAATATTAGCTCGAATGCAGTTTTCCTGTAAAAACAAAATGACTATATTACATTGCATCACAGTCAATATTATAGAACACTTATTTATATTTCTTTGTTTCGATATTACCACTTGTCTTAGAACTACAAGTATAAACACGAGGTGCGAGGAAATAAAAATAACTGCTATAAAATATATCCACATTACAAATTTAAAGTCAAAAGAGAAAACATTTGATCGGCGGCCACCTCAAAGTTGAGAGCCAAAAAATGTTGAAAAGCGTTTTGAATTATAGTGGAGATTGAATAGACGGGTACGTCAGTACTAAATACAGCTCAGAGCATAATTATTGCAACCTTTAGCGCTGCTGTAAAAAGAGCACCGCGTACATTATTATTTACTAAAAGGCCCAACAGTAAAATAAAGCAAACGCGTGAAAGGTTTTCGATAGATTCTAAAAATAAAATAATAATAGTTGTCTGGTGCCGTTAATGCGAGAGCTAGAGCAAATTGGTTTAATCTGTTATGCATAAGTGTTATACGTAACAACTCTCAATCTTAATTCACCGACAGCACAATGGACGAAAAATAGATTAGGCATCATTTATTATAATTCGGGAATTAAATTCCACGCATGTACTCGTACCTGACAAAACCAAATATCTATTTAGCGTGTTCTTATATAATCAATACATAACAGACGAGAGAACAATATGGTTTACAATCCAATCTAAAACATCCAAATTATTCTCTTCTGTGAGTGTAGAAGTGTGGCTACCGTTTGCTGATACGCGGCCGTTTCCATTCCAGTCCAATTACTCCGCTTGCCCAATCTGCCAGCATTGTTCTAGCACACTCCATCATATCACACCACAATACTCGCCTCTCGTACAGAGTACTCGTATAAGACTATACGCGAATCTGCTCTCTTCTCGGCGATCCCGAAAAACAGGACCCGCCGATCTCGCATTGTAAAATGTTAAGTACTCTAGAAACTTAGTTCTGAATATAAAATTATTTTATGGATTTCGGTAGATTTCGCACGCCATGGAGGCGTACCGTGAGCCATTATAGAGTTAAAAAATAGGCATTTAACAAAATAAAATAAGTCCTAAACTAAAAAAATCCACAAAACAGTCAAATCACTAATCTGGAGTATAGAACCGTATGGAAGAAAATTGCGAACAATGAATTAATACAAAAAATAGGTCGGAAGCATCTGAAATAATATGGTGCCGAATAAGCGGTACCTAGAGTCTAGGCAATCGATGGTACAAAACCGACACACCTAATTGGAATTATTCTATTTAATATATAATATCGGTAGGAACAAATAAATAATCTTACTATTGATTGCATACGTTGTACGTAGCAATTAATTTGCTACAAAAATGTAATTTTGTAATAGTTTGTTGTTTTTGAAACTTCCGGCGCAGTGTGAGGTGTCTCGTCTTATAAAGCGAGAAATCGATCGTAAAGCTGAAATTCGCACATTTGGAGCTGTAACGTTGCAACCGCGGGAGCGCCGCGTGACGTCGGCGTCCAATTTCTACCGAAAATCAGCCGATTTCATCATTTATGTAGAGTCCATCTCGACTGAATTAATCTTTAAAATACAACAATTGTCGGCGAATAGAATGTTGTTTTATTAACTTTGTTGTATTGTACCGGGATCTTAAACTTTTACTGAACTGAAATATTATTAATTATTACTCTTATGGTTAAATGAAACTGAATAAAAATTAAATGTGTATAGAGAGCGTTGACTGACTGAATTATATAAATCTATTTTAAACCACTTCTCCTTCAAGTGACATTCCCATATCGCTGTAGCTCTCTTCTAGGTCTTTTACTTCTGCATTCACTCCACTCCACTCCGGCAACAGGCTCAAGAATGTTTTCCTCGGTAGCCTTTCTCTTCTTCTTCTTTCTTGTACCACTGCGGTAACGACCCGAAGTCTTGTTGCATCTATTCGTGTAGTCCTCGGGATAAATTTGTTATCCTTTATTTGTTCAAAAATGTTTTCATTTCATTAACAAATTTTAAACATCCGAGTGTTTCTAAAAGTTACAGCCACATTTGTTTTACTCCTTTATATCCCAAACATTTTATATTTGTAAATGGACTGTTGTTGAATCATTTCATTAGTAATTAAACTCCCTCACCTCACAGAAAATATTCTCAATTAATGTGGGAAATAAATGAGAGAAAAAAATATACGAACAGATAGATGTTTAATGAAAATTTAAGAACAGAAATCATAGTTATTACCACTCCACGCTTTTGACCTTGACGAACTTACAATAAGCGAATTATAATGAATGAATAGACGAGACGATGAGAAATTAACTTAAGAACACAATAGGAAATATTCAATAAAATAAAACACCGACATTCGTCATGATTATAAAACGAAGGCAATATTAATATTTTATTAAATTATCCATTATAAACGGTACAAACTATTTTTTTAAATATTCGTTCCAGTAGGTTTTTGTAAGTTCGTATAGTTTGTTACAAATTCCTATTTTTAAATGAAACCGCTTTAATTAATTTGTAAGTTAATGAAAAATGACGCATGCTCTCCAACTCTTCAGAATGAAGCTGGCACCGTTACAACACAAACAGATTACATTTAACCGTGTCACTTAATGACAAAAATTAACATTTTGCATTATTATCTATAAACAAATTTTATGAGCATTTTGGAGGCATTTTAATACTAAGCTAGCTCACGCATAATAAAGGAAATCTTAATATATTTTTGTGTACAATTTTTGAAAACGATTTTTTATTGAAGATGTAGATATTTTTTATAATATATGGGATATTTATTTTTAAAAATGTGTCAATTTAACCCAATATACGGATATTATAAACTAGGCAAAATTATAAAAATAGATAACAAAGGCGCTGCCGTAGCGTGAGACGAAAGCTTTTGGAAATTGCACATTACAAAAAAGATCAATAAATTAATTAAGGATTCCGTAAAGTAATTAAAAGTACTGAAGAAACCTACTAATAATTATTATAATATAACTTATAATTATTATAAAATAGCGAATAAATAATTTATACATTTTCTGTTTCCGAAAACTAACAGTGCTGAACATTTTTTTCCTTGCGAGACTTTGTTCCGACCATTTTAATTTAAAAAAATACTGATCTTATTTTTATTACGTTATTTATTATATTATTCCATTAGTTAATAAAACATCTCCTGACTAAATAATACTCGCCCGGTGATCTGGCGGTCGAGGCTTCGAGCCTCGTTCCAGGCCATCGAGTAAGTCCTATTTTCGTAGCACAAGTTACACACGCTCAGTTAGCATTTCGTGTACGCATCTCTATTTAAAAAAAAAGAATCCCTTCTTCCCGATTAAACTGATTTGACGGTACGTAAGTATTTATCTCTTCATATTTATATTTATTATTATATTAGTTTTTTATGAAATATAGAATATTTTTTGAGTTGCTTGATTTATAAGCTAGTTAAAACTTTGAATATTTCAACATCTTTGCATATGATTTAAGAAATAAGTTTTTCTTTAGATTGCGTTAATCCACGTACATCCTTATATGTGATGCTCGGTGTATTTCATCACTCATTTGAACTCATTCGGACAACAATGCTCTAGACTATTTGGTCTTCCACATAATTGCATATTTAGCGAAATGCATCGGCGTTCGGCGGTGTTTCTGCCTGAAGAAGCGTGTGCCGCACGCGTGCGCAATCAAAACTGTTGAATTGGAAAAGTGTCGGCGGTTTCAACACTCGGCAGGCTGCGTGCGCTACACCAGCGGACGTGCCCGTGTTCGTGCGCTGCACGCGCGCACGCGCGAGCGGCGGTGCGGGTGAGGACGACGATGGTTACGTTTCGCGCTGTTTTCATGTTTGTTTCCGTTTTCTTTTATTTGGATTAAGTACCGACCGACTTATCGGAGGGCGAGCTGGAAACACCTTTACTCGGCATTGCATCTTTACGGTGGAAAGGTCGCTTTGTAGATCAGCATTATTAGATTAGCATCGCGAAGAACATATTATGAATCGAAGAGCCCTTACCAAAAGTGTTATATGATAATCATCCAAAAGGAAGCACGCGGTGTACTTGTAGGAAAGGAAAGGTGCGAAATAACGATCAGGAAAGTTCTGCATTAAAGAGTTTACTCAAAATGAAGTAAATATATGAATAAGAAAACTAAATATTACTTCAATAGCATTAGTGGGATCGAACTGCGACCTCAATTTTCAAAGTTCAATCATGTAACTTTTATTTTTCACGACATTAACGAAATGTTTGGCCGTTTGAAACTCCGCTGAGCGCGAGAGTTGTAAGATAAAAAAAGCAATTGTGTCTTTCTTCGTGTAATATTTTTTAATGATATTTGAGGTAAAACAAAAATCAAAATAAATTTAATTTAAATTTCGTTTTATTTTGAAGGGTTTTATTTAATCTACGAGGTCGGTGAGAATCCTCAAATCGCATCACTCGACTCTGACACAAACGAGAATACACCGGATTAAGTAGTAGATTCAACGAAAGACCTCGGCGGTGCCGGAGAAGTAGGTTCGACAGAGAAAATGATCGCTTTACTAGCGAAAGTTACTTCAATAATAGGATGTGCTCATATTCTTTGCTGATTTTGCGTATACATTTTATAGGCGATGAGATAAAAATTGGGTTTCTTTTATATTTAGAATTTTGTGAATAATTCAAAATAATAATTCGTAAGAATTGCGCGATCAGAAATCGAAAATACCATGGCTGTGATTAGAGTAAATTTTGGCATTCAAAAATATACAAAACGAGATGAGATAGAAGGTAGGAAAGTTTTTCCAATTCAATGTCACCTTTTTGGAGGAGAATCTCTCTAACGATAGAGATGAAGTTTCCTCTGACATCCGTGCTGGATAAAGGGCGACAATGTGGTCCGCGATGCATCGTGACTATCTGATCGGTCGACCAACCTTATCCAGGAAACGTGAAGGTATTTGGTGAACATATTTATAATTTCAAGATTCAGCACATTTTACTTTATTATTTTAACCCAAATCGCAAACGTATTTAATGTCAATGCCAATTTAAAACTGAGAACTATTTATTCACACACGCTGTATCTACGGAACAATAAAATAAAAATTCAAGGAGAGATATTAGTAATTTAACATTCCAGATTGCTTATTTGCTATTTTTATATAATATAACGCATTTTAGAAAAAATATGTAATCCTTTTATAATAAATGTACGTTTCGGTTTACGCTGACTGTGACATCACTGTGAGATGAATTTTATATAATTGAAAGTAATACCTATGTATTATATATGTAACTAGACTTGATGGGGATTTAAAATAATGCGATAAACCATATTACCAGCATAACAAGATATAAATAACATAATGTAGAGTATGGTTTGTAAATAAACGTATATATGTTAAATTCACGAACGCATACATATTATATCGTTCTACAAAGACAAGAGCATACGATATTTACAGTATGCTGATTTTAGATGTCGGTATCCGAACCAATTTTTTAGAAACATAATTATTAGGGATAACAGAAAACGATGAGCGATGAGCGCGATATATCTGACTGAAGCAGTTGACGCAAATATTCACCGTTAATACTGACACAAACAAAAACTATATAAAGTTGTATCCAATGTATTATACAAAGTGAAATAGAGCAATTTATTTGTTCATTAATTATTGATGTTTTTAAACCATGAATAATAATTTTGTCCTTCGTATTCATATATTATTGCAACGAATGTTTTCTAAATACTCGTATACAATAGCAGATAACAAGTACCGATAGCAGATAGCAGATAAAATCTTACCTCGATGTTTTGTGGTGCACCGCATTTAACATTTTAAAGGTGGTTTCTTTTTCCTCTGCAGTCTGTTCCGAAGACAACAGTAACACTATTATTTATCTACAGCGATATATAGATAATAATTTCAATCATTTACAGTCAATCAAACGTTTTCTAAAAATGTCATGATTTTACACAACTAAAACTGAAATATCACTAATAATTGTTGTCGTCGAATTGTCGAAAATATGATCGGTAGATAGATATCTGTAATCAACACTGTATTATATTAATTTGAAAAAACAAATTGAACGACGGCAGATCCATCGCTATGAACGCCGCAATCGACAGTGCTCGAGCGCGTCGGGTTTCCTACTGGACGCTCGTCGATGTCTCTAGGCAGGGACGCCGTCAGCCGCGGAAATCGGGCGCTGCGACGCTCTTCACACACTGCGTCACTGCGGCGGGCGTGCTGGCGGCGCGGCTGCTCGCAGCGGAGTGTTCGCGGCCGAGCGGCCTGCGACATTATAAAACCACTCATTTTCCCGCGACATTATAAAGCACTTATTGTCCTCCGCTCCCCTTCGCGGGCGAGGGCGGGGCGCGGCGGGGGCTGGGGGAAGAAACCCCTCGCGCGATCATCATTCGAACCTGCCTATATTGTTCGATTATTGATTACTTTTCACATTCATCGGTATGAACTCGTTTTATAAAGAATTTACTCATTCTCTTTAAAAAGACACGGGCAAAGACCCGGAAGGAAACACGATGAGATAATCTCAGAGATTTAGTTGAGATTCACCTCAATACCGTGTACACGTGATAAGATTTTGATCTGAAGATACGCTCAGAGATCAGCTTGAGATTGGTAGAAAGAGACAGCGAGATTCGACACGTCCACACAAACGACACCTAAAACCACCATAGATTCATATATTCATCTATCTAAAAAATTTGCATTGTTAGCGATTTATCATTCATATTAATAAGGCGTTAAATTACAAACATATATACGCTTTACTGCTGCTGGGGATATCCAAAATCACAATGAACGAAAGAAATATTTGACGTTTGACGTACAAGACGAGCGTGAAATAAGGTACAAATCGGAAAATCTCTGAATCGTGGTGTGTAAACCTCATTGGAGTAAAATCCATATCTCAGATTGTCAGGAGCAGAAATTCTCTTTAAAATCTTAGAAGATTATTGCATTATCGACTGTTAGTAGACCCCTATTAAAATTTTGATGATCTTCGTTTATGTAGCGGTGATAAGATGATGACTTATAACGAAGAATCGTTTAACGTACTGTCGCTTTACACGTGCACATATTTTGAATATATTGTATTAATATAATATTAAGAAACAGACGCACTTTTATTATATAGTAACAATATTTGAAAACGAATAAAATAAATCATGTATATAATCTCTATTGTACAACTATAATAAGACCAGTGGTCACTTATGGGTGCGAAACGTGGTGCTTAACACAAATCGAAGAAAACAAATTATATATAATACGAAGAGAAGGCCATAGAGCCGCGTAAGAAGAAGAGAATACTTACATTATTTTATTATTAAAACAATAACAAGTTTCTAGTTTGATTAATGAAAAATTACTGTTGTTAATTAATAATTAATGTTGTAACGTCAAGTCTCATCTATCTTAAAAATTAGCCAAAACTATTTATAAATAGCACACTAGATCACAAATAAGTTAGAGCTCGTACTCACTTTACCTAGTTTAAATACAAAACGTGAAATAATGAAGGATAAGAATGTCCAGCACGCACTCCTCGGTTGAATCGAATATGAGCTGATGCAGAACAAAAGGGGTCGGTGAAATAGTGCTGCGAGAAGTACTTCCTTGAGCACTTTCTTAATCTTAAACTTATATCATTTAATTTACTTCCAAAAAACAGATTGATGATGTCGAAATAAGAGGGGGTGATTCACTTTTGGGCTATTCGGAAAGCAAACCATAAATATACTTAAAAAGTTAATAGAAAATCTTATCTCATTTTTTCATTTACTTAATTATTACACCATTTTGCGGTAATCCAAAAATATGTCCACAATTTACAACTTTTTTTTTTAATGTGAATAATTTTTATCAGGCACTGTAAGATGAATGATAAATCTCGGTATCCAGACAGACGAAGAAAATTCATGTTTAGTTTAAACGCTTCATGGCTAGATACTACGAGTGGCGAGTGGGAAGATGAAACTTAAGAGAACAGTTGCGATGAGAAAAGAAATCTGTAATTTAGATAAAAAATAGTTTACCATGAGGAGGAGAACTGTCGCACGCACTCTGCCTCGACTGTTTCCGCCCAGAAGCAGCTTAGGGCGCGGGTATTCCCAATCTACTTGTGTCCGATGTGCAGCCACAGTTACCAGACCTCCCGTGTACTGTATCGCAGGTACACGATACTTACAGTTAAAATAACTGTACAAAGAGATTATTCTGATTAGTACTGGACTCTAATGGCATCCATATTTCATCATTTGATCTGATCCTCCAGATCCAGCACCCTGCAGATCTCAGGGATGTCACCGGAGAGGTGCCTGTTGCCTCTTCCGTTCGGTCGGTCCGACGGGTGGGGGATCTTTCTCTTTCTGTTCGTTCTTCGACGTGTCCCACCACAACGAGCTTATCCGAGCTATCTTCCCTCTGTTATTTCATATTAAATTGTTTTTTTAATATTCCGTTTGTGTCGTAGAAATCACTCAAATGAAATAAATGTACATAGTTTTGCTGAAAACCTAAATGCTTTTATATATTTAGATTAGATAACAATACGTATTCGAGTACAGCGTGATGAGCAAAAATTGTAGAAAGTTTCTAGAAAAAGTCAACAAAGTCATATTTATACCGAATTGTGGGCGCGTCCATATACTTACATAAAATATAATCCATTTAAAATATGAAAAAAGTGTAATTATTTTTCACTAAATCTCATCGAACCACGGTGGTGATTCTTGTTCCGATGTGAAAATTTCGCATCTTTGGGTGGCGAACCGAAACAGAAACGTTCCGGCTCATTTCGAGCTCTGATTAAATGACATTTGGATGTTGGTGACCGAAGACGATCTTGTGCCTAGATCCACTCTGAAGCCGTCAATCATTTCATTTCATTATCTGTGTTGTTACAGAAAATATACATTCGGTATCAACTTGTTATTATTATGATTTATTGTGCGCGTAGACGTCTCGCAGTGGCCGGTCGCGCGACGAATATCATTATTTTTAATAATGATACAATGTTAAGTATACTGACTCGAGATATCGTTGAAACTAAAAATTCAAAAAAATAAGTCATCGTTTATAATTTTATTAAAATAAATAATTTAATAAAATAATATTTAATCTTCAAAAACCAAGACGCTGCGTTATTCCTTAACGCGCTTGACTGAGAACGTTTCTCGTTTATTAAAAAATAAACAATTCCGTATTGTTTTAAAAAAATCGTTTTGAAAACGTTTAGTCAAGAAGGAAACTATAGAGTCAAGCTCTGGACGTTAAAATAAGTCACCATTAGAAGGTTGGAAGCACTTGAGATATGGCTGTATGCTGAAGATCTCCTGGGTTGACTGCATTTTAAATGAAAACGTATAAATACTCCTTGATTTTTGACCTATTCTTCGCAATGATAAAAATGATGCAGGAATCATAGAAAATAACAGAGACGAAGATATTATATTATAGAAAGAGGTTATTTTGGGCACTTGAAAAGAGGTTCAATATCATTAACCACCAATCTTCAATAGAAGATGGCACACGAAGAAGAGTTATCACTAAAACTCGTTATATCCTGAATATCCTGAGGCGCGAGAGAGTGTGGACTTTTATTCCTACGAAAATCATCTGATGGTGTTTTAAGTCAATCGAGCGTTCAGGTATACAGGATTCAAATATTCATCATATTTCTTTGTAGAATATACAGTTCATTTAAGAATCACGTATTACTTGCGTGAATGTCAGGTAGCATTAAATAATGAATTTATATTAGGAAGTTTACAATAGAACATTTGAAAACATATTAAAATATCTAGCCACGAATTGACAGTTTTAAAAGAATTTAATTTTCCCATCCATCACTTAATAGGCCAATTTTCCAAATTACCGATGTGGCAAATATACAGTAACTGGCCCAAATAGTCGGGGTCACGTGGCTCGGTCGTGCCCGCGCTAATTCATTAGGACGGTAATGTCTCCGGGGGCCGAGTGGAGATGTCGCCCGATTGGCCGTGCACCAGTTGCGGGAGCCGCTGGAGATTAGTTCTCGGTTCTGCATAATGAGCGTTACCGTACTTCACTCCAGGTACGGGCGGTACATTCCGACTACTTTATTGTTCGTTCATTTGCTAACCCCGTTTCTGGCGGATCGCTTACTGACTACTGATGCACTTTTAATTCGTCCTAAAAGTGTTTTAAGGTTTTAGGTGTTAAAGGAGACGCACGCAGTACTTCATTAAGCGAACTCGGACCGTCGAGACACGATAAACCAGAGATAACGATTGATCCGTCGTTTGGTTTAATCTTCCCTACACATTAAATGCAAATATAATACAAAATTGTACTCTTTCGAATGTACACCCTTCAATGACCGAACGGTTGTAGAATAATTGTCAATACACGCTGAATTTGTGTAATCCAAAAACCCTTACTCGTACATATTTGGATATGAAAATTATGAAACTGACGTAGGAATTTTGATGTTTTTGATATCTAACGCCAAAATGGAGGCATTATTAAAATGTTCCCGGAAAGCTAAACTCTGATAGATGACCGAAATCGAAAACGTTTCTTATATACGGAAAATGTAGAAAAGACTGTTGTATAATACATAAAATTACAAATTTAAAAATATCAACGATTTCATATTCTCACAAGGCGTGTATATAGTAAATCTATTCACAATAGAATGAGGAAGTTATAGATTATTTTAGATGGTTCAGAGATATGGAAGTAGTGAAGAGATACCCTCTCTATCCGCTAAGGAATATATATTTATTCAGTACTAAGCCCATCCCGTTAGATCAAAATCCGAATCGAGGTGGGGAGTGTTTTTCTCTAGTATCATTTATAATAAATTAATGACGTAATATGAGACTTCAAAAGCACAAACAAAATACTTAGATTGATGGAATGGAAGAATACTTTCGTTAAGGAGAGAAATCCTCGGGACTTCTGAATATGTATTTTTGAAAATAACTTATGAAACATGATGATTAGTTCAAAACAATACATACAATTATTTTATGAGTTCTTTTAAATACATTTAAATTGAAATGGTTCACCCGAGTCAACATTCAAGGGTCGACTACTTGTAACGATGACCCCAGACTCTGCCCACAAGGGGGACTCCTCCCTCCTCCCCCCGGAGTAGCCGTAACATCTCCGTGCTGGCTTATAACCAGGGGCGTGCACTGAATACAAGCAAAAAAGCTGTGCATTACTAAAGATTCTGAACAATAAAAATACATTTTTATCTTAAGAAAAGACCCTATAAAATTCTATGCGTTATTACCCGTATTAACGTAACCGTGGATATATTTTTGCTTAACCATCAACAGTATGAAAAATTGTGACTCATTCGTATTCAACTTCATTGCCATTCTTCTCCGTATTTTGCTAGAACGCACGCGTCGGTCGCGTTCAACTTGTTTGTTCAATCCCTATGAGAAACGTACTAAACTATATATTTTCTTACTCAACCTATTGGGCACCTTTAAGGCTGCCAAAATTTACTTTTACTCAAACGATTTGTGCATAATTCGAAAGGGAAATTCTGAAAAAACTATGTGAAAACACTTTTACACAATTGCTTCACTAATTAAACTCTTTTTCACAGTTATTTCAACGGACAAGTTATATTTTCTGTCACTCATCTGTGGAGTGCGAGATAGTGTAATATATATTCAAGTCGATTATTACTTTGAAGACATCAGTACGTACAGACATATATTTTAATTAATAATATAAATTCAATCTGTTTCTGTTTTTATGAATAAGTTTTTAGTTAAGTTTTAGACCGTTATCTTTGTAAAACACCGCGGCAAACAAACATGGAATTGCTCAGCAATAATGATGACATTATACAATTTTTGATTATATAATGTCCATTTTCTCAGTTGTCTTATAGTGAAAAGAAACGGATAATTGATAATGGTCGTCCAATTCCTGATTTAATTATAAATAAACCATCTTTGAAATATATTAGACATTTTTTACGTAATATTTATTAAACTGTTTGGATTACGGGATCAGTTTATTTGAATAAGATGTTTTGTCGGCCGCGCTTATTATTTTCAAATTCAAGTTGTATTTGGAATCTGGATGCGATGGCTTGAGCAATATTTCTACGGCTACGAGCAAACCCAAAATCATTATCAGTCGGCTATTACGTGGCATAATTTTGGATCCGACGAGCAGCGCATAGAAATGTTATTATCTAATGAAAGTAGAAATATAATTATTCGTCATAATGAAAAAGTAATTGACATAACTTGTTTTCTTGCAATTCGGGAATTACCCTTTCGAGGGCATGATGGATCCGACGCGTATCATGGTCATTTCATAGAATGCGTGAATTTATTGGCTAAATATGACGGGTGTTGGAAAATCGTTCGCAGGGTGACACTAGATCGTTATCAATATTTAGTGGATTTTCTAATAGGATTCAAAATGATCTTATTTCTAACATTCTAAAATTAGATTAGTAATAATAGACGAAACGCCAGATTTCAGCGGCTCGGAGCAATCGTCTTTCATTTTAAGACATTTTAATGGATTCAAATGAATGATAGGTTTATAGGTTTTATTGATGTTAGTGCAGATCGAAAAGCTGCGGCATTATCAGAAATTGTTTTAAATAAATTAAAAGATTTTAATTGTATTACAAAATTGATAGCGCGAACTTACAATGGTATACGTTTGCATATATACATATGCAATCGAGACAACCGCATCCGGTTTCCGTATAGTTACGTAAACGTCGTCGGTAACAACATAACCTAAGTTTAAGCCTACTGCACGCCATTGAATATAACTCCGTTTCTTTCATGCCGTATTCGTGGTTCCGCTTCCAGTTACGGTAGAGCTTTAATCGTGTAATGGAAGCTTATTGGGGAAAATCGTTATTTTTGTTCAAATACACATTCGTTCAACTCTTCGTCGGAGCTCCAATTTGTCCCTTGCGAAAACTAAGTCAGATATATAATATTATTAATAACATCGCAGTACAGAAATATTGATTACTATTAGGTAATTCTTATATTAATATATTATTGTTTTTTTTAAATAAATTTAATGAGTTATTTAAAAGAAATATTTACAACAAACACTTTTATGCCTCCTTTCTCCTTCGGTCCAATCAATTAATAAATATTTAATTAGCGCCAGTGTTGACAACTTGAGAACGGCGAACCATTGTTTATTCCGCTAATAATGTTTTCATTCTTCCTTTCGTCCGAGCACCGCAGTCGTTTCTACGTTCGTATTTTTTAGGTTCGGGGTAGGCAGAGAGGATAGAGCGCCACATTACTCTGTCCTGACACACATTCTCGCCTCATCTACATTCATACATCTTACAAGCTTGCATTCGTACATCATACAAGCTCTCCGATTGTTGAGGCTTCTAACTGAACCATCCTCAATTATGTGGTTTACCTGGTTGTGTTAGGTCTGCCATCAACACTTGCGTCATATTTCTTTCTTATCATTATCTCCTCATTCATACGTTTCAAATGACCAATCCCCCTAAGTGATTCTTTCTTAATCTTACTCACTATACTAAGATCACCTTTACATTCTTTCCTTATTTCTTACTTACTCTTTCTTTCCTTATTCTTTCATAAATGAATTTACCACATATACTCCTAAGTAAGCTCATTTCCACTGCATTCAGTCTACTTTCGTTCTTCTTCTGCCAGAGTCAGGCCCCACTTCCACGCATGAATGTCGGTACCGAGACTCCATTGTCGATCGCCAGTCTCGCTTCGGTTGACAAGTTTCCATTAGCTATAATTCCATTCTAGTGAGCAAAAATGATTATTTGAACACAATAGTTCAACACAATATTTACTGTTAATATTTCAGAAAATGAACGGATGGTTTTACTAAACATTAGCGGTTCTAAAATGTTAACGTTCAGGAAGCTTTGAAATAATGTTCTATAATAATTTGGTTTCCTTCATCCTAGTCTGTCTTTTGAAGTTAAAAGTTGCGACTTTAAATCGCTTCAGAAGAATTCGAAAAATGATATATCCCTCATCCGCACCATCCGCACCATCCACTTGCGCGCAGTCGGTAGAGAGCGCCACAGTTCTGTCCTGACCGATCGTTCGTCGGCGCTCGCAGAGTTATTCATGCTCGCACTACTCACTTCCTTATTCATAATTCAGCCGGAGAAGCTCTGAGAGATTGAACCTGCGTCGGATGAAAAGACCTGGTCCAGGCGATGCGATTCAATATTCAAATAGGTTAAAGTGGAAGAAGAAGAACAAAAATAACAATTACTACTCACTTCTTCATTCATAATTCAGCTGGAGAAGCTCTGAGAGATTGAACCTGCGTCGGATGAAAGGACCTGGTCCAGGCGATGCGATTCAATATTCAAATAGGATAAAGTGGAAGAAGAAGAACAAAAATAACAATTACTACTCACTTCTTCATTCATAATTCAGCTGGAGAAGCTCTGAGAGATTGAACCTGCGTCGAATGAAAGGACCTGGTCCAGGCGATGCGATTCAATATTCAAATAGGATAAAGCGGAAGAAGAAGAAGAAGAATAACAATTACGATGTAAACATTGTTCTGTACTTGCTCTGACAAAACTATTTTTTAATAATCGTATACAAATAGAATAATTTAATTTATTTATCTTGTGCGAAAACAAAAATAATTCATTATTAATATTGCAGTAATTTTAAAGGAGAAGAATTTTTTTAAAATAATGTTTGTCACATCAATATTATTCAACTTAAGCACTCGTAGTATGAAAAATATCGCTAGCTCGGTCGCGTCAAATCATAAAACACAAATTACTCTCGAAACAATGTAATAAAACAATCACGTACGTCACACGCCTGATGACGTGGCCACCCGATACGAGTTAACGTTGTAACACATTAGATCCAATTAAATTAAGGAAATTCAGATAATCCAAACGTACGAATGCTCGACTAACTTTTAAAGGAAAAATGAATGTTTTTTGTACAATAATTGAATGCCACGCATAACAGCTCTAGGACAAGAATATTTATTAAATATTAATTACAGTTGAATTATTATTAAATGTCCTCGTCCTAAATATACGTAATAATAGTTTTGTGTACGCTTCTTCGACCAATTTAAAAACACCTTTCAGCGTACCTGTCCGTTGCAATGTATCCTGCAATACGCCTGAAACTTCAGGAACGGAGGGCCAGGACACCGGGAGCGTGATATATTGTTATTTTTATTATACGAGGAACTAAAATGTTAATGTTATGTTAGCACTTGAAAAATTCCCGATAAAATATAATTTAGAGCGTGTGTGGCGAATCACCGTTAAGTAAATACAAATGCTGATTTGATTATTTCGGCTATCTGCACCGATCGGTATCAGATCTCAGTGTGCCTCCGGATCTCTATAAATATCTATAATGATCTCGCGAATCGTGAAGATTAGAGGAAATGATTAATACATTTTGTATTTCAACAGCGCAAAGCCGATTTAATTATCATTAAATGTATATGCAGGTTGAATTATGACTAACTAACAAACTTACTATCAGAGGATAGAGAGGAGAGAGCCCCGTACTCTTGCGTCCTGACACAATTCTCGCCTCCGCCTCATCCACATTCGTACGTCTTCTCATACAAGCTCGTCGATTATTACACCGATAACAGTACCGTCCTCCGGTATCTGGTTTACTTGGTCGAGCCGAGTCTTCCGCGAGCCTGTGTTTCTAGTGCGCGGTGGTGGTGAATTATAAATACAATTATATTAATTAAATAAGTTAATATTTTAAATAGTTCGTCAATTTCCGAAGTTTTCAAGAAACAAAAATGTTTTATTTATTTTTAAAGTACGGACCGTCCGCTATATGTAATAAAAATTCATATTTAAAAAAAATTGTTTCTCATCTTACTCGTGAAATTTTAAACTGAACTTAAGATAAAAATTTAAAAATGCTTTTCTATACTTCACATGTTTAACTTCGAAGAGCTACACTCGGGTTACCCTCGGGTCACACTCAGGTTACAATAATAATCTAATACTTAATCTGTCGATAAAAGGCTTTACTGTATCTTTACCTTTTTAACTGAAATAGATCATTCTAAAAGCGACATTTTATTATTTGTTCGATTCACTTTAAATTGCAATCGTTTCCGGGAAGTCCTCACAAAGATCAAAAAGCTTATACCGGAAAGCTGTCTGTAGCATCTCGCACCGGCGGAGCGATGAGACGAAATTACGAGTACTAACCGAGGAGAGGTGCGGTTCCCACGCTTCCGCTTCTCAGGTCACTTCTCTCATCGGATGAGCCGTGTCGTCGATACTCCGCGACAATAATTGCCTTTTCTTATGAGATTACGTCAGTTTGTCATCAATTATCGGCGTTAGAAATATTTTCAATATTGAACTGTAAACAGGACGGATTCCATATTCGTACCGATTATTGTCAGTGGTACTAAAAATAAATGGAAAATGTATATATGATAAAAAACATTGTAATTTTAAAGAGCAAAGTTTAATTATAAAATAGTAAGAAGAGCGGCGTGACAGTCGTCCGTACGCACATCCGCCCTCTGTTTAGTTCCAACAAGTCGGACTCCGCGAAACGTTACCGAAACCGGTGTCTCTAAAAGAATGAAAAGAAAGACCGCAACGGGATTTCGGTGTTGGCGCTTAACCGCGCTGAACGCCGAACTGATGTTCGCGCAAACTTAGATAAATAGTAAAAGAACTAAACTCAACTTTTTGTTAATACGAATAGCGAAAGACATTTCCTAGATATGTTCTAAATATCCACCATCATAAATTTAACCATTTTTTTCGTACTTTAATAATAAATTATTATTTTTTCCGCGATTATATATTCGACACCTGTTATGACAAAGTTGCGGGACATTTGTCTAAAAAAGTGTATATTTATTTTTAAGAACGCCGTTTAGCGGATCCCCGGCGCGCTACACGGGTTGGCCCACGAGTTCACATCATTTCAGTGAAATAACAGAATATAATAAGTAATGTGAGTAAATATCTTATTTTTAAAATAATGTATACATATCCTACGATACAAAGACATATAACATGTATTTCCAATTGACCAGTTGCGCGTATTTATAAAATGATTAGGAAATGCATTTTACAGGGGATGAAAACACTGCTAAAGCATTTTTTTTATTTGAGCGTAATTAAAATAACCGAGACAACTTTTATTTGAGCGTAATTAAAATAACCGAGACAACTTTTATTTGAGCGTAATTCAAATAACGGAGACAACTTTTATTTGAGCGTAATTCAAATAACCGAGACAACTTTTATTTGAGCGTAATTCAAATAACCGAGACAACTTTTAACGATATTTTGATCGGAATCTTTTATTTATTTACTTCGTTTATAATGTTTCTCAACGATCATCAAAATATTATATAAGATTACGTCACATCGTGCCTCGGGTGATAAGCTCGGCTCTCGACTGCCATAGACACCCCGGTACCGACGTCAGGCGACATGGCTCGACAATATCAAACGGCAACCGAAGACCGAGACACGACACCGCTCGCCTACCGGTCGTCTTCCCGACCGCAGGCTCTGGATCAACCTTCGGTAGCTACTCGCACGCAACTTTGTAAAACAGTGTTGAATAAATCGAGTCTCGAGCGTAAGTAGTTAATTTCCTTATTACCTGCTCTAGTAAGCCATCACACACTACTCGCACTTCGCGATCACTCGAACATAGTGGAAAACCGGGAGATATAGGGCCCCAGTTCCCGCGCTTACATCCTTCTGATCAACACACATACACCGCGACATAATCCACACTTTCTTTTGCCACAATCCAATTAAAACACTTAAATCTGATGACCCCATATCTGGCGATACACATTAGTTACTCGATAGTGGTCTAAGTATCGTATATTTATGGACAAATATTTAATTCCTCCATCAAAGTAAGCCTTTCGGTGCCAGAGGCAGGCACTAATATATTGAGCATAATTAACCGATCGCGCGGGCTAACAGCCGGGGCAGCTCTCCAGATCGCCGATAATTCCACTTATATTCCACTCTGAATATGTATCAAATGTAAAAGTAGATAAATATTACAAATTACATAAAAAGTGATTTGCGAACATTCCCACGAATTAGTGTTTGCGATATTTCTCCAAAACGGTTATGTATTCTTATGAAAAACGAGAATTCTTCTTTAATTGGAGGCTCGTCAGTCAAGTTGATACTCGGATTATTGTCTCGGTTTACACACGAAGACTGAGACGGTTATTAGCGTAACGGCAGATCCAATTTGTTGGGAAGTTACCCGAAATGTGAGATGATCTGCGTTGCGAGATAAAGATGAAACTGCGACTGGTAATGGACCGGATAAGATGTTATTAGTTATTACTACTCGCGGGAGAAACATTTCTTCTGCACGGCCTTTGTCATCGTGACTCACCGTTTCTTTATCTCGACTAGTAAAAACTCCCATTCGCTTAATAATGGATTCCGTTACTTTAAACTTCCTGAGAAATTCCCGTATTTGGCTGCTTATTTTTATGAAGTATTTTTAAGATTATAATAATTCACCGAAGTGAAGGTCAAAGAAAGAAGACAAACGAAATAATTACCGTTGGATTGTAGGCTATGCGGTGCAGATACCAGACACCTAGTCCAAGCAGAGTTCGGCACCTCTGCCAGATTTGCATCGACTTGCTAATCCGGTACCCGGTACTTACGATCATATTCCACATTCCTCCGATCGACGCGACTCTGCACACTGGATGGTGGCAACATGTATCATTTCTCATGCATCGACATATTTAATAGTTCACTACTTTCCTAATTAAAATCTACGAGGCTATTTTAGAATCAAAATAAATCATTTTTACCTCACACACACACACACACACACACACACACATACACAAAATCAATTATTTTTCTAATATGCATACATATTTTTTAAATAGATATGCTACCTCGCTTCAATATTTCCTAACTAAGCTACTAACGCTTGTGAAATTAAAATAGGACTAATGACACTTTGATATCTGAGAGTCGGTTAAGATACGTGCGTACTGGATGCGTCATGGTAATCAGTGCGCAAAATATATGAGCTGATGATTCATGACGCTGAACGGTGAACTGTCCTTTATGCGAACTCGAATTGAATCTCCGAGAGAAATCTCATCGGTGAACTCGGGCCAACAATGAGACTGATCTCCGAGAGCCGCTGAAGGTGAGGATATACAGGGTGCGTTATTCTAACCCGCGTGCAAAACATACGGGATGGTGATTCATAAATCATTACATTTATTACAACATTGTGTTTTATAAATAAATTAAAATACAGTGTCATTCATATGTAATGGGACACTCGCTCAGTAACCGAGTGGTCGTGGGATTAATCCTCGTTCCGAGATAGCATGTTAGTCCTATTTTTCACATCTTTTTATTTGGGGGTGCACAACTCTATCGATGTATTATATTATGTTGTTGATATATATATATATATATATATATATATATATATATATATATATATATATATATATATATATATATATATATGTATATGTATACATTCAAGTTATATATATATATCAGTTATATTTGCATTTATATTAACAGTTCTAAATAAATAAGCTTTTAAAAATGTAATTAAATAAGATCGCTTTAAACACGACTCGGTAGATGATGTCAGCACTCTGCGACGTTTCATTTTCAAATCATGAATGGTGTATAACCCGAGAGACATATTTTCTGCGCCATTTAATACTCAATATTTGAAGACATTAATAAAGTACAACTACCCCATTCCGCACAGGAAGAGCTACAATTGTCTTGCGGCGAACGCGCGGTGAAACGACGCGTCTATCTATCTACAATTTTAATTAATACTAGGGAAATGGAGGAAAATCTAAATATTAACACGTTTTACCAATTATTATTATGAAATCACGATACAAACGCAATTGACAACTACGTACATCCAAAAATAAATGATAAATTCGTAGATTTTAGTCACAATGCGACTCATTCTGAAAGAATTTTGTCGAATCTTTACATAACTAAGCATCTAAAAACAGTATTATTGGAAAAGGGAGGTAATTTACCTCTACGGCTTCCGTTAAAAAATACAGGAACGAATTTCGATACATTCTCGGTCTACGTTCACCCGCTTCACCGACATCACTCGTTTTCCTGTAAATCACGTTACGTAACGCGTCAGCTGACGACTGAAATGTCCAAAAGTCCAAAAAAGACAAGTATAAAATTATTCACACGAGGGGCTAGAAGTCAGTCTGTTATTTTCACGACTCGTCTGCAAAACCGGAGTGCAAAACGGAAAAAAAGCAAGCCATATTTAACCAGAAATAGATGACCGGAGTAGCCAAAAGGTAGATTCACTATTTGTTTATTTATCACCCTGTTTTTTGTAAGTAGTTATTTTTTAGTGCTAATATGCGGATATTGTATTGTATTGCAGTAATATGCAGAATTTGTTAATTTTTTGTATTAAAATACTCAGTCCTGTTCGCGGCGCGCGAGCCATACCGAGAATGACAATAAAGATCGATCATACTTCTCGGTTCGGTCACCTCTCCGTATAAAGTGACATATATCCATTATAAACACTGATTCAAAAATCAAAAGTTTTTAACGTATTGTATTAAAGTTTTCATTTTAATAAATCAATTTGAAGTGTCACTTTATAAAACCAATAAAGTAGCTCTTCCTTCTTCCGTCGCTCTGTGCGAGTGTTAGAGTCAGTCGTACCTCCGTACAATAATTAAAGCATTTGTTTAAAATATTTCAATGTTGTATTTTGGCGGGAAAACTCCCGGAGGCAGTGGAGGCTCCATTGCGCCAGCCGTGATTGACACTCGATGCTATCGGGCCTCCGCCGGAGCGGCGGCGACTCCGGTCCGGGTTGCGCAATCGGCCGATGTTTGCGCGGTATTTGGGAGCACTTTCGGTTAGCCGTCAAATACTCAAATATGAATTAATTATCCTCAGACGTGAAGTAACGACGCGGCGTGACTCTGCCCCGCGCCGCCCGGCCGCCCAACTAGGTGAAGGTCCCGCCGGCGAGGGGTGGCTCTCCGCCGCTGCAGCCCGCCCCGAGACATACTAGATCCGGAGACTGGGGACGGGCATGATAAAACATTACGCTTTGTCTTCCTATTACTTGTCCTCAAACTAGGTGTAGACTATTGCCAAGAAGGTCAATCTCCGAACTACTGTAGGCTGTAAGTGACAGTCGATAATAGAGAAAATTGTAAAAACATCATATTTTTCATTTGTGTTCCCGCCATTGTTCAGTATCTAATTTATTTATTACCCGAGTATTACTAATTCCAGATAATATGTATTTCATCTCACTTATGAATAACGACAACATTTAGAAATGTAATATTTATTTGAATAATAAAGTAAAGTAATAAATAATACAAATCTGCCTTGTAGGAAATGCCTATTTTAATCTGGTTATAATATTTTTGAAATTCTAGCATTTGATATTTTATTATTGCTAATATTATTTCTACATTATCCGTACGTCGATATCTTTGTCGAGTTCCAATACCAATAATTCATTACTGTTGATTTCATGTATTCAATGTGTGCAGATACGCTGAACCAAATATAATAGATACAGCCTTATATACATACTATAAAAAACGAGCACGGTTATTTGGGCGACGGACAATTTGGCGACGGCGAACGGGCGACGGTCATCTGGGCGACGGCGAACGGGCGACGGTCATTTGGGCGACGGACAATTGGGCGACGGACAATTGGGCGACGGACAATTGGGCGACGGACAATTGGGCGACGGACAATTGGGCGACGGTCATTTGGGTGACGGACAACTGGGCGGCGGCGAATGGACAACGGTAATTTGGGAGACACGATAATAATGCAATATAAATAAATATGCAATGAAAATATATATTTTTTATTATTTGAGATGGGTACGACTTCTTATGATATTTTATAATGGCGTGGATGACTTAAACAAATAATAAAGGAAAATCTGTTTCAATAAGAAAATTTCTTTAATCGTTCATTAATGAGTATATTTATCTTTAATTTCATAAGTTTTGATAAGTGATTTATATTTTAGTAATATTTACAGAAAAATCCTCCAAAACCTGTGCCTGCTGTGCATACAGAATTTTTTAAGCTTCTACCGCTCAAATAACCGTCGCCCGTGTGAATCGTCTAGTCGACTATCGCCCAGTTGTCGCGTATCGTATAAAAATACAATACAAAACAAAATAAATTGTTCTCAGGTTGACACGTTACAGAATCTATCACCGAAGCTGATGTCGCTGCTCATCAACAGCCGTGTTACAATCGTAAGCCATATTAAATAAATCATAAGATAGTCAAGTGCAATTTATAGAGGAACCTAAATATGTGTTTGTATTTTAACAATATTTGAATCCAAGCGTCGATGGTGGTAAAGAGATCTATCGGAAATGTTGTATTTCATTTTATTCATAACGTTACAAAAGAGTGCGAAGAACTAACATTTCTGAATGTCTGTCTGTCTGTTTATCTGTTCTCCATGCACAGTCTTCGACCTATCGAACTCAAATTTGTATAGCCCTATAACCTGCGCAAAACATAGGCAACACCCCCTCCCCCTAGTTTCTCTACCCCTTCCCCATACATTTTGTTCAGTTTCACTCTGGGATCCTGAAGAAAATATAGTCAACCCATCCCACTCGCCCAAATATTTAACCCCCCATCGTCCTGGATCATATGTCGCGTTCATTGTGAGCCCTCAGGGTCCGTATAACTTCTCTTATAAGTTCAGCTGAACCGCTGCTGCGAGTAGGGATAGGGATCGGCAGTATTTCATATCGTTTAACACGTAAGTTAATAAAAACATAACTGCAATTCTCGCCACAACGACGTGAAAAATGATGTCCTCTAAATATGAATTTGATTACAGGTACAATAAATAATAATTATGAATGTAGATAGACTTCCTTAACTTAACGTTAGCTTCCTCTGTTCCGCATATTCCCTACATCCAATGGATAATGCCGAGGAAATGTCTTCTCAATATCGTTCCACACATTTGACCTTTTTATAGCCGTGTGAATTAATTGTGAATATTAATCATTTCACAGTGTAGAGGCTGACCCAGGCACCTGTCTCCCGATTGTTATTAGGTATAATGCTGCATTCACATTCCCACAACACCCAACTATCGAACACGCTGCACGCACTGAACATATCTGGCCTCTAGCGGAATTCCTATTATAGGATTGTGCTTTGTCCCTATCGCTATTGGATTACGAGTAAGACAAAACATATATAATATTAGGAAATCGTTGACAATATATTGACTACCTTTCATCTCGCGTAGTCAATCATCTGTCAAATATGTTCGTAATGTTCACGTTTGTTCAATAATTATTTATTATAAATATGATCTCAGTTTTTCCAAGATTGTCTTTAAGTGGAATAAAAAAGAATGATTAATTAGATATATATAATTCAAAGTTGATACGTAAGAACGCCGTTTGTACAATTCCAAGGAGAGCAATACAAAGCAATTCAAAACATAGGTCTGTGATATTTTAAATACTAAATTAATGTATTAATTATAAATATATACATATAAAAATATTGTTTTAGCGTCACCGGGATTCGAACCTGGATCTTCATTTCCTGTTCGAACCTGGATTGGAAATGAAGATCCAGGTTCGAATCCCGGTGACGCTAAAACAATATTTTTCGACAAAATTGATTTTATATGTATATATTTATAATTAATACATTAATTTAGTATTTAAAATATCACAGACCGTCTGTTCTGAATAATTACAACTTCACAATAAGAATGTGTTTTCCTTAATAAAATATTTAACTTCTATCTGTCACTTGTTACTGTGGAGAGACGAATTGAAATACACGGATATTTATTTTTCAAAATCCAATGTTTCCTCCACTTCTCAAGGAAGGAACGATCACTTTGAAGCTTTTTAGCATCAACAAATAAAACTAAAACAATTGGAGTATTTTTATATTATTTAATTAACTAATTATTCAAGGATGCTATTTTAAACATCGCCTTCCATTCTATACTTAAAAATTCTAATTTCATCAAAATCAATCACCGTTACTAGGATATGACGTCACGGCATACTAATAAACTAAAGTAGATCATTTAAGAGCTCGAAAATATAAATAATAAGTTGTGGAAGTTGGCACAAGTTGGCACACGCGCGCGGCGTCGGTTGTGGCGAGCCGAGGTGGCAGCGGCGGCAGCGGCGGCAGCGGTGACCGCCTCCGCATGTTGTTCAGCTTTGTGATGCCCGAGTGATAAGATATCTTGTTTACACGGAACGACTAGATAAAAATAGATTATTTTTAACAAAGAATTAGTACTTGCTCGTCAATTAATATTACGAATAAAGTAGCGGTGAAGCTTGGTTTCTGCATAATAAACACTAAACTACACTCAGTTACACTAAAACCAACTTGTTTAAGAATTATGAAAAATTCACATATCACGAAGATAAAACGTTACTGAAATATTAGACAATGTATTATTAAGCATCATTACGGGAATATTAGACTGTTACGGGAATACTAGACTGTTACGGGAATACTAAACTGTTACGGGAATACTAGACTGTTACGGGAATACTAAACTGTTACGGGAATACTAGGCAAAATATTATTCGGAACCATGTGTTAAAAAAACGCGGCCTAACCTGTTCCGTATATATTTAAGTATTAAAATATCGCCGTGATTGATGCAAAAAACAATCAAGTAGCAAAGAGATCTGTAACTTTCTAGATACTGCCCTGATGTCAAAAGCCCTTGTTATTATAATATATGGGCAATACGTTAGCACCTTTGATAATAATATGGTAGCAATGATAATTATCTTATTTGATATGAGTACCTACCGGTAACACACTCACCTAGGGGTACGATCCTCGTTCCGAGAGACCATTAAGTTAATCTTAATCTTCATAGCAGGTACCGGTTAGTTTAGTTTGGAAGATACTAAAATATTCTTGAGTTACGTAATCCGTTTGCGCCTATTTAAAAAAAGGATGTTTAGTCAACACTGGCACTACACGCAAACGGAAAAAAAGAACACATATATAATAAAGTCTAAATAATCCGATCAAACTCTTACCTGAAAGATAATATTTACTAATTGTTTTAAAACAATAATTATATAACTTTAGATTAAAATTTGGAATAAATGAAAAATATATCTCGCAACGAAGCATGTAATTAAATGAGTTCTGGAAGGAAGCGCAGTGCGCGCGTATTTGTCTTAATTACTCACCGAAGCGACCTCTAATACCAATGTTAAAACATTAACATTTGTGAATTTGTACTGATATTTCACGGCAATAAACACTCGCGGCCTTCTTCATTAAACAGCCATAACTGTAGGGAGCTGCGTCCGATGCAACGAGTGGCCTAATTTTCCGCCAAATGTATATTAGTCTCGAATATGATCGTTGAATAATTTGATAGAAAACTTCACAACTGCGAGCAATATCCTGAGCGGCTAATTACAACCGCGGTACGATACCCGCCACTTAATTTATTCCAATCAATTCTCAATTCTACTACAAATAGTTTTATTTAATTAGGATTATTTCAATATTTATGAATTTTGGAAGCAAACGAAAATATTTATTTTAGATAAGTAGGTAGGTGTGAAATCTACTCACTATGTGCCATTTCGAAATAAACCTCTTATTTATGTATTTATTTAGAAAGGACTCGCCACACCTAATAACTTGAAAAAGACATTGATATTTTCCCAACGAAATATGGTTGAGAAATATATTATGCACTATGTATTACGATTATGGAAAATACTTGTAGAAGGCGAGAAACTCTAGTATAAGTTAAAATTTTAGTAAAAACCGACAATAATTCGTGATAAGACAAGATGCGATGCACAAACTGGGCTCAATGCGGAATACGTCTCCCGCGACCGAACGCGAAACGGATCCTCAGCTGACGGGTCGAGTCATGCGACAATAACAGTCGTTTGGGTCATTTTAATATTCAACCAGGCGAGGAGAAGAGGCAAAGAAGTGTAGGGAAGCTCCCCGATTACCCGATGGAAGAACTAGCCGGCTGACAATAGAGATTCTTTCATACCCCTTCCATGTTAAATTTATTTCTGCTAAGTGTTCTGAAACTTCGACGACCGCGCCCCGCGGCGCTATACAACAATCGGGACCGCGATAAATACTTATTATGTAAAAGTAACAAAATAAATCGTACAAATACAATTATGCGTATAAATATACATGTACGAGTATACGTTTGTCTAAACTGTCGCCGATTACATTGTAAAAGCCGTCAGGGATATCACCACAACCGCAGAGATCAAAGGCACGCGGAAGAATTATTAAAAGTAATATATGGATATTGATATATTATTAAGGTTTATAAACAGTCGAGTTTTGAATACGACGTTCAGGCGAGTATGTGCAGGAACAAGCGACACGATGTTTATTTGATCCATAATTTGATTCGGAGTATCAGGCGGGAAGTGTAGAACAAATGTTAATATTATAACAATAAGGTGTAAGAATGGTTAGCGCCCGGCGGGACCTTGATCGTCGCCGCCCAAGGAGAGTCGGGCGGTGCCGCGCGGCGGGCGGAGATCTGGCGGGAGAAACAATCGGTCGGAGATAACATCTGAGGCCGCTCTTGTCCTTTTGTTACAGAAGCCTCCAGTGGACCCTGAAAACTCTCGTTTCGACAGCGGCTACATATGATAATCATGTTAGATGCCCTAATCTACCAAAATAACAGATGTCAAGCGTTGATAAACACTTTCCATATCACTTTTGACGTGAAACCAACCCTTAGCAATTTTTTTGGGCTAGAATAAAATCAATTAGTAAAGGGAATCTTCCGGTTTCCGTCACTCCCAATTTTACGAGTACATTGTAACTTCTGTTGGAACTGTTTGATTTTAACATTTAACATTTTAACGGTTTAGGTTTTCTTTCATGGTCAACTATCAAATTAAAACTTATAATATTTACCTAAAAGGACTTGAAGGGGGTTAAACGGTATTTGAAGTGTATCTATGAGTAACGTGTTTGTTCAAAAAAGATAAATAATAAAAGCAAGAAAATATATAATTAATAACAATTTATTATGCGAGTCAACATTTATATAATTACTAGATATTATTCGAGTAAATAATGGATGAGTTGGTACTAGAGACGATAAGGTTGGCAAATAAATAGAAACGAGATTAACCGCGGGAAGCGATGCGAATGGAGCTTAGAACGCAGGTATCGTCAACATAAATTATTCGTAATAACGAAGCTCCGGTACCAACATTAACAAAATACGATTGAAAGCAGGCTGAATGCGGCGGATTGTTCATATGCGATAAAGCGAATAACTAATGAATTAGGAGCGAAGGTAGATTTGTTTGTAACAAAGGCGATTGAATTAAGAAAAGTCACTGAGATGGTTAAACCCGTTTCCTATGTGGACCATTCCATTGTGTTTTTATTTTATATTTAGAGAAACAGTGTAACAATAATAACTGATGATAACATAATATATACAAATAATACCAGTGAAGTCTCTTCGGAATTAAATAACTAGTACATAATAAACTAAGAAATAGTATACTCAAACAAACGAAAAGACTTTTACATTAAAATAAACAATAAACTAAAAAATAGAATGTATATATATTTTTTTAAATGAAAAAAGAAACAAAATAGTGTTTTTAAAATGAACACACAAGGTGGAAAGGGCAAGGAGGGGAGGGAAATGGGATGCAATTTAGGTTAATAGTTATCGAAAAGTTAGCGTAGTTTAATATTAAAGGAAAGCAATTTATTGTTGAAAATGTCCAAGTTATTAGAAGAATTTACAACATTATATTTTGACATAGAGAGCGGATCACAAAACAATTTTTTACGTAATTAGTTCTACCAAAATTTGAATAAAAAATATTATTTGATCGTGTTGGCTGTGTTTAAAGTTATTTGTTCTAATATATAGGACGAGTCGACTATAAGTTATATAAAATTTTATAGAGGTAGGATAAATCTTGTGTTCACACGGCGAGAACCGAGCGAGCGTTAAAAGCAACAAGAACGAAAATTCGACAAAGGAATTGCGAATGCGACTTTCCCCTTTTTTTACGTCGTGGTTTGTGACTAGCTGAAGAATGGTATTATTCTCTCATTACGTAGAGATTGGCTATGCCCTTGTGATTGATTTAAGATTCGTCAAAATTTATAGTAAAGTTATTAACTCGTAAGTAGCGTCGCAGGTTCGAGGAACCCACCTATCCATCGAAAGTTTTTTTTAGACTTGACGGTGCTCGGCGCTTGAAGGGTGACGCGGCGATAATAACACAGCGCAGATATCGGCCGAGTCACCCGTTTAAAAGTTGGCTCTGCATTTTGTATGAAGAAAAATTTAACCATCAGATATAAAACGACCTCGCGGAATGACGAGTCTCGTCGACGTATCCTTACGGCCGGTCCCCGATGATGTAAAGGAACGTATGTACCGGATGCGTCATTCTAATCCGCAAGTGAAACATGTGCGATGACGATTCATAGGTCGTATATATCATACCAGTTCTTACGCACTGTCGAGTCGAATCTCCATTTCATCTGCGGGCGGCCATTGTAGGATGCGTGCGTAGAGATAATCCAATAAATTCTTCCAATAAAAAATTATATTCTACTTAATTTGAAAAAATATATATTATTTGAAAGGAATTAAAATATTAACTTATTTTCAATCTACAATTTATAAGACGCCAAACATGAAACAAATTTGTTGTGCGTGCAACAGCAGTAAAATAGCAAGGCTAGGTATAATATTTACATTATGTCGTCACATGTTTGTTGCTTTTTATCTGGTTCTTATTTAAAAATATAAAAAGATCCACTAAAGAGCTGAAACAGAAATATATTAATCACATTTCATTTATTATCGTACCAGTCAAATAAATCAGCCATGGAGAAGGCCACCAGAAGAACACCAGCAAACAGTTTTGTAGTGATAAACCGACTCTTTTGTTCGCGGCGAATTCGCGTAATTAGGGGCTAGGTGATCTTTTGGAACTAAAGAAACCTATATTTACAGACAAGGCTAGCAGATTTACTCAAAAAAGAAGATAGTTCCACCGATTGAGCACGAATAATGGACGCAGCTGATCGCGTTATTTTACAAGTAGTATCTGACACAATTCTCGCCGTCCACTGCATCATCTGGAAGGAATGTGAACACCGAACACCAGCTACCGTCCAGTGGTAACAGAGGAAGTCGATAAGAGTCCGACGTGCCCGGTCAAGGGAGGCCTGTCACCCGCTCGGTGCCCCGTGTCGACAAACTGCAATAATAATATATGTTCTCTGCACATTTTTATTGACAAATTATCACCGCCCGACACGCGACTCGCAGCGATTGGAAGGACATTTGGTAGGTACTTACTACAGGGACTTTCAGTCGCCTTTGAATAATCAAAAAACTAATTTTAGAAATATTAGATTAACTAGAGTTAAACAGGTTGTCAACTTTCTAGGCTTCATATTTTCTTCTTCTATGTAACTTTTTGAGCCATCTCGAGTATCTGACCGTTTTAACTATTCTTTTTGCTATTTATTGGAGAATAAGATGAAGAGGGAGATGTGCAGGTGAAGAATGATATATCGAATTACGGCAAATTGCAATCCGCTAATTACATCGATTTGTTTATATTGCGACACGATATAAATATTAGTATCGGTCTAGAGTATGATTTTTGAGGAAGGTCGTGCTTCACCACTTTAAAGAGAACTAGAACAAATTATACTGCATAAGATACAAACCTTTTTTCCATTTTTGCGTTAAATAAATCATTTCTACAGGTACATATGAATAAAAGATGTTCACGTTTGAGGATGAGACGACTGTTCATCGACTGAATTTATTTAGACAACCTAAAGCTAAAGACATCATATTTGAACATCTGTAGGTTCTCGTATTGCGTGAATACAAACCATTGTTAGCGGATTTACTTCAGGATTTAGAACCTCATTTAACTCTAAGGTCAAATTAATTTCACACATCGTACTCCCGCGATGTACCTCTGCCAATAATAGATGCTATCAGTGACTATTCAAAGCCGACAATCTCTCGAAATGTAATGGCAACCTTTGCAAGTGTTACGAGCCATTATCTGGTCGGCTGCAGATGTGACTACCGGCCTGTCGACTCGGTTGGAATTCTACAAGAAGACACTGCGCGTGAAGAAGTTCTGTTAGACTTTTGGTGTATAAACGAATGTTTAGGCATCCAAACACATTAATATATTTTTAAGTTTATCCCATTGTGATTCTTCTTTTCATCAACGCTGTTGGTTTTCTGTAAACAAAATAATACTAATTATTATTATTCCGTAAGAGACCTCTCAACCAGCATGTATTTACTATATTTACGATGCATCAAATACGTAATTTTCTGCAAATAATTACGTGTAAAGACCATCATTTATGACCTCAATTATTGTCTTCTATGCTTTACTAGATCTAGTTTAAAAATAACGGCTTCACCCCGACGCAATATCCTATAAGTCATCAAGAAATGATACATGGTGTGGCATGCACCTCCGGGGAATCTTCGATTTCGTGGGAGTAATTATTGTTAATGTATGATTTTCCCAATATAACTAAATTCCGTATATTTTAACAGTTCTAGTAATTACTAGTACAAGATGAAGCGTTATCCAGCACTCGGAAGTTAGCACTTGACTAGCTCCACCTGCCAGAGAAGATATCTAACTGTCAACTGGTGTCAGGCCATTGCACTTACTACAGAATTCACTGTAATTGAATTCTCGCAGGCAACAGAATATTTAATTGAGTATTATCTATTTGCTAAAGTTGGGTGCTTTTTGTCTTATCATTTCATAGAGAGAAAGCCGAGGTGGAGTGTTCATTTTTAATTAAAATAATACCCTACTATGTCCTTTACTGTGGCCTTAGAAACTTTCATCTCGCCAGACACTGCTTGCATATATGTACATACATATAGTTATATATATTCTTGTAAGAAAAAGCAATATATGTATATATATATATATATATATACATATATTGCTTTTTCTTACAAGAATTTGTTAACACATATAAGTACATAATCGTAATCACAAGAGATATCATAGACATAAAAAATAATAATAAGCGTTAATAATAATAAACAATACTAATTATTCATTCAAAAATAATAGTAAATTAATGTATTAATTATAAATATATACATATAAAATCAATTTTGTCGAAAAAAAATATTGTTTTAGCAAACAATAAAACAATATTTTTTTCGACAAAATTGATTTTATATGTATATATTTATAATTAATACATTAATTTAGTATTTAAAATATCACAGACCTATGTTCTGAATAATTACAACTTCACAATAAGAATGTGTTTTCCTTAATAATAAAAATAATAGTAAGCGTAAGATATAATAATAAACAATAGTAAGTAATAAATGACAAAATATTATGTTTACTTTAAAATGTTTTTCAATTTTGTTGTCTATTTAGATTAATTTCTTTTATTTTTTTGACTATTTCTTCCATATATATAATAAACCTGGGTGCTATAATCTTATGGCTTATCACTTTTGATACTTTGTCCAAGTTTATGTTGCATCTGCGACGTACTGCATCCATTTGATATCTTTGGTAGCTGAAGAAAGGGCATGTCATCAGTAGATGTTTTATATTTTGTTCGCTTGTGTCATCGCATGGGCAGGTATCATCATGAACTAGCTTATATCGGTGCAGGTAGCTATTAAAGAATCTATGTTCTGTCATTGCTTGTGTTAATTTGTAATTTGTTTGAAAGATTTTTTGGAACGATATAGCACTTTTAACATCTGGAAAAAATAATTTTGTAGTGCTTCCTGTTGTCAATGTCAATATTGTTTATTCCATTCTCGAATCAATCTTTCTTCGACCGTCTTCTTGGCTTAGCTAAGCACGAAATATTTGTAGTCCGGCATCGTCTCCTTCAGGATAGCTTTCCTGATTTGTTTCCTGGGATGCCTATATGTGCTTTGATCCATCCTATTTGCATGTGTTGTCTTTGCATCAGCTCTGTAAGCTTTTCCCTAATTCCAAATATAATTGGATTTAGAGCTTTGGTATCTTGGATTGCTGCTAGACAAGACTGGCAGTTGGTCAGGATTGTAATATTTTCCCAGCGGCTAGGCGGTTTACATATGACATACTTAATTGCTTCTTTAATTGAAAACAGTTCCGCCTGAAAAACAGACCAATAGTTTTTCAATTTAAATTTTCATCTGGCAGTTCTGTCTCTTTCAAAAGGGACAAAAGTAGTTCCAACTTTCCCTTCTAATAAGCTGCCATCTATATAAATCTTGATTTCGGAATCGAGATCTTCAAGTAGATTATCTCGCAAGTATTTTACAATTGACTGTTATTCTATTAGCTGGGTGTGGTAGTTCAAAATATTTTTCTGCTCCCTGATATTTTCTATCTTTCGGTAGGTCCTTTCAATATTTTTTCTTTTTAATATATATTTCAGCTATTTTTCGAATTTTCAAGTCCCAAGGAATTAATCCACACAAAACTTAATGATATCATCCTATACCCTTTACAACATCGTATGGCTATTTGTCTCTGAACTACATTTAGTTTTTTGATATTACATTTCTTATTTACAGCTTCTGCCCACACTGATGCTGCGTATGTAATTAGAGGTTCGATTGCTCCTACATATATCTGTTTTATTACCATGGAAGATGCTCCCCATGTAGGTTTTTTGTTGGTCATTTCTGATGCTTTTTTACAGTTTTCATCTATATGTTTGGACCAATTAAAATTTTTACCGATTGTTATTCCCAGTAATTTAAAATAGTCGACAAATTTCAATATCTTTTGCCTTTTTTTGATTTTGGATTGGTGGTGGATTTTTTCTTCACGTGATGTACATATCTTAGATTCTTAGTGCAGTTTCGCATTTGATTTCCATTCTGTTATGATACTTATGGCGTTATTTGATTTCTCTTCTAATTCATGGTAATTTTTGTTTGCTACAATTAGAAACAAATCATCTGCAAATGCTCATATTTCCACCCCTTCACCGAAATGTATTTGCAGATCATCAATGATAATATTACAGAAACTTGGTCCATATGCAGAACCCTGAATGCAACCTTTATTTTTCTTCTTAGTTTTTGTGCAGTCGAAGTGCGTAAGGATGATTGGTCTATTATTTAAGTAGCTCATTACCATGCAATAAGGGTTTTGTGGTAATTTCTTCTTCTTTAATCGCGATAACAGGAAAGGGCACCAGGCATTATCTAATGCACCTTTTATCTCTAGAGATATAGCGATGGTTAGTTTTTTGTTCCTATAATGTTTAATAGTCTCGAGTGAAGCCATTAAAGCATCCTCTGTAGATCTTTGAGGGGTGAACCCAAACTGATTTTCGCTAAGTTGCTTATTTCTGTGTAGGTACCAGTTAATCCGGTTGAAAATAAGTTTTACAAGAACCTTCCCAAAAACTGAGATCAGTCCAATTGGTCTATAGGAGTTCACATCTATTAAGTCGTCCTCGTCTGACTTAGGTATTACGATCACGCTAGCTTTTTTCCAGCACACAGGAAAAAACTGCAGCTGTAGACAAGCATTATATAGTTCAACTATTAATTTTGGGCTGCTGTTATATACATGATAGCATATGTCAGCTGTCTTCCCCGGGTGCCTTGCTAGGAGATATACTTTTGATTGTTTCTTCAACTTCCATAGTAGTGAAAGGTGGATAGTTACTCCTGCATGATAGATTTTGCGCAGATTTCCTTATTTCTGCTTGTTCAAAATTGTCCGTTTCTTCATTATCATCGAGAAAAAACCTCTCGACTAGTCTTTGTTTTGTACTTTCTGCCGATTCAAGATGTTTGTCATCATTTTCTTTGTTTTGCAACTTGCAATATGTTTTCCAAGATGTTTTTGTATTTTCTATTGCTATTTTATATTTGAGTTTTACCATAAGATATTCTGGTAATGTGGTTTCTTTTCTGAGTCTATTCGAATTTTGAAGTTTATATTTAGCCTATCTGGCTTTTTGCTTTAGCTCGCTCAATTCCTGAGTCCACCATGGACAGATTTTTCTTAAAGGAAATCTTATTAGAGGGATGCTCTCTTTACATGCTTTATCAATACTAATGTTAAGTGTGGAGATGTTTACTTCCAAGTTTGTTGCATTTGTTACTTTTTTTAAAATCTCAAATGTTAGAGAATGAGATTCTACTTGAGAGTGAATGATTGAGAGTGAATAATTGAGATTGAATAGAAGAGGTCCCAATTTGCTTTCTTTGTATTGTAGAGTTTTGTATTTGGCAATTCAATACTTTTGTTTAGGAAATTAAACTCGATTGGATTGTGATCGCTGAGAATGTTCTCTTCACATGCCAGTCTTCAATGCAGCTGGTGGGAACAGAATGTAATATCTATTATGTTATGTATATAGTCATTCCGTCCATGAGTCTCGAAAGTAGGAATTGATCCTTCGTTTGGCAAGTAAAATCCTGATTTCGAGAGTTACGATGCCACAAGATCACCTCGATCGTCGGTCCTGGAACTTCCCCACCATATAATCTTTGCTTTTACATCTCCGCCTACAATAATGCTTTTTTGCACCAAGCTCTTTACGGTCGTCATCACCGGTTCAATATTTGACAATGGTTCAATGTACAGTGATCCACCAATAACTGGTCCAAGTTCTGTATTGAACTGAATAAAATCACTATTTGTTCTTGATAAATTATTCAGCAGTAGGCCTTTGAAGAGTTATTAAGAATAATAGGTGCTTCGCTAATGTTATCTCTTGAAGAATCCATCTGATACACATCGAATCCTGTAGCAGTCAATCTTCCTGTATTGCCAGAGTAAGGCTCTTGAATTAGAACGATGTTATATTTATATGAATTGATTTTAATAACTGTTCTTGTGCAGCCCTACAGCGGCCTAAGTTCCACTGTATAAATCTTATTTTAGAAGGACTATCCCTTTGAGGTTGAGATCTGTTAGTGAATGTTGGAACTTTATGAGCATATGTCATAGTTTGTTAACTCCATAACTCGGTGTTCTTTCATCAATCGGATGGGGCACTGAATACTGAAAGAGTTGCGGGTTGCATCTCTTTTTTGCAGTTTACAATTTATGCATGTTGGCTCTTCAGTTGACTTTTCCGTACAAACTTTATATACATGTTCGCCTGTACAACGTGCACATGTCATTTTTCCATCGCAAAACCTTTGTGTAGAGCCCGCGCTCTCATTTTCAACTGGAACTCTTTGGTAATCAATATTAACTTTACCAGCGCTCGTAAGTTGGCTCCATTTTTTGGGTAGCGCCTGGCAAACGACATTTCCTAAGAGCCCATTCCTGTGACTCCTCCAATACTTAATTTTTAAAACTTTATCTTATGACTAAGCCTCTATTTTGAATTCTAATCGACTAGTTCAGATCCTCCTCTGTAACTCCCTTTATAGGGCCCTTAAAAACGACAAAAGGGTCTTTGCACTGTCCCTCTTCAACTGTCAAGTCACTTCGGCTGGCAATTTCTTCTTTAAGTTTCATTGGTATCTTCCCTGGTGTTAGGGCGACATCTAACCCGTCTCGCCCCAAGTATATATTTAAATTATAAAGGGGAAAATCTGTCGCCCTATGCATGTGTATATGATTCAGAAGCAGTAAAACTTTCGACAGAAGAAACATCTCATTAATTCCCTTTAATTCTGTGGACAAAGGAAGAAATATCTGTCCTTCATAAACGGATTCAAACCAGATCATACATGATCAAATACCTGATAACACAGTTAATGACTATCTTTTGGTTTCCCACTTTTCTAAGTCGTGTTACTCCTATACCTTTACTCCTCACATTCACTGACCGCTTGATGATGCCCTCAATCTCATCACTATTCTTCTAGATGTCATTAGAGGAAACGACTAAAGCATATGTAGTGTCGTTTTTATTCTTAGGTTGCTAAGTTACGTTAGAAACATACTTGTATACTCTTCTGGGTTAGATCGCACTCTTTGTACTTGGTTTCCTTGAGGAAACCTAGCCCGATGTTTCGTCATGGTAACATGTGCCATCATCAAGGCGTTGCAAAAATAAAAAATTATGATACTAACGAAACCATATAAAGAGCACGATCTAACCTAGAAGAAACGCCAGTTGTATACACAAATACTCGCGGAAACTTTAAATTATATATAATTTATAGTATGATAATTTTTTGAGGCAACGCTCTGACAGTGGTACGTGTCACCGTGCCGAAACGTCGGCCCAGGTGACGGTGATTGCCTAACCATATTGCTCTTATTCGCATATGTTTTAAAATAAATTAAAATAATCCACTATAATAATTATTATATAGTGGGCTAATACGGGTCCCTTTAAAATGCAAATATTCACATTCAAAAGAATAATACTTTTAAATAAAAATCTATAAATTAATTGTGAACAGTGCTAAAACATTACCAACTTCTATGACAAATTGTATTATAATAGATTAACTGAATAATAATAATCAGACTCTTGCATGACGCCAACCAATCTCATGACAAGCAAAATAATTTTGAAAAAAAATATTACAAAAAATAAAAAAACCTCAATTAGAATAAATAGCTTTTATTTTGTTGACAAAATGCGGTCTCACAATAATGATTGGAAGCTTCATATAATTCTATCATTAAAAGGAATGTGAGGATCGACTCCGCAAAGCGGGGCCTACAGGGGGTTCCATAAACAACACAGGACATGGATGAAGAGACAACACGGTCAGAAAAGCCTTATACACAAATAAGTAACACAAGAACAACAATTATTATTATCAACATTTACAACACTTTTACAAAATAAATAACAGAAATTAATGAGAAATCTTGGCCAATCATTTGAATTACAAACATTTTCTTGAGCAATTTTACACTTTTCACTTAAGATTAGTTTTCATTTAATAGCTGACAAATCATCTCTTACCAAGATGTCAGGTACTTATGATTTTTGATGCTGAAGAAGTGCCCCGGTCTATGTAAACAATGAAGAGTTTAAGAAAAATTAACAACCACAATATTTCAAATCACTAATTAAATAATAAGTAATGAGTTCAGAGTGTTTCATCAATTATCAGAATGACTGAACCCAACTGAAATCTATTGTGTATAAAAACAACCATGAATATTTGTAAAGAAACAGATTTCACAAATTATATTATATTACCAGGGTGGTTTGATATTTAAGAAAACAAGTTTTGTAACATACTTTATTTTTCGACACGGTCCCCCGAAATTCAACGCACTTGCCCTAATGTTTCTCCAGTTTCGTGATTCCTTTGCGGAAATGAGTTTCTTCCAGGCTTTCAAATTACTCGTTTACTTCCCGTATGACTCCTTCATTTTACTCAAATTTTTATCTTTCTAGGAAATTTCTGAGTTTTGGGAATACAGGATAATTCCGAGGGAGCTAGATCTGGTGCATGGGCAGGATGCGGAAGCAATTCAAATTGCAGCTCAGACAATTTTTGCTCAGCGATACGACTTGAATGCACCGGTGCGTTATGGTGAAATTACACCTTTTTAGCCATTCCCAGGCGTTTCTCTGCTATTGCCGCCTTTAATCGGTCCAAAAGTGATGCATAGTATTTTCCGGTAATGGTTTTCCCCTTTACGAGGTAATCAATTAGGAGAATTCCTCTTGCATCCCAAAAAACTGACACCTTCACTTTTCCAGCGGATCGAACACATTTCCATGTCTTGACTACTGTTTAGTTTCTGGGATATAGTGGTGTATTTAGGTTTCGTCCATTGTCTGAATCCAGTAGGATTCTTCTCAAATACTTGCAAATTGTTGGCAAATGTTTGTTTGCGAATATTGCGCAAAGTTTTTTCATGTACAATTCATTATGCAAAATTAAGTAAACCTGCTCAGTTGAGATGCCTGTGGCTTCTACTAACTCGCACACTTTCACTCGTCTGTCAACTAAAATCAAATCACGGACTTTATATTTCCCGTCCAACACTTCTGTTTAAGCAACTATTGAACAACTAATTACTGTCCGAACGACTTGAGACCATAGATTATTTATTCATAAGAAGAAAACTTTATGACTACATATACAGATGACATTAACGCCATTTATTAGTATACGAACCAAGTTACTTATTAAACAACTCTTGTGTCTTTTTTTTTCGTCTGATAAAACTATCAAGTGCGTAGCTGGGTATATTAAACAGTTGTAAACAAGTCCAAATTATGTTAAATTAAATATTTGACTTACTGAAAGTAAGGGCAGTCTGCCAGTAAATTTGAAGGTGAACACATTACTTATTCATTAACAGCATTTGAGAAATATTTTTGGAAATTAAATGGAAAAAGTTTAGATACTGACCATGTTCCTCATGTGCGTTCCACACTTCAGCTATTATATGTAAATAATTTGAGTAAATCTAATAGATTTACTCAAAATATTTTTTTTCTTTAATTATAAAATATAACATATTTTAAAGGTCAGTTACACCTTTTTTGTGCAAGTATCTGTCTCTCTGCCAGTATTAGCAAAATAAATATTTACAAGAAAGTGTGTCTGATTTTCAAATAATTTACCAAAGATTTCTAACACCTTACATACTTACAAATATAACACTCCAAACTCTGCCATATACATATAATTTTCTAGAGTAAGACTGGTGGAATAATGTTTAGTCTAGACTTAATGTATTAAGATACAAAGCCACATACATATGAATATAAAGAGAGATTATAAAATTGAGTCATTAACCTAAAAGTACAATAAAATTATTATGCCGATAAGAAAATCACAAACAAATCACAATTAAATAAATTGTCAGTAATTTATGGCCTTCAGTTTATTATTCTGCCACTCGAGACCGAACTCCTCGACAGACAACAGCGGTCTTGATTCTTGACAATAGGACCTGTAAAAGGTTCTGCAGCATCGGTTAAAGTCTACTTAAGAGACACATAATTAAAACTGTCTTTAGAATGGTTTTTTGATAAGATCGGATTGAAAATATGTATTTGAAATCGGATGCTGTCATTTGAAGCAAAAATTGCTGTCAAATTCCTGACAGACAACCTCACATAGGTTCATATATTGAGAAGGTACCATATTTATATCATCCCTTTGAACAGATGCAAGGTATTTTTACAGATTTGTTCAGTTTATGGGAATTTTTTATCACCTGTACAGAATGTGAAAAAGGGAAATAAAAAATAATTAATCTCAGAAACATCTAATAGGAAAGTTCAATTAATGTATTGCTCACTGTTTTTTACTTAACTTTACACTCGAGTCCACTGGACAGTTAAATGTATGTTAGTATAACTAATACAATATAAAAGTATATTGATGCGGCTAGAGAAAGTTTTCCTTGCGGTGTTAAATAGAATATAAATACTTTTACTGAAACTAAGTTGGTTTGGGTGCATTGAATTAGATTACACTTTTATGTGTAAAACTACAAGTTAAAAAGTAGAATTTAAAAATTATCACCACTTCATATCTCAAATAAAATTTTAAAAATAATTATAATTGGATCAGTTGTGGTTCTAGAATAAGAGCAATGTAAATTTTCTCAAATCTGTATATAAAAATGAAGCAGCAATGTTTCACGGACACTTGGAAAAATATAAATAATCATATAATAAGTTAATTTATCAATCATGTACAATAAATAATGTCAATTTATTACACGTAAATGCTAATTTAATGTACAATTAAAAATAAATTATTGAAACAATTAGAAATTATTAACTGATTGGGATAAAGTCATTTTTATCAGTTTTGACAATTTATACGTTATGCAATTTTTTAAAAAGACCCTTATATTATAAAGACAAACAAATTCTTGTCAATTTTTGTATTGTATGTTTATATGTAATAATCATCTCATTTAAAATTCAAATTCTTATCTGAGATCAAATTAAAAAATTAATTAAACACAAATCCAGCCAAAGATTAAAATCGTCCATGTTTCACTTATGGCGAATGGCAAGATATTTCAGATTCATAATATAAATATTTAAAAATAGTAGTAGAACATTTAGTCAGTACATCAGGTCAACTAGTCAGGGGGAGACAGTGTATTAAAGTAGAACTGCGGATGGAAAGATGATGGACTAGCTGTAATACAATGGGCGCATAATATGTATGTATATATTTTGGAACATACAATTAGTTTGACTTCACTATTATCAGAACTGGAAATCAAACCTTTCCTCAGTCATTCATTTTAGAATTGATTGGATAAATAAATGATTAAAACTGCTGATGTTAATTTATTTGGAAATAATATAAGACATTGCAGTAATTAACTCATGTTGATCAGATCCATATACAGTAAAACTCCGTTAATTCGTAACTCACGGGACTGAAATTTAAAAAAAAATCCGAATTACGAATAATGAGAACAAAGTTTTTTAAAGGCAACATGAAATACTTATTTTAAAAAACGTGTTGATTTACTGCATCCACAATTTTGTGCGCGCCACAGCTGTTGACATCACGATTTGCATACTGAAACATGATTACTCTCCATTATCTCAGCTTTTTATGTGTCGAAATATTTATCAAATAACGTATTTCTCCTTAATAAGAAATGTGCGTAGTGACGCGGCGATTTACCACTTGATCAGTCATTTAACGCAACAAAATCACGCACATTAATTTGATTAGCGATCAAACTCACCTTTTCCATCAGAATTGGAATATTTAAAATGCTCATGTAAAATAAATAAAAACATTTAAATCTTCATGTCTCGCTAGCCTTGATGGTTGAAGCTTATTATTTTCCTGCGATTTTTCAAGTTCAAACCCGGAGAGATATTCGGGATTCGATTTTTTCCGCCAATTTTATATTTAATATCAATTTTAGGTCAGTTTTTAAAATAAGCTCCATTTTTCCAAATGGTCAAAGATTTATACGAATTACCAGGTTGGTGCCATTTTAGAGAACTAAAAGTGAAAAAAAAAGAATAATATATGTCAACGTATTTAAATACAATAGATTTAGTTTCTTTCGTACCTACATATGCAAATTGCAATGTTTCATAAACATAGAAACTAGATCAAGTGATTCAATGAAAACATTATTTTAATAAGAACAAATCTTACTAAATGTACTATGGAATTTGATGTACATATAGCTAAACTCAGTTCGGCACCTGTCATGCCAGAGCGCCGTTATGATAAGGAACGGCGTCGTGCTTGGCTGGTAGGTGAGGTTAGTTGCAGATGTTCACGAAGGGATGAAGGTAAAATGCATAGTCCCGCGAGTAGGGATTTAAAAACATTTGCAAATATGTATGCGAATTACGTGAACAAATTATTTACTTTGGGTGTCAAAAACGCATACGAACTGCGAATAATCAGATTTTGCAAATTATTAATAGAAATTAGTATGAAATGTTGTTTTTAAGGCAAAATTTTTTGAAAGAGGTGCGAATTCCGTGAAAATATGAAATATAAGGTTACGAATTAACAGAGTTTTACTGTATATGTTATCTAATATAAAGTGATAAAATTGGTTTTGTCTCATTCACATGTAGATAAGGAGGGTTTGATGAAGAATACAATTGTTTATAATGTTTTTCTTAGAACGAATCCTTGTTTCCAAGATAGTAAAGAAAAGTTAAAAAGTGGTTGCCATATTACCTCTTAATTATTTCTGTTAATAGCCACAAATATTTTATAACACAATATTTTAATACAAATTAAATGTATCAATTTATCGAAAAAATATTCCAGTTGCTACCGAGATTTGAACCTGGATCTTTTCCTATCCTGGGAAATGCGTTATCGTTACACCTTATATTTTTTCAATAAATTGTTTTTTTCTGTATATCTTTCTAGTTGATATATTTAATTTGTATTAAAATACCACTGAACTATGTTTTGAAAAAAACTGTAACTTCACACTAATAATGTGTTTTTCTTAATAAAAATAATATTTTTACCATATAACATTTCTTTTAATGTTAAATTCATTAACAATTTCTATTTCAGCGACACTTTTTGAAATTCAAACTTGGAAACGAAGATATCAATTTACAAAATATGAACAAAATCAACTAGTTTGACTCGGGCCACAACTAAAATAATAGTTGCAATTTTAATCACATTACTTTGCATAATACGTAATCTACAATTCTCATACAGGTAGATTGTATAACAGTTACACATAGATCGTGCATTTATCTTCTTGCGAAATACCACTACTGACATTGTATCAACAACAGTTTGCATAAAAAAATATGAGACATTGATTATCGTACATTTAAAAACTAAAATTATTTTTTAAATCTCAGGTAGGTACATATTGTGTTTAATTTCAGTGAATACACCAAAGCCAATGTCAATCATCGGTTTTAGATTTTGTGTAGGGATGGCCTTCACACTTTGATGGCAGCATACTGACAGCTTAAAAGTAACATTTTATAATGACTCTGAATATATTTGGATAGTTTTTGAGCTGCAGTAGAGAAAAATAAGTAGACATATATTTAAGAATAGAAAATATCATTGACCCAAAATGATACAAGACAAGGTAATAGTTGGGATCGCGCTCCGTGCATGTGAACATAATAACTAACTCAAAGCTAAAATCGGACGTATAATTCTAACAATAAATTTGATGGATGGATTAGTTTCAGTTTGCCCATGGAACACAATCTATCGGCACGAGTATAATACAGTACTAGAAACAAAAAACGTCACAACAATACCCGCTTTTCAAGGACAACTTGAAAATAAAACGTTAATCTTGTCAATGACAAACTAATTAAATTTAATACATACTTAGATTAGACATTTGTTGTGATCTTATCTGATCCGAATACATTTTTATGATAAAAAATATAAAAGCACTTCTAAAACTAATACAGCAGACATTTCTACAAGTAGATCAACAGCGATACAAATGTTACAATATTTTGTCACAATACGCGGATGACGCAATATGGATACTACTCGGATTTAAGTTGGAAATATTAAATACTAATTGACTCTGGACTTGAGCTTACAGTATATATTTTACAGAAATTCAATGAAACTTTCAACAAAGTAATTTTTCAATAAACAAACTATCCACCTGAAATCTGAAGAGACAGATTTATACAGTAAACCATCCTTGAGAAGAAACTCCGAATCTAAAATTGTAATACTAAAAATATTTTGTGCTTTGGTAACATTTGAGATTGAGAGACAGTTGTGCTACATACAAATTACCATAAAACAAGCCTAAAATATATTTTTTAAATTTACCATTCATACTAATAACAAGAAATCTAATGTTAAAGTAAATTAGTGGCAACACTGAAAAAGTTGCACACAAATGCACATAAATAAATAATAAATCTGTATAATATTAAATGATATTTAAATTAGTACATACAGAAATAACACAAGGTGGTCAAGAATTTGTATTATTGTCTCGCAAAATTAAATAAGAACTACCTACATACAGTAAAAGCCGAATTTACAAAGACAGTAAAATATAAAATGAATATTTATATTTTTTAATTTTAAACGGAGAAGGAAGAAAGTACATACAATAATATTACAAAATATTTAAACTACGTATTCACTAGAGCTCAAATGTAGCATTATGTGAATGTGTCCCATCATTGTGACTGAGCGTATGTTGGAATGTGCTCCATTGTGCCAGGAACATTTTTACATACTGGAATGTACCGTACCATTTTCCATGTATTGACATGAAAACAGCAACACTACGAAAAATGCACTCTGTGCCTGCAATAACAGCCAAATATTGATCATAGCGGACATATTGATCCACTTTCCTGTCACAATATGGAAAACTATAATGCTCACCAATAAATTGAGTTCTTCAAATCTGATAGTTGTTTATGAACATAAAATATGAATTAAAGGCAAAATATAGTTAGTGTAATGAAGCTAAATAAAATGCAAGCGAGGCTTCAAAATTTGAAGTCAATATTAAGGTAAAATTGTTGAATTCTGATCTATCTTTTATTCATAATTCTGAGAGAAAACTGTTACATATTTGAATCTCTGCTTAAAGAACTGTCAGGAATCATTACATTTTTTCGTTGCGATAATAAAGTAACATCAATATTGTCGTTGCTTTACTATTACATACATATATATTAGGGGTATCAAAAATAATATTGTTTTTTTGTTAACCATTTTCAACGGTTAGTAGCGCTTTGACTCTCGCCCTTACACAACATGTTTTGTGTTGTTTCGGCACATACATACATACATACCGACTGTGAATTGTAATTTATAAAACTGAAATTTAACAACCCTATTTACGATGGACCAATTTGTACCAAACAAAGAATTTATTCGAAATTTGATATTATTTGAGTCGCTGACTTTCAATACCTCCTATAACACGTTTTCAATATTTCGAGAAAATCAATTAAAACCGCCACAATTTAATGACAGCCATTATTCATTTTTTAGAAAAATTATTAATTACTTTCATCTAAAATAAAACTACAGTAAAGTCCTATTTATTCGAAGTTGAGGGGACCGTAAATCAAGAATAAAGTTCGAATAACGATTTAGGATAATGAATATAAAAATTTCAAAAATTCGATTCTTTTTTACATACCAACTTTTTTCATAGCAACACGAAGTAATTATTTACACCTTTAAAATGAATGAACAAGTTGTCAAAATACAGTGTAAACAAATCACAATATTATTTTTTTTAAAAACACTATGATAATGGACTATCTTTTCGCGCCATTTTTAATAACGACATAATAGTCGAACTTGTCAACCCGCCATTTTTCCGCTGAAGTTAGCGACAAAAATTTCCAGCGCTTTTAAAACATTTGTTTTGTGATGGTCGCGGCGACATTTGGCACTCGTCTTTCAACGTTAAAGTTCTTTCTGTCATCATGTTTATCGATATTATCGACAACCTCATTAATGGGGTCGCGCATTCTTCTGTTAATTTTGTTTTGGATAATATTTTTTGTCAATCTCTTGTATTAATTCGATTTTTAGCAACTATCATTTCTCATTTATGTTAGTTATCATTTCTTGGCACTTAAAATAGTTTTAGTTGCACTTGTCGTTGTCTCTTTCTTCAAGAAATGATATAACATCAAAATTCGAATAAATTCTTTGTTACAAATTGGTCCATTGTAAACAGGGTTATTAAATTTCAGTTTTATAAATAACAATTCACTCTTCATATGTATAGTCACCACAAAACATCCCGTGTAAGGGCGACAGTCAAAGTGCAACTAACCTATGAAAAGGGTAAACGAAAAAAAAAAAAAAATTTGATACCCCTATTAAAAAACTAAAAGGAAATATTTTTTCACACAACATTTCGAATAATGTAGTGCAATATTCCTCTTAATCCCAGCATAGCTTCCAGTATAGGCAACTTCTTTATTATACAATATATCATATAAGACTTGAGTCTGAACATCACATGCTCTGTGACATGCACTGTAATGAATCTTAAATTTCAAGATAATGATTAATTCTATTTATTAATGGATAAAGAAGTGGTAGCCCATTTATTTTATCGAGAACTATACTACCTCTCATCATTGCAACTGCCCTGCTAGCAACGCTGCAAGAGGAGAAATTAGTTTGACATGCACAACTCAAGCCGCAAAAAGGTACATGTTAATGTTTTACAATAATGCCAGTGATAAAATGAAGTGAACTATTACCAAAAAGTTTTGTACAATCGTACAAAAGGGTAGCATATAATCAAGTATTTTTTCAATATTCAAAAGAGAATGCTATAAATTTGATGGATAGTAAATTGGAGATTGTAAGTACTACTGCAACCAACGTTACAAGGGATAATTTATAATCCGGAAAAAGTTTTTAAGGGACTGTTGAGCCATTATTATAAATGCTATTCTTCCAGTTTCCAGACCACATTAATTCTACCTTGTTAATGAGTAATCTTATTCTTTTCTTTTAATTTATTTTATGAATTAAACCAGCTTCTCTTGTTTTAAGGAAGAAGAATGTACTCATAATACGAAGATATGTTTAAACACGTCCATAGAGTGTGTTAAGCTGTCATCATTTTAATGGAATTTTTTATTAAAAATTACTAAAAAAAATTGTTTTTAAATATACTGACAAAAAAATCGGAAAATTCAAAGTAATTTATTAATTGAAAGCAATTTTAAACTTCAAAATAACTCAGATTTGCTAATTTATTGTATAATATCATAGAGAAATATTATGTTTCTATATTTTTCAGTAGGATTTTTAGAGGATGATCAAATATTTGCTTTATTATATTAGTTTACGAAAGTTGAAAGTTTAAACAATTAAGATTAAGCTTTACGTTGTTCCACTATACAAAGTTGTTATACTCTGCTACAATACAAATACTAAATTAAATACATACATAATACTTTATAAAAATGTTAAATATTTGACAAACCGCCTGACATAGAAAAATAATAACTATAGATAATGACAGAATATTACTTATGATTTAATAAATAAATAATAAACAATGATTCGTGCGGAAGAACGTTCCTCATCAATTCCTTTAGTCCGGTGTATAGTAACATTATCCAACGCGTGAAAATTAATTGTACGCTGTTTCGTCCTGTGATGGACAGCTAGATTATGGAAAGGCTCGGTGGTTTTTGTGCTCCTTCCGTCTTTTAACACGGGTCTCTTCAAGACACGGGTCAAAACATCTCTTCTCTTTCGTAACTCTTCCACAAAGCCACATCTGCTCGACAGATGAATTAGGCGTGCCTAATTCAGTGTTTCCTGTGTGGAAGTTACATAAAAAGAATATATGAAGAGGAATATTGGAATTGTTACGCTCTACTCTAGCAGTCGTCCTGTCCGAATAACAATAAGCCCTTGCGCGTTAAAACTGAGCCCAGCCTCACCGCTGGCTACAGACGCTACAGCATTAGCTAGCATTAGCAGTATTAACAGAGTTAGGAAAGGCAAGAAAATACACAAAAGCTTAGAGTATAGACACAAAATCTGGCAAATGGTAGCATGTATACGTTTTATTGTACAATTTTGGCACAGAAGTACTTTTATTGCATATCTTAATACATAAGTTCACGCCAATATCTTTAATTGATGTTGAATGATAAATGTTACAAAGAGGAATATACATACACATACAGGAATTTCTTAGTTATTATAAGTAAACCGGTGATTTTACCTTGCGACTGATGTGTGTACATTACTATTATCAGGGTTATATTTGAATATGCTATGCATGACTGGACAAACCTTATCATTCCAGGTAGATTCATCATTCGAGAATGATATGTCTCGCAGAAGTAAGATTAGGTTGATAGCACACGAGTATGTGCGTATCACTAAAGTAACAACATATGTTTATTGTAGGAATAAATCCTCCAAATGTTTTTAAGGAACACACTTCACCATTTAAACAATTATTTTTTAAACTACTTAAATAAATGCCATCAAATTGAGTAACAATTGAAATATGTGGAAAATCACACAAAATGCATGGAAACCAATAAAACACAATTCCTATAATGTACTTGAATACTAAACAAAATTAATAATATAACTTACAAATCAGTCTCTGTTTTGCTGCTGGTTCGTCTGTCCTTTGTGGGGCCGTAGGTGGTGGGATCGGGTGTCCAACGGGATCCGTTCAGGAGGAACTGCTTCACGTTGTACTCCATGCGAGCCAGTTCCTCCCGGGAATAGGAGCGTGTAGTTATATGGCTCGCGGTAGCCGAGTACTGACTGCCGGGGCACTGCGCTCCTTCCCATTGGCCTCCGGACATCACCATGCTCACCTTCACCTCCTCGGGAGGCAGATTGGGAGGATCCTCGTGCTTTGATGGAGTGTGTTTATGGGACGGGTGGTGGGAGGGCTTATGGCCGGGCTTGAGAGTGGCCTTACGCGGCCGGTGCTCCACCTTGGCCGGTCGCGGAAAGTCGTTCCTCACGTGATGTAACTCCTCCACAGTCTGCTGGCCGGCAGAGTCACCCTGATGTTCCATCTCCAGGTTCTGTTGCACCCACTGAGCCACGCGGATGAGCTGCTGTTTCTGGAGAACCGCCGCGCTGTCATCACTCGAGAGGGAACTGGAGCTCTTCTCCGTTGAAGTTTCTTTTTTCCAATCTTTCAAAATATCTCCGGGCAAGTTCTCGGGCAATGTTTGATTCGCAATGTTTCTAACAATTTTCTTGGTTATTTGATTTACAGTTTTTTGAGCCATTTTATTCAAATCATTAGCGTTGATTTGCGGGCCGTCAATAGTATCTTTGGCGATATCATTGATAACCTGTCTAGCGGTGCCGGGTACCTTAGTGTTTCCATAATTGTGAAAATGAGGTGAAATAATTTTATTTTCTTTTGTCACTTTGCTGATTGGTTGAATTTTTAAATTTCGTTCATACTGATCGAAATTGAAAACTTTCATATTGTGTATTGACGCTCTTCTTTCACGTTGAAAATGATCAAATTTTACATTCCCATCAAAACTCTGAGAAATGTTAACATTTGCTACTTCATTATTGGGTTCAGAAATCTGAGTCTCATTTTCCATCAAAATATTGTCAGTAGCATTTACAACGTCTACTTTTCGTTCGCGTAGTAAACCTTCGACATTTCCAGTACTGCTGACTGGAATGGTCGGATCTACGCCCAAGAGCAGTTTATCTATGATCTCAGCACTTTCGTTACTTTTGTACCCGCTTTCCGGTTTTTCACATATCTCTATCGGTTTGCTCAAAGGTAACTCTTCATTTGGTAAATCTAAAATTGCAATTTCTTCTGTAGCGGAATGATTGGAAAATAAACTATTTACATTTGCGGATCCTAAGAACGATGGACCGTAGAAGTTCTGCGGGTTGTCCCTTTTCTGTGACATACCAATATCATCATCGCACAATGCTCCTATGGGAGATGGAGATGTATCGAAATTCCTGGACTGTCGAGTGTAAAGTACAGGAGCGATGTTAGGCTGCGCATTATCTAATAGAATATTTTTGGAACCAGCTTGCATCCGAAGGGAGCAGAACCTCGGGCCTGGCCCGATGTGAACCTTGGCATTGGAGCTGTTGTGCGAGCCGTTATTCTTCCAAGATCTGCTGGACGAAGTTTTACTTTCCGCTTCGTTTGAGCTGATAGAATTATTACGTATGTTGTTTGTATTGTCAATAAAATTTAGATCTGCTTTTGATTTAGGAAGGAAATTATTTTTACATTCTGATAAATTAGGAATTAAAATAGGCTTTTCAATTTGAGCAAACGTAATGTCTAAGTCGTCGGCCATTTGAATGGTACTAACTAATTTAGGGGAAGGAGCGATGGGTTTATCCGTGATAACTTCAATTCCTTTAGGTTCTTCTTCCGTTTTTCCGTAAAAGTATTCTGTAGCAGTTTTGCTCAGAGCAGTGACAGGCTTGGTTCTGTGGCACAGTCTGTGGTGCCCACTGGCCGCCACGGCCGGTTCCGCGGCCGGGATCTGGAATTCATTTTTTAGATTCATTTCGTTGAGGTTTTCACCAATTTTTTCCATAATTTCCTTGTGTTTTAAACTAACTAGTTTTGAGGATTCCTCTTGAGGTTTAGTGACATTATTTATATTTATATCCACTACGGTAGTTTCGGAGTTAAGGCATTTATCATTAATAGTATCATTACTACTGCACTCGAGAAGACTGTTTTTTGGGGAGACAGGCAGGGGACTGTCTGCAATCTTACCGCTTTCCTCCACATTCACGGAGGGTTTAGCTACTGGGGAGGAATGACAGAGAGGCAGAATAACTGATTTGGTAGAATTCATTTCAGAATTACATTTATTACACATTGAATCTGAATCTGACTTCAGTGCAGTTTGAGTAGAGACTGTGTAATGACTTTCGCCGTAAGAAAACGGATTTGAAGAATTTTTAGGACAAGTGCATGTGTCGCAATGTTTAGAAATTGTGTTGTGGACGCTTTCTTCCAGGATTTTAGACATCAGAGAGGCAGAAATATTGAACTCAAATTCATCTGGGTTAATCTTTTCCGGTGTTGTAGGAATAGTTTTAACGGAGAGTCCGGTGGGCGACTCCGGGTTCAACTTAGCTTGAGACATGATGTAAGATGACACTCTCGCTTGTGTCTCTACTGGTAACTGAAAAATATAAATTAATACAACATGTACATTTAGTGTAAGAATAATTAAATAATGTTTACATAAAATATGTGACGAGTATTTTGACAGATGATCTGGTCAAAAAATGTTAATGTATTTATAATTTATTACTTGATTTACTAAACAACAATTGAAGAAATCCTTTAATGTTTGGAATCCAACCATATAGGTACATTCAAATTATTTTAAACTGAAAGTTTGAAAGTTAATTTTAATTATATTATAATCTTTCTTGACAATAAGATGTGATAGCAGAGTACCACAAAATATACATATGTCAATTTATAAAACAAATAGTTTAAAATCAAACATTTGGGGAAAATATTAATACTACATGATACTATTGTATTTTTTGGCTAAACGGTGGTAAGCGTAGATGAAGTACAACTGATGTTATATATTTGTAAGTAAATTAGGGTTAATGAATTAGAGCAATAATAAATTAAGGCATTTTAAGAAGCAAATAAAATCTACAAAAATTAATTAAAATTATTCTTACGGTATCAAATTTCTGCGAGACGAAATTATCTGGTTTGCATTGCAACAGCTGTATGGCTAAGTTCATGTCATTTTTGTAACGCTCCTGAAAATATGACGGCTGATAATACAACAGTATTAACAATCTTATTACTACTGTCAGTCAATTAAAATACTGGAATTATATTACTTCTTGTACAACACAATGGATGTTTAATACGTCTCGGTACAATTACATTAATAGTAGTTATTTATTCACATCTAAAATTGGAAATTATTATGTATACAATTAAAAGCTCACTCGGTTTCAACTCCATAAATTTGACCAGCACAAATCACTAATCTGGATGTGCTAATCAAAGATTAGGATGTCACACTCTGCTATTCATATGATCAGTTATTAGAATTCTAATAACTGCATTGTTTTTTTCATTCATTGTATCAATATTTGTTGGGATGCTATAATGATCTGCATCAAACTATGCAGATATTACAAAATAGTTCATACATACAATCAAGAAATATGAAAGTGACTTTAATTCATTTCACTAAGCCCCTAATAAAATTTTTACAATAAAATGTTGGTTCTTGTTGGTGAGAAACAAAATTGACAAAATAAAAATAGGTGATTTAAGAATAGTTTTAAGAGATATTTTACGAAACATTCATTTGTATAATCTACTAAGTGACATCTGTATATTAGAGCAGCATACAAACTGTGAAAGCTTTAACAAATTTATACAGTATGTGCACCTGCGTCAGCGCCATTTGGAGCAGAAACTCAATGTGAAGAGGTTGAAGATGTCAACATGACTCATAGACTAGCAGACCCAGCATTCATTTTTATATTATTTTTAAGAAAAATGTGAGTAGTTATTAATAAAAACAAAATTGTAGCAAATGTTGCAGCCACTATAAATGCACGCAAGCTCACACTCATCGGTGTTAAGATAGTAGATATGTTTTCCGTTTAAATATTGTAATATGTTTAGTCGATAGGCTACTTTAAGCCTATTTATAATAATGATAAATGATTGTAATAACATTTTAAACAAAAGTAATAAATGCTAGTATATACATTAATATTGGAAACTATTCAATAACTCATATAAAGCAGCAATTGAGATAAAAATGATTACAAATAAAGACACAAATGAAAGACTAGTGAGAGTATTATAAAAAAGGAACTTCTAAAAAATAATTGTAAGGGCAGAACATGAACACTTCACTTCACAGGTTTAATATAAATGCAGGCCATGGGCCATTATAACGATCTTTGCACTCGTTGCACAAAACCTTTTAATACAGTTTATTCAATTTCAATACATAAGTACCTCACTGTTCTTTTGTTTGTGTTCTCAATTATTACATTACTTCGACAAATACGAAAAGTATCAAAATATAAACTCACATTCTCTTTGTGGAGGCTGCCCATGGAGTAGTTGCTCTCTGCCAAGCGGACAGACAGGGTCTCCACATCTCTCGCTAGCTGAGACTTGTCAGCTGTGCATTTATCTGCCATTTGCAGGAGTTTATCTTCCAAATTCTGGTTCACTTTTTGAACCCTTTTGTGGGAATCGTAGAGTCTGGAAACAATTAATCAATTTCACTTTGGGTTCATGATTGTCGAACAGCTGATTCAATATTAGCGGTTCAAGAACAAACTTTAGTATATAAGACTTCATATTCAATTGATTTCTGTGTGTTTTATGGAGACAAACACACTGTGTTTCATTGCCAGGCAATATCGGAGAAGTCTAAAAAAACCAGCTGATAAAATTTCAACTGGTATTTAAATCTTTAAAATTTAAAAAATATATTTGAATAATAAAAAATTGTCTTGAGTAATAAACCTACAATAATATGTTTAAAACTAATGTAGATGACGTTTGTAGGTGAAAAAATCCCTACAAACTGTGTGTTTATCAAATTTGTTTAAAGGATAATAATACAGTAACCTTTTAGAAACATAATCGAACCGAAATGGAGATAACAATATTTTTTATTATACACCAGGTATTATTTGTCAAATGTACCAACAACTGATATGGTACTTTTGATATATAAACTTCTTAATTATTAATAAATATTTAAAACAATAGTGAATCAATTTGCGGTGATCAAATAATCAATTCACCGTAAATGCAAAACCCTATTTTTTGAAGGATTAGAAGTTAAGAGCTGGAGTAGTAAAAATGTGGTAAAGAAAATTATATCTGAGATCCCCTACTCCTGCCATGTTGCGAACTTAGAACTTACAAAGAAAAATAAATACTAGTTTAAACAAATAACTTTGTATCAATCACATTGATTACTTAGATATCAATCGGTTTCGATATCAACCTATCTCCGTGAAAAATACACTAATCTATAAAATATAATATGAATTTAAAATACAATACCAGTTACAAGACAAAGATATGGAAATGAGGACATTATTAAATTTTGGATAACTTTGTCAAGTTTAACTGATTATTAATTAATACAAATTAAATCAGTCACCTAGAAAGATAAACAGAAAAATTCAATTTACGAAAAAATATTTAGTTGCTACCAAATAGGACGAGGTCTCGGTTCGAAATCCAGAAGCAACTAAATATTTTTTCGTAAATTGAATTTTTCTGTATGATTCTAGTTGATTCATATAATTTGTAATAAAAATACCACAGAACTATGTTCTGAAAATGCAACATCACAATAAAAATATGTTCTATTTAAAAATAATAAAAAATACCATTTAATTAACCAGATACTGGAGGATAGTTCTGTTAGAAGTCTCAACAATCGGCGAGTTTGTATGAGAAGATGTATGAATGTGGATGAGGCGAGAATTGTGTGTCAGGACAGAGGAGTGTGGCGCTCCCGCGGAGAAACGTTAGTTAATTATATTCACAATGACTTGTAATTAGTTGTTTAATTAAACACAATAATGGTTTGATATGAACAAGCTTACTATAAATATAAAATAAACAAAAGATTTAAAATTTTGCACATATACCAACTAAATCAACTAAAATATTAGACTTAAAATACAAGCCATTTTGTAGCTACACTATTTTTTAAAGTTTTAATGTAAGCTGGTGACCATGACTTTAAATAATTATGCAGTGTTGTGAGAACGTTTCAGAAGACATTAATATTCATCAGAAACTAATTAGAACATCTAGAAAGTAGAAAAAATGGATTATATGTGGATTATGAAGATTTGAATGAGCCTAGTTCTTTGCAAGCTATGTCTAGTTTTCTAATTAATTTTCTGCATGATATTGCATAAAAAAATTATGTGATGTAATCTTACTTAGCAAAATCTAAAAATATACATACACATTTCTGAACATTATAACTTCAATGTCATTTTCTTTATCAAATGATGCTGCCTCCTAGTTGATTTGTAAATTCAAAAATTAGTTTTGAATGTCAATATTGCTTAGGCATATACTATTATTATATTCATTGAAAATATGTACCACACCAGTATGAAATGCAGAAAAATCTTTATAATAAAATAAATAAGTGGACTGTATAAATGAAATATTGAAAAATGAATGCAATGTATAATCAAGCATGAGTTTAGTGTAGGTACGTATATATGGAATACAGATAGGCTTCCTGTTGCTCGTGGAATATGCTGTTGCTCATTAATCTTGAATGTGCCGAAGAACACAAAGTATCAGCATCAAAAGCAGTGTTGGTGTACATTAAATAAAATGTAAATTGATAAATATTGATTAACTATGCTGGAAATTCATCAAGATAAATGAGCTATAATAAAAAAGATTCTTTATGCAGAGTTTAACAGACCTAGTCCACAATATTTTATGGGTGGATATACCTGATTAAATTACGAGTCGAAAATATTCAAAGGATATGTGCCTAATCTCAACCATGTCAAATATAAGCATTTCAAAAAATCGTTATTATGTGATTATTTTGATAAATTGAAATATTTTATTAATTCCAAATTTTATATATTGAATACAAAAAATTAAGGGTCATCGAATTTCGAGCGTCTGGACTATTTTTTGTTAGGTGATTTAGGGCCTGAAGTGAAGATATACATTAATAATGGAACAATTTCACAAACATTTATTTCAAAGTAAGTAGACATCAAGTGTAACACGATTTTGTAAAAATTTCAAACAATAATATTTTCCGTAACAGTGGAGATTTTTCACATATTCCTTGAACATTTTCGATTCGTAATTTAGTCAGGTATCTACTCATAAAATATTGTGGACTAAGTCTGTTACATGCTGTATATTAGGTCTTCCCGGAATTAATATAATTTTTTTAGTTCAAATTATAACTTTAAAAAAATCAAAAAACAACATTAATCCCAGGAAGATCTATTATTTATATCAGTTTTGGAAAATATGCCATTGAAAGGTGTACTCTGAATTAATATTTATTTTTTCAATAAAACTCATTGTTAGCGCCATTTAAATGTACTACGCGCTTGTAGCTCATTGGATTACAGAAATATGTCTTGTCCCTCTTACTCTTTTCCTATGCTAGTCCCTAGGCACGAAGAAGAAAGAAGATTCCTGCAATCTGCTGATACTACCGGCCGAGCCACTCCGCTTTCGAAACTGAACACGGTACGCTGCCGTCGCTGTAAATCCGCTTACAACCGCTAATATATAATATTTTACTACCGCTAACATATTTAAAACGTCTGCGTCGCTTGTGAATTGGTGGACCAGGGAGAAACGAACCAGCTTCCAGAGATCGGAGACCCACAAGTAAGTGCCATCCTATCTTTTATCTCCTGATAACCCGCAAACTTTCCACTCATAATAGCACTTTGAACTGTTTATTGCAATTTTTATAAACAACATAATTTACATTGCTTTAGCAACCATCTTTCATTTTTCAATTAAACCATTTATTCCTTTTTTATAATGTTCCTCATTATCATCATATCCGTTTCGATTTCATCTCGTATGACTACTTCATCCACCATGCTACAACATCTACTTCGAGGTTCATCATTCTAATCAAAATCACCTAATTTAAATAATTTAAACCATTGTTGACATTATCTGACATCCAATATGTCACCATCACCAAAAGTATAATTTTAAAAAATGCAGTCGCTTCATTCCTTTTCATGTGAAAATCGTACAACATGCAGCTCTCAAGGAATAATCTCCCCTAATGTTCCCAGATCAGGTAAAAGGGACAATCTTTTCTTGCAACTTGACAAATAGTTCCACAACATACAAATCATAACACACCTGTATACCTATTGCTCTGAAGATGATTAATTTCAAAATGTATATATGCCGAAAAAACATTATCAATTCTGACTACTCCCAATACTCCATCCTTCTTATAACAAATATACAAAATGGGAATGCAACCTTCGTCTAAGACCAAGAAAAACCTAATTTAAATTTTTTATGTGATTGCTAAGTGGATAGTGACATATGGATGTAAAAGCTGGAGTTTCATAGAGGAGCAATGAAAAGATAGCACCAGAGGGATCACTAACAGGAACTCGGCCCCTAGGAAGCCTATGAATGAGATGGGTGGATAATGTTTGGAAAAATGAAAATTCCTTGTTGGGAGACTCGGAGCGAAAGATAAGAAAGAGGGCCTGGAGGGTAGTGGGTAGAGGAACCTGAAAAACTTTTAGAGCCAACTATAATAGATATTATAACAATTTGGAAAATATTAAAGCAAAATGAAGTGCAAGTCTCTCAATCTTGAAGGAAAAACAATGTGCGTAGGATATGGACTAATGGAAATACTGTTTGACATGAGATAAATGTGTCAAGATTATTTATCAGTTTGCAATAAATATTTTCTGGAATTTTGGTTAAATATAAAATTCTTACCAATTTGAATTTTTTATTGTTTTCTGCTATGTGCATTTGGCATTTTTGGTAAAACTTATTTCAGGGCACATTCATAATGTACCCTGAAATAAGCTTTAAAAATATGGCTACAACATTCAGAATACTAATTATCAATTTTAACCAGGTAATGATTTGTTTCTTGAGATCTGAAGTCCGGCCACCTACCTTAAGCCATGATCATCCTCCTTACAGAACGTCAGGCCTGTGACTGTTTAACATGCCCATATCTGACAGTGCAATGTTACCTGTCGTACTTCTCCCTCCAAGTGATGACTTGCCTCTCGAGGTCTGCATTCCGGGCGCTACTCCTGGCTACCTCTTCCTCCAGCACGGTGATGTGGCCATCCTGCTCGCAAACCTGCTGTCTCAGCTGTAAAAGTTCAGCTTCGGACCCCTCCTCTCCTTCATCCACCTCCACAGGGTGGTCCTGAGAAAAATATAACATGATCACCCTACCAGAATTACAATTATAAATAAAGTCTCATTAACTACAAAGGTGTACAGAGGAAACATGTGTACCGTAGGAGAATTTCTCCATAAAGCCTCTTGACATAATTGGCAAAAACATTATATTCTCGATGTTTACAAAACAAATGGAAAACATGTATTTTGCAAAAATCTGAGCATATACCGTAGTCACCAGTTTAGCCAACCTCTTTGGTCTCAAGAGAATCGGAGAAATTGACATATTCTCCTTCCATGAGTCTATTACACTTTAAATTTAGCAGAGATTAAATCGACTAAGGTATCAAATCAATAGTGGTAATGAACAACATTCAAAGATAAAAAATTTTTTTTTTTTTTTTTCTTTGTCGTACGTCTGCTTCATTAGAAACACATCATTGTCAGTTTGCCAATCTTCCGGAGAGAGCAAATTTTATCAGAATAAAGTTTTACTAAATACAGATACATCAATAATATAGACTTTTTGCTTGAGTTATTTTCCAAACTGGGTCACCTTTATAGTTGGTATCCTTGACGTGAATATTAGGCATTTCAATAATTGTTAAATAACATTCAATAAAGAGCTTAATGCAATTATTGAAGTAAATATAATATTTGTATTAAAATCAAAAACTCTCCATGGTTTAGAAAAAAAATCATCCTGACAACAAACAGGTAACCTACTTACATAATCTATTAATGAACATCGCAATTCTTCTTAAAAACATTTAATACACCAATAAAAATCAAAGAAAACAGCGTAAATAATAACATACCTTGCAAGGTGAAGTTGGTTGTGCCATATTTGCAAAATTTCAAGGATTATCTGAGATTGCACAAAATACTTATTTACATGATGTACTTTATATATTATATTGTAAAAGTACAATATTTTCAGAACATAAACTCGACGTCATCCTGAACAATGACAAAAACAAGATCAATTTCATGCAGATCAATGTGGCTATTTTTATCTTTTATTGTGAAAACACAAAATGGCAGACAAGTCTTGTGTTCGGAGAATTTTTTCAAAAACTTAGCGATTAATGTTAATTAAATTTAGAACGTTTAATGAAAGCCTTCAAACACTATAACTTCCCATCTGAAACACTTCACGGTCTCACGACAAAAACGATACGCGACAAGAGTACTTTTGACATTGACAATTGACAGGTGCCAAGCGTAACCATAGAAAAATATACATTAGTAAAGCTATACCAACATGGAAATAAAGTTCTTACCTACGTGATACCAGTAAAATAACGTAATGGGGTCTGCAGACATAAGATTACTGCTGAGTAGTTATAAGAGAGCGGACTTCCTTCGTTGTATCGATTATTTGCCATATTAAATTGGTGATAAAATGCTGTTTTATTTTAATATAACCGCAGATATATTCTATGTAATTTAATCATGTGGTATATACCTAGTGGCGTAATTACACTAATGCGGTACATTCGGGACCACGTTAGATAGGCGCTCAAAAATTTGGCACCTTGCAATCTATTTGGCATCGATATTTTTGCGAATATCGATTATCGATACGTTTCCCAGTTTGATATCTATACTATAAATATTTATATATGAACGATCGATGTTTTAAATTCAGCACTGCAAGCAGTTGAATTACACCATTTAAAAAATCATTACCCATGTATACTATGGAAGTACCTCGTAAAATGTAGGATAATAAAATCGCCTTAAAGCCAAGCGATAATATTTTAAATTGTAAGTGCATATAAATACCTAAAAAATTTTTTTGTGAAAGTATTCATATTATAGGATAAAAGATACGAATTTTATTCTTACTATTTAATGGATAAACCACGTAGTACTAACATTCGTGTATCTTATATACAATACTTATTTAGTGGGCCCTTTTTTCATTATGTATTAGAGCTCAATTTTTGTAGTTACGCCAGCGCGTATACGCCATTTCAATTGATAACGCTACTCTGAAAAGCTTCAATATGACCAAACTTTAAAAGAACACGCTGATAAGAAAATTTACTTTAATTTAATTACAATTATAGCGGTTACTACAACTTATTTTGCCTTAGAATAATTAAGCATTGGAGAACAATGGGAGAGTGGATTTCTATGTTTTCTAGGGTGTTCTGCTATACTGACCTCTCTGATCGACTTTTAGGATTTTATTACAGGACTGATGTTATGTAGAAAGAAATGTATAATTAACAAAGAAATTGACAAACAATTATATGAGCATGGACGGTAATTTTTTTTAAACGATAGTTGTAATAGAATTAAATTTAAATTATAAATATGTTTTCAAATTAAATTTCTTACATAAATTAAAAAATAGAAATTTGTGTATCCTGTATTTTATAATACAATGATAATCGTGAGTTTTCGGTCTTTAATTCGGAACCTTTTATAAAAAACATTAGATTTTGACAGATAGACAAATATAAGAATGAAAGAATCCACAAATTTAAAGCCAACAAAAATGTAATCCAAACCAATTAGTTATCAAAATTATTAAATATTTAAATTAATAAAAACTAAATATCGTGGCTCAATACAAAAGTTTTTTTATAGTTGTATTGCGGTCAAAGTAGAAATATTCAACCAAATCAAGCCCGCCCTGTTCAGAACCCTCAAAGTGCAAGGAAGAATGAATGAAATGGCGAATGAAGTTTGGCCGACTGGAACTGTTTTCCGAAAATTATTTGATTATGATTTATGATTTGATTATTGATATTATCCGAAAAAAATTAAAATAGTTTCCATTAATTGTAGATCTGTGAGACGAACGAGAAAACTTCCAATAGTATATTATTTTGTTACTTGAATATTATTATACTGTATAGGTATATTATTTTTATGGCGAATCGGGTCTTGCACTAACAATCTGATACAACCGGGCCACGACTTGTGTGCGCCATTGGGTTTGAGTTGGGGTTCGTCTAGGAGTCATGATTCATACCATGCTCCTGATCGCTCATCAGAATGATACCCCGCACTCTAATGGAATATTCGCTTCGCGAACCATCGATCAGATATCACTGCCATTATTAGCATGGTTATAGATAAGGATACAGGTGAATATGAACACGCGAAGATGCACATTATACATTTATTAGACACATGTTTACATTTACGGGCAGGTGGAAATACTTATAACTAACTTAATCTAAAGTTTATTCTACCTCAGGTTGCTCGGCGACGTTCCTCTGGAATTTTGTTTCCAGCCGGCGGAGTGATGCCGCTGGCATCCGGCGTGGGCGGCTACCCGCTCTGTAGAACTGCGAACCGGTCTGGGCGGCTGCTCCTGAGTGGGTTGCGATGAACCGTGGCTGCTTCCTCCATCGATTTCGATCCCAACTGTGGTTTCCTTGAAGTCTCTTTGACGATTCACTCCTCCGGACCTTGTTTCATAACTGCGTGCTTTCGACCGACCTTCAACTTCCTTTCTACAACTCCCTTCCGGACCTCGTTTCACTCGTCTTCCCGGACCTCATGTCCGACTCACTACTCTGTGTTTACGACTTCCTTCCGAACCTCATCCCACTCGTCCTCCTGGACCTCATGTCCGACTTCGGGTCTACAATTGCGTCTCACCACTCCGGGTTTACAACTTCCACTGTCTTTTACACAACTCTATCCCTCCGACTGTTTTCGACTGTGTTCGACTGTTTGTCCGAGTTTACTACTGCGACTCACTCTTACAACTCCATCCCTCCGATTCTCCACTCCCGGGTTCACAACTTCAACTCCTCTCTTCGACTCTTCAACTTCAACTCTTACAACTCCATCCCTCCGACTGTCTTCGACCGTGTTCGACTGTTTTTCGACTGTTTGTCCGAATTTACCACTGCGACTCACTCTTACAACTCCATCCCTCCGACTGTGTTCGACTGTTAACTGTCCACTTCAACTCTTCTCTTAAAATGACGTCCTGGCCCTTTTAAAGAAACTGTGGTGAGGGCGTATTTCCCGCTCGGGGTCGGTCCGTCCTCACAGGATTGGCGACGCCTCATTGGTCCATCCGTTGATATCTTCGCTACACCCTCGCTTGTAGGCCTAATTTTCGGCTCCGCCCACTTTCTTCGTAATTAATTATAGTCCTGCCTTATCACATAAAAATTCAGCAATACACATAAAAATCCAGTAATTATAGTTCATTTAAATTGTCCACAAACATATATAAACTATTACTAACTTATATTCTATACATTTTTCACATTAAGCTTACCAGAATTATCACTATCTCTAATTACCTCTAAGTACATCAATCAGTATAAAAACATTTCACATTCAAGATCCTAATTAAGAGCTAATCATTTTATTCTTTTTTTATTGCCTCTTGAGACTTTTATAATTAGGTACATATGGGATTTCTTTATTTCAGCTTTATTACATCGTTTTGTGAGTGGTTTTCGCATTACATACACTTATACCTATTACATAATTTTCTCACCTGCCCAGTTATAATTACATTATTATTATTATATTTATTTACATTGCAATCTCTCTCTACCTGCCTTCCTTCTTATTTGTATTAGTCGACTTGATTATTGCTAGTAGATTCAAGAACGAATGCCGACTGAATACTGCGGAAATGCTGCTACACCGTCACACTTTGATCAGATCGAATCGCGGTCGATCTGAGACTTACCCACACGATTTGTCCGTATTAAATGAATAATTGACGACGGATTAGTCCGATCTACGCACCACACGAGGTGCATGAATATGGAAGATGTGAATCCGCGTACACAAACTTATCCGTACGCGTCCTATTTTCTCTGCCTACCCCTACGGGAAAAGACGCGATAATCAGTCTTCGCTCACGGTGGCCCTTCCGCACGTGGGTGCTGGCCCGCATGCAACAAAAGATGCTTTATCACCCCGGAGTCAATTATCCTCGGGCAAAAAAAACGCACCCGCTTCTTAATGGTTCCCTTTTTTTCTGTGCGGTCATTGTCTTATTGTCGACCCCCTAATTTACGGACGGTACAGTATTACTAGGTTGCTCCCGAGCGCGATACTTCTCGGAACGATTTCTCCTCGGACAAAAGGCAACCGATTGACTCCCTAACATATTGCGTCACACATGTGGTCATCCTCGCAATTGCGGAAGAGATAAATATTCCCGATGAATGGCCTAGGAAACAAAGGACAGCTTTCCAGCATGACGGAAGAAAAGGTCCTCGTGTGACGTGGGTTCTTGCGAAATGCACTTCCAAGAAAACAAAGTATCCGCGGATGACAAATAATTATAGGTCGGTCCGAATCAAAATCGGCTCGCGACACAGATTACCGTTCAGGCATATCAAATCCAATCACGCTGGAATAAACACATTATTATTATTGCGAATTCAAAAAGAGGTCAATGGTGTATTAGCCAATTTAATTGTTTTAACATGGTTCATACGCACAGACAGAAAAAATGTATTTTATGTAGTAATGTATATGCCAGATTATCCTTAAAAGCGCTCAAACGGGCAGCTTCCATTTTTTAGGAAACAACAAAAAAATTGATAAAACTTTTTTATACTTTTACATCATATGTTGTATTCTGTCAGATGAAATAGCAACACATACTAAGCTCATTACTGCATTATCTCATAGCTTATCTATGTCTCATAGATAACTTTATCTATGCCTTATCTATGATCCGTATCTATGCTATGATCCATGCATGCTATGATCTATGCTTAGTACTCCCAGGTAACAGCCAATCGGATTCCTTCAAAGAACCGACCAATGCTCGGGAGTTTCCGTCATCGTTGACGGAAAGACCCGAGTGTCGCCGATGAGTTTACGGTAGAACTTTAAAATGAAAATTATGCAAAAATTGTTTTATTTTTACATAATTTTATTGACGTGTATTGATTTTATAGATTTTAAAAGTTTTACTATTTCTACTACCTAACAGTTATCTTTCATAATCAAGTGTAATGTTTTTAATTAAAAATTTGAGTGATGATGGGGTTACAACTTGCATAAATAATTGAAAAACTTTCGTTGTTAAATAAATAATGGCTCTTAGTGGCCAGAATAATTCTGAATTTTTCGAGTGTTTAGTTAAGTGTTAAGTTTTGTTTGTGTCAATACTGCCATGAAAGTTTTTTTTTTTAAAGTTTTTCCTGCCGATCTCGCTCTAAAAAACAAAAAGGATTCTGTTCAGTTCATGTGCAGGTAAGATGAAATAATTAAATTTATTATCAATATTTTATTAATTTATTTTATTACAAGTAGGTTAACTAGGAGAGCGATATGGGTATCTGAATTTTATAGTTAATTCAAATTTCTTGGCTAAACTCTCACTGAAATTAATTGCCGAGATCTAATCTTTCATTCCTTGTTCCTTTAGTTAGAAGTTTCTCAATATCTTTGCATTCTTAGACTTAACTTACTAACATACGTAACTGCGTATTTCGTAATTTATTTGGGAATATGGTTGGAAATAAACAACATTGATATTATAAAAATAGTACATACTGTATATTTAAACAAATACAATATATTTAATTATTATTTTTACAATCATTCCCATCTAGGGCTTGTTAATAATTGTTAATAATTCAAGTAAATCAGATCATTAACTAATATATTTTACATAGTTATCATTGATCATAGTAATTTTAAGCAGATAATCCAGAGTGCGATTGTCATAAATTGACATTTTGGCAAAGGTGCCTTTTCTCTCAAAGTAAATCACAGGAGCAAGTGAAACAATCTGCTGATGGTTCATAGAAAAAATTTTGCTTTCAATTTATCACCAATTTATATTGGTATTGTTTTTTCATTCTTGTGGTAAATATTCCTTCTGGCGCTGAGATAACTTAAAAAAATAATATTAATACAGATATATAATATAATATGAGACGGATAAAAAAAAAACACTGGCAGATACAATATTTAAAAAAACATTGGATTTTATTAAAATTAAATTATATTATATTAATATTAAATAAAAAACAGTACTTCGGTTGAATAAACCAATACGCAATATTTTAATATAAAATATCATATTCAGTAATTAATTACAAGTCAATCTAACATTATTGTAAAAATTTAAAACATGTCAATGAACTATTCTCATATCATTAATAAATAAGTCATTTTGAAAGTGGAACAAGAACTGTATTTCCTTTTGATTTTTGATATATTTCTTACTAATATTTTTTATAACCTAAAAGTGTGGAAAATTAAGGCATCCAGCTTTCATATACTATGCCATAACACATATTTTTAGATTTTCATGTTTTACCAATATACTCACTAACGCGACATTGTTTCAAACTTCCCTTTTTCTTCAAAGATTGTTTCATTATCATTAGTTCACTGTTAATCTTAAATTAATTGAATTCAATGAGTTTGTGTAAATGTATTTTGTGATCAAATTGATATTTCTTTCACAAAATAACAGATAATATTAGTCAACATTATAAAGTAGCAGTCCATATCTGCTCTTCATTTTATACTAAGATACAAATATTAGAAAATCAAGCAGGCCATAGGATTAAAACAATACACTTAATTCCACGGGGGTAGGCAGAGAGAACAGAGCGCCACAATCTCCAGCACTAGTCACTAATATACATCTCTGCCTCATTCATATTCATACATCTTCTCATGCATACTTGTCAATTATTGAGGCTTTTTAAAGAAATATCTTCCCAGTACCTGGTTTACTAGGTCAAGTCTTTTTCGAAAATTCTCCATTTCTAGTGCCGTCAACACTCGCATTGCACATCTTTCAGTATTAACAAAAATATCATGTTGCTTTAAAGAATAAATACATAATGCTATATGCATTTTTGTAAATATAATGGTATTTGCAAGTAGTTTCACAAGGTAATTGGTAAATTTCCATGGGCTGGAGATTTGTAAAAAATATTAACAGATTCCATCGGGTACTTTTCCCGCAAACTGGTGACGTAATGCGGGTAAACAATTATTCCTCTAATATATTAATTTGATATCTTATCTACACTATGTAATATGATATCCAAAGGAAATGATCAAGTTAAATTACATTTTTTAAATATTATTTTTTTACATAAATTGTATTAATGCCCTTCCCACAGTCAGACGCTAGTCCAGTGAACGAATTTATTAATACTCTTCCTTAGTGTGTTAATATACTTATATAATTATTCTGTATGTACACACACTCGGCATTCACAATGTTTTTATTATGAAAGATTCCAAAAGTTAGCACGTAAACACCTAGTACAGTTTTATTTGTGTTGAATTTTTCTTTCTATGGATATAGTACAGATATCGTTTGGTTGCTTTTAAAATTATATCTTAATTTGTTGTTTTTACATAGGTACATATATACATTTATTAAATGAAAACATTTGTAGATTTTTTAGAACTAGAATATGCAAGATATTTTAGGCCATATTTTATGTATATATAAAATTAATATTTAGCCTAAATGAGTATAAAATAATAAATACCTACATAACATTTAAATACATATCCATTCGGTTATTTAATTAATTATGAACATTTTATCCAGAACTTTTATGTATACACAATATAATGTACATTTTTGTATCTATAATAAATTATATAATATATAAACATTTAAGTCCTGAATATAGAAGGGTGCCTGATCCTGGGTGCAAATTTTTCCAATCTTGGTTCTTCAATTGATTACTGTCCTTTTTACTTAAAATTAATTTTCTAAAGAGTTGCAGTATGAATTGATGATAAATAACACACTGGTTTGAATAGTCCACACCATTATGTTAACATGTTTACTAATCAGTCAGTCAGTTTATATGTATATTTTTAAGGAATGTTTGAAATGACTTTCTTCAGCACTACTCGTGGGTCTTTCAAAGTCTAATAATTTTCAAATTTCTTATGCAATGCACACAAGCAAACACTTCAAATATTTTGGCAAGTTAATATAATTAAGACATTTATCTCTCACAATGGTATTAGATGAGATACAATGGTGACTGAAGAATCTATCATTACGCAACTTGATCATTTTCAAATTCAAACAATAACACCGCAAAGGTTTCTCAACTACTGCCGCTGGGGGCAGAAGTACTAGTGGGGAACTGAGCAACACCAAATGACGCAATGAACACATTTACGACTGTGATGAGAAATATGCCTATGACTGTAAAGTTATTTATCCTATCTGCTTTGCAAATGTCATCGTGTTCCTTAACATTATATGTACTGTTAACAATGAGTCCGACACCGACACCAATCTGCAAAACAAGATACCAACAATATAATCTTATTCCACAACAAAAGCATCCTAACGCGGTCTAGTCATTACGGCGAAAGACCCGATGAAAACATTTACAACAGTGATGAGAAAGACACCGATGACGGTAACATTATTATAATAATTAGCTTTGCAAATGTCATCTTCCTTTTTCACATTATATTGGCTTATTTTGAGGAGGCCCACAGCAACAGCAATCTAAAAAATAAAATTTTAGTTGGATCTATCACATTTTCCAGGAAGCTGAATCTATAATTAACGCATTCAAGTCTTAACACTATATACATTAGTTTGACCAAAATAAACTTAATCATCAGCCTGCCTCGCTGTCGGGGTCTCCGAGTGTCATCCATCGTAAATCATAATTAAATTCAGGTAATGACAGATCCCTGCACTTAAACGCTTAGTGAAGGAAAATATATTAAACCCTTCTGTAACAGTAACAACAGCCAATTAAACCTGCTATATTTTTGTAAATACGCACAATATAAAATTAAATTGAATATCTAATCCTAATAAAACATTTGTATGTAGAAATGACTAGTGAAAAACTAATTAAAGAATAATATAGACAAGGCCAAAAGTTCAATATGTGTTTTATTTTATTGCAATTGAACAATTATAATGTGATAAAGTGTAATTATAACAGCCAGGCATGAATTGGAGCAGGACTCGGGCTCAAAGACACTGATCTAAGTTTGAGAAATGAAGTCAGATTAATGACGTATGGTAATTCAAAGAATATATTTTGTTTGGAGTGTTTTTAATGAAAGTATATTTGAACCAAGGCCTGGATCATTAGGAATTATCTAAACAATAAGTGTTTACACTCAACTGATTTTGATGATGATGATAAACACAAATATTACAAAAATCTATTGTCAGAGATGGGGGATGAATCATATTATTAATTTATTTTTATGATTTCACGTAATGACTCGTTATACATACTCTAAGTACGTATGACAAACCAGCAATTATTGTATCGAATCGAATCAAGACAATAATTACGAGAGCGACTGTATAAACAATACAACTCCTTCATCCCCCACCATCCGCTTTATTCGTATCATGCGGTTTTAGAGTCCAATATGCCGATAAAGCCGGTAGTTGTGCCGGATGGGATTTGATGATTACTCCAGATAATATTATTAATATTTCACTTTCATATATATTTAATAATATTTCACTTTAAATTCTCAATTTTTAGGGAAATGTACGAAGAAAATTATTTTACATCCATTTAAAGTTTAAAAGGAAAATTTGTATACGAGGCGAACTGAATTCTCGGCGATGATTAAGTTAAGTTAGTTAGACTATTAATATTAATATAAATTAATGATACATATTATGCATATCTTTGCTAAATATAATATGGATATTTAACATTTTTTGTTGGTAAAATATAGTTGACGTAAACGTGGTGGTGAATATCCATCACGTTGTTACAAGATTGGTTTGCTGAAACTGTTCATGGGTCCTGCAGGCCTGTCCTTTTCTTCTGCGATGGGGATACAGAAGTAAAGAAGGAAGTACACATAATGTAAGCTAGTGTAAGTTTGGCCAATTATTGAAGGAAAATATATCAATTGAATTTCACATTCAGAAACAAAATATTCAAAACAAAATATTCATATACCTGTAGTATCAAGCTGGCGGAGATGAAAATTAGACTAGCGTAATAATATTGATGGAGATCTACGCCGGCCTCTAGAACATAGCGCAGCTGATTAGCATTGGCGGAGAGAAGCGCGAGGTCCATCATACCTTGGGCCAAATTCTTTTTCTGTTGATACACATTTACATCGGGGATGATACGTGGTTGCTGAAAAATATTTTTTACATAAATTCATTGAATTTGAAAAACAACAAATTAAAAGAATTTGCGACTAAGTATGCAAAGAGAAGGTATGCTACTTCAATAGTAACAGAAGATTATTTGAATCATGCCTTGATGAAGTATTTTATAATTGATAAAACTGAAGTCACAAATCAATTTCTAGATACTATGATGTATATAGTATTTGATACAATCTCCGGTAAAAGTGTGGAATTTTTCCCTGTTGAACATGTAGAGATCAGATTTCAAATTCACCGCCGTCTCGGCTGGCATCGATGCTAGTGACAGCGCTGCCGGCTGCCGTTACAGGTCTACCCGATCCTTCAGCAAAATTCTCTCTCTCCTGTTTCATCGCTTCGCAACGGCGGTCTTGCCAGCCCATGCGCGCCGAGCGAGACTGCTGACTCGCTTCATTTCATTTCATAATACACACGCACCTTTTGCATCTTGATTTATTTCTTTCATTCTATCTGTCTTCCTTGTTTTTATCATACTGTCATAATAAACCTCAATATGCCAATCACCACTCTTTTATTTAATCACCGACCTAACCCCCAAAAACATAAACAAATCCAAATGACATTTTCTGTCAAAGTTTAAATTTATCATTAATGTTTTACATGTCATGAAACATGCTGCCAAACTAATTTTATTATATGTATTCTATTTTTAAACTCACCGCTCCTGGAGCAAATTCTGGAGCATAGGGGAAAGGAGTGTCTGCACCAAATCTGGGGGATAAGCCATTTGGGGCTCCAAAGATATCTGTAAAAAGTAAGAAATATATAATTAATAATAAATTAATTTTCCTCTTATACATTCCCATCAACTGTCTCGCTAATGAAATAGCTGGCGGGTCTCAACAACGGAATAAGTTTAAGAAAATACATATATGACTACATGCTGTCACACATTAACCAAGATATGATAATCTTTAAATCTGGTCTATTTTGTGTTCATTGTGAGAATCAAAACCTTAGTTTTTGATCGTCTTTGTAGTTGTTCATATCGGCTGTCATGTGACAGGCGAGTATTATCACAATCAAGTATCAAGCAACCTACCCTGACAACTTTTTGTATACAAAAGGTACTGAACAAACACATGCCCTGCATCTGTGCTCTTCTTTTTAACATTTGGATTTTGTAGTCAGCTGCATTACAAACATTATATAGGAATAGATACAATTGACTTCGTTAATATTTTAACTTTTTATTATAGTAATTATATGGGGTTCATTCGACCAGTTCCCTCAAAACAACTTGACTGAACCCACAATACTATTGTCATGTATAAATATGTATAGCTATTGAACGTATAGACATGAAAGTGTATAAATATTTGTAACTATAAAAATAAGTTTTGAGATATTTCTCATTCATGGTCAATGTTTCACATTTATTCCTCCTTGAAAAGCAAATGATTTAGCGACACTACTGCAATACTGCACTACTGGCTGTTTTGTCCGAACAAGTAAAATTTCACACTATAAACACACAGCTGACAATTGAAAGCATTGTAAGAAAATACAATTTCCTATAATCATTCAAAATAAAATATTTTTAAAAAGAAAGTAAACTAAACTAAAAAAGTACATTTTGAGACGGAAGTAGCTACAGACAAAGCTATAAGAAAAAATAAGGTTAGCTATTTTATATAATAAAAAAAAGAAATCGTCATGAGCCATTAATGATTGTTCCGTAACCGGATTAGTATGAATTAGGTGAATGAATGACTGACGGGTTTCGATAAACCCATATAGTTACCGTTATATCCATTTCCATCAGCCTCATCTCCATTAGTCCAAGTCTTTCCGTCCTCTTCATCCCCTTTTGACTTATCAACCCCGAGCAATGGGAATTCCGGGGCACCTATGTGATGTTATAATATGAGAATGGTGAGAAGAATCATGCATGGAATATAATACAGCTGACTACAAAACTATTTATATATGTTAAAATACTACTACATAAAAATTAATTAATTAAATTAAGCAGTGAATAACTAATAACTACACAATACTCTCCTGGAGTCAGTAATCCAACTTTTAACTGTTACAGTAAAAAATGTTTAAATTGTAGAAGATTGTTAATGAAATGATAAAAATATCCCAAAACCGATAATAAATAATTGATCAATATTTTAAATGTTTCACAATAAATATATGTATGTACCACCAATCCATAAAATGATTTTTGAAATTTTAATTGAATTATTATATGCTAAATTATACAGAATAAGAAAAGATTTTTACAGAATAAAATAGATGCGAGTTAAACAAATGTGTACATAATATTCCAATAAATATTGCGCACAACTGTGGTTTGTCGGGCAGGTAATTTCAAGTGGCCAGTGCAAATGGTTAAAATTTCTAAGGAAATGTTTTTCTAAACTTAATTTAAAATAATTTGAATCCCTTCGCACGCATGACACAAGGTTAGACAAAATTCACAAGGTTTCATGACGTACAACTTTGATTTTAAATGACCTAGACTTTATGGCCATCTGCGCAGTGTGGTTGTAAATTATATTGAATGTTACCTTCATCATCACCCTCCTTCTTGTCATCATCTTGATTTCCATCTCCAGAATTATTAATGGTGCCATCAGCAGAGCTGAAGAATCCATCATCCACTCCGGGTTGGACTTCTGCAGTGGTAGGGGTGTTGTCGTCCATATCGTCTATTTCTGGACCTGGTGTAAACATAAAAACTAATAATATATAGCGACCATTCTTCTCAGGTTAGGTTACATTAGGTTGGTGTATTTGTAAAACAATATTGCATTCAATGTCAGCAGTAATCTCCTCTCATGATTCATTCGCCAGACACAATTAATAACTTTCAAAAAATTGTAGGGCAGGAAACCATATTAAATAAAATGTTTACATTCATTATTTTACGAAACAATGAGACTTTTCAACAATTATATTATTTGGTATATTGTATTACGTTGTATTTAGTTTATTCATCCGTAATTTAACAAATAATGATGCATTACTGACTGTTAGCCTAACGACTAGATGTATAGATGCTTATATTCCCCGTGTACTATAAACAAATTCAGAGTTTAAAGGAAACACGATAATAAAAGATTTATAAATAGATTAACAAAGTTGCAGTAGTAAAAAATATAAAATATGCATGCTTGGTTTAACGGTAAGATTAGTGATTTGAGACTCGTTCCAGGATTACCGTTAAGTCAGTCCTATATGTATATTTTCATAGCTAAAGCGCTTAGTTCAGTTTGAAGAAAATAAGAGTATTGAAGTAGATTAGAAATGGATTATAGTTGTCTGCACAGAGTTACAAGGTTCATTATAGAGTTACATTGGCTTAGCTTATTTTATTTGTAGAATGGATGCAGTTCAAATAGAGTTAGGCTTTCCAATAAGCACTATTAGTAGGGTGGTCCTGAATATTGGAAAACTATACAATATGTATTTCTGCTGTCTAGGTAGGAATATGTGGACCCTTTGCATGATTTTTGATTACAATTAAAATTATTACATTATAATTATATAAGTATAAATAATAAAAAAATTAATGAAACCAGAAATATGAAAATTTAAAAATCATTAATAAATGGCAACAATTTCATTTTCTCTTTAATATGTAGAAGCCTGTACTGTGTAGGAATTCATGTTACTTGTTGTCATGTCAGTTGTTATTAATGAAGCATGAAAAATATGGTTTCGTTGGGGGTCTCCCGGTCACTCGGTCACTATACTAGAAACTTTTAACTTTGAAATCTGAATACACAAACATTCCCAATCAGAGAAATGAGTAATCATTTAGTAGAAATTGCATACCAGCGAGAGGAGGAACGGGTTTAGTTGTGTCTGGCTCCAGTAAGGGCTGTGGTTTATCTGCAGGGACATCAGTGTTAATGTTGAGGCTCAACGGAGAGCGGAGGGCATCCTCAGATTCCACAGGAAGGGCGCGCCGCGGCCTTGAAAGGAGAGGGACATGGTCGTCAGCTGCGGCTATAGGCTAGAAATTAGAAGATATTATTAAACCGTTAACCTCATTCTACCGGCTGGAGCGGCCGGGTGGATTTTTAACTAACTATATATATTTAGAGAATAAAGGGTCACGGAATGATCTTTCAGTAGTCTCTTAATCTCACGAGAGGATATGGAATTAGTTTTGTAAAAAGTAGTATGTTTCAAAGATGTCACAATATTGATGTTTTTTCAAAAAACTTTGTCATCCTTCCTCTACCGGCGCAGCGGTCTTTTGTCTGGTTTTGCAGTTTTCAGTTGTTGCCATATTATAGTCAGGTAAGTATGTTGTTTTTTTTTATCATGTATTGCTATGAAATAAGATTAATAAATATTTTTATTTTCTTATATTATTATTTTAGAGAAATTTATTAAAAAATTTCTCGGCTGTTAAATAATGAGAACATTCGTCTGCTAGCGAAAACTCAAAATTCAGATGAAGAATATCAATACTCCAGTAACGAATCCGAAGATTCTGTTTGTGTGTTTGTGAGAGCGAATAAGACTTACCAATACCAGCTGCATTTGATAACAACACTTATTTCCCAGCAAAAGATCATAGCGTGCGGTACTGCTTTCCTCAAATTTCAAGGGTCTTCAGCGCATAATATTATTAGAGGTTCCATTAACAAAGTAATTTTACCACCGGGCACCACAATTGAGAATTCAGTTGACGCTTTTTTTTTTTTTTTACTTTTTCCTATCACTAATAACCGATGTGACAAATAAAGAGGCCATTAGAAAAACAATACAAAAAACTACGAAAATTGTTATCGATCGTAGAAAACGTAGTGGCAACAAAATTCAGCATGAATTCCAACAGCATCACCTAGAAGAGATATTTTTTTTTTGGAGGAATCTGTTTCATCACAAAAAGGGTGAAAAATATCGACTACTGTTTCCGTGCCGATTGCTTTTACTAAGAGTTAGCCGGTGCGCAGCCGCGGACTTTTTCCGTAAAACTTATTTTTCAACATTGAAAGTTTAATTTATTATATCAAAAAAAGAGAAGTGGTCTACCACATCAAAAGATATTTAAACTAATTAACACGAATGAATATCCAATCAGATAAATTCTTATTTTTTTAACTTAAAACTTCAGCGATGGTTGTGCCGTGCCACCTGGCGACAGATTATAATGCTGGAGGAACTCACTGCCCTAACGGCGATAATATTTTTTTTTTAGTATAAAATAATACATTTGAAATAAAGATAATTACTTTACTAGACCCGGTGTGTTCTAATGCAATTAATTTCCTGTACAGTTTTTATAAGTTGTATATTGTTAAGGTACAATCAAAAGTTATAAAAAAGATTTTTGTCTCTAATATACCTATAATAGTTAGAGACAAAATGTGTAGTAGTTAGGTTAGCACAAGTGACAAATTAGTTTCATTATGTCCGAAAGATTTACTCGCCGCCCTAGCGGCGTTAATTATTATTATCATTAAGTTTGAGTACTCTATAACAGTATGGAATCCCGCATTCGTAGTGCATAGATAATTTTTAAAAGCCAGGTTCGTCGCAAAATAGCCATGAAAAACCAACGCGCTCTGTTGTGCCACTGAAAGAGGTGTATCGAGGATGATCAATGTTCAATTAAGAAATTATAAAATGTTTATTGAAAATTATCAATAATCCCTTTATTTCTTAATAAATAAACGTGTCTTGTACTGTGAACTCTTTAAAAGTAATATTTTTAATCTACACAAAAAATATAGTGACCAAAACTCGAAAAATATTTTAATGGCGGCATTTTTATCCGGTTCACCTTTCTCCTAACCTGCGATAGCAGTTGTGCGCAGCTCTGTCGCATGCTGCATACGATACAAGCTAGCAGTTTTGAGTATTTGCGTGCATCGCGTTCTGGGTACTCCAATGTGTACGGGTGTTGTGTACTCCGTAAATGAATATTTTCACGGTCACACTTAGCCGTTGAGGAAAAATCACTAATATATATATATATATTTTTTTTGCCTTAAGAGATGTCGTTCGCCTATAAAACTAATCGATGGAAACTAGTAGTAATGTAGTCTTAGTGACCTTACGAAGCGTGATGTTTCTCATTGCAGGAAGTCATGCGCAGTTCTGGAATCCTTCCGCACGTCACATCGCAGTGACGAATGAGGATATACCAGATATGACTACGCAACAATGTACGTTTAAATTTATATACGTAATATGTATGTATGTGTGCATTTCGCCGTAAAATTCTGTTTTTTTTTTTACATTTTTCGATCCGAACGCAAGTTCGAGATATTTGTACATTTTAGAATAAGATATTGCTAGGCAGGTACTGAGTAGCGTTAAAAAAGTATTCAATCCTAAAACGTACAACAATAATGATTTATTTTAACATTCTTTACTCACGTAGTTCTTTTACTGTTCACGAATATCTAAATCAATACGAATTTACACAGCCAATATTCGAAAATTCCTAAAGGTTTTCAAGGAGGAAAAGTAACGTGACAGTTCTCGAAACAGATGTCGATAATATTATATGATCAGTGTTGACGGCAGACAGGTTCTTGCTACAAGGAAAATAATCTAGACGGCTGCAATAATATTATTATATTTCCGAAGATAATTAACAGTAATGCATTATTTGTAGATAAACGTAATATCAAATTAATCTTAATACCGTTAAACGAGTCACTATTCATCGCTTTGTTTTGGAAATTGGGAGCCTGAAAAATGGAAATGTAGCGAATTTACCTGCGCAATCAGAATTAAAAAATACTTTTTAATGTGCTACTTAATTCTTGCCCTCATCAAAAATAATCATTTCAAACATGCACTCTGCTTTATAAACTGTAAAACTGTATCTTACTTACACGGAATACACCTAACAAATGTGCATACTATATTTCAAACTAAGCTAAGCGCTTGTACTCGTAAATAAACTCGGTTGTAGTTTTTGTTCCTGATCATCTATTCGTATATTTTTTTCTCCTCAAGAGGGACTTGAAAAACAAGATATATTTTATGGAACTCTGCTTTCGAAGATCTTGCAGAATGTTTGTCAACCGATCGGATCGCGTGAACCGATGCGATATGCGATCCCATAGGAAGGACACCACTGCCCGCGTATGTTTTTGTTACAAACCGAATATTCACTAAACGAGACGCGCTCGCGTGTCTAATAATAATAAGATATATACATACTATTGTTGTCAGTTGTCATATTACGGCCGAGCAAGGGACTGCCATTAGTCTCGCAATGAGAGACTTCAATTACTGCGATGAACCGGGAATTTATTTTTAGCTCAATTAAAAATAATAATTGTAAATTTACTAAATGAGTGGCCCAGTAGCGGTTTATAAACAAATCGTCCTATAATAATCTAAATACTTGAAAATTGAATAAACAGTATGTTTCGAATGTGTTGATATCATTATGGAGAGTGCGGGATGGAGCGAATAAATATTTAATAAACTCGCTACAGATAGCATTTCACCAGCGTTTATCCACTATCCACGAGTTCAAGTAAAGTTACATTTTTATTTTCTTATTTTAATGCCATAATATAATATTTAATTAAATAAAAGAGGAAATGAGAAATTATCGATGTGGACTTTCTTATACATATGCTGGCTCTGGTACTGTACTGTAAGATACTGTAGTACCTAGTTACCTGGATTAAACTTAGGAAAAGAAAGACTTTAAACAAAACGAAGGATGTTACACAAGGGGAGTATAGATTAACGCTTCTCACCTTATCATATTAATCAATTAAATTGTTTGTTTAAGGTAGTCAAATATGTACCTTTGTAATATGGATATATAAAAATATAAATATGTTGAAAGTGTTTTTGAACTAATAACTTTTTAATTATTAAGGAGAACACATTCTTATTGTGAAGTTGTAATTATTCAGAACGTAGGTCTGTGATGTTTTAAATACTAATTTAATCAATTTTGTCGAAAAATATTGTTTTTGTATATATATATTATATTTTTATACAATATTTTTCGACAAAATTGATTTTATGTGTATATATTTATAATTAATCCATTAAATTAGTATTTAACTTTTTAATGATACATTGTTTCCAATCAAAATTAAATTACGTCAACTTATTAATAATTATCCATACGTGTATTTATTTTAGTAGCTGCTGATGCATATTTATTACAGTAAAACCTTGTTAATTCGAACATTTTCAAACACTTCAAGATCCAAATTGTCAGTTTCATACTTAATTAACCCCATTAATACGAAAACCCCGGTAACTCGTAGTGCGAAATAATTTTCAGGCCCTCGCGTCATAAATCACGCGGTGATATTAGTGGCATGCACGCATTAGAGTCGCGAATTTAATTTGGTTTCATAAAACAAGTCCATGCATTATGAAACTATCTGTTTACACGTGAAACTACCAGCGAAAATAATGTCATGAGGCTAATTTTGCACCACTAGTTTCGTAATGTACATCGGCTTTAAAGTAAAGAGTAATACAAGTAATAGAGAGAGTAACTCACGTGATTTACGGAGGTGCTACTGGTGGAGGGGCTGACTCCCGCGCGTGGACTGCCGTTAGCGTTCGGAGAAGGAGACCTGCGCCCCCCGCCGGGGGAGTGGCCCCTGGAGGGGAGGGGCAGGTGGCTGATCCCTGCCGCCCCGTCGCCCGCGTGCAGGCCGTGGCCGTGCCCGGCGGGGTGGTGGTTCCCGTTGTGGTCATTCCCGCGGCCGGGGGGCGCGCGGGTCCCCGCGAGGGGCGCGCAGTGGGACGAGGGATGCTCGCGGTTGTTCCCCGCGGCGTGGTGGGAAGGCTGCGAGGGCCTGTGCGTGGACATTTCTATCGTGGTGTGACCGGCGCGATGCGGCATCGTGAAGCGAGCAACTTTAACCGAGTAGTAGTATCTCACGATCTTCTATTGCACTTCAGAAGTCACGTTTATTTTAGAATACTTGCTGCAATTCAGATTCCTTTACATACCTGTAGCAAAGAAAAAATGTTGTGTTACTAGATTTTCCACATTACTGAATTAAACCGCTAAAAAGGAAAGCAATAGCTAAAGTACGAGAGTGATATACTCGTCATCGTATCGTGGCTTACATGCACATTTTATTTTATTTGGTTTACCAACAAAAAATTAACCTATATAAGTAAATGATCTGTATATTAGTATTCTTCTATACTTATACACCAAGTATCGAGTGATATCTGTCAGCTACTACTTAGTTACTATGTCTAGTCAACAATTATATTTGATAATAATAATAATAATGCGTGTATTGCAGCGTGATCAGGTTTTTTTATTTTTAAGACCCGATTCGCCATAAAGATAATACTTATTATATAATACTATGTAAGTTAAGAAATATTATTTATGTTATGAATAGAAAACTAAGGAAAATATGAATAAATAAAAAGTTCCTACATATATATATATATATATAAATACTACATATTACTATTATATTATATTACTACATTATTGTATTTGTAGCTATTCTGTAGGCGTTGCCATTCTCTGGTCGGGGAACCAGCTTTCCACGAGAGCGTCGCTTGCACCAAGGAGTTGGTGCTGAGCTCCAGCCGCAGCATTACTTCCACAACTCGATGTCTCAGAAGCGGAACGAATCCATGTATATACGGTCTTCGATAAACATTATAGATGCGCTGCAATAACGCGCCAATCCGAACAGTATTCTGTTTTAGTTGTTGTACTGAATTCGGAGACGGTAGTACGTCACTTACTTGTATTTTGACCAGAGCTCGCAGGTATATATGCTGGTGAAGAAGGATTAAAACAGAATTCTCTTCACCTCCTTACTGCATCGGTAGAAACGCCGTAAAGTATTAATTTAAAAAGTAAGAAAGATGACTAAGATTTTTTTGTAGTAGGTGGTATAATAGATATTTAGAATCATTTATTCGCAATCTGTTTTAAATTGAAGGTGTTAAATCCAAATACTAAAATATAAAACTTTAATATAATGTTATGTTAGTTCTATAATGCTTTTTTCTTGTCATCTCTAGATCTGTGTCGACCGCAGGACGTGAGGCGCTTTATTATTCGGGGGAGGGGGTGAGTAGTGTTATAATATGTGTGCGCATCTACACATATTGGTACAAATATATCCACGTGTCCGTCATGCCATACACGTGTGTGCACAATGGTGTACCTCCATTATTATTCATCTGTTGCGATGGTGTCTTATTTTGCCGGCCGAATGAAATCATCAGGCAGAATACCGAACGGTACGCGGGTGGGTGCGGTCAACAGGGGCGGATTAAGGTACTAACGGTAAGGACAAATCTGCCTTTGGACGACCTATTTCGAATAGAGCAAGAGTCGCAATGAAATAATGACATTACTAGGTAAATTTCATTTTGGAGTGAGCAAATTTCGAACCTAGTGTAATATTTTGTTATAGAGTGGTCAACAATTCAAAAATTCACATTCATCATAATTAATATTTAAACATAAATTATTTCGAATACCAGAAAACATGATTTGAATTCTATATTCTTCGTAATAATTACATAATTATTTATTTTCTAACGAAAAACAACACAACGATGTCTTCTAATATTACATGAGGTTAATATATAAAATTATTAATCTTGTCAGGTTAGGTTTGGTCCATATTGTATTCTGAAGATACGAGAGTGCTCCCTTTGGTAATAATTTAGCAATACAACAATTACTCTCTCGAAACGAGTTAACAATTTTTTTTTTTATATAAAAAATTGAACATACCTCTTTTTACATTAATTATAAAGGATCTCGAAAGTTAATGCTACCAATTTTAATCAGTGTAATCGTAACATAATATTATAATGCGACGTCGGGAAACATCCGAACGGGTCTTAAAATAACGCAGGTACTGAGAAAACGTTAGCTATTTTTAAATCAATAAAACATTAAAGAAAAGTTTAAAAATAATCATCTGACGATCTACTAACAGACACTAACAGCAGAATTTGTTCGTAGGAAAAATCGTTTGCTGACGGACGCTAACAGAATTTGTTAGCAGGAAAAATCATTTTCTACAGAATCAAGCAAGAAAAATGGCCAAATTCTCAGTTAATGTGGTGATTATTCACGTCTGTTAACTAATTCCGCCAGCTTATGCGGTATCTTAGAAATTATATTTTAATTACAATTACAACGTTGAAAGCTTCGTTCATTATGACATACTGATCTTTAAAAGTGTTGGAACCAATTTTTCACCATAAATATTGAAATAAATAACATTCATAATAATATTAAAACAATTTCCTTAACAATATTGCGATAATTAAAAGGTCAGATCATTCAGTTTGGGTATTTCTGGATGCAGACCATCTCACTTAAAAAATACACAAATCAATTATGCATGGTATTTCGCGTAACGGTATATATAGCATATAATTTACGCGTGTCACACACTTATTGATTACTCACAGCAGCGCTGAAATAACGTGCAACTGCCAAATATTGGCAAGAAAACTAAATTATTCAGAATTATATAACTAAAGCTAAGTTGTCACAGTCAGCGAAGGGAGACTAAAAATACTCTGCGTTAGTAAATAATAGACATAGTGTAGTACGCGCAATAGCGGCACCTTACGACGTTACGATTCATTATATTGTTTGTATATATTTTTTGATATATTTATATTATATATTTAATATATCGTAACAAGTTGGGTACAATAAAAATAGATTTTGGAAGATTATTTCGTTCTAGAGAAATTATTATTAATGATTATTTTCAACACGAGTATTGGTTCATTCAACGTAACTGTTTTTCATTTTGTTAAATTTGATAAGGTTTAAAATAAGGATTTTAATACATATTCTGAATTAGGCGAGAATTAATTACGCAAATATAACCTCTAACGACTGTGACTTTCAAGTAGGTATTGTCAGCAATGTTATAAATGGTTTTAAGTAGGTGCATGAAAAAACAGATTATACCATTTTTCTAGACTTTTAAGATTCTTATAACGTAATATTTGTACAACTTAACCGGTATTCATTATCTTTTTGGTAATTAAATGTAAGGAAGTTCATTTTATTGCTGCAAATTAAATATATTCCTAATTCTAATATCTAGGTGGAAAGTATGTTAAACACATTTCTGTGTTATTCAATATATTATTTAAAGTAATTCAGTAGGTATGTAGAAGCTGTATATAGAAGATAATGAAAGGAAAAAGAAAAAGAAAGACCTGAAACTACTGAATGATAAGCGGCAGGACTGATATTGATTGTGCAGTCTGTACCTACTGGCTTATTCCTTATATTGCCTTGACGATGCGTCTGATAGTGTACATTGTCTTTATTGCCAGTAGGAAAAAACACCAAATTAGCGAAATCGTGTGTCTTGTACACAAATTATTTTAATATATATAATTATATATATTTAAATACATTGTTGATTATCCGAATCAATTCAAGCGTTCCTGCGCAGAGTACCAGGTTATCGTTGCTTTTCCATGTAAATGTATCATTTACTACATTTTATAGGGATGCACCCACACAAAGACTTCACAGGTTTGGGAACGATTTTGGTCTTGTGGATATATTCCGATATTCGATGTTTAAATATAAGAGTGATGTTTTTGATGCTGTTCTGAGTCAAAGATACGAGTGATTTGATACTCAGCCATTCTGTGTCAAACCATTGTTTTTTATAGTTTGTTTTGCTTATTTTTTAATTTCTATTTTCTCTATTCTATTTTATATATATATACCATGCTACTTGTGCAGCTGCTCATGTGTTTTTTTAATAATGTTTTATACCAAACCTATTTTGTAAAAGCCCATAAGGGCGTTAATAAATGATATGTTGAGTTATTTTCTTCTTTCTGGTAAATATTAGAATGTCTGCCACCTGTCGGGAAATAATACGATCGTCAAACAATCTGTGTCGTCTTTCGATAATCATATTAGGAGAAATGCTTTAAATGTTATGTAAATGTTTAAGGGAGATCGCGGATACACGAATGATGTTATTATATAACAAAGCCAAAATGATCATTTCAAATTATTTTCTCTTTAAAAAGTTTTTTCCTCAATATTAATTAATTTAAAATTGACATTCGACATGTCGAGTTCCGAATATACACGCACTCCATATCATTAGTTATATGCTCGTGGTGAAAAACGACAAATTTTGGAAATCAAAATCGGATGGTGACCAGTGGTTAACATAGACCCCGAAGCGGCCACTACACTATTTAACAGAATCAATCGGCACGAAAACATTGGTCACAACGTAGCATAAGTAATGACCGCTTTCCGCTAGTACTACTAGTATTTCTATTGTATTTTTTGATCTGTCACAATAAATGAACAATTTGATTTGTTGGCACTTTACTTAAATAAAATCTAGATTTAAAAGTAAAGATATTAAATTGTCAAGACTCGACACTCCGAGTACTAGGTACCTGTAGTTTGAACTGATGTGCATACGAGGCCAACTTCAAATGGAAATTCTCGTACGCGGCCTTTACTGAGACAAAGAGATTCCGACAATTCATTCCGAGCAAAGTGATTTAATTCTGGGAACCGACGAGTTGGCGCAGTCGGCGGGTGTTTCCGACGATCCGTTTTCGTTCCGAGAGCTGGTGGAGATTCCGAAAATGTAATTTCAACCGTCCCACTGTCACAGAGCACGGGGAGCATATCATGTTTACATTTCTCATTAAAGTAAATATCATCACACGGTTCTTCCAAGTTTTCATAAATGGATCACTTCAATTAAAATTTGCTTGCACAGCTGTACACGAACGTTATATGCGCCAAATGGTTTTTTCTATAATAATTAAAGCACGCTACCGCAATACTATTATTTGGCGAAGTTTTCCTCGAGACGGATGCGTGGCCATACATATATCTAATCAAATAAATACCCACTGACCGAAACGTGAAATACGGTTGAGGGTGCGCGCAAATTATAGACTCAAATGTGGCTGTCAAATAAATTAATAAAATTGGGTACAAAGGGATGCGGCTGGCCTAGCGATCTCTACTAATGATGATATCGTCACAGTCGGACAATAAACGTATTCAAAGACATTATATATTTGTCAAATTAACATTCAAGAGTCAACCTTCGTCATTCGTAGTTTATACATTTCCCGCTCAAAACCTTAGTATAACAAAATATGTGTATTTTCTTGGTCTCGTAAACGCATTGTCCCTAATAGTTTATTTTATTATGTATACAAACATTTTATTAGCAAACTGCAAATTAGAATTATTATGGAGCACAACATACGGTGTTTGTTGTGACTACTCCTACTTTCATTTAATAATAATAATAATTAATAAGCATGACGCTGACCGCATTGCATGTTGATGCACTTCATTGTACTGATTCACTGTATTTATTAACTGCTTCATGCTTTTACGGTGTAATTTTTGCATCAATTCGTAAACTCTCATATGAAAAATGTGTTTGGAGGTTATTCTAATTGATTTGTTCTTGTTTATTTTCTTCTACTACATCAGTTTTGGCAGAACTCGTTCTGTAAAATTACGAATCACCGGTTTTCTATTTAATAACTATCTATTTTAATATTTCTGAAAATATAAAAATTGTAATCCAAAATAATTTAATGAAATTATAAGAAAATATGAATTAAATATATTAATTTGAAAGATATACATATAAAATCATCTTATCGAAAAATATTGTTATTGCGCCACCGGGATTCGAACCTGGATCCCTTTCCAAACCGGGGAAGGTGCATTATCCAACTATGCTACAGCGACTATATTTTTAGCGACAAATTTTCGAACCTATATGTTACCTTTTTGATATTAATACATTTAATCGTTCCATTATTTGAAAGAGCCGATTACCTTATTTTTACGGAATCTCAAATACCTTTGAGTAATCTGATAGCAGTCACCAGAATTATCAATTCACTTTTATTAAATTTTGGACATATTAATACAACTTTGTATTCGAAGAACACATTCTTATTATTAATGTGTTCTAATGAAATTATAAGATCTTGTAAAAAAATAATACTGAAATAACTGCAGTACTGGAGAATATTTTTTCTTAGAAGTAGTAAGGCACTTAATATTCCCGCCTATTCCACCCACTACGAGAAGAATTTAGCAATTCCTAACAAATTGGTTTACCTACTTTATGTCATATCGCCCTTGTGGTCGGTCAAATGATTTCAAGAGGTCAAGGGTCAAGGGCCGGTGACTTGAAAAGAGAATACAATTATAGCTATTCGATGATACACATTTTAATGAGCGCAATGAAATGACCCCATGTACGTATATGAGTAAACAGCGACTAGGTATACTATACTCGTACAAATCGGCGTGGGTTCACGTTTCTGTATTTGTTTTGTTTAAAATAAACACGGTCGCAGTTCGTGCCAGACGTGGAAAATCCAACTAAAATAAAATATGTTGAGATTTATCTCATTATTAAACCATATCAAAAATATATTGTATTTAAATTTAGAAAATCATGGGTTATTTTGCGAGATTAGAATTTATCGTTAGTTGAACTTTTCAACTCAATTAATTACACATATGAAAATAAAACACTTGTTTTTTTAGTTCTACTCGTTTAATTTCCGTGAGACGCGTTTCGCCTTATAAGGGCATTATCAATCTAACCAATTTAAATTCAACAACTTGTATTTATATGAAATCTATTGAAAAACGGCAGCTATATAATTTTAAGTACTTAAAGTAATTATGGGAATTTTGGATTTTTATACCTTGGCACTATTCTAAGAAACAATTCTGTTCAAAAACTAACAATTTAATGAAAACGAGTGTTTTTATTTGTGTATGATTATGGAGTTCTACAAACTTACCTCCGGAATAATAAATTTGTAATTAATTAATTATAACAATTTTGTTAGGTAATATTAAATTTTGCAATTGAAACTGACAACCTATCCAAAAAACGTCAAATCAATTAGTTTTGTGATAGTACAGAAAAAATCATAGCACTTAAGATTTTATAAGGTAAGGTTAAGTTATATTTTTATACCAAAATGCCGGCGGTTTTCGATTAGTTAAGGCAAAGTCGGTTGGTCGATAAGATATTTATACCGAACACACCACACACACTTCTACCTTTCATACATTGGATACAGTTTAAGGCCACTACATAGTTTACACAACACTCGAAGATTCAAATGTTTCACTGAAAATGAATGAATCTGCCGTACCCTCTGCGCTATAGTATAATTTTACTGATTCATCGTTGCTCTAACCGCTATCCATAGGATGTCGAAAGGTCTCTTGACCGCAAGATATGCTAGGGCACTCTTTCTGACGAAACTACTGGATCAGTATCCGAGCGTTACTGCACAGCAGGTCTTGTGAGTTGAAAGGTTTATGGTAGCAAAGTACCTAAATATTTTTTGTTGCATGTCTGCTGTCTGAAATATTGTCTTCGCAATAATTCAAATCCTAGTTATTGTCCTACCAGCTCTGTCTGCATGACAAATATCCTATTTTTGAATCCTCGAGACCGAATAATATAAATCGAAAGAATACAATATCTTGCCGGCAAGTTAACACAACTATGCGAACATTCATTCTTTCTCCATTATATACTCCGGTTTTACATAACATACCTACTGGTTCGCAGGGTTTTCTCGGGGAAACAATTATGATTACCGACAATACTTTATTTCCCCTCTTCATTCATAAACTCAAAACCCTCTTCATTCCCTCACTCAACTCAAACCCTCTTCATTCATACCACTAAATCACTATCGATGCGGTCTTGATGGGTTTTTCCGTGTACATATATAGTTTTTTTCCTCGATTGCATACTGCACACTTACTTATAAAGTATTTTGTATTTAATTTCTTTCTCTTTTAATGTGTTTTACGATAATCTGGCGTCGGTGACGTATTGCAGAATCCGTTGTAAAGGCTAGTGACTAATTCATTACGTCGTCGGGAATATGGAATACGAGACCGCACTACATCGCCAAGGATCCTAAAGGAATGTCCAGCTATTCAATGATCATGGATGCAGAAGTGGTTCCGAAACATTAAATGTAATAATATGCAAGTTTTAAACTTTATTTAAAGAAAGTGTATGATGAGATTATTTTTGAGATTTTTAATTGGTAATCTGTCAATATTGTAAGCGCTTGTGTTTTTGATAAACCGCGTAAGAACAGTTTCTTATCTCCGATTAATTATTTTCCGCTCACAACCGCAGCCCACACAATAATATTTACTTTACTTTACCCAAACATCCCAATTTTATGTATAGTATAAGTCTGTTGGAAAAGCATAACAAACCAAATTAAAAAAATATTCTTAAACTTATAACAATAATAAACAGCTTTATCACATCTTTACAATTTTTGCAATACCACTTCAAAGTTCTTTTACCATCTGTCGTTTCTCATTCGAGGAATCAATAATAATGAATTAGAAATTGAACTACATCGTACCGTGATAATATTGATTGATTTACCGTACAATTTTAAAACAAACAATTGTAGATAAAATGTCAGTAGTTCGCACAATTTAGAAAAATCGTCGCTTTGTCTGAAAGTAGTTGAAACTACGCGTCATTATTTTGGAAGCTTAGCATTTACTCAAAAGCATTAACAATTTTCTCAGTCTATTGACAGTCCACGCGTGTAGTACCTTAATATACTATACTCGACATAGTGTATTGCGGAGTCCTCATTACACTAACACTGCACAGTATGCCTAATACATATATGCTCGAACTTTGTTTGAATAATTATAATCAGGAAGTCATCTGCGAGATAAACTGGTTTCACGAACACCGGCACATTTTTGAATACATCAGCAATCATGTACAACTGTAAATATTTGCGCACGGTTTCAGGCCGCGTATAATGTAACTCCGTCATCAATGTTTCGCAATACGAGTGGCTAAACTGTACCGGCACTGTTAACCAGCACCAGGTTAACTGACTTCGACTGTTCCATAACAATACCTCAACTGGTTACATTCGCAACAACATAGGCATAACGAGAACAAAACGAGAGGCACATACAATACAATATTTAACATCCGGTTGCGCGGACAATTCGGAAGTCAAAATCGCGCACATGCAACTATCACCACTGCTAATGGATAACTGCAATCGTCTGCAGTTTCGATTTTCTTCATGCGCCGGCGTTCTCGGACGGTCGCGTGAAGTTGCAAGCTTGACGCCTCAGCCGCACACATCCATCGAAGGGTTATCCATTCAAATTGCGTGCATGTTATTATATTAGTACTAATGTTCAGACTCAGCGAAAAGAATTGTAATTATCGTTAATTCGTATTGCGAATGAAATCACTATCCTAGCGAGTGCACGATGGTCACTATCCTAGCGCGATCTTGCAGACCACTTGCCGAAAGCGAACAAAGTTCGTTAATAAATTTCACTGAATGACTTACATGCATTACAATTCCTACTGCAGGTGTCTTGCTCTTCTCTTTGGACTTAATAAACTTAATGCACTTAATAAACTTCGGTAACTAAATAATTACAGCCGTATTTTGACGACAGTTGACTATCTCCTGTTTGCGTCTCGAAGTCCGTTAATCGGACTGAGTCTAGCGAACTTTGGCAAAGAACTGACTTCGGCGGACAGAAACCGGTCGCTATAAAAGAGACGATAGCGCAATTCTCAAACTGGGGACCGCGATCCAATTTACTTTTCAGAAATTTTTTAAGTTTCTTTACGGTATTTTTTCAATTATACTTATTCTACAACTGTTCAACTATTAAACTCACCAAAATCAACTTAATATCCATCAACACTGTATTTTTCCATTCCTTAATGTCCCATTTATCCGTATATGTATTCTGTCTCTCTATTTCGCATATAATTTATATTCTGTTTCCCTTGATGTTTAATTTAACTATATATATTCTGTCTCTCTCTTTCACGTGTAATTTTATATTTTATCTTCCTATTAATGTATATAAAAGTACTCTTCTTGTATTTATGATCAGTCCTGATGAAGTTTGAGATAAGCGAAACTGGTCGACGTACAATAAATTTCGTGGTCGTACAAAGTTACTGTTATTTTATTTAATAAATAAAAATACTTTTGAAAAGGATTATTGTTATCTATCATACAATTTTAATAACTTAAACAACTCTACGGCTGTAAAAATAAACATAAACGATTGACCATTATATCTTAATTACCTTAATAGCTATCTATTTACTAATTAATAATGATTATTATTATTAAAGTAATCACACCGAAAATGGAAACCATCAAAAGAGACCTTCTACCTTATTTTTCATATATTTTTAAACATAAATATGAAACTATTTAACGCAGTCCTAGAAGCAAATTTCGACAAGATTAAACGATTAGAATTCAAGCCGTGGTGTGTTCAATTTTGGTGGCTATGCTTCGTCCGTTATGTGTGATTGTCTTACTCAAAAAAAATGACAACAAATTAAAATATATTGAATCCTAGGAGAGGTGACTATTTATAACATCAGCATTGTGCAGCTTATTGGCAACCAGTTGCCTCGACAGAACGATACTTCTTCTGCCAGGCACTTTTAGTATGGAAATCGGATCCGAATAGTCAGGTTATCCTAAATATCGATTCTTACTTCCTCCGGTCGTTATCTCATTATTTTGCTATTCCAAATGCTGACCTTGCACCTTGCACCTTGCAACGGGTTGACGTTAGTGTGGCTACCTAACAAGTAACAAATATAATACGAGTTATAAGATTAAATAATTAATAGATACGCTTAGAGCCGTGTGTGCATGTATGCGTATCATCATCATCATCATCATCGACTATTGGCTCTACAACCCGTGGCGGGTCTTGAATTTTATTAAGAATTTTCCTTCACATCAATATTCTAACTACTTTCAAAGTAAGCTTGTACTATGAAAATAGGATTAATTTGATGTTCTCCTGGAACAAGACTCGAATCCTCGACCACTAGATCATTAGTGTATTAACCACTAGGCCAACAGGCTACTCGACCTACTTTCGTTTCGCTTTCGCTATTTTTTATTTATTTGTTCGAAATGTACATAAAATAGAAACATATAATACTATATTTAAATCTAAATGTATCACATATTATTAAGGAACTTGACTATTTATTAAGAAATAATTAAATACACACATAAAATATATTTTTTATAACAAAACATTTTTAGGCAACAATATAAATAGGTGCACCCTAAATTAAAAATGATCTTGAATTATGGGGGTGACTTTATATTTATATAAAAACCTGATCAAGATCTACATATAATAGCCAATGTTAAATTTAATAACAAAATAATATTTTATTAAAAATTAAGAGAAATTGATCAAATGAACATGGGAATAAAAAAATGTCCAAGACTTCATTAAATTATTAATATTTTGAAGACCTTTAGGCCATTTAGGACCTCTTGTTTATACACATCGGTCCCTCTTCTCCACACGACCCGACTACCGAACTTTTCATTTTCTAAAATACGCGTATAATATGAAAGCGTAACATTTCATGTTTTGCACAAGGTTTCAGGAATTGTTTGAAATTTGTATATATATTGCTGTGACAATTGGTAAATTATTTAAAGGTCCACAATCAAAAATAAGAATATATGAAAAATGTTTTGTTGCAGACAAATAGGTGGGTTAAATTCTCAACGTACACTCGGTTGCCGAGTAATTTACTCTATTTATGTTATACGTTACTAGGTATAGTCTTCTGGGCTAATCTGCCGCGTATATCTGACCTTTCTGGCTGACGTTTCGTATCTCATTACAGGATCTGAAACGTCAGAAAGGCTAAATATGCACGGCAGATTAGCCCAGAAAACTATACACAGAAGACAATATTAACCGTTTGAATGCTACGCGTCGCAAAAGCGCTGCGATCGTTTGTATCGGAAATTGCTTAGCACTTAAACGGTTAAATATTTACTAAAACCACTTATACGAATATGTACTTACGTGGCATTGCCTTCATGTATGTGTTATAATAATGAAAAACTATTTAAATTAATTCCACAAATACTAAAAAGGTTAGCCAACGATTTTAAAATGATAATTCCCCATAACACGTCTACTCTACTACTCGTCTACTCATCTACTCATTCAGGTCGAATAAGTTTGGTAATGTTTACTTAGCTTATTACCTTAAACAAGTCTTTACGAAAGTCAAGTTCCTTAATTTAATGTTTTCAAAGTTTTATTAATATATTTATTTATTCGTCTTCAAAATGTATAATACATTAGTAACTGGCTGCTAATGGAAAATGTATGCATATTTAATAAAGATATGTATTTATTATGTTATTATACATAATATACTGTAATCATCCGATTAACCGATACTGTAATTTAATGAGGTATGCGAACCATGGAACGACATTCGCCGGGTCGGTTGTCAGTTATGTCCTCAGCTCGATCAGTTCTGCGCGTGGTTCCCCGGCGAGCGCGGTTCCATCCCGTCCTCCCGCACCGCACGCCGCGCGCCGGGGCCGGTCCCCGAAGAGGAGCAACTGTGGTGAATCAGCGCCCCAGGAACCGGCGATGTTAATCACCGTTCACCATTATTCCACTGGACTTTCCCGCTGGAATTGCGTAAACATCGCGCGCATTTCAACAAAACGGCTGTTTTAGTTCACCAGCTTCCGATATGCTCGCAGCGTTGTTTGTTTGCGGTTTTATATTATACGTGTTTATTATGGTTTCCGACTACGCGTGCCCCACACTCATCTTGATAAGGTCCAAGTAGTTACGTATGCGCTAATGTACCAGATAATTCAATAAATAGGACGATGCGGGAGATAGGAATGGGAAGATATTATGAGCATAGCCTACCGTAAGAAAAATAAAGTCGTCATTGATACTCAAAAATGCTTTCGAATAAACCTTTTCAAGAAACCGAGGTTAGAACAAATTCGAAACAGATTCTTACGCAATCTTAAATTAAGATTATATTTTTCCTTTAACTCCTATCTCTAGGTAGGCTCCGCGCTTCTGAGCATTATATGTCAAATAGCATGAACACCCTGAAATATCGAAGACCTTGTGATGATCATATATTCCTTTTAAAATATTGCAACGAAATTCTTGACTTCCAGTCGAGTGGAATTAATTTCTATTCACGTTCCATCATTTAGAAAAGCCCGATAGATTTTACTCTTCTGTATACCCGAATGTGGAACTTTTGTACTTAAATTTTTTTTATGCGGTGATTTTGGAAGTACCATAATTCAGCAAAATTGACTTCTTTAATATTAACATCTTTATACTGAAAAAAATACGTAAAGTAAAAAAAAACATTTACCTAAAAAATACTACACGTATAATTGTTTTTTTGATAATTATAATACCTGCGCAGTCTTTCTTACATCTTTTATTTTGCCTTTTAACCCTCACTCTAACTTACACTTGCATTTTTTTCAATATTCGAAAGTGTACGTTGTTTTTATAATACGAGAATAATTTTTGACACAAAAGTTCAGTCAAAGCCTCGCTGATGGAAATGGAAAGTGCGCTTGTGGTCTAATCGAATCTTATAATGGAACCGTCTAATCGGAAGTAGTCTGCAGTCTGTCTTATTTCGGATTTCGCGCTAGCGCTAGCCAGCCAGATGATTGACGTGGAGAGTTAGAGTGTGCTAGCCATTTTTGCGTTACGTTCACGATATTTATACTGCTCATTAAATATGATATAATACGCCTCACTAGCGCGGAACTCGGATTAAGGTTGTATTGAAAGCATCTAATATTGTTGTACGGGTAATTTAAAGTAGAAAAAATATAGCTCGTGCGATCTGAACATAGTTCAAATCTGAAAATTCTGCTTTATACCATTAGTATCATAATTGATCATGGAGGACCCAAAATGTATTGAAGTGGAAGTGAAAGTACGAAAGGACGAACGAAGCTCGAACGTTTTGAAAATAACGGTTTATAATCTATAAGACAATTTTTTTGCCTATGACTATGTTCAGAGTGGAATTTATATCGAGGCCGCCCTTTGCGTGATAAATGACGTCACTGCAATAATATGGTTATGTTATGTGTTACACCTGGAAGCGACTTATTCTAGTCAGCAGCAGCCGTGCGGGAAGCGTGACTCTAGTGCCTTAGTGACCTCGAATTCTCGATTAGTTTTATTTCAACAATATATAAATATTCCAGGAGAGGCACGAGAATAGTTTTATAAACTAATATTGTATTACAACACTGAATATTAAAATATTTGGAAGATTGAGATTGTGAAAAGGGAATCATGTAAAAAAAAAAAATTTCCATTCAATCCGTTGTAAAATTATTATGTTGGTAAAAACACCATTTATGATATGAAAGACAGAGATCACACACTATTTTCACAGTGAAAAGAACAACAAACATATAAATATAATTGTCTCTTTCTCACTAATTAAATGAAGAGAGATAAGAAGGAAGGACACATTGTATAGGACTTAATGAATGCTCTAAATTATGTTATTAATCATTTTTCAAAATTGAATGCTCCATATTTGGAGTAAATTCGTGCCACTAAACCCATTTAAGCTAATAAAGACTTTTTTTCCAACTGTTATTTACGGTAACACGAGTTGACAGCATGGCTGCATTCGGGTATTTTATGTCATGGTATGGTAAAGGTTAATGTACGATTCAGGTTAATGACACACCGATGACTGGCAGGTGACGTCTACAATTCCCCTCACACAGAAGAACTTCGGTTTTCTGGATTCGGTTAGTGGTCGGTAGTTGCGCGTACATGCGATCTTTTCTTTTGAAATTGTATCGCGCTGTCGTTTTGAATAAGAGAAAAATCCTCTTTCTTTTCATATTTGACATCCCAGATACATTTATCTTTGTATTTCGAATAGTCTTGTACTTGTTAAATTAAGACATGGATTAAAAATATTTTGTTTAGAGCGTATTAATTTGATTTTTATACAGTTTAGATGTATTAACAACGTATAGAGAGAAAGCGAGGAATGGTTTATTATTTGAGTGGGCGTATCAGTAGTTTAATGCTCAGCGGAAGATATATCAGATTGTACGCGATGTTTTAACTCTGTCCACACTCGAAAATATTCGGTTCTTGTTTGATTTTCTGATTCTCAGTAGAAACAAAGACTGCTTTGACATTAATTTACTGCAGCTGGCTGGTAATGGCCATGTTTTATCTTTCCGCAGTTTGTTAACGTGACTCAATCAAATACAACACTTATAATTACATTTTACCAAGGCGTTTGACTAAATTGTGTGAGATTTATATGTAGGAAAACCCACTGTTCCAGGTTCTAGAAACCTTTCCACTCTCGTCATCCTTCTTGCACATTCCCACACATTTCCCTGCTGCCCGAATTAATTAATTTAAATACTTCTTAATTCCAAGTTTATTACAAATATATATATATATATATATATATATATATATATATATTATCATTTTCAATATTTTCGATACTGCAGAACAGTTTTACGGCAAGGAATTACGTGTGGTAAAGGTGAAGTGTGTTGAAGGTTAGCTTATGTTAAATGATAATGCTTATCTTCGCTCTCCTTCCGCAACCGACCCCTATTATAACACTAGTCCCACCGGCTGGGTGCTGCCTCACAAGTATTCAGTGCCATGGACGGATATGTTTTAGTTAAATGTTCAATTTCATTATTTTAATCTTCATTGCTTCGGAGGTTCCCCGCGCAGGTCCAGAACATGTTCGTAACTACACATACCAAACCACGTATTAGAAAATTTATAATCTATGCGCACAGCTTCATACGCAATAAGATTTAAACGATATCTATGTATATAGTTTTTTATTATTATGATTTATTATTGTAATTTTTTATTGGCCAACTCAAAACATCTTACTATGAAGTTATTGTGGTTTTAAATAAATATATATAGATCTGTTTTGTTTTGAATTATGATTGAGACACCACAATGACGACAGCGGGGCCGACGTGCGTAACCAATGTGGTAGGATACATAAATCATGTATAATCAAGTATAATATGTTTTCTACCAATAATTCAATTATACAAATATATAATAGTTCAATTTGTATAATATTATATATCTGTGTAAGCTATATCGCTCTCACTTTCAAACAGATTGCAAGGATATTATTACACAAAAATCGTCAATCTTCTGAAGTTGAGTCTTATACTGGTATTTTGATCGGTAATTCATAATATGATAAATACTTATAGATGATCAAAACCAAAGGTAATGTTTCACAAGACTGCAGTCAGTCCAGCACCCACGTTTAACACGGTAAAAGTACCCAAGTGATCCTTTTTAATCCTATTCACTTTACATTATTTTACAATTTGCTTGTCTTTACTCTATCATAAATGGATTTGCCAAATATATGCATAAATGATCTCATTTACACCGTTTTTAGTCTACTTTCGTTCTTCTGCCTGCTCCAGGCTTCTCTTCCATACATCAGTATTGGCACCAGGTCTCCATTGTGTTTCGATAGTCTTGCCTAGATCGATAAGTTTCCATTATAAATTATTGCATTCACATTCATTTTATTCCCGCCATTCCCTTAATTCCCTGCAGTCACCCTCATTTCGATAACTTTCTCAAACTTTCCGTTTCTATTAAACGTACCAGTATTTAGCACATTGTCTTATTTTCCACCCTCTCGAATACCATCACTTTCGACTTGTTAACATTCATCATAAGGTCACTTTGGTTGCATACATCGCACATCTTATGTTGGTTCGCATTAGCTTTTAACCCCGTAGCAATATGTGTCTAATCTTAATTTAATTTAGTACGGCGAGACAGCCGTATACATTACATATACATACTTGCCGTAAATTGTAGTATTTCACAGGTATAAATCTAATATAAAAATATCAGACATTGTTGAAGATTTATGACCGACAGACTGAGAGACGCGAATACTAGAACAGAAATAGTTTTTGTATCACGCGCAGCGCGGTCCAGCGAGGGGATTCCTGGGAATTCGTGTAGTGACCTTCGTAACATACATCCACGTGTCATTAAGCCATGATTTTCGGTGCTATCTGCGAAGAATGCTAATACAAGTAATGGATAGGTACTTCATAATAGGTATTATTTAAAAAAATCTGAAATATTTAAAAATCAACAAAGACAATGCGGAATGTTACAAACATAAAAGAGTTATATTAACTTGGTAGGCAATAACAGAATGCCACTCTCTTTTGTCGCAAACACTCCCGCCTCACCCGTATCAGTTCATATTATGTACGCTCATCATCGAGCGGCTTATAATAAGGACCATATCTGACTTAATTCAGGTCAGATCTTTCAGTTGTTAAAAAAATAGTGCGTCCATCTGCAACGGTTTTATGGATGATGAAATCAATAAGCTTTTGAAAGTTCACCGAACTACTAGTTATTTATTTTTGTCTGTGGGTTATCATAAAAAGAAAATTTACGCGAAGACGCGATGTCCTGACAAATTAGATCTAATCACTAAACGTTGCAAAGCTATTATCGAGCAACGTTTCGGTACTAAATATATCTTTATCAGAGGTATATTCTACTCAGTGCAAAACGTGCAATGTTCACGCATACTCGGGAGTCTGGTCGTACGCTGATGGAATTTTGCTTACGGAAGGAATACTATGGGACCACATTCTGTGTCAAATTAAATCATTTTTATTTGCCGATGAGCACTGGACGAGGGCTTTAGTGCTTGTCTTCTGCGGCTGCCTGCGAATTGTCCAACTCTTTCTCGACTCGCTGATCTTCTTCCTTTTGACCTCGGATATCTGGCCATTTATTTATCTACTTACATTTTTAAATTAGCATTCTTCAGTTTCTGAAGGCCGATGCAATGAAGAACGCGAGCAATAATGATATGATATTGAAGTACTGTAAACATAATATAATATTTATTTCCTCGCTGTTAAATATGTGAATGTCCATCCATATCTCTGAACTTCCCCGGTCGCCACTTTGTGCTAAATAATATGGTATAATATAAGGATTTATCTGCTGGCCAGACGAGGCAGCGCGCTGGGCTACACGAGGATCACACAAATATAATATATCATCCTTGCACTATACCTATATGTAACTGGCGGGAATACTCGGCGATTCCAGGAAACAAGGGGTACTGAAAGTAGGTAACGATATCTGCAATAGTTGCACATATTAAATTTTAATTATACTGATTTATGATAGTTTTGAATATTATATCAAATTAATCCACGTCGTTCCCTCATGACTGAGGATCGTGCTCCATGAACTGCCGCCCTCTTGACTATGCTCCCCCATTAGCCCCGTCACCAAAGAAGTGCTCGTTTCCTTTGTAGGGGATCTTTCTCTCCGTTCTTCGATGTGGCCCACCACAATAAACTTTTCCAAGCTATCTTCGTCTTAAGCTGCAGGTTGAGAGTCTGTCTTTGATATTTAGCTGCGGAATGGAGACATTCGTGCGTCTCACACGTTCATGGTAAGCGCAACGTGTGTCTCCAGCACTACATCTCGATGGCGTCAATCCGTCTTCTCTCCCTTGCTTCCATCCATGATTCCACACCGTATTAAAATATAAAATGTATCATAGGTCTCTTGGAACGAGGCTTTAACCCGTGACCGCCATATCTCTAGGAGAGTGTCTTAACCACTAGATCAACAAGAGCGTTATATTGACCTTTTTATTCAGAAGTGAAGTTGGTTGCTTACATTTAAACATTACGGTTCTAGGACGCCAGAGCGAAAAATCTAGTTTCGAAGAGCATTTTGTTCAGTGGTTATTAAGGATTCGGTGTCGAGACAACCCGGGAATCCCATCATTTTTTGCTCTCGAGTCCCGTGAATTAAAAACCCGAATCTCGGGACTCTGATTTTTCTTGATATTATTCATGTTAAATAAGTTAAGTTATATAAATTAATTGAATCAACTAGATAAAAACAACATATAGAAAAAAATCAATATATGGAAAATATATTTTAGTTTGCTAACCATTGCTGTACAGCAGGTAGTAAACAGGCGGTGCACGTGTGCCAATTCTTGTATATGGTCAGCTATAAAGATTTTGAAAGGAATAGTTTTGTCGGTTTGTTCAAACAGGTGATTATGTTTTCTCGTAAAAGGTGATGTAGATATTCAAGATAAAATCGTGTCATCATTTTTGACAAAACAAAATTTAGATGATATGAAATTATTAGAAAAAGGTCTTCAGTTTGCCATTTATTTTGACCAAATAAAAACGTTATTGTCTATCGATGTGTTTCTTTATAAAATGTTTTTTTTTAAAGTTAAAAAAATGTTTTTCTTATGCAATTTTTATAGATTTTTTTTTTGTAATTAATGTATAAATTAAAGCTTAATTTCATTTAAAAAACAAATAATTATATTATTAAACAATTTTTTTTCGATTTAACATGGATAATGTCCTTAATAGCTTCTGTACATAATACATACGAATATTTATTAAAATATATATAAATAGAATTCTTGATTTCGATTCACGGGAATTCCTGGAACTTAAACATTTTGGCTCTCGAGTCCCGGAAATTGAAAAAAAATCGAGAATACAGAATCCTTAGTGGTCACCCAAGCTGTGGGACAAATATTAAAACACTTCGATTATATTGGGCAGCAAGCCAAATTTGCTATTATTAAGATTAGGCGTGTGGATTTGTACAACCGGACAAGCAAACCAACATTTCGATATCTTAAAACCTGAAGATACACAAAACAAATTGTCGAAACTTAGTACATATATGTGAAGTGTTATTGTAACATACATATAACTTAGTACATATATGTGAAGTGTCATTGTAAATAAGTATCGCTTACTCGACTGTTACTCGACGACACAATACGTAAAAACATTTAAATTATACACTTGTACACTGATCGTCAGTATGTCTAAAACTCTATTAATCTAATGCTGTCTTGTATTTCGACATCATTTGGAATTCTAATTTCATTTTGTTCCTTCCGTTAGTTCTGTATTTTTTATTCGTAGTCCCTCTAGTCACGTCCAAAGTGGTTTGTTTTTTATCATTTCTATTAATAATTTTTATTTTATTCTTATTCATTTTTTAATTCATTGTTTTATGATATAATTGCTATTAACTTTTTTATGTGCAGCGATTAGGTTTCTCAAACAGACGAGGCCTACTTAGAAATAAATAAATACGTCCATATTGTATCATTTTAGAATCCAGATGGAACGGATGTCACTTCCAGTAGGACTGTGGCGTGATGTACACCAATATTCTATATATTTGCATTGTTTATATAAATTGTTGAAATCAATAAAATTGTTAAGACATTTGGAACACTCTTCGTTGTCGATACATACTTAATTTAGATCTACAATGATCATCTTTCTCGGTATCCTTATAGTCGTAATGTTATAATTATGACTAATTGGTCGAGCGTAATGGACTCCAGCTTGCTAAAATTTTATCGTGACTGCCGGGAATTCACAGATATTTAGGTACCTACCCAAGTATTGCGGTTTTGATAATAGTCACGTGAGCGGAGCCTATCAGCAGTCAGCAGACGCAGACAGTGGCTCCTGTCGACGCTTGCAATTGCTTCATCTACATGTTCAGATTGGCTAATCTCGATAGCTGTAAAGTACCTAAATTGGCTTTGTTATGTATTCCATTTCACTATCCAGTATCTTGAATATACAAATCAGTCTAAAATATACTACGCATTATTTTAATTTCAAAATTAAAGATGCACTCCAGTTATAATACGATGTACTAGATACGAATAGTCGTATTAAATATAATACTAATTCTATTATTAGTTGTCCGCCACCTGCTGGTAAGGCCCGCAGAGATAAAGAACCAGCCTATGTATTTTTATTTTATCAAAAAGTAACTGTTTATATTTATAATACCTTTCGAACCAGAGAACTAGGCACTATGTTGAAAACTATAACTACGTATAATGGGATAATTGAGTAATAGTATACCATCCATAAAATATAATATGAAAGTTGATTTATGAGGCAGTGGGTACCCAATGAAGGAAAGTAAATAAATAAATGAACAGGAAAAAACGCCTGTATGTATGTATTTCTTTATTTTTCTGTTTTCACAACTTTTTTTAGAGTACAAGATATTATGACAATGTTTCTAGGGATCTAGGGAAATCGCCTCACATTTTAATACCTGTATTTTTACAGTATATTTAAAAAACATAATGTAATCGATATAAAATTAGTAAATTTCTGGAGAATTAAAAAAAATAGGAGTGTTGGGAGAAAAACTAAAAGATTAAAAATGTAATATCTACACATGTAGTAGTAGCGCGATAATCAGGTATCCTTCTCTTTCAAAATACTCCTATAAGTTCTGGAACAACTTTTACTCACTATTTCCTAAGCCAGTCATCAACTTTATATTATATTATTTATAATTGAAATTAACAAAAATATAAAAATGAATATCAGTCTGCTCTTTATACAATTCTACATCCTTTGATCGATTTTAGCCAAATAGCCACTGCACCTCCTCCCCGCGATGGAATTATATTGAATTATTGAATATTATCCATTACAACTGTTAGGAGTCGCCGTCGACGCAGGCAGTAATTAAGAAAATACCGGTGGGTCGGTTCAACGAAGTGTAAATAATATATCAACGGTACAGATTGGTTGCGTTCGCCATCTATCGTCATTTTGTTTAACTCAAATGTAAACAAATCTGATAAAGTTTAATATCGCTGGGCACTCGAAAAATACTGAGGAGATTGTCAACAGGTGGCGGAATTACGTAAAATATAATTAAACTTTTTAAGTCGGTAACGACTATCGACCGCGCCTATTTCGTACGGGTCAAAAATCCGGGTGCGGGCGATCTTGACAAAATTTATTGATGGACCAATTCAGAATTTTATATATGACGGTAACCCAATTTATTGCTACAGTTTTTCTGCAGGAACAGTAGAGAGGACAGTACGGCATTCTTCTACCCTGACACTATTCTAGTCCAGGGACGTTCCTACCATAGGCAAGACTAGGCGGCCGCCTATTATATCAAACAGTAAAACATTGAGCAAATTGGGAGAAAAAAAATAGATGAAAAATTAAAGCAACGAATTGTTTTCAAAAGCATATGGAGCAATTACTTAATAAGTCTTTACTTTGACTTTGAAACTAAAGAACCGCTACTGAGTACGGAACGTAAACAAACATGAGTTATAATCTTGATTCATCTCTGCCGAGCGTTGGAGGGAGGCACCTTCATGCTCATGATAATGTAAATTTTCTTAAAATTGTGTAATTTCTCGCCTCGTTTGATCATAGTGTGAATGAACACCTCAGGAGGATGCAAAATAGAGGTAGAAGATATATATTTAGCAACATAACCCCCAGATAATAGATAATCCATAAGATTTCTGGACGTCGTGGAATCTTCAGGAACAGAGTCATCTCAGTCTTCCGATGAAGAATTCCAAGAAAGCAGCCTCGTGCAAATATTATAACGAGTCACGTTCTGATTAATCAGCATCGTTAGTGTCCCTTGCAGTTTCTACATCCTGAACCTCAGCAACCTGAGCAATAGCTAGATAGTTATCAACGACTGTATAACGATATACTAAAAGCCCATATACGATATTTGAGTTTAAAACGATACTCGGTGGTCAACCAGGATCGATGCTTTAACTCCCGTCAGGTACCAGTTAGCGCGTGAGTTGAAATTACTGAAGATTCAACTCTCAAAGGCTCTTCTGGCACCATGATTAAGATTAAAGTTGAAGGTCTTCCGAACAGCATATCTTCATGTAAGTTTATTGTGGCAGGGTACAGTATATTATTTGGAATCAATTTGACCATTACTACTGCACGAGAAGCACTTTACTCTTGAGAAAAGTGCTTCTCGTGCACTAAATAGTAAATGGGCCTAAAGTGGCATCCGTGTGAGAGAGCTTGAGAGCTATCTAAAGAAATCAATATTGAGCCAATTTTTCAGTCAAAAATAAGAATGTAAGAAAAGTAAACGTTTGCCAGTCCTTTCGCGGACGCCCTGTGGTCTCATTGGCTCCGATACTTTGTTTACCATCCTCTTTCATTCGTACTAAGTGTTAGGACAAGTAGGTTCTCGTACTTCCCTTCAATTCAGATCGAACACTTGTATGGATGGGAAGTTCGATCATATTTCATTTTATAATCTGATGTGCAGTATACATATTCACGATATTTATTCAAATATTATTATTATTAAATACTAAATTAATGTATTAATTATAAATATATACATATAAAATCAATTTTGTCGAAAAATATTGTTTTTGCGTCACCGGGATACGAACTTGGATCTCTATTTCTAATCCGGGGAAGTACACTACCTTTGTGCTATAACGCCAGTATTTTTCTTGACAAATTTTCGAACCTATATGTTACATTTTTCAAATTAATACACCTGTCGTTCCATTATTTGAAAGCCATCTACATTATTTTTACAGAATCTCAAATACCTTTGAGTAAACCGACTGCAGACGCCAGAATTATCAATTCATTTTTATTAAATTTTGGACACATTGATACAACATACTCGTATATTATTATTATTTAGTTAAACAACATGTATGTAAACAGTTTTTGGAAGTTTTCAACGTCTTGACGAATATTAAGCAAAGTAGTTTAATTAAATCCTCGTTCATAACAGGAAATTATTCTCCGTTATTTATACGAATTTTAATTTATATTGCTAAATTACCATATCTTCAGAGTTGACACGAAATGTGAGATATAATGCGCGGGGATCGTCTTTTTTCTATGACGGGGACCCACTTGAGGAAATGTTAGCGGTTTTGTCGGGACCCGACGGTGTCAGCAGTGGACGATGGCCCGCGCGAGGTATGATGGACCCGGTATAAATATAATTGAGTAATTACCTGTCCTGTTTTCTAAGCAATTCTTCTCGGTTTTCGGTGGAATCACAATCGGTAAAAATGATAATAATCGTTGTTTTTTGTGAAAGTTAAAATTAAAATTATTATCGACTTCAAATTTATGGATAAATTTTTTAGGTTCGATTTTAAATAGAGAAAGTGTATTCTATTGACTAAAGTAAAAACATTGCTATGACAATTAATGTAATGTTAAAAGTTGATAAATTATACTTTTAAAAAAATGATTAGGTATTATTTTTTGAATAAATTTTATCACAAATAATTTATACTTTTTACTACCAGTAATTTGCAAAAAAGCCTTTCTCGGGTAATAATTTAAAAAAATTAAGTAACGTTCATACGTGTCGTCCAATTCAATTCACCCTAAATGGATAATAACAACTCAACGAAAAATGATTTTTTTTTATTACCACTGGTTTTACAATTAACACACGATTAAAGTTCTTTCAGAATGAAGGGTACCTATGTACGTACAGTTTTAGCTTTACACATTTATAAAACTAAAGCGGTAGTGGATCATATTTATTTATGTAATATTCTGACAATTATTATTACTGAAATCGGCAATTGTGCGGTTTATAACAACAGCGGATTCGGTCGCGTGACTTTCTCACTCGCCAAATGATTTCTATCGCTAAAGAATCTCGGACGGGTGGATTGGGTGAGTGCAGTATAAAATATTCCTTTCCCCATATTGTACAACCCGTGTCTGGACGGCTGGATCAGGAAGCGATGACCGATGACCGGCCAAGGTTACTTCTGACCGCAGACCCTCCATAAGACGAACCTCGCGCTTCGATCATCCGAATGTGTCGGTGCTGTCGCCGCAGAGCCTAGAAAGCGGTCGCGCCCAAAATGGAATGATTCACAAACGTCGGAACAGAAAGGCGATAATCAAGGAGGTCACGGCTAAAAGTTTAAATAGAAAATATGGCCAATACTTTGTTGTGCGAATCTTTCTCCGCGTTTTTGTTATCGGTTCGGAGAAATGATCAATTCGATGATAAACAGCGACGTATGAACTTATATAACCCCAAAAGAAAGCGGGCCATGTTCTGTTTTCATGTCGGACAGCAGGCTCTCAATATTTGTGTTGGATAGTTTTGTCGTAACGTTTAATCAGCACATCGCGAGTAGTGGTGAGATTGGCGTCAAACTAACACCGTAATATAAAATAATTTCTCCGAGGAGTACTTTCTTCATTTGTGACTTTTCCATTTAGCCGAACATTTCGCTCTCGTCGAATGTGCACCATCATCACGTTACAGATGACATGCGGACCGATATGTAGTGTAATAGGGAGCGAGCCGCGATTCTTTGCTAAACGTGGATAAGTACGCGATTCTGCCAGGTGATACCGAATTGTGTGTACCGGGATGGAAGGAGATTTACAGATCACGAAGCGCGGCCCGGGGAATTATATACAGCTTCAAATTGAGAAAAAAACAATGGGATTCGTTCTACAGTGGGGACAGAAAAAAGTTGTCAGTACTTGGAGTATCAAAATTTATGGCAGACGATATTTAAAATGAATTGTTCTTACATTTAATTTCATTTTTATTAAGTGTAGCCGATCAAATCTCCTCGCTCTTTTCGTTTCGTTTTTTCGCGGTATACATTTTTTAGGCAATAACCTAATCATTTATAACAGGAATTTAAATAAAATTAGCTTAATTAGAGAATAAAATGATTTATTTCATACTTTTAGGTTAGTAATACATTTAAGGTGGCCATTTCTCTTTTACAACACGTCTTTAGTATAATGCTCAAAAATTGTTTGTCTCTCGAATACATCGCGAAAGGATTATTTGGCTCCAACGTATTTTTCCTTATATACCTTGACTTTGGTGTTGACCTTGTTAGCTAACATTTAACAGAAACATTGGACAATGCAACAACCCTTTATTATATTCTCAAATAATATTGTAATGATTTCCGTTCAAAGATCGAACATTATTTACGATTAAAAATAATTTCATAATTCACAACATACATATGCAGAAGGTTCTACTTTGTTCACGGTTTTCTATTCACTGTTAGCGTTAAAATAACATATCCTTGCATTATTATTCACTCGACAAGTTCTGACCATTTAGCATCACGTTGTATTTGTACTAATGGAGAACTATGCGGGAAGAAGTATCTAGGCAACTGATGCCGCCAGCAATAATATATATATATATACTGGTTTCTTTTTTCTTTTTTGATTTGTGTATACTAATACCATATAATAATTCTAAATAATAGATTTGAAAAATAAATTCTAATATATAATATAACATAATATATAATGTAATATTCAGCAACTATTAAAAAAAATTGTTTATAGGCGGGTTTTCAGTGCCATTAAGCCTCGGGTAAATCCGCAACAACATGGATTCTTCGCGGGGCGTTCCACCGTCGGTAATTTGTCCACCTTTACACATTATGTGCTCTCCGCAATGGATCAACGGGCGCAAATCGATGCAATTTACACAGATTACAGTAAAGCCTTTGATAAGATCTGAATGTTAGATCTAATCTATCATTCGTCTCCTATTTAGATGCAGCTGACTTTCACAATATGAAAACCCTAGAACATCGACGAACACATGCTGACCAAATACTTCTCTTCAAACTACTGCAAGGCCATATTGATTGTCCCAGCCAATTGGAATTAATATCTCTCCATGTACCATCTAGATCAACCCGGCAATCCGTACTCTTCTACATTCCCAGAAGTAGAACATCTTACATACTAAATTCATTCATTCACCGGTCATGCAAATACTATAATGAAAAATTTACAGTAGTCGACTTGTTCAACATTAGCCTTATTACGCTCAAAGGGTTCTTCTTATGAATCACTACAATCTAAACTTTGGCCATTCACTCTACCTATAAAAACACATGTTGCTCTTCCTTTACCGCAACATTAGTTGCAACCTCCCCACCCTTCTCCTTCTTTCATCTAAACATGCTTATGTATCCAAATATTTTTTGTGGATTTTCATTATTAGTATCACATGTTAAATAGTTATTATGTTTATTACAATATGTTTACACTGTCAAAATCTCTTAATAAAATAAAATTAAATAACCTGTGTATATAAATATTTAAACTCTTGTTTAATTTTATTTATATAACTGAACACATTCATTTATAATGACGGCTGTAAACTCGGCTCTGGGGGGCATTATGGTGCTGCATACCACAATTCAAATAAATGTGAAGCTTCGACTTCCTCCAGATTTATACATTTTTTCAACAGTATGTTGAGCAATTAAATAAGCCATATAGACTCCTGAATGTCGATAATGTTGTAATATTCACAGCTTCTTGCGAGTCCTTTCCTCGTTTCCTTTCTGTTAGCATAAAAATTTAGTTCAATAATGAGATAGTTTGTTTTATTAGACACCGTGTTGCGCACAGGATGGTACGGCTTACAAAACACAAACAATAAAGGGGGTGGTCGAGTCTGCTTCTCGGCGGCTTTTCGCGAGAGGCCGTCTCACTGGCCCCTGTGCCCTGAATCCTGTGCATTACATTCCGCTTATTCAATTTGTACAACAATAATAAATACATGACATTCGTATGGATACCTGTACATCGGGGAATTCAGGGAAACGAATGTGTTGACACACTGGCCAAGGAGGCTGCTCTTTCCGGAATTTTCGCACTACACTGCCTACTATACTCCGATGAATGACAGACTGATATTATTAAAAAACAATTGGATGCTAACTTGATTTCACAAATAGTCACTCAGATGTTAATATCATTCAAAGGAATATTCCCCGTACTCCCTGACTCCCCGCTTCTCGAAAAGGGAAGCTTCCAAAAGAACTAAGTAGATCAAATATCTGTAGAATGAGAATTGGGCATTGCCCGTGTGTTCAGATAGTAACTTTTCGGTTGACCGTCACGGAGCTCCAATTATTTTTACAGTGATCTGGTTAAGGCTCCCGGCTAACATATTTGTTACATTGATGTCCTAATATAAAAATATCTAAACTGTGCAATTTATTTTTGAATCGTTATGTGATTACTTTTCTTTTTTTGATTGTTTACTTTCAATTATTTCATTTATGATAATCTTTACTATTTGATATCATTTTCTGCAGATTCTAGAATTTTTTGTAGTATTTTTCTTTAAAATTTTTAAAACATGTGTATACAATGTTAGTGAAGTTTATATAAATGGATTAAAAATTTTATGTGATTTAAATAAAATGAGGGATGTATGAACATTTAATTTCATCAAATAGTTTTCTGCCATCTAAATATAAATAAATAAACACTTTTTCCGAATTACACTTTTATTGTATGTGACTCATTCCGCGATTTCAAGCAAATTAAAGCGTTTTGACGGAATGAAAGAAAAAAAAGATTGGCTGAAATTATTATGCAAAACTGAACTAGGCTGTTAGTTAAGACTGTTAACTAACTGTTAAGAAGTTAACAGATAAGTTCTATGTAAAATGCACTCATTTAACTCGAGTAGGTTTTAGAGAAAAATGTATTTGAAAATATGCCAATGTAAGATAATGAAATGCAAGCAGATGATAATGTGACTCATAGTACAAAATGACTCGGTGCAAAGAATTTCAGATTGTGGATCCACATAGTACAACACACCGGTGTGAAGCGAAACTTGTCCTCTACTTCCACCGAAATTGATTGGGAAAATAACTCAATAAGGCCGATATTTGCAATGTGGAGTAGCTATCGTGTACATTTTTCAGTTGATCTGTTAAGTATCTTTTTTGTTTTTATTCCACAACGTTTTACAAATTCCGTTTTACCAGGAACTGGTGGTCACTGTTCATATCTTCCTCAAAAAAACTCAATACTGCTTATTATTTCTGTTGGAAAGCTATCATTACCTTTATCAATTTTCCTGTAATAAAATGGTATGTTTTGAAGTACTTTATATTTTACAAGTTTTACTTTGTTTTTGAGAACGGTTACGGCCTAGAAATTTTGAATTTTTTGTCTAGTGACTTATAACCTTTTATTAGTCCCTGTGACATTGACTCACTGAAAAGTTACCTCTTAGTTTTTTGTTATCAATTTTTTTTAGCATATTGCTTTTTTTTTCTGTAGTATCTTTATTTAATATTGCTTTACAAGCAATTTTGTTATGTAGCAAAGTGTTTTCTCTCCTCATGATTTTGATACTGTCCTGAAGTTTTTTATTTTTTTTGGGATATCTACGCATCCGTCTAACTGTGTTCACCACCTTGACACAGGTCCTTGGACTTTTTTTTACGTTCTCATTACTTGGACCAGATTCTGTAATGTATGGTAATGGATCTTGTATGGCTTCGGCTCAACGTTTTCCTATTAATATTTTCTGAATTTTCTTTTGTTGTTCTCCTTTTGTGTTGGGGTGTCATGTCTTTGGTGCTTAAAATCTTATTTTTTCTTTTCTCATTCAATATCTTTATTTTTCTTGTTGGAATGCATACAGTTTTGGGTTACTTTTAATTAATTTATACTTTTCGCGTTTTCCCTGAAGAATGGACAATAATTGGTTTAATAATGAAAATAAACCAAATAGTGTAGCAACATACATTCATTATGCACATATTTCTTACACTTATATCAGACCTGGGCAAAGTCGCATTCATAATTTAAAGTAAACGACGGGCCGCCAAATAAAACGGTATTTTTGTATATACAATAGAAAAATAATATATCTACATGTATATATGAACGTAACTTTTTTGCTTTTCGCTTTTACATATTCATTATTAGTAGATTCTGCATTGCATACTACATATTCAACTGGAATTTGTGTTAAAAAACAATAGATTTACTTTTCCAATCGATGTGTTTTTTAATTTTATAAATATAAACATTAAGTTTGCCCAGGACTATATTACACGTACGTAGTGTTGTAATATTTATATCAAATGAAATAAAATCGCCTTCCAAAACCTTTCATTACCTTCCCCTTCCAAATTCGGATGGTCGTCCAGTAGTCTGATCATTACCGATTATTATTATTATTATTTTATTTATTATCTTTGTTTTATTAACCACTTAATTGAATTTTAACCACAAAGTTAATATTGCTAATTTTAAAAGTATTACCGATTACACTACTGGACGAAAATGAATATTTTGTACTAAAATCGTTGACAATGATTTGAATATAATAGCGTACATCCTCTTTTGGCAACTCTCCCTACCAAATTGAACAGAAAACAACATGTTTGCTTAATACAGCGCTATAATGTATAGAAAAATGTAATTCAATTCACACGAAGGGGATGAAAAAAAACTGCGGACAAATGTTAAATTATTTATATAGGTATTATAAATAGCTTAGTTTAATAATTGTTGACGTATATTTAGATATAAATAATATTTAAGCTCCGAGGTACTAAAGGTGTCTGTCTTCTAATTTAGAAATAATTCCTCTACAAATTCATAATTCATTTGCAGAAGCTGGAGGGGTAGTGAAAACATGCGATCTTATTTTGGGATGGGATAATTATTGTGATCATTTGTAAAATTCTTATTTTAGAAAAATGAATAATTCATAGTTGTGTGCAAAAAGAATGACAAAAATAACGAATTTTCTCTCTCAAAATCGCTTGCAAATGGTTTTACATGAAACGACAGAATCACTCACCCGTCTACTCGCAGCTATTAAGGTAACAAAATCCTATTTATTCGTCTTCGGATGGTATATCCAAACACTCCAAACAAACAAGGAGTGAAGTCAATGTCGAGGCGCTTTCTTTGTTCTGTTTGAACTTTTGAAGCCTGTTGTCAAAATGAACTCATTTTTATGAGTTAATTTTATCATATTTTATCATAATTTTATCATATTTTCGTTATTTTTAACGAAAATATGATAAAATTATGAACATGGGTGTAATAAAGCTGAATTTTGTTATCTGGTGAATAGTCAATAAATGTTATTATGTCGTCGTTGTCCGTTATATCCAGGTTCACTGTATCTGTGTAAAGATCCGTGTTACGAGGTCCTCGTTGTGATGTCCGTATTATGGATTTCCACCATTCAGTATGAAGGTTTCTTGACGATAACCTTGCTATGTTACCAGATCTGACAAGCTTGACTGTATCCAGATTCCTATGTCCTTTCTTTGCCCCCCTTCACAGCTCAATACATTTATTTTTTATAATAAAATATATTTTTGCATTTTTTGAACATCAATAGAATTCCATTAACAGGTATTATAAATGACTACCGAGTGCGCAGTTTCTGTACCCCCTGTTCCCAAATCTGGTTGACCCACACGCCAGAACCGGTTTTCCTCACACCGCATTCCTCCAGGTCCGCACTGGGGCCCCGGGCATCGGTGCCGAGTGGCCGAGATCTTTATTATAATATTTTGGTAATGAATAACATTTAAATTGCTGGCATTCTACGTTTCAATGTTAAATAACAGGGCATAACCAGTTTCACCGGTCCAGGCTGGAGCCTCCAGGCGACTAATAATAATCATTTGTTTAATCCAGCACGATTGGGTTGTGGGTGCATTAACCGATTCACCACTTGATACTTTAAAGCGTAATATGTCAAATGTATATAATACAGCGTAACATATTATAACGTTTTTCTCTCTCTCTCTGTCTGGTTTACTCCCGTAATTAACAATTTGAAACAAAAATATTTTTATATTGTAATATGTAATATGTAAAAATAAAATAAGGAAATTTATAAAATCTTCAATAGAGCAATGCCGATAGTTCATTTTGAAATATTTCAATTGTTTTTTTTTTATATTATGTTTCGGATAAATTTTACCATACCCAAAAAACAATTTATTTTGTATAAACAATGTTTTATTGTGAAATTGAATATAAATATTAATGCAGCATCTTTTGTAAAAAAAGTGTGAGAGTGAGGTAAAAAATAACTTTGTATTATATAATAATAGGATTGTTTTTGATTTTCTCCACCTTATATAAGATAGTTCTACTATAACTAAAATCATTATGCCATAAATATAAAATTAATATAATAAAATATATGATAATAAGATTATTTTTATTTATGTATAATAGAATGTACGTACAGGAATAGATTCGAATAAAATAAATGCATTTAAGCACTGATAAAATGTCGCGAATTTGGGAATTGAATTATAAGGTATAAAGTAAAGTTAATCGTAGAGTGTTGCGCCATAAAATAGGTTTGTCTTAATTTTTATTTTGTTATTGTTATAATAAATGGAATTGTGCCCTCCTTCGTGACCGTGGCGTGAGGTCCTTACGACGTGAGACGCGGGTCGGATCTTATAATATGTAACATGCGCGTGAATAGATGTACGAAAATATGTTTGACAACCATTCATAGTTCTATAAAGTTATGTTCAATAAATACATGAAAGTATTTAGTACGTAATAATAATATATAAATTATTTATAATTTGGTATTAACCACTTTTATGAGTTAAATGTAATAAATTTAAGTTATAAAATGTACATACAATTAATTAAGCACAATCTAAAGTTATATTTTAGTGTGATTCAATCTAGATATTGTTCCATCGAGAATAAATAATACGAACGCTCGAGTGAAATGATTTAGGGCCCGTGTGACCGAATGCAGTCCTGGTGCGTTTTAAAAGTTTATGAAAAATCATTGAACTTCGTGACGAGAAAAAAGAAACAATAAATGACGGTCAGAGGCGTCTCGTCGCGCCGCAGCCTGCTATATCTGCGGTCCGCAAAGGGTCGTAAAAATATCGCAGTCCGTCGGATAAGCGGAAACGGTACACCAGATTTATGCTGGTACTCATTTCACTAAATTGGCAGCGGCGCTTCGCAAAATTCCTTCGGAGTTCGATTCGTTCATTTTAAAAGTAAACGACAAACTTCTTTTCCATTCGGATCTAGTCAGTCGAATGGAACTGAACGCGGTGATCTTTTTACTTCAACAATCGAACAGTCGACAATAATTTGCATACTTGAGTAATCTAGCGATAAGGTACTCGCTTGGTTACCAAGTGGTCGGAAGTTCGAGCCTCACAGCTTAGTTTGAAACATTTATAGAAGATTGTGGCGATATATGCTCCATCCGCGTATTTCTAATTAAAATAAATCTTTACAGGACGCACATAACCACTTTCAGACATACCGTCTGGAGAAGAGAGATGTCATTGTATCTTCGCATCTTACTCGTTTATTTTTAATTGATAGAATAGTCATTATCAATAAAAACACCGCAGATGCCGGAAGTGCACTCAGTGCATTCGCGGTTCATTTAAATTAGCATTATTTCAATTAAACTGTGGGATTAGAAAGGTGAGAACTCCTTTAAAATAAATCAAAATTATCTTGATTCTATTGAAAAATGACTTGCTTTTAAAATGAATAATTCGTCTTCTTATGATAGTTAGATTATTATCAAACCTTTCAAGACAAAACTCTTTTTTACGCCTATATTATTCTATAAGTATGCATATATACAATTTCACAATGCAATATTAAACTAATTGATGACGTCTCGAAAATTCAAAACGGCTTTCCAAAATAAATATAAATTTAAATACAATCAATAATGTCTGGTTTGATTTTTTGTGATAATTTTAAAATCCGATATATACATAATATATAAAATAATTGTCCACAATAGCGCGGTTTTAATTTCAAAATAATGTTAATATTATAGTTTTCTTTGCGCGCCGCCAATGCGAATCTCGAGGATGACCCGTTATGTAGACATTTGGGAGAGATGTATAAAATCAGATACAAGAGTATTGATTCCTCAGTTTTTCTCGCTGTTTCGTCGTCAAACGAGTTATGAAGTTGTGCGGAATATTATTGGTCTTGGCTCTGGCCGGAGCTGCTACCGCTGCCTCTATCGGCCAGCCCGCAGACCGGCTGCCCCAGGTCTTCACGTCCGAACTAGACGATGGATTCGTCGCCACGCTTCCCAAATCTGCCACCCCCGCGATTAAACAAGACGACGAAAACTCACTAGAACCTCTGTTAGCCTCGATCGCCGAAGAAAACCAAAATAAAATTAAAAAGAGTCCCGCATTATCGGTTCATAAAGAGACTCACATCGCGGTGCAAATTGTCCGGGATCCGGAGAATATCAGCACGAAGAAGAACGATCCTATCAAATCTGTAACGGACGAAGATAAGGCTGCGATTAAAGTCGAAGAAATAGCAAAAGAGCCGACTAAAGTGGAAATAGTAGACGCGGAATTAAGTTCAGAAGAAAACAATCCTAGTGATTCTAAAAAACCAGCGGAAGATGGTGAGAAAAAGTTGGGTGAAATTGAAAAAACTGATGTATCTAAGGACGTAGATGTCAAGGTAAACAAAGAAGAACAAAAACAAGACAGTGATGTCGAACAGTCTGAAGAGCAATTGAGACAGGACGTTGTTGTTCCCGCTGTTTCTCCACCAAATATTTTTCAACAAGGATTAGCTACTATTCAAAATATCGGGTCATCTATCGTTTCCTTAGTAATCCCCAATAGTAACTCATCATCACCCAGCATCTTCTCAAATATTCAGCAACAATTCCAAAATCTTGTTAATCCGCAAGCGAATGCGAGTGCTCCAGCTCCAGTTCTACCGATATTTCAAGGCCTTTCAGACTTTACCACGGGCATCCAAAGTGTCATTCTAAATATACAAAACGTCGCATCCGGATTTTTCGGTAATTCGGGTAACAGCAATCGCAACGCAACGTCCACCAACATCCTGCAGCAGAGCATTCAGACGCTGCAGCAAGGCGTGCAGACGGGGCTGCAAAATCTCAACCAAACCATACAGGCGGCCACAAATCCTTCTGCAGATAGGCCGGGACTCATCCAAACCGGGATTCAAAATCTCCAGCAGGGCGTACAGAACATCTTGCAGCCGCCCAGCAACGACGACGGGTCGCGGCCTGGGGTCATTCAGCAGACGGTGCAGAACCTTTCGCAAGGCTTGCAGTCAGGAGTCCAGACGCTGAACAACACCATCCAGAACATCATCAACCCCGTCGCGGACGGTGAAGTTCCGAGACCCGGGATCGTCCAGAATATCCAGAGTGGTATCCAGAACCTGGTAAGTCCGTCCACGGCGGCTCCTGTCGTGACCACCAGAGAGACGCTGGAGCAGAAATTTTTAGTGCAGCTCCAGTCCATCAACAATACTCTCGTGGAGGGAGTAAAGTCCTTAACCGACAGTCTCGAGAGTATGCTGTTGGCACCGGAAGAAAAAAAGTCCGAGGTGGTTCCGGTGGGAGAAGTAGAGATAATTGACGCCTAAGTAGGTCGACACACTCGTGACCGACTCATCGGAATATCCTATTTATTTATGAAGTTGTGCAAGTTTTGAAGCACACAATTGTTTCATGTCTCTTCAAATCATCACAACACTAAACCTACTCGTTGTTCCTTGTATCATTATATGCTTAAAGATTATTTCATTGATTCATTACGTGCCATCGGAAGAAATCATCTACAGCCTACATGTATCATGTTACATACGTTTCTCATTATTCGTCGTCTTTCTAAATAGATAAGGAAATCATCGTAAAAAGCGTCTCTGTTTAGTAGACATATCATTTATTTAAGTAACTCGTGACAATTACGAGGTCGAGATGTGAAAAATATTTATTTATTTATTTAAGTGAACGTTAAAATTAAGAAGCAATTTAAATTAAATAAACAATTTTGTTTTATTTCATTTCCTTAATCCAAAATGTATTATTTTATTAATTTCAGGTTATTTAACGAAAATAAACCCTACGGTGTAGGCAATAAAAAATTAACTTTCCTTGTTTCTCGTGGATTGCGTGAATTTCACGGTAGGATTGCTGGATATTTCAGGTTTGGTTGAGGCAAGTATTTACGCTTTAAAAACATAAACACATATTTTTTTGAGAAAATGTGTTAATAAAAGTTGTAATGTGTCTTCAACAAATGTGCAATTTTCCCTAAAATGATTTATTAAATCAGTAGTATCGACAGACGTGTTTATTTTTTATTTTTATTTTTTTTTTTTTTATTTATTTATTTTTTTTTTTTTTTTTTTAAATAGAGATGCGTACACGGAATACATGTCACATCAATATTCTTACTATTTTCAAACTAAGCTAAATGCTTGTGCTATGAAAATAGGACTAACTTGCTGGTGTCCTGGAACGAGGCGCGAACCCGCGACCACTAGATCACTAGGCCAACGTATTACGAGAAGGAGCCCGACAAAATCAACAGCAATCCAATTGAAAGTAATTTATTTATTATTTAGGTATTTACAATTGTTCATCAATAGTCTATGATAATATTGCAACCGACGAATATTAATAATATTGATATTCAAGTGGATTAGGTTCATGCATACTTGCAAAAATAAAAATATTTAAGTAAGATTTAAACTTTTTAATACAAATTAAATTAATCAACTAGAAAGATAGCTATTACTGAAGATATACATAACATATAACTATTTACATAAATAATATTTTAGTTGTTACTAAAATGAATTTAGACATAAACCTTTTCGGGAAATCGGGACCGCAAACCCTGGCTACCTCATTTTTATCATACTGAAATACATATTTGGGTTCAAATTAATACAATGATTAATGTAAATACATAATAATTTTATTTTAGATGAAAGTAATTAATAAGTTTTCTAAAAAAGTAATAATGTCTGTCATTAAAGTGTGGCGGTTTTGCTTGATTTTCTCGGTATTATGAAAACGTGTTGCAACGGGTATTGGAAGTCAGCGACTCAAATATATTATTCGACTGGAACGGGGATCCTTTAAACGCGCTCAAATAAATATGTGTCGAGTGGAATATCAATATGTTTCAAGAAAGAAAGGCGGTTTGTGTCGAATATTGATTGACATTGTATGCGCATGATTGTTTTTCAATTTTACATTACTGTAATTACGATATATTCTTATTAAGTCCACCTTTCAGCGCTGCGCGACGGGACTCCGTCGTGTGGGTCCTTCGAATGATAAGTACCGCCCTTCGCTTCGGTAAGGGAAACAAATGAATCACAAGTACAGTACAAGTTTAGTTGCGAGTATGAATAAAACAATTCATATTTTAGTATAAAAATATCGAAACAATACATTCGTGAGATCATTTTTTATTGCACATTTTATAAGATTTTTCATCCATACTCGAAAGTGTACAAAATCATATTTTCAAATAATGTTCAATGCAGAGGACTGAGTTTCTAAAAGTATGCATCAGTTATTGAATAACTGTTATTCAGCGCCACCTTAGACGTCATTGTTGCTCGATAAGCAGAGAATCGAACCAGGAGTAGTACGTAGTCTGCGGGTCCACCATTGTTTTCCATACTTCTCTATAGTTTCCGCTTTTACCAATAGATGGTGATTATGCTCGTCGAATACAGAGTCGATTTATAAAACAATTTATCTTCCCTATATTTAATCTAAATAATACAGTAAACGAGAAGATTTTGTTTCAGTTTATTAACTGTTCCTTTGCTCATTTACAATCAGCAGATATAATCATATTGAAGAACTTTATCGAAAGAAGTTTAACACTTCAGATAATCCAAAATTACAATAGGTATGAAATTGAACAGGTACTGATTTTGTGAAGAGAAAACAATTAATATGTGAATGTATGTATTGATGTAATATTAATTAATAATTTTATTTTCCAAATAAATATATTTCTTTGTTTTATTTACGATAGCTGAATAAACAGACATACTATACTAATCTGTAATATTTATATATATACTAGGGAACTAGGGGATAGCCCATCTTGAGTCCTTGTCTATCTTTTATAGTTTAATTGATTTGTAATTGTATTGTATATAGGAATTAATCTGTCTTAGATGTCGTGAGTAAAATAACATTTATGAAATATATGAATGAGATAGATTTATAATTGTTTACTTAATTTAGTCTGCACTAATAAGTGGATTTACATTTGGAACATCTCATGTAACACCACATTCCCTGTTATCCTGAATTTTTTTGATCTTGTCACTTCAATAAAATATATTGTTGTATTAATATATTTTTCCTTATTTTGATCCTCCGCGATTGATTGCGGTGATAAAACATTAGCTTAAAAACATTATTTAATTATTTGCAGATAGGCACTACAGATCTTTCTGAATGCGAGGAAAGTCAAGAGAGCAAAAATTAAAATGATCCAACTTGCGCTGAATCCGACGATAAGACGATAAAGCGGGTTGGTCTGAACGTAGTTAGAAAGTTATGGAGCAACATTAATCGCATTCGATGCTGAATACATGGAAATTAAGAGTTTGCTCCGTGTGTGGTGTGGTATTCAAACATCGGAACTAGGAACCCTATGTAGATCTCGGAAAACAGGCGTCGAACTGTATATGAAGTCTGCTTTTGCCGCTTATTGGTCGCTTCATAATGCCCGTTGCGGTTGCGGTCGTGTATGTAGATAAAAAAATTACTCAGCATTTCGGACTCTCCAAAGATTTTGAAATGAAAGCGGTCGGACTCAGAGACCCACGCGGATAAACCATTTTATCCGCGTGGGTCTCCGATAAACACTGATGACGAATCAACGTATCCTATACAGATATTCGTTTGTCACCGCTGAGCAGACTTCCATTCTAGTTTATTTAACTTCTTTATGTTAACATTACCGTACTTCTATGTCTTTAAATTTTCCAGAATATCAAAGATTTCTAATTAAATAGCCACCCAACAATAATAATAATATAATTTAAATAAAAAATGAATAAAAATATTTTAATAAAAAACGAAAGAAAAATAATAATAATATTTCTTCAATATTTGCAAAATTACTTTGTGGCAACATATTATATAAATAATAAGAAAATCACTTTGTTTAAAACCACTATTTATTGATACATCAACATGTTTCGGTACCTATGGTATCTTCTCCAGGAAACAATGTATACTAAAATTAGAAATGCAGTGTTAATAGCAATTTAAATATTATAATTAACCAAATCCTTTTTTTGCAAATAGTCACATTTAAATTTGTTTTTACAGTAGTTTCTAATTAGTTACCCACGATTTATACTTATATAGTTTTGTTTTTTATCTATGCTTGCATTTTTAATTTATCATAGGTATTGAAACATGTTGTTGTATCAATAAATAGTGGTTTTAAACAAAGCGTTTTTCTTATTATTTATAGAATAATAATATATTTTTAAAAAAATTGTCACAATTGAGCCTAACATTGGTTAAGGTCGGATTAGATTTGAATAACGACCGCGACCACTCCGCTTAGAATTTAGGGTCCAAAGGTAAGAATATTAGAAACACTGACTTATCACTTCACGGGGCACAGGCAAGCTTCGTACCTCCGGGGTTGTCTGCTGGTTGATTTCCCCTAATGCCTCACAAAGCGATGATCGAGTAATTCCAGGCTATTCTCACCCTAATCACCCTATCCGGCTGGGTCCTCCGCAAGGTAGAATGATATTTTCTCAACTTTGCATCATCCACGCACTGAGCGCGGGATGCCTCTCTCCGGGATGTTCTCTCCGCACAGAGTTGGCTAATATCAGGGCGCAGTAGAACTATCTGCCGAACATAATAATAGCTATATTGTAGTTGGATTCATCTCTTTACAACTTTCTGAGTTTGAAACTAATTGTTCGCCTTCAACTCGTACATATAAAATGAAATAAGTATGCAAAATAAATATTGCCGCAACATATTAATAATTTTTAATTTACTCCGAATGAAATAAATGTAGGTTTTTAATGACGGCAATTTTCATGACTCGGAGTTATTAATTAATATGCGCGGAGAATTGGAAGAAAACATGATTAGAAAGAACTAAGGACTGGCAGAACTAAGCCCCGGAACATCGATTTCCTGTCTAAATCGATCAACGCCGAAACGAAGCGGCCGCGATTACTCCGCGCACTTAATTTGTTTTGCTTTAGTCACGCGGGCTAATCAATCAAATTATTTCTACTGTTGAAACTTTCTTACGCACACACCTGGCTTCTTCTTCTAAACTACGTCGATTCAATAACTGAAACAACACTGAGTTTAAAAATGTTCCTAGCTTTTCACGGGCTTTCTGAATCTTCCGTGTACAGTTTTCAGTTCAGATGATGGACTCTGCGATGGGATCCGAAACGTCGACCGGAAAGGTCAGATATGCAAGGCAGATTAGCCCAGAAAACTGTTCACAGAAGTTTATATTAGTAAATAATATTATTTATGATCGACAGAATATTAAGAAGTTAATTAAATTTTTACGCTTAGTTAAGAGTTTTCTTTTCTATCGTACGCTACGACTTACGGCTGCGGTTGGAACTATTATACATTCAATACTAATTAAATGTACCAATTTAAAAGATATACAGCAAAAATTTAATTTATTAATTAAATATTTTTGTTACTATGGGGATTCGAACCTGATCCTATCCTATCCGGGGAAATGCGTTAACCGATTACACCACACCGACAGAGTAAGTTGACGACAAATTTTTGAACTTATATGCTGCTGTTCTTTCAAATTGATACATCTATTATTCCAAATTTAAAAGCTATCACCTTTCATTGCAAATTGATATTTATTTAATTTGTATTAAAATAGCACAGATCTATGTTCTGAAAAACTGTAACTTAAAAATTATACATTCGTCCGATGATTCTTGACGTCACGGATTGGTTTATTGGTCATCTTTGTTTGTCGCTCTGTCTTGGCTCGGAATGATCTCGCGACTCTTCAAGACCATTGTTCATTTCGCTGTGCATCCTTTAGTCGTATCGAACACAGTTAACAAATATGTACTAAATACTCGTATATCTTTTGGCAAGTTAAATAATCCACCTCATAATTTGTTACTCGTAATTACATTTTAACCATTTTTAAAGAGTTAGTCGATTAGTTCATTTAAAAAATAAATATATTTAACGTGTTCCCCGCCACTGGAAGGTTTCGCAGTACGATTCCTTAAAAACGGTTTTATCTCGAATTGAATTGCATTTCTGTCACTGATTCTTTTGGTCTCCGTCGGGCTTCAAATTATTCTGATCATGAAGTTCGTCGGTTTTCTGTTCTTAGTTATGTCCATAGGGATGACGACGGCGGCCGAATTAAACTTCGAGGTCAAAGGAGAAGGAGGTTTGGGAGTAGAGGAACCTAAGAAAATATCTGGCGAGATCAGCACAGACGCGACCAAAGAAACCGATACCCAGTTAGATACACAAATCAGCAAACCTGACACTCAATTGGAATCTTCCACCGGTCTGTTAGTAGGAGGGTTTTCTTCTAATTTCGGGCCGATCCTTCGTATATATCAGTTTATTGTCACGCTAAAGAGGGAGTTCTTCAAAGTCAAGGAGGGCCTGGAGAGACTGTACACAGATCTCGTTAGTCAGGCTTTCAGCAGAGAGAAGACTGCGACTTCGCTGGCCACCTTTAAAGTAGTCATAGAGGCAACTTACAAGGTGGTGAAGGTGCTCACCGCGCAGTTCGGTAAGGCTGAGGAGACGCTCTTCCTGGTGGCCAAGGCCGTGGAGATGGCTTTGGCAGCCGTCAAGGAAGTCATCGAAACCTTAAAAGAGATCGTCAATCTGGAAGTGTTCGACGACGATTATATAGAGTCGATCAATGATTGTATCTCCAAGTTATCTGTCAAGGCCACTCAGGCCGTCGAGTTCGGAATGACCATCGTCACCAGAGGGCAAGAAATTTTCGCTAGAGTTGTTAAACATTTTATGGCAGTCTTACCTGACATTGTTGCTATTTTATCAAAAATATTATTCTTCTCGCTTGCATAGTGACGTTCTCTTTTGAGGACAAGAAACCAGATGCTGTAATGATAATAATTGTAATCGTATATTTTAATGTCTATATAATTTAATCTATTTCTGAATTCGCTGTACAAGCATAATTGAATAAAGTCGTTAATACAATAGTTTCACCTGTGTCTACATAATGTTATCTTAAACCATCAGTGTTTATCCTATGCCTATGCCTCGATTCCCGGGGATCCGGGAACGATGACCTGGCGCACGCTGGATCATCTACCGTACGCCGGTTATCTACGTACGGTGGTATCCTCGCGTATAATAATAATGAGTATATAAACAAAATGTTTTCTTATTATTAATATAAAATGTTGCCTAGGTTTTGGAACCGTGGCATATATTTAGTATTTATTTAAGGTAATGTTTTCACAAATCTTACGATAACTCTGGCTAAAATTAGATCCAGAGATAGATAAAACATTCATTAACCCAATCAGATACATATTAGGTTGATGCAGACTTAATTTTCTTTATTGGAACAACGTTTATTCAATCCAATGTATAATATGACTGTCACCCGCCTGTTCGTCAATTTATTAATTCCATCCCTATAATTTTTTTCGGTCGAAAAACACATCAAGGGATGTTTTGACTCGCTGTGTTGAACTAAATTTTTTACCATTGAGAAAATTTAGTAGAAAAAATCTGAATAAATGGTAATCAGTCGGTGCCATGTCCGGAGAGTATGGATGATGCATGGCACAATAAATGGTGATAAGTATTGCCAATAATTGGATCATTTAAACCAGCCATTCATTAAAAACGACCACATCTGATAAATAAAAAAGATGTCATTTGTCACACAAAGAAAACTAATTGTCCTGAAATGGGAAGTTTTACAGCATTTATAGTCATGTCTAACAACGGACATTATATATAATAAACGTTGTTTCTATAAAAAAGATCTTTTATTGTAAAAAATGGCACTTATCACCACGACATCAACCGAATATGTAATATATGCGCATCTTTAAAATACCACATAGGTAGATGCGTATATTCTGGCACAGCTACAGAACGGTTGTGAATCTTTCACAAGTGAGGATATCAGCTATAAACCTATACGAGAAAGTAATTCTTAAAAATAAGAGAGTAGGTATTAGGTATACAATTTTTTTTATCTTTCTTTATTTATTTTTTTGAAAAGTCAGATAAATAGCATCTGAGTAAAACATTCTTGTATTTCTCAAAATTATTGATTTATTTCGCAAATCTAGTTTTAACGATAGTGTTTAATTTTTTAAAGATAGGGAAGACAAAGAAATTCCGTCGACTCTGGTGGGTGGTGATTATGTCACCAGAAAACATTAATAAAATCGTCCTCATCTGCAATTGCCCGATCTTGAGGGACAAGGCCAGAAGTTTCTGTGCCTGTGCTGCGCTGTGTAGAGGTCTTTGTCTTCCGCTATGTTTGTTCCAATCGAGGAGTTGATACGTGATTGGTCAAAGAAGAATATGATTTTCGTTAATCACAGCTTCACATCGACAGCGATACATTAATAATGTCATCAATTTGCCGTTGTGCACTTTTTATGTGCGCCTTGCTCGCGTATTCCAATGATCAGCAATACTCGAATCGCAATTCAATTCTAATCAAAGCAGAGTGCTCCGCCATTATGGACCGTGACCGCGGAAAAGGTTTTTAGATTTTCGACTCGAGACAATCTCTGAGTTACGAATTTCGCTCTCGTGAGTTTTCATATACACTGTGTACACACCGTGTCTCAGATATTCGCCGTCTCGCGTCTCACTTCGTGCTCGCATGTAAAACGTCATATTAATGTCATTGTCCTGGTGTTCGTCATTTTAATGATTTTTAATCTCCTCAGTAGCAGTTAAAAGGAAATAAATTATATCTAACTTTCAGAATAGATAGTTATGTTGATCTATGATAGTTTTAGGTGACTTTTATGTGTACATATCAAATCCACTGTCAGAACTACGCCGTGTACAAGGTTTGAGTTTTTGTCTTTTTCTAACAATCTCAAGTAGATCTTGGAATTTATTTCCAGAACAAAATCTCATCACGTCTACACGTTATTAAGATTTATCTCAACAAAATCTCTGAGATTGTCTCCATTCACAGACCCAGACCTTAACTCACTACAACCTCTTTTCTATCCATATATTCATTCGACTATGTTTGTTTATCGATTCTTAACAATGAATACCTGTTATCTTGATGATGTCTTCGAATGTGATCCCGCGTTGTAGGATTCTGGCACAATCTGCGTTATGAATGATACGGAGCTTCTAGGAAATAACATTGAAGATTTACAACTTTTACTGAACCGAGTAGTGAGCACATATGAAACTTTTGGGTCGGAACTGAATACAACTAAAATAAAGTATACGCTCATTAGCAAACATAACGAGCTGACAGTGAAGGTCTTTATACTGTTGACAAGAAATTGGATAAGATACAAAATTGGAGAAGATAAGATACAAAATATAATTGGAGAAGATATAAAATTATACCTGGGTTGCAATATAAATGATAGATGGGATTATTTTGTTGAAATCCGCATGTATCCGCATGATCTCAACAATCAATATCTACAGTTTCATAAATTATGTTTTAAATTCTTCATACTGCCAAGCGCTTCATCTGTCGTCTGTTAGAAAGTAGTTAGGTTAAGTCGACGTTGTCGACATTTATCCAAGACACAAACCGTTAAACGAACGAGACTCTAAATAAAATATACTTTGCCGTCAGATATCACGCGTGTCGCTGAAAAAAACTTTAAGTATAATAATCGCCGCTACCCCGGAAATCTGTCACCAGGTGTCACTCGCGTCGTGGGAATGATATGTTACGTTATTATTTTAATCGTTTTAATAATATGTCCAATTGGGTATTTGTTTGCGTTAATTGTTGTAATGTGGTAGATCATTAGTTTTTTTTAAAAATATTTTTAATTTTAGAAAGTAAGTTTTACAAAGACACCGGCCGTGGCAGTGCAGCGGCCATTGCCTTGCAAAGAAAACAATCATCGGTTTGCTTTCTGCTAGTTATAGTTAATTACTCATAGTTTGGAAACGTTCTTATTACTTTATCGCCTAAGATAATAAATAATGTTCAGTTGCCGCTCGTGATAAATAATTGAATGAAGACTCACTTTTATTATTTAAAAAGCTTCTGTAACGATTGTAACGATTAGTAGTATTATTAGTGTTACTGCACATTCACCTAAATAATTTATTCTATTTTAATTATACATAACCACGGGATATTACTTTTCCTATTAATCGAGAAGGATAGAAATTATTGCATGTTTGTAAAGTTGCTTTTGCACTGGGTACACGCCTTTCACAAGTATGAAGTCGGGACGGCGGGATGTATCGTTCTCAGTTGCAATGCGTACTGTTCAATAATAGCGCGCATTATTAAAGAATACAATATATAATATTACGAATGCCAATTTTGTAATGTGCACCAGCGTACATATATGTATATATATTATTACATTTGTACATAGTTAAGGTTTTTTATTTGTTTTTTGGTCTGATAAAATATGACGCTTATATAGATTGTATGATATTATGGGCGCCAAAGACGTAATATATTGGGCGGTTATGTAATACAAAATGGAACAGAATTATTTACACAATTCATTTTTTTTAAATATATATAATACACTGATTGTTTAAAGGAACTGAAAACTTAATTAATTTTTTTTTAAACTCGTGAATCATATATTCGTATCGAACAATAGATTTTGTGTAACTTATTGTTCTAGATAAACAAAAGAAAAAAAAATATGATGATAGAAACGTACCTGATGATTGAATGCAACTGTGTATATTGTACAATAGTATTATATATAGAGACACTATCTTATTTCCTCCGCGTCACCCGTCATCGCGTCGTCTTCCGGTACACCCGTCCAACTTCATATGAAAAGTCAAGAAAAATAATTGAACGTTTTAATTTTGAAAACCACCCGTAATAAAGTAATCATTCTCTATTTCCATAAAATATTGAATAAATCACCGTTCACCATTACAATGCTCCAATTTTCAAATAGCTGGCAGTCCAGTAGTAAACAAAACAGTTAAAAAATTATGACACTCGTCTTCAATGAAATATAAGAACTTTCATTTGCGACCAACAGAATTATATTAAGGTTTTATTTCTAAAAATAGCCGCTGTATAGTTTATTTGCAACCCAAATTTTATTCCAAATAGGCTGGACTAGTTTTAAATATATAAATGTATTTATTTCGAAACTAGCAAACTTTGTACAAACCACTTTGAATCGAACTGGTGTGTTTATTTCAAAATTAATAATTATGTCCAATCACAAGTTAACGCTATCACATCAAAAATACGTAACTACAATTCTCACCATTTGTATGTCATACTTTTAATTATGGCTGGCGAGCACAAGCAGCACAAGCAGCACAAGCAGCACACGCGCATAGCTATTTCAAATAAAGTAATTATATTAATTAATTCTAAATTCTAATGGCATTTTTCACTTATATTTGGATACGAAAAAAATTTGCTCTGTTTCATCTTTTGAATTAATTGGTCAACTTGACTTTACATGTCCATGTATTTTTCAATAATATTTTTTTCGATAGCAGAAGGTGAGTGGAGTACTTGTCTACTATTATACGGACCCCTTAGAATAACAATGTTCCAACTAACATTTTGGGCTAATTTGAGTTAATGCGTGAAAAGGGTTCCAAATACATTATTCTTTATTTCTTCCATACACACCAACTCTATTTAACGAATATTAAAGGAAATAGCAAGGGCTGAAAGTGCCAACTGCATTAGTTATTTATTTCAATTTATGGATCATTATTGTTAATTTACAATGTTTTTTTTTAAATTTTAATTTCCCTCATCTTACAGTGGTCATTGATAATACTGAACACAAGTTGAAGATCTTAAAACTAATCATATTTGCATACTCAAAATAAAATATACATTAAAGTATGTTGAAATTCAACCAACACTTTTGAGCTCATTATTTCAAAACAGTGTCAGATGGAACCTTGTTATTCTGAGGGGTCGATATAATAGTAGACAGTCGTTACCGACGAGCTTTCACCTGGTATTGCTATAGTATTAAAGATCCGAATAGTTGTTGTTATTGACAATTGTGGATACAAGGAGATTTGAATATATTATACTGAATAAATTATATACAGAAATGATAATAATTTATTTCATTATAATATCAATAAATTTACACACGCCACTGCGCAAATCAAATCAAAATGCATAAATATGTAGCAGAATCTGGTGATAATTCAGACGATTCTGTTAGCTGCATCGGTCGACTACCATGAAGGTTGTATATATATGCGTTATTTTACTTGCGGCAATAACTTGGACTGGAGCTCGTGTTATCAAAAAATGCTTAGAATACGAAGTGTCAACCGTTGGTGGTGAAAGTAACGACGAGGAATCGGGAGGAGGAGAAGGTCTCGTAATCGCGGACAATCCGCTTAGCGACATTCTCGGAGACAAACATTCGGACTCATCGCATGTTATTAAAGGCAAAATATACATTTATGAACAAAAGGACCACGCGCATTCTCCGACAGAAGGATCGTGCTCAATATTCTCCGAGTACGTTGAAGGTCTCAAGAGTGCGTTGAATAATTTTACCATATCTTGGCTGTCGAACGGTACCAGTGGTACTGTTGTCGACCAAACAGCCGTTAACAACGAAACATATAATGCAGTTGTCACCAAACCCACCAAAACGATCAACCCATATGGAGAAGTCAACAATGGAGATGCAGAGCATGCTGATTCTGAAACGGTTAAAGGCTCATACGATGACCATACAATTGAGTCTGTACTTGTGGTCGGCGAGGATAATGACGTTGTTATTTTAGATCAATCTCGCAATGTACTCACAAATGGAAAAAGTGGTGTTCAAATATCGATTAAAAATGTTCCAAGTCCGAGTGAAGACGGAGAGTATGAATTTATAGGAGGTGGATTGAAAAGCGATTATTCTTCCCCGAGCGGGGACATCGATGTTGAATCCTCGCACACTATTGGCGGCGAGGATTCCGTTAACGATGAACCTCTGCGGAGTATTGCAAGTCTGGAATTAACTCAAAATATCGTTAAAGAAAATGATTTATCTCACGACATTGATAATAGTGCAGTCGGAGATGTTTCTGAACTCTCTCACACCGCACCGCACATTGAAGATGGTGGAACTGTTGAAATTAATCAAGGAGGAAAAGTACCTCTTGATATACCCGGTGGACCTTCACAAAATATAAACGGCTTGGAATCAATAAGCGATGAATCTTCTCACGATAATGAAGGTATCGACGATATACCAAATGTAAATATCGACGAAAACGATATACCTGGAAACGATATAACAAAGGAAATTATTATAAGAAACGATGGATCCGGAACTCAACCTCTCATTTTTGATATTAACAGTTCAGGAGATAAATTGGAAAGGGGTGAACCTTTCCACAATATTGAAGATTCGGCAATAGATAAAATTATCGATGAAAAAGATGCACCTAGAAACGATGTAACAAAGGAAATTATCATAGGAAACGATGGATCCAGAACTGAACGTCTCATTTTTGATATTAACAGTTCAAGAGATAAATTGGAAAAGGGTGAACCTGCTCACAATAATGAAGATTCGGCATTAGATGAAATTATCGACGAAAAAGATGCACCAAGAAACGATGTAACAAAGGAAATTATCATAGGAAACGATGGATCCAGAACCGAACGTCTCATTTTTGATATTAACAGTTCGGGAGATAAATTAGAAAGGGGTGAACCTTTTCACAATAACGAAGGTTCGACAATAGATGAAATTATCGACGAAAACGATGCACCTGTAAACGATGTAACAAAGGAAATTATCATAGGAAACGATGGATCCAGAACTAAACGTCTCATTTTTGATATTAACAGTTCAGGAGATAAATTAGAAAGGGGTGAACCTTCTCACAATAATGAAGGTTCGACAATAGATGAAATTATCAATGAAAAAGATACACCTAGAAACTATATAACAAAGGAAATTATCACAGAAAATGATGGATCCAGAACTAAACGTCTCATTTTTGATATTAACAGTTCAGGAGATAAATTAGAAAGGGGTGAACCTTCCCACAATAATGAAGGTTCGACAATAGATGAAATTATCGATGAAAAAGATACACCTAGAAACTATATAACAAAGGAAATTATCACAGAAAATGATGGATCCAGAACTAAACGTCTCATTTTTGATATTAACAGTTCGGGAGATAAATTGGAAAGGGGTGAACCTTCTCACAATAACGAAGGTTCGACAATAGATGAAAATATCGACGAAAGCGATGCACCTGGAAACGATGTAACAAAGGAAATTATCATAGGAAACGATGGATCCAGAACTGAACGTCTCATTTTTGATATTAACAGTTCAAGAGATAAATTGGAAAAGGGTGAACCTGCCCACAATAATGAAGGTTCTGCAATAGATGAAATTATCCACAAAAAAGATGCACCTAGAAACGATGTAACAAAGGAAATTATCATAGGAAACGATGGATCCAGAACTGAACGTCTCATTTTTGATATTAACAGTTCAAGAGATAAATTGGAAAAGGGTGAACCTGCCCACAATAATGAAGGTTCGGCAATAGATGAAATTATCGACGAAAAAGATGCACCTAGAAACGATGTAACAAAGGAAATTATCATAGGAAACGATGGATCCAGAACTGAACGTCTCATTTTTGATATTAACAGTTCAAGAGATAAATTGGAAAAGGGTGAACCTGCCCACAATAATGAAGGTTCTACAATAGATGAAATTATCCACGAAAAAGATGCACCTAGAAACGATGTAACAAAGGAAATTATCATAGGAAACGATGGATCCAGAACTGAACGTCTCATTTTTGATATTAACAGTTCAAGAGATAAATTGGAAAAGGGTGAACCTGCCCACAATAATGAAGGTTCGGCAATAGATGAAATTATCGACGAAAAAGATGCACCTAGAAACGATGTAACAAAGGAAATTATCATAGGAAACGATGGATCTAGAACTGAACGTCTCATTTTTGATATTAACAGTTCAGGAGATAAATTGGAAAGGGGTGGTGAACCTTCTCACGATACTGAAGGTTCGGTAACAGATGAAAATATTGACGAAAACGATCTACTTGGAAACGATGTAACAAAGGAAATTATCATAGAAAACGATGGATCCGGAACTGAACCCCTCATTGCTGATATTAACAGTTCAGGAGGTGAATTTGATTTTGATGAACAGTCAGAAGATGATAAATCTTCCAACGAAAATGATGTCGAAAATGTGGAAGTTGGGGGAAGTAATGATGGGAATAGTACAGAATCTCGCAATACAGAATTTGGAGAATTGATATTAGACCAACCTTCACCAAACATAGAGAGCGATGAAAACAATGCAGGAAAAGACGACCATGGAACCATTGAATTTCCCGAAAATGTCGAGGAAGGTGAACCTGTAAGCATTGATACTACCAAAAATGTTGAGGAAAGTGAACCCGCAAGCATTGATACTTCCGAAAATGCTGAGGAAGGTGAACCCGTAAGCATTGATACTTCCGAAAATGTTGAGGAAGGTGAACCCGTAAGCATTGACACTTCCGAAAATGTTGAGGAAGGTGAACCCGTAAGTGTTGATACTTCCGAAAATGTTGAGGAAGGTGAACCCGTAAGTGTTGACACTTCCGAAAATGTTGAGGAAGGTGAACCCGTAAGTGTTGATACTTCCGAAAATGTTGAGGAAGGTGAACCCACAAGCATTGATACTTCCGAAAATGTTAAGGAAGATGAACCCGTAAGCATTGATACTTCCGAAAATGTTGAAGAAGATGAACCCGTAAGCATTGATACTTCCGACAATGGTGTACCCGCTGAAACTATTAGTAATGAAGATCTCCCTAAAGAAAATGAAACACATTCAGGTATCGAGGTTGGAGAAAGTATAAACGTAAATGGAGGCGATGAAACTCCTCAAGATTCCAACAATAATTTAAAAGAAGGCATGTCTGAAGAAAATGAATCCTCTTTAAGTGTCAGTGATTCTGAAAATGAAGTTTTGGAAAATAATGACGGTCCTGAGGGTAACGAATTAGGAGACCAGTCGAACTTACATTTGGAAAGTGATGAAAATGTTGAAAGCAATATAGATGGAGAATTACCTGGAAGCGATTCATCCGCAAGTAATGTTCCCACCCAAGAAAATTCTGACTCTTCCCAAGGTACTGAGAACGGTGAAAACACTGAAAGTTCTGACAATGAAAGCGAGAATGTAGATGTAAGTACATCCCTCGGCTTCTTAAATAGCGTGTTATCTGGCGAGAATGGGTTAAATAGCACAGAAAAAACAATTTTAGGTAGTCTCTCAGACCACATTGCGCCTCTTATCCGGATATCCCAGTTCTTATTCGTATTAAAAAAAGAGTTTAGCGAATTAAAGTTGGGAGTTTTGTTCTTATTAAGCAAACTTTCTAAAGATTCTATCCGGGGTAAAAACGCGCTGAAGATATTAGGCGCCCTCAAGAACTTGATCACGCACACGTTCACAGTTCTCGTCAGAGTCAACGATGAATTCAAACTGTCCGCAGGGGAAGTAGTCAATTTGTTGGTGAGCGTGACCACGATGGTGCTCTCTTCGGCGAAGGAGGTTATCGACGGTCTCGAGCGACTCTTCAGATCTGAACTCTTCGACAACGAGAGCATCGAAATACTTTTTAGGTGTATCGATAAGATATTACAAAGATCTGGCAACGCCGTTGAACTAATGTATAAAATACGAAACGTGGCAGCGTACGTGTTGTCTGTGGTTTTCCGCCGGGGTTTCGATGTCGTTCCTTTAATATTGCGTTCCTTCATCTCGGAATTGTTTTAATGAACTGAACTGAACTATACGGCTGCTACGGGACAAACGTAGGGTAAGTGCGTATGCATCCCGACTGTTATTTCCGTTGCAGATCTTTTATTTATTTTTGATGCTATATATAATAATTATTTATTTTTAAATACTTACATTCGACGGAGGAGAAAATTATTTAAAACAAATAACCTAAATATTTCAAAATGTTAATCATGTCTCTGTTACATCTTAAAATTATATAAAAGAAAGTGAGTATACTTACCGAGAAAATTATATGTAAATTTATTTACAAAATACTTATGAATCCTTTTGTATTATACATTTTTGAAGAATATATAAATTTTTTTTAGAACAAAGGTATTTTTCGTTTTATTTGTAAATCCTCAAAATAATCTTTTATTCTGAAGAGAAATCCACAAAGAACACATTTTTGTTAAGAGCATTTGCATCCAATATCACATTCGTCTTAATAACATCTAATACAATTTTGAAAAACTAACTATTTTTCTTACACTAATAGTAATACAACTACTTTTAAAATAAATCAGAAAATTTTGGATTATATTTTAAATAGTTAAAAAACTTCGGTATTTTTGATATTAAGCATGTAGATTTAGAATCATTAGAAATGGAATAATTTAGAATCATTAAAGCGTGTAAAATCAACCAAAAAGTAAATTAAACCTCGAGTCTTATCCTAAAAAGATTTCCAATAGTTTTGGACCATTAAGTCAATTTCCACATATTTCATCATCGTAGCAATTTAAGTTAGGTAGATATCAGATTTATTATTTTAATGTATATATTTTTTTAATAATTATAAAAAAAAATTTGGAAAACAAATTTTTGACATACATGGTTTTAGTTTGTTCGAAATCATGATAAAGGGAAATGTATTTCCGAAACCGGTCGGTGTATTATCTTATAAAAGTAGTTAAAAACAAAATTAAACTAACTAATTAATTTACCATCACGCTGTTTGCTGCGGGGGTAGGTAGAGAGGATACAGCTTCACAATCTTCTGTCCTGACATACAATTCTTGCTTTATCCACATTCATACATCTTCTTATACAAGCTCGCCGATTGTTGAGGCTTCTAATAGAACCATTCTTCAGTATCTGGTTTACCTGGTCGTGCCAAGTCTTCTGCGGACGTCCTCTATTTCTGGTGCCATCGACACTTGTGTCATATATCTTTCTTACCATTCTCTCTTCATTCATCCGTTCCATATGACCAAACCACCTTTCTTTATCTTATTCATCACTTCCGACATCTTGACATTCACAATAAGGTCGCTTTCCTTGCATACATCGTACAATCTACTCACTAGACTCTGAAGTTCTTGTTCATTATTCGCCATTAGTATTGCGTCATCGGCGTACAATAAACAGCATACAATTAAATCGACCATTTTTGCTCCTTTCATTAATTCATTGCAGTTCTTTCACACAATTTCTTAAATTTTTCTCTTTTATATATTTTTGGAGGTTTGGTCGGTGGTTAATGAAAATGATAGTTGGTGTTGACATTTATTTGATGTAACAGATAGAGATGGAAGAATATATAGATAGAATGAATAGACGATAAAATGTAGCGACGCGAGTCGCCGAGGCGCTCGCGGTGGGACAGAGAGGTGTGGCGGCAACCGGCAGCACTATGTCCAGCGACCTAGTCAAGGTCGCGATAAGTATGTGTGATCATATTGGGTCTTGCTGCTACGGCACGGACGGTGGGACTATTTGTATTGGCGTGGGACTTGACCAGTTTTGATGGCACGACGGCTGCTTTAATTGGTGAAATTGATAACCAGGGCCAGACGGAGAAGCGAAATGGCTCGGAACCCCCTGGTTGCCTGTGGTGTGTTGCTGACGAATGCCCGACCTATCGCTGTCTCTGCGCTCCTGGGAACTTTCCGGCCACCATCTGCAAGATTCGAACACATTCACATTGCCATTGTGGTACTCCCCGTATCAGAAGGGTACAGGTACTGCCTCACGTGCGTGGACCGCTTCACAAGATGGCCCGAAGCTTTCCCGATATCACATGAACATAGTACATAAAAAAATCTGAAATACAAAGAACAGTTAAATGAAATATAAAAAATGCCAATAAAAATTTCAGAACCACAATAGGGAGACAACATGGTAAATGGAGCTGTAGTCGGGGAGTCGAGGGGAAAAAAGAAAAAACACGCCCCCGAAAAAGTCACAACATTAGTAGCAAATTTCATAAATTAGATGTTTTTATACTGATTTTAAGGGAAACGAACTTTTTCTTGAACAAAGTAAACATTTTATGTGCGTTAGTTTTATGTAAGTCGCAATGCACTATTTCGTTTATATGTAATACAACACTTGTTTTTTAAACGCTAGCTGTTGTTCTATAAGTATTATGCACGGATGAAACAAAACAACTTGCAAAACGGCAAAGTGGTGTTTTAAATCGATAATATTAAACAAAACCAAAAAACTCATCCGACATAATAATTTTAAATTTAGAACATTGATTTTAGCGACCATCTAAATATATGTAGGTACTTTGTCTGATTTCAAAACATATTCATGTATATGAATTAAGTACTCCAATAAATTATTTAATTTTCGATGGATTAATTCAAACAACAACACACATTTTTGTTTATTTCCATAACATTTATATGAAACACGTGGAAAATACCAGATACGAGTTATTTTTGACATTTGTATCAAATGCGAGAAAATCAACAATTTTATTGTCGTCTCTTTCTATTCAAATATTCCTCTCTCGCATGATTTACGTATTTCTCTGATACTTATAAGAATGTAGTTATGAGCCTCGTCTTGAATGGGTATGTAATTCGCGTAGAATTTCAAACTGGAAAAATGAAAGCACGCCCAAATGCGTTTATTCCATTGAACGATTGTTGACCAACTTCTTGTCGTAGAAAAATACTTAGTAAATGTCTAAGCTCTTTGAAGAATATAAGTTTTCATTGAAGAATTTGCAAACAATTTTGAGGGTTAACCGTTATTACAGAACACTCCTTATTCAGGCATTCTCTACCTTTGTACTTAATTGGTTCCTGAAATAAATTAAATTGGACAAATATACAAAATCATTGAAAATTGTTTTTTTTAACTAGGTATTTTACAATATTAGAAATATGCATTTTACAAATATTCATCGATAAGCTGTCTATTGTCTTTATTTATCAAGAGATTGTTGTATTATATTTTTCTATAAGTGTACATCCATCGAATAGTAGATATACATATATCAATTTGTAGGCCATTTCACAATTGAGAATACTGAATATGATTATTTAAGAAAATCAAATTCCAGTAACACATTTACTTAAGTATTTAAAATGCTTATTCCAAATTTTAAAGAGGGTTAATGCTCAACAAAAACATCAAATAACATTATATATTATATTTAATTATATATAATATAAATATATATATATTAAATACTAAATGAATGTATTAATTATAAATATATACATATAAAATAAATTTTGTCCAAAAATATTGTTTTTGCGTCACCGGGATTCGAACCTGGATCTCTATTTCCAATCCGAGGAAGTACACTACCAATTGTGTTATAACGCCAGTATTTTTCATGACAAATTTTCGAACCTATATGTTACATATTTTCAAATTAATACACCTGTCGTTCCATTATTTGAAAGCCATCTACATTATTTTTACAGAATCTCAAATACCTTTGAGTAAACCGACTGCAGACGCCAGAATTATCAATTCATTTTTATTAAATTTTGGACACGTTGATACAACATATATTATTAAGGAAATAATATATATATATATATATATATGTTTAATTGAAGGTTTCCGCGAGCACTACTGTATGCAACTGTGTCTCGTCTGTGTTAGATCGCGTTCTTTGTATATGGTTTTCCTGGGGAAACCTAGGCAGACGTCTCGGCACGGTAACGAGCGCCATTACTTACTTTTAAGAATTACTTTTTCGCGGGAGATATAAATGTGGACACAACGCCTTGACAATGGCACTTGTGACTGCGCCGAAACGTCGGCCCAGGTTTATAGGGAAAGCATATACAAAGAAAGTGTGCGAGAATATTATAAAAAATATGGTTAAAAGAGTACGCATTTATGCCGCTGCCATAGGCTGATATCATATTCCATAAATATTTGTAATAAACTATATAATCGACAAATAAAAACCAAATTAAAAAAAATTGCTTAATTTTGTAGTTATTCAAAAACAACATCGGCCTGGAAAATAATATTCACTCTGTACAAAAAACGCCCTGTAGAGAAAAGACTCCAGTTGTATATATATGTATTCAATAATAATAATACAAATATCAGATCTTTCATAATTCATATTCAGAAGGAAGCGATGACACATAAATATTTTGGTGATCAATATTTGAGAGAGCGATAGAAAGGTCGTACATCAAAACAAAGTACACATTTTAGCCGAGTTTCCTCTCATGGGCCTAAGCTATTTTTAATAAGATCCCAATTGTTAAAGTGCACATAATTTTTCTCTTACAATTCCTAGCGTTGGCAGGACTATAACTGCGAATGATACCCGAGCTTCCAAATGATCATTAAATATATGTATAAAACTGTCAGTACCGGCAAAAAGCAAGAGTTATCATGCGTGAAGTTATTTGATTTACGTTATAAGTTCAGAATATTTCAGATAGATATATAATATTACAATGTACGAGTATACGTTATCAGCTATTCTCCGGTGTTAGTGCTAGCCTAGCTATGCTCGTGCTCAAAGCGAGGATCGTAATCCTAGGGAATAAATTAATCCATTTTGACCGACTAAATATAACACTCTGAATAAAGTATCGATTAAAACGTTGAATTTTTATCCAAAGGCGTAAAGTGGTCACCTCAAATTATGGACTTAATACTTTTTGACGAATAATATCAAGTATTGTATACTAATAGGTGAATATTTTATCAGCGTAAATTATCACCTATTAGTATATTTTATAAATGAGAATAGAATCATAAAATAATAACAGTTGATGTGATCCAGAATTTTTCTTTGTTGCAAAAATCAGTTTATTTTCAACGTTTTTTAGTGAAATATGAAATTATATACAAAGGGAGTTTTATTATGCCAAAAGTATCTATCTATTAAACGATCGCATCCGATAATGCATTATCTGACCGATCTAAACTGACTTTGAATTAAAATAAGCTAGCCCTAAAGCCGATAAAATATCTAAAATAATTATCGCGCCGCCCGTGCCGTGCAGTTTTCACGAAACGTATAAAAGAAAGTTTTCTTGGGTCATTGTGTTATTTTATTGTAACCTGTAGATATATGTAGGTTAAATTAATGAATTAATTTATCATGAAGCTCCTTAATATATTTAGTATATTTTTGATTTTCAACTCGGCACTGGGATGTTCTCTTTGTCCATTCATCGGTCTATTTAAAAGCCTCCTTATGGGCGAAGGCATCAACAGTATCACTAATGGACTGCACAGTTGGATCGGTGATCTTGAACATTCCCAAAATAAAAATAATCTAGATATTTCCCACAGCGCAGCGACTAGTGTCGTATATCCGGATGGATCGAGCGACGAAGGCGTGTCTTCTCAAGTCAAAGGGACCCAGGAAACCCACGAAAAAGAAGAAGGAAGTTTGGATAGCGCCAAAACTTTTAGACAACTTAATTCCTCTACCGGAAGTGACACTGAAGTCGTACCTCAGGCTCCCGCCGACTCGGAACCCAAGCCGAAGGACGTCAAACCCGCTTTGAATTTCTTCCTCGAGAATATGAAAGCGATCGCTAAAAAATTTAGGTCGAACACCGATACGATAGTGAAAGCTTTCATGTCGGGATCGATTCAAATGAAACACGTCATAGAGTTCATCAGCTCTAACAGAGAACTTCTTAAAGTAATATCCCGCGTAATTAAAAAGACAGCCAACTATTTCGGGGGAAGTACTACCCGGCTGCTGGTGGTGATCGCGCAGGCTGCGCTCGACGGCGCCAGGGACGTCCTCCGCAATGTTGAGCAAATCTTTAGTTTGGACATCTTCGCTGATGACTATGTGCAATCCGTCAAGAATTGTTTTAAAACTCTCATTGACAAGGGGAACCGGATATATTCGGCGAGCGAAGCCGTGCTCAAGAAACTAAAGCAAATTATTAAAAGCTTGATCGACAAATTAATGTACGCCGGTCCGAAAATATTCGAGGTAACCAAGAAACTTATCATAAGGGGGCTCACTGCGTAATGCGCACATTCATCACGATACATCATTTTATTTTTAATCCTATGTTTTTATATATGAAATAATCGAATGTTCGGTAATTAACCTTTCGGTAATTAAGTTTGGAAGGGCTGTAATATATGTATGTTTTTTAAAATGGCATTAAAAATTTTACAGATATGTCCGAGTATTTTGATTTATTATTGAAATTTCTTCGTCCTAATCATTCATGCGCATATGTCATTTAGGTCATATTCTAAATATCTGTTCATTATTATTTGATTGAGGCTGACTGAGATTACAGCTCTTGCTTAGCTCGAGATTGGATATTTTGTTTCTAGATAGGAAAATATAAAAATTGTTTTGGTGAATTAAAATATCCAAATAATTAGACCGGTACACGGTGTCGGAGGAATGCCGAGACTTTCAACAATCAGGAATTTGAACGTAATGCACTAACCCAAGATAAAACGATGAATAGCATATTCTCGAAACATGAGATTTATAACGGTATATCATATATAATATGATATTAATTTGATTAGTAATATTGTTCATCGATCTCTATTTAAAATGCTAATTTATTAATTGAAATGCCTATCTAATAGTAAATGAGAAAATAATTTTAGTTTCGTCTTTCGCAGAAACTATCGCAACAAAAACAGTATTAAAAAAGTTCACTTTAAAGTAGTAGGTTCATTTGAGTAGTTAAAAAATATGGTTATATAATCTGTAGGTCTTATTTGACTTCCTAAATAAAACAGTAATAAATGAATTTATGAATTCTGAGCTATTAGTGTGAAATAATGGAGGAATCCCGAATACACGTAATGATCCATTAATTTATTAATTTACAAAGTTCGTGTACGAAATGCAAAAACGAAATATGTATTTTTTCTTCTTAAATCGCTTTAACCATTCAGAATATTCGAAGACATAAAAAGCAAAAGTGGACTAACACCGGAAGCTTTAAATTCAATAACAATAAAACTGTTTAAATACAATAAATATAAGTAAAAGTACATAGGTACTTGACGTTTATAATTTGGAGACCCTTTATTATTGTACTTGACCCTATTTCTAAAATGATCATTACATTCATGTGTTTATACGTAGAGAATAGTAAATAAATTCCTTCAGCGGCTGAAGGAATTTATGAACTTTTAAGAGATGTGTCGAATTTCAACATGGAAGTATTTTCCCCCAGGAGAAGTTACTTTTCGCTGTCATGATTATGGATTTTAAACATTTCTATAAGGATGCCTTTGGAAGAGTCAAGGTTAATATGTATCAGTCGTTCTGCTAGGCGCTCGGCGCTCGGCGCTCGGCACTCGGCACTCGGCGTTCAGTGCTCGCTCTGCGCTCGATCCCTTACTACCCTATGCTTATGTTACATTTCTCCAGATTCATCGAGTCAGGTTCACTCATAAAAAAATATAAGAGAATATTCATAAAAATAAAAAGATCGTGCAAAGCAGTAATACGGTAGCTCGAGTGTGGTAGCTGGCATCCACCCCTGTCGCATCCCGCGCTCGTATAGCCCGGCGTTGACTTTCAGAAATCAAAACAAATGGAATTCAAATTAAGTTTTCCACTTCTCCAAATAAATTTTAATAGCTGAACAAATTATTTCATTCGGGAAAATTGATCCGTGCAGCCTTTCAAGTTTTATCTGCTCGGAACATTTTTGATTAAATTCATCAATAATTCGAATTAATTTAATATTGTTTTCATTTTAGCGAGACTAATTTGCGGGACACTCCAATTCAATACATTTTCTGTGCGGTTTGATTACTTTTTACGATTAGTGTTAATCCAATTTCTGGCTTTTTGCGAAATGAAAACAATCTTCTAAAAGCAATAATTTAACGAACTGGAAAAAGTTCTGGACAGGGGCGTCCTAAATATTCTGATCAATGCACAATATTAGAAATATTATATATTATTATTTTTATTTGTATTCCAGTTGTAGTAGCCTCGCACTCGTATGTGTGCAAGGCTACTACATCATTTCGTTCAATCTTCCCTTCGATAACATTGAAATGTATGGTTTAGCTCTGACACTACCGCAAAAAATGTATGATTTAGTTTTGTTATCTTATTGTTATGATATATTCTCGCATATATAGTACTCGTACACACATGTGAAAGATGAACTTCGAGGTGATGACTGTATTGGACGGCACTTGTCAACCTACATGAGGTGTAATGTTATTTAAAGAAAAACAAACTAGTCGATTAGAAATAAGTGGACTTATTTTTTTTATAACAATTGAAATTTCGCAAAACATTAAATTATGTTTTGTTCCAAGATTGAATATTTTTTAAGCCAGATAAATTCAATTGTAAATATCTGACGAAATTCTGAAAAAAAATACTGACAGTGCTCTTGAGCGATTGGAGTATATTTTTTTAAAGATTGGCATTATCTATTTTGCATTGCGGTATTGGTCGTAAATTAAATAATTTGGAATAGTCGGAGATAAAGCGCGTAAAACTATCCACAAGTCTCGTTCTAAAATTTTTTCCTAAAAATTATTCTAGTAATTTTGTATCATCAGGTAACAATTTAAGTTAGGTACCAAATTTATTTTTTAAATAATTATTGTTTTTTAAATATAGATTCTGTTAAAGAAACAATAACGTATGTTTTTGATTAGTTATTGACACCCTGAAAAAGAAAATGATATTTTTCGAAACCGGTAGACGTATTTTAATTAATTAAGTGATTAATAAAACAAAGTTAACAATTTAAAATATAGAATTATTTATTATTCAGAGATTCATAATGATCATCAAAATGGATGGATATTAATAAAACACTTGTTGAGTTTATTTGCACTACTCGTACTCGAAAACAGATAACTGAGAAAAAAACGGGGTTTACGAAATTTCAAGTGGAGATTTCAATAGTAAATATATCGGACAAACCTCTGGAAATCTCAATATTAAACTAACAGAGCATCGTCGTTGTCTAACTAGTAATAACTTTTCCGAATTCGCGAACCACATCACCGATAACAATAATTCTTTTCACTCGTGCACCATTAAACTTCTCCATTCCGTCACGCGTAAAGATAATAAAATGAATAATTTAGAAAGTTTAGAAATAAAAAGGAATATGAACTCTGATATTAGTTTGTTAAACAGTATTACATTGTCCAACTCATCTCTTCTCCTTTCAATATTCCCGTTAAGAACCACCCCTACACCTTCCACCGGTAACTTCACCGGTAACTCGTGTGTATCACCACCTAAGCCATGTTTCCGATATTTGTGTGTATTTAGTTTAACGCTTCACCTGTCGATGAGTTACTGTTACTTTCCAAACTCGAATAGTGTAAATAAACTCAAGTAGATTTATAACAGTGTTTTATTAATTCCATTAAGTCCATTTTGATGATAGATGACAGAATGCCAGGTGATCTGTAAAAATCCTTATCATAATTAGTTTCAACCTTATTACTGCCTAGATAATTATAAGATAAACATATTAATTAGATACAGGGAAGGGAATAGGGCTGAAAGAATACATCTACTTTGGTCCAATCCCTGTAGTTCTTGAGATCGACGATGACTCGCGCTCTACTCTACGCTCAGCAACACTTGGAATGGCTCAACGAGCGATGGACCGGTGCATTCTGGGCATCAGTTTACGTGAACGTGTACAAATCGAAGAGATACGCCGAACCCGAGTCAGAGATATCATGAATCCTACGAGAAATGGACACGGGCAGGTCACGTCGCCCGTTATAACGACGGAAGATGGGCCAGTAGATTGTTATGCTGGAGACTACGAGCTTCAAATCGACCAGTCAGATTAAAGGAGGAAAATGAGGGAGGTCTATGTCCAGAGGTGTATTGAGACGGGTTGAAGAAGAAGAAGAAAAATCTTTTTTTTTTATCATTTTTAGTATAAAATGGATAAATGTGATATGTGTGATTTTGGAGACAAAGCGTATAATGACATCAGTGTAATGACGAAGGCTTCATTTATGATGTCGTGACTTTTCTTCTTCTGAAATTGATTTTCACCAAAAATTTTTAATTTATCTTGTTAAATGTGTAAGGCTTATATATACTTATTTGAGATAATTATTAAGATATATGGTTACAATTTTTCTATATAAACAACTGAAAATGCTGTACAATGAAAGTGTTCACGAATTGTGAATTTTTCACTTTAAAAAGTAAGTAACATATTTTATTTCTCCCGCTCTAACGCCCTGCATGCGTACTGTATATTTTATTTTATGTTTCATACACAATGTTTAATGACTACACCGTGTAGTTGTGTAGTTGTGTAGTCATTAAACAGGAAATGTAATTGCCCCTTGATTTCTTGGGGTGCGCGAAATTAGGGATTAAGGTCCGATCTGTATCGATTGGTTATCTCTAGTTTCCATATAAATTTCAAAGACAGCGTTAAAATGAATGATCCGCTGCCGAATGCCGATTGATCTTTACTAGCCCTCGCATCTCGTTCTCGGCAGGTGCTTCTGTTCGTCGATACGCTCTGTTGAGTGAGAATGAATGAATAGTTTCGCCGACACCCGAGAGAACAATACGAAGTGAGGAGGTTCTCCTATCCGCTATTTCTAACTGCTGCGTACGCAATGCGTGCACAATATGTACGTATTGTATTGAGTACTCCTGTATTATGCCACCACTGTATTCTCGAGCGGAGCAAATAAAAAGGCCCGTATAAAACAATTAGTTTTCAGAGTTGCCTCACATTTTACTCTTAGTTCTCCGTAGGTAGGTTACTAAATATTCAACATGAGGTTAATAACATCTGTTTTACTCCTCGCTTGCATTCACGCCGTTCTTTCTACTTCTATTAATTATTGGAGAAGATCTTTTGATGAAGGCGAAAGCGATCTCACGGAATCTGAAGGAGGTAGCGACGGACCGACCACTACTGAGCCAATACCTTCCTCCGACAATGAAACGGAAGCTCCTGTTCCTGTAGATTCTGAAGGTTCTGAAACTGAAATATCTGAAGCTCCTGAAACTGCCGAAGTTCCTGCAACCACTGAAAATCCTGACTCTATTGAAGGTTCTGAAGTTCCTGAAACAGAAGGTTCTGAAGTTTCTGAAATTGGTGAAGCTCCTGGGGTTTCTGAAAATCCGGAAGGTTCTGAAAACCCCGAAGCTCCCGAGGTTCCTGAAAGCCCCGAAGCTCCAGAGGTTTCTGAAAATCCTGAAACTCCAGAGGTTTCTGAAACCCCCGAAGCTCCCGAGGTTTCCGAAACTCCAGAAGCTCCAGAGGTTCCTGAAACCTCCGAAGCTCCCGAGGTTTCTGAAAGCCCTGAAGCTCCTGAGGTTACTGAAACCCCCGAAGCTTCCGAGGTTCCCGAAAGTCCCGAAACTTCTGAGGTTCCTGAAACCCCTGAAGCTCCCGAGGTTCCTGAAACCCCCGAAGCTTCCGAGGTTCCTGAAACCTCCGAAGCTCCCGGGGTTCCCGAAACCCCCGAAGCTCCCGAAGTTCCTGAAAGTTCCGAAGTTCCCGAGGTTCCTGAGACTCCCGAAGCTCCAGAGGTTTCTGAAACCCCCGAAGCTCCTGAAGTTCCGGAAGGTTCTAATGAAATTCCTGAAACTCCTGAAGATGAAGGCAAACTCCCAGGAGTCACGGGCGCTCTGAAACCTGTTCTCGCCATATACCATATTTATATGAAACTGAAAGAACAATATACCATCATAATTAATGCACTCCAGAAGTACATCAAGGAGTTGATCGAAGAACCATTCCAAAAGGCGTTAGTAATAAAAAAAGTGGTAACATTTTCACTGACATTGGAGACGGTAGCAAAGGCTATTAACTCAGAAACCAGAGAACAGGCGATCACTCTTCCCAAATCCACTGGCCAGACCATAATAAAAGTATGTGGCGTAATTGAGACTCTCATATACGGAATAAAGGATATCTTAGACAATGTTAAAGCCCTCTTTAACCTGGATATATTTAACGATTCGTACGTGAAGGAAATCAGGCATTGCGTACAACTGCTCAAACAGAAGGCGGACAACGCCATCAAAGCTTCCCAAATCATCTCGCAGCGGGTGACCAGTGCGTTCTCTCGACTGTATACTGCACTCGAGAAAGTGATGAACAAGATTTCTGAAAAGGTCAAGTCATACATCCTAGGCTAATCTGAGATAATGCCTGTAACTTTTCCTGACCATTGGAACCAAAGACATAGATAATGTATGTCTTTATAAACTAGAATACTTAAAATATTATTTAACCATTAATGAAATAAAAATTCTGAATATAATAAAATATTTATATTTTTCTGGACTTATACTTTACTTATTACTTTATTTAATTTTCATTTCACTCCCCCGACTAATTTTAAAGCTATATTATTTTTCTTCACTGTGGACATAATGTATCATATTAGGTGTCTAAACTCCTAGAGCATTTCCTTTCTCAATGTATCTGCTCATATGTAGCGTAACAATTGTTATTAACTCTTTAAATCAAATATTATTCTTAATTATTAATGAAAACACATTTTATTGTGAAGTTGCAATTTTCGAACATACCTACCTAGTTCCGTGACATTTAAAATGAGATGAATAGCAGATCCGGCAACAAAAAGTTTCGGGTTCATATTTCGGTGGTAACCAAGTATTTTAAATATATTTTTCTAATTGATACAACCAATTTGTTTCCAATATATAGCTCCTACTATCTTTATAAAACCTTATATATTAACTGAAATAACTTATTTATAGAGAAACTGAAATACTTAACGCAGTAGTTTCTTTGAAATAATATAATATTTATGTCGATCCTATTAATGTGTAAAATATTTTTTATTGTTTTTTTGCTTCATTCCGCCGGTTCCGAGCGACTATGATGGACGTCAAACTCGCGCTCTTTGATTTTTTTGTAAAAAAAGTGGAGATTACATATATTTTTTCACGCATACTTTAGCCACAACATTAATCAATATTGTACTTATTCTCTGCATAAGTTGCAAATTTCGTCAATTAGATGGTTTAAACTGATTTTATGGGAAAACAAAGTTATCTTGAGCACAGAAAACGGTTCATGTTCGTCATTTTGTAAGTTTATCGCAGTTCATTCAGTGGTATATTTAGACCAATTTAAAAAATAATAAAATGACACTGTCACAATAATTTTGAATTCGAAACATCGGAATCGACGATGAATGTGAGTACTTTGATCGAAAAACATATTTGCACAATAGTATGAAAAATAATTATTTAAGTATATGGAAAAACTAAAGTGGTTGAAAAATGAAAACATAATATTTTAAAATAATTTGTAAATATATTTTGAAGCGGTTTTCTTTTCAGATAATCTTATCTTGTATCAGTACTTCAATAAATTATATCATTTTTGATTGATTAATTCAATTGACAACGCGCGTGTCTTGTCATTTCGCAATATTATTATAATAATTAAACACGGATAAAACTTTAGAAATGAGTTGTTTTCGGTAGCTTCTCTCGAATGCGAGAATATTAACATTTTTATTCTGGTTCTTTTCTATCAAAACCTTTCTGTTTGAAAAGGTTTACGTACAAGATAACGTTTTTTCATAATTATGTATTATTGGAAGTAAATTAACTGTAAGTCTCATCTTTAAGGAGTATGAAATACGCAGAGAAAACCTCGAATTTCAAAGTGGTAAAATGAAAGGCGCCCTTTAAATATTTAAAAAATTCCTAATAGATAAAATGTTCCTAATCGATTACTTTTATGACATCACAGGTCGCATAAATCAAGACGAGAACATTCATACATGTCGGTGGCTAGGTCACAAAAAATCAGTTAGCTGTTCGGGGTCACAAAACCGAATTGGAGTGTCATACTACACAAACAACATAACTTACCATATTCCCTGTTCCCTGTTCCTGTGGAATGAGGATGTGAGATTAAGCGAAGACAGGTTTGAAAAGCTTATTTTAGAGTTAGGTGTTATTTAGATAAAAAATAATACAAGCAATCATGTTTCCGATAATGAAAAGATAAATCAATTTTATAATTATTCGTATTGAGACATGAATAACTGAGGAATTATCATTAGTATAGGAACGAAAGAGATGTACATGTATAGCTTTCGAAAACTACACAATGAAGTCTTTGTGGTGATTTGAGAACAAACCATTAATTTCCTCGGTTACGGCTAAATTCCTGACAATGCTTTTTGTGAGTTCACTAAAAAGGCAGAAAATCTTTAATTAACTTAACTTTGAAACAACGAGAGAAAAAGTAATTTAACGATGGAAGTAACATTTCGATCAATATTATTTTGAAAAAAATGTACATCAATATTATTACTATTTTCAAACCTCAGTTAGGGCTTGCGCTACGAAAATAGGACTGACTTGTTGGTCTATCAGGACGATGCTCGAATCCCTGACAGCTCGATCACTAGGCGAGTGTCGCTTTTACAGCTGTTACAGACAAGAACGTGTGGTATGTAAGATGTGAGGTTACGAGTAGATGAAGCACAGTAATAAAGCTGCGTATATCATGTGTGCATACAATAAGAATGTACCTTTGTGTGTCCACATGAGCGATATCGCCCTCATCGTCAATGATAATTTTCCCAGAAATCTGTAATCTGAAAATGAACCTCTATATTATTATTTTGATCGAAAATTCAGAAATGACGATAAATACAAGTTAAAACATTCGATACTGATGGAAGATTTGACGCGCTCCTCGCACATACGCGGGTAACGGTAACTACAGCCGTCATCATTACTCTCTACTAATAAATTACATGTTTATATATGTACGTGTAACATTGGAAAATAATTATTATTAAAATTACGTTTTCCATTTAAGCTTTTTCAACTTTTGCTCTGAGATAATGAATATTAGTAAACAAAAATATTTTTATTGGGAGAACACATTCTTATTGTGAAGTTGTAATTATTCAGAACAGGCGGTCTGTGATATTTTACATATTAATTAAATGAGTAGCTTGTTGGTGTAGTGGTCAAGACGTTGGCCTAGTGATCTAGTGGTCGGGGGTTCGCGCCTCGTTCCAGGACACCAGCAAGTTAGTCCTATTTTCATAGCACAAGCATTTAGCTTAGTTTGAAAATAGTAAGAATATTGATGTGACATGTATTCCGTGTACGCATCTCTATTTTTTTTAAAAAAAAAAAAAAAAAAAAAAATTAATTAGAAAGATATACATATAAAATCAATTTTATAGAAAAATATTGTTCTCGCGCCACTGGGATTCGAACCTGGATCTCTTTCCTAGCATAGTTGGATAATGCACCTTCCCCGGTTCGGAAAGAGATCCAGGTTCGAATCCCGGTAGCACAACAACAATATTTTTGGACAAAATTGATTTTATATGTATATCTTTCTAATTCATATATTTATTTCATATTTAAAAATATTGTTCCTATTCAGTGGGGCTACAGCCCAAATCCTTCTTAATGTTCAGTCTCCGTGATGAAGCACCGTTGCAGGTATCTTTTCCGTCTCAGTCGGGAGTCGGAGGTCCTCGTACCTACTAACTTTAAAGTTTATCATTCTTATTATTGGTGGATTTTCTTTTGGAAGTCAACCGGCGACTTAGCTTTCTTCACCGATATATGCCGGTTTAAACAAAAGTATAAAGGAATTATATTATTAAAAATAGTCAATTGGGTTAAGTTGTACAATCATTTGGGAAAAATAAAAAGACCAGTCAATTTTTTTTGTTAGATATTTCTGACGTTGCTAATGAAATTAGAAATTAAATCTTATCTCATTTGCTATAATCGTCTGGTATTATTTGTTTACGTCATCACGATCCTCAGTGTTGAGGGACCGACGCGGATGAACACCTCACATCCTAAACCCTGCACCCTACACTGATATATTTTTCTTTTTGTGGAAAGAAAGATACTTTAAAGTGAGAGGAAACGAGAGATGGCGTAGGAATGAATAGATCCCTATTTATTATTACCCACTGGAATTTACCTTTCTTATATAAAAAAAAAATGTTTTTTTTTAATTTAAGGAGGACAAAATAAAAATCCATCACAAGTATCAGACTCGGAGCAAAACTAATGAGCGTGTTATTCTAAAAATGTCCAAACTAGGAATTGGACAGACACGCATCGTGCATTGCTCCTAGACTGTTTATTGACATTATACAGATAAACAGATATATTATAGATTGTATTCGACATCTTCTATTCCTAAGTTCTAATTTGATCAATTTCTCAACATTTTTTATAAAATGTTATTTTGTTATTAAATTTCACATTTCACATAGATCTTCATCAAATTTTTGTATAGGTATATGTCGATAGCCATCGCCCATAATTCAAGATTTTTCTTATTTGGGGTGTATAATTCTACTGTTGCATATTACTGTTGAATATACTACATACATTATATTTGTTTTCAAATCAACAGTTGTTCTAAATAAATCATATATATATATATACCTACATTACGGGATTTAAAAGGATAACAAAATAAAACACACACATTTAAGTAATATAAATATTGTAGTGTTGTAATGATGTACATAAAATGAATATAATATGGTATAACGTACGTAATTACAGTACTTAACCAATCAAACCTTGAATTGTGAAACAAAACGGTCCCGCCAGCTTTCCGGATCTAATACGATGACACGTCTAGGTTGGCGACTCTGCAGCATAAACGTGTATGAGCATGATAACATTGATTGCTTTTCGGTATAGTGGAATTGAATTATTTCCACGAGACGTAAATGCAGAGTGGTCCATATTTTATTAAATATTTTCAATATTTCGTCGAATTTATTGCTGTGGAACCTCGATTTTTGAACGTAATCCATTCCAGATGGCTGCTCAAAAACCAATTTGATCGAAAAAAGATTCCCGTAAGAATGCATGTAGTTTGAATGAATCCTTTTCAAACCCCAAATACATACTCGTACAATAATCTCGTACAATAAGAGATTTCACTATATTTGACTAATGTTGGAAGTCTGGATTGAGAAATCCATTTTCTATTACGGCTGAATGAAAGGGAAATAATAGAATACGATGAATGTGATACACAAGTTGAGGCCAGATTTTAAACTAAAGATACAAAAAGGAAAAATTAAAGTTGATGCCATTAATTAATGCTCAATATACTAAATTCCTATTTCAAGTATCAAGTATCAAGAGACCGTCCTCGCTGGGAGGTGGATTCAATCAATAAGACCTTCATCATCCGCATCTTATGTACTCGTATATATGGAAATAATAATACATGTTATCGAAGCGTGAAGCGAATTATCATCAGTCATTTTATATAGTACTCGTAGACAGTAATGATAGGATGACGACCTCCCCAGAACTAATTATTTTAGGTAAATTTGTGTCATCTTGTCAGTAATCTGTATACTCGTACATAGCTGATTATATTTACACAACCTTTTAGAAATGCCTTGTTTGCTAAAGGCATCGTTGATACTACTTTTTTTTACAGAATCGGATGTATTTTCCCAGTCGAAGAATTCGATTGGCCACGATTGATCAGTGACATTTTATATTCTACTCTCGGCAGCGCTCTATGATTTCTCTAACCTGTAGGTGGTGGCGGTCTATAGTTCTGAAACATCTGAATCAGGCTTGTTCTTTTGGTTGGGTCTTGTCTTGTACAGTTTTTAGACGATTTTAGAGAATTTTCTAACCTTGTACAAATAAGATTGGTAACAGACGAACGGGGCTGATAATGCTTGATGGCTTCTTTTCTCAAATTAGCGAATCATCTAATACGAGGACACACATAACTGACACAGCAATCGACATTTTTAAAACTTATAGTAGATAACAGAATGAAGTGTTTGTAAAGGGTATCCAGCGGAAAATTTTCAACTTTAATATTAAATGAAAAAAAAAACTGCAATGTTATTCTCATATTTTATTCATATAAAATGGAATTTAACGATGCGGATTTTACGTTTTATAAACAATATCGTCTAAATGCCGTCCATTTCTCTCAAGAGTCCGACTCTTAAATTTGCGAACACGCGAGAGCAAAGCGTCGGTTCAATGGCAGCAACTTCACAGCGGATATTTTCTTGTAGGGCCTGAATTGCTTGAGGATTATTATTGTAAAGTCTCGACTTGAGGTATTCCCACAAAAAAAGTCGCACGGTGTAAGGTCCGGTGACCGAGGTGCCCAGGGTATGTCTCCGTACTTGTTGATTAATTTATTGGGAAAAATTCCCCCCAGTTTCTCCATTGAAACTCTTGCTGTGTGTGGAGTGACTCCGTTTTGCTGAAATTGTGTTCTGTTGTTGAACCCGGGAAACAGCTGCAGTTGCGGTACCAAAAACTCGTCGATCGTTCGGCAATAAAAAAATAAGGGCCAATTATCCCTCGGGCAGAAATTCCACACCACACTGTCATTTTTGGACAATGCTAACGTTTTTGATGGCGTTCCTTTGAGTTGTCGGGGCACAAGTATCTCATGTTCTGTTTATTAACATAGCCATCGATATGAAAATGTGCTTCGTCAGTAAACAATATGTTTCCAAGCGTTCGTGCTGTTCCAAAACGTTCCAGCATCGTTATCGCTAAGGTTTCACGTAAAGAATAGTCATTTTCGTTGAGAAACTGCACGATTTGTATGGGTGAAACTGTAGCTTATTTTTAAGAATAATGTGCGCTGTTGATTCTTTTATACCAGTAAAGGCTGAAACCTTCCTTATCGATTTACGCGAATCGCGCATAATTTCACGTCGGACTTGAGCCACGTGTTCTGGCGTCGATGCTGACGTTGACGGTCCCGGAGGAGTTTGGTTAACCATTGTCCCCTGTCTGAACTTTTGAACACAACACCAGATAAGTTACGTGCCTGGCCCATCACTTACTTGTTGAATATTAAAGTGCGTACAAAAAGCACGACGCGCACGGACCAACGAATCACCGCACTTTAAATATTGTTCAATCGCGAACGTGCGGTGCGCTCCCGACCAGTGACTCATTGCGACTGGCAAATCAACAAATCACACGCGTCGAACAATAACCCTCGTACTTACCTCACCAATCGCAAATAACGTGTACGGTGAGAGAACGAGAGTGTGTTGTGCCACGAATATTTAATGAAATCAATAAAGACTTAGGATTCGCGTATTTATTGTCTGGAGAGTCAATTTATTCTAAAGTTTTCGAATCTTTTTGTATTACAGCAATTCGCGCTTTCAATCAGTTTTATTGTGAAAGATTCGTTCAATCTTAAAATCCGTTAAATTTTAAAAAAATGTCTAAATAGTTTTCATTTTCACGATTGTGGGTCAACAGTCTACCCGTGGCTGAAGCTCCGCGCCCTGTTTGCTCTTCCCCATCATCTCGCCCTGTTTGCAGCATTCTGTTCTAAGCATCGGGGGCTACTGTACTGTACTGTACTGCCCTCCAGTCAGGCCTACCTGCTGCAGCTGTCGCTGCAGCTTCCCATGTATCGCACTATTCTATGAAACTATTCTCGACGGCCAATCGGGCGAAGGAAGAGAAACCAAGAAAGACTTTTCATTCAATGTTCCTCGTGGAATAATATTTTTATCCATATCCTCGTTATGTGCTGGTTTCGTACTTTTTATATTCAAATTCTATTATTCATTGTATTCTATTTGTAGTTTGATATTTTTGTTCATATTGGTATTGCATTTTATATTTTTTGTATTATTTTTTTCAAATACATTTTAATTTTATTATTTTTTCGTGCGTTTCATTATACACTTCTATTTTTTTACTATACATATGTATATTTTTAACAAATAAAATAATCTATATACAATTTTAACGTATTTTAAACGAGATCATTTATAAAACAAATTAAAATATGTGTACGTAAAAAATAACTGATCATTTACATTGAAAATTTTTAAGCATGTAAAATATCTTATATTTTTCGACGGTTTTAACTGATTTTTTTTTTCGTAATCAAAACAGAAACTGGTTAGTATTTTGTCTCTGGTTAAGAAATCCCTACATGCAACATAAGCAATGTAATGTGTAATAATATTAATTTGATGTCAACATTTGTTTTATGTAATTAGTCCTATTGAGTTTCGTTACACATTTGAAATTGTTAAAACAACTAACTGAAATTTTTGAAACAACTACTAATTGTTAAAAAGCGATAGACGTTCAATATTTTGTGTACGTTTTGTAATAGAAATAGAAAGTTTATTACAGCACAATTAATATATTTATATTATAACAATTCAATAAAACTCACAAGAGAAGAATGTTAATAAGGTACAAGAGTCGTATAAATAATAAACACTACGCGCAGGCACTAAATTTCTGGCACTCACTATCGCAAAAGTGTCCGTCGTACATTAAGGTGGTATCATATATATATATGTTCTTCGGAGAATGAGCTGAATATCGCCGTATTATGACGTCCTGAGCAAGCTGAGTGCGGTTAGCTAGGACGCAAACCAAAATCTTGGCAAAGATTTGCGCAGAGATAATGCACGGAAGACGAGACCGTGTGATTGTTGACGAGAGGGAGGAGATGCAGAGACCAAAACGCGGCCGGTAGAGGCTGGCTACTACTCGTGATGACACTCGTGGCTTGGCCCGCGGACCACGACTTCTTTGTTAGTCATAGTCAATATTTACCTTAAGTTTTCTCAGCGCGGAATTCAGTGCAACAAACGCCCACACGTATGTGTGTAGACAAATCAAATCTTATTCCCAACTTGTTTCTGTTTAGTCCTGGTGTGATGTCATTTTTAGATTAGAGAGTAGTAGCGAAGTACGCGGTTCAAATTTAATATCAGCACTGTACTACAAGCACTCCTCGGTTATTCATTACTATAATAACACACGTACCGCACGTGTTTGCATTTCTGAATTAATAATTAATAACCGACTGATTTTAAAAACGCTGAAATGCTGCACGACATAACATTAATGATCGAAACCTGAGGAAAATAGAGGACGGCTGAGAAAAATATTAACGACCTGGCACAGCACAGAATGGGGATCCGCGGAGAGAGCTACGGCTACTTAAAGAATAAGTTATGCTCTGGTGACAATAGTTAACCGCAGAAGATCATTTTATTAGTGCTGTTGTCCTTGGCGTAACAATTTCGTGAACTTTGACATTATTTTTACAGGTTTTCGTAGTAGACGTCACCTGCATATTTGAATAGTCGTGAGTCCGACATCCCGTACATGAAGCCTTTTATGACTTTGTAGACACTATTACTAGTACTGGGTGTTCAATGTTCATTGTGATTAAGTTTTACCTATACTATAAACTGTATTGAATTACATTGACAACTTTTATTGTACTTATAAAAAGATGTGTCTTTATTTTAAGAATACTAATGATTTTAATCATAACCGTTTATTTATTATCGTTGTTTCAGAATTTTCTAATCGAAAATGGCCCACGCAATAACAGTATTTTTTACACTATATGTGGTGACCACTTAGTTATAAAAGAGTTCGCCGTCAATGCTGATAAGTACGGGTTTCAATTTAAATATGGGTATAAATATGAATTTTATCGCAAATTAATTACTTAACGTTTATAAATAAGTGTTGAAGGAGGTTCATGTGGCTTTAGAGATGAAACTGTTAACGGTTGCCCTTCTTTTAACATTAGCCAGCGTGGTCTTGGCCCGGCATACTCTGCTGGGAGAATTTATAAAGGGCCTGCACGCCTCCCGCATGAAGAACAAAGTGTTGGGGGTGTTGCCAGCAGCCGGGTCGGGGAAGAGTCCGAAGAAGGGCTCGGAGAAGGACTCGAAAGCGGTCGTTCAGGCTCCCAAAAGGCGCTCCATGGAGCCGATGAAGGGGGAAGTCGTCAAACCTATCGGAGTCGCCACTGAAGGAGATTCTGCAGCCTCCTCCAGCTCGGGCGGACTTTCGAAGGTTCAGACCGCCTTGTCGCCTATACTGTCGCTCTACCAATTACTCCGGACCGTTAAAAGTCAGCTCATTTCTCTTCAGAATATGACGTTACAGTACCTGAGCGATTTCATGGATCAGCCGTTCCACATAAGCAAGCTTTTGATATTTTTAGGTAATCTGGTCAAACGAATGGGAAATGCGGCAACTGTAATACGCACTGCGGGGGAGAAGAACATTATCGACCTGCCCAAGTTTTCAGCGCAGACCGTCATCAATATTATTAACATCTTGGAGAGCTTTATCCTCGGGCTGAAGGACCTGTTTCATAGTATATACGGATTCTTCAGGCTGGACGTCTTCGACGATAACTTCGTAGAAGAACTGAAGACTTGCATTAACACTCTAAAAAAGAGAGCTGCCAGCGCTGTGAACGCGTCTAAAATATTGTATAAAAGTTCCACAGATGTCGTCGCCCGCGTGGTGACGATCATCATGAAGGCGAGTCGTGTATTGCTGTACGATTATGTTTTTAATTAAAATTAACAGTCATTCATAAATCATTCCGCCAGAATAGTCAACCAGGTGAGCTTGAAGCGGCGGGTGTACATTTATTTAAATCTAATCTTTACCGTGACACCACTCGACAGATGGAAGGCTTTGTATTTCCAACAATGGTTTATAATATGATGAATTGTTCATTAACACTTACACCTTACGATTTTAGGCACATATCAGTTTAACAACCAAAATTAGAATACCTTATCTCTTAGCTACTCACTCATCACTGAGTTATTAATATTTTTTTTGATTTTTATTCCTCATTCTCTTTTACAGGTACATCTTTCACATGCATTTACATTTATTTTACAAACATGCTAATATTATATAACAGTTTAAATAGGTCAACATTTATATTTATTAGAAATAAGTTCAAAAACTTAACCAGCTCCTTAATAACTATATATGCGTAACTTAAATATAAATGGAAATTATGTAATTATTCAAGATGTGGTTCTGTGAGTGTTCTTCCCATTGTTTTTAAATAAGTTTTTATACTTATGCATAGAAATGAATTAATAATAATAAATTATTTTAATAAAATATGACGTGGGCACTTTAACGAAATAGCCCAGATTAAATAGCTATTAAAAATTGAATACATAAATATTATTTATTTTTATTTTTTATTTATTATCTTAGTTTTATTAACCACAATTGAGTTTAAAAAACATCTACCGGTTTCGGAAAACACTTTTCCTTCTTCAGGATGTCATAATTAAGATAATAAATAAAAAATATGAATCTTAACCACCAAGTTAATATTGCTAATTTTAAAAGTACATAAATATTATATTTAATTGCTATTAGTGTTGCCTTGGCCCAATGCCTAATTAAATTATGTTTTCTCTAGAATATGATACGGATGTATATCACAACGTTAACTATAGATTCATCTTCATAAGACACATCGTTTATAAAAAAATTGTAAGGTTTTTCTAATCTTGAAATCACTCATCTATCTAAAACTAATCAATCGCCTGAACCCACTTGCCCGTAACGTTTATTATCCTGCCTAAATTCATTTCTTGCAATTCCTTCTTCCGTTCTATCTCACTCATCCTTTCAAATAAAAATATAAATATTTAAACAATTGTTTCACGATTAAAAATAAATGTAATGATTTGCTTCTTACAAAAGTATTTAGGATGAAATTAAAAAAGTGTTAATTAAAATGGTTGTGCCACAGCTCGACACGAACGTGCTAATCCTACTTTTATACAAACTGACAGAAGATTGGACGTGATGAGATAGATATTTGCTCATTTTCAGCTTATAACATTTTAATGTGCCTTATAGATGAACGGCAAAAGTGTGCATCTTTCAAAAGTAAAATTGTTCAGGACAGACAAAAATATACATCTGATGAAAATTTCCTGTAACAATAAATAATAATTCAGAGAACACTATTGCAACATTATAAAAAGGATCTTAAAAATGTCATAATATGCGTCATTTTGCCATCCAACGACCGTCTTCACTTTGAGAACAACGTTATAATATTTTATTATAACTTTCTTTATTAGTGAAACATTGTTTTAATTTTTAACTGTGATTTTTTTTGTAGAACGACAATACACCAAGTTACAATAATATGTATATTATATTTGTAAATAAAAAGTTAGGTGTAAATAAAATGTAATAAAAAGACAGCAAAGTTTTCAGCCAAATCCTGGAGATTTATGATATAAGAAAATAATTTGCAGTCAGGATTAAATCTCACAATTTAATTTATCTTAAAATAGATTTGTTCCTCAGCTCCCCTTTATGTAAAAATAAAATATTTATTATGTGTACATTTTTATTGAGTTAATACGTTTTGTCTCTTCGATGAACCGATTAGCAAATAGATCCATTTAAGTAGATTCATGACCGACCCAACGAACGAGATTCGAATTGACCACGCGCAAAAAAAGACAAAGTCGACCGGTATACTCCATAGATAAATAATATAAACTTAAGAACTTTGTCCCGCTTTCCATAAGGTTGTCGAGCGTGATCGAAATTATTCGCCTACTTATTAATTGAAGCATTTACATATGGCCACACTGTTAACGGCTGTCATCACTGCATTTTATCTATGATCTTATCTATGCATCACTGTCAAAATCATAGAAAATTGAGTAACTCAAATTGGTTGGAGTTTCTGTCGTTTGATAACAATTTTACGTCAAGTTTGTCATTTACTTCGTTAACGCCGGATGCGAGCGTGTCTAAACTATTTTCCTTCAGTCTCTCGCAGAATCGGTTCCTATTCGCCGATGGGCGCCGACCGCGGACACAGAACTCCACGATCGAATTGTTCTAAATTCAAACATGTGCGAAGAAGCCACAAACAATTTCAAATTGATCGGAATTTGGATGTCAGAAAAGAAATTTCAAAAACTACGATGGTCTGAATGTGTCAGTGTTTGTAGAAATCACGGATACGATTTAGTAAAAGTAAGAAAGTTTTTATTATTTCTATCGATCCTTGATTGTATTCATATTTGTACTTTGATGTACTGAACGTTTTAGGGACCGCTTTGTATATGCCGATATCCCGCGCAAAACTATGTAAATTTTTATGTACGAAAGTTGATGTTTCACTCTTAATGCTGCCAAATGTACCATTGAAAAATAATAGAGCAGTGACTAAGTATACAAAACCTTAATTTTGTGTATTTTATTAAATAGATGCAGGTATTCTTGAAATATAAAACAATTTTGTGCTGTGACTGTGCTTCGTAAGAAATATAATGTGAAGTTAATACATTTGCACAAACGCATGGTGCATAACTATCCGGCACATACAACAATATTACTGACTTTAATATAGTAACATAAATATCTCCAATTTGGAGTGACCATTTGTGCATCACATTTCATTGCATTATAGTGCATTAGTTTATTGTGATGCAAATTAAATAACACATTTATTATATTGGTGAAAAAATGCTATTCTTTCACTTCTTTTTTTAACAATTTTTAAAAGTGTGATTTTAATTTGTTAGTCATTTTCTAATGAACAAATTCACTCTAGCTATTTGATTTTTCTTTTATTTTATCAACCCCATTCTTAATTTTATTTAAAAATCAGTTTTTTAAGTAAAAATGACATTTTATTAATTTAGTATTCTTGCAAATACTTACACTGAAGAGCAATTAATCAAATATAAAGTATAAATAATAAAACTAAAATAATTATTTTTAACCACTTAGGTTTTATTATTTGGTGCTGGTCTGCTTGGGTATCTGTGACCATAAATATTACAAATATTAAATAAATTATTTAACTAGAAGGACATACAGAAAAAAATTATGTATTGAAAATATATTTAGTTGCTATCAGGATTCAAACCTGGACTTCTTCCTGTCTTCTGGGGAAGCGCGTTCACCATTTTCACTATAGCAATCAAATACATTTTCAACAAATTCAGAAGAATTGTAATTATTTCAATGTTATCTAACGTGGATATCATAGCCTTTTTTCGCTCAAGAATGAAAATCCAATCTGCGACTATATTCTAAATTCTGCGTATTTTTATTCAAATCAGATAAATTGCATAAACATCCAATGATAAATATATATTTACGATAGTGATAGATTTAGTTGCATCAGTTTGGGCAGCGCTAAAAGTAAAACCCAGTTGTTAAGGATGACATGTTTTTAAAATGTGTTCAAAAAGGTCTAACTACAGCAAACAAACAAAATTTGAATGTCAAAAATGATTAAGATATTTTTTATTTATTTTAGTTATTGATTATTACAAAATGTTGCTTATTAATTATTCAGATAGATATCTATTGCACATACACAATAATATATTAATTACTATAATTATTGTAATCCACATTTTACAGCCAATCTTGTCATTGAAGAATTAATAAGAACCAAAGTATGCAATAAATATTTGTTTTACTCACACATGAAGGTGACACTCGTAATGCAAATGTCTGACTTCATATTTTTTATTACTTTTTTTTATTACTCAACAACAAATATATTCATAGATGGTATTTCTCTAATGCGTCAACATATATTTCTTATTTAGTTTGATATTATTAAAGAAGTTATTTTCTCTGTACATGCTTCATGTATAGATTTTATAATTTTTTTGGAAATTATTTCACAATTTTTTTTGTGTATTTGTCATGGTGGTTTTTTCTGTTTCTAATATATGAATAGGAAATGTTATTATGAGTAATGTAGTTAGAATTGAAATGGTATGTTTCTGTTATTTTAATAATCATGATTCTATTGGCTCATTTTCTTTTCATTTTTCCAGAAGGATAATGATGCAGATTAGATTTATTACTAAATTTTCTGAAACAACCTTGGCTTAATCTTATCTGAGATAATTATGAATTATTTTCAAACATACTAAATTATTTTTCATCTCTAATTTCTAGTTTGATTACTGGGTGAACAGTAATGCTTACCGATGCTGTTGCCTATAAGATATTTCGTATCAGGCGTGATGACACACCGACGGGTCGGAAACAATAATAGGATAGTTTTATTTTTACGCTTCTCCATTACTCACAAGCCAGCAAGTGTTAATAATAAATAATAATAATGGATAATTTGTATAGCGCTATTTTTATAAAAACTTTCATCTCAAGGGCGCTTTACACATAAACTGTTTATAGTTCTACAATTATCTTTGTTTTTAAAATTAAAAATCATTATGTTTACTTATGGAAATGATTTTTTGAAAAGGTGCATTTTTAGTTTCTTCTTAAATAATGTCTCTGGTGCGCTGTTTCTTATAACGGAGGGCAAAGAGTTCCACGCTTTTGGGCCTGCCACTGCAAATGCCCGTTCACTAAATTTAGTCTTCTGGCAACGGTTGGTCGGTTCTACAACCCTTCTTGCAGCTGAAGTAGAGTAGAGGCTGACCTGAGAATGTTCCGAGTGACGGATACTTTTTGTCCCGCCAGATTGATATTTTTTGGCAAAGACCGCTATTTAATGACTCAATCTGAATAGCCAAACTATATCACCTGTTCCACACTCTTGCATATTTCTGCCTTTTCTCACAGTGACCGGGTGGAGACCACATATTGACAACAAATATTAATATAATCCCAACAACAGTTTGAACTCATCTCAATGCTTTGCTGTTTTGGTGTTTCCCTGTAATATTGAAACAATGAAGACTCTTTGTTTACAATGTTTTACTATAAACATATACATTAAATAAAGATTTTAAAATACCTGTTGTACAGTTTTTATTCCAGGTCATCCTTTTTCATTATTTAGTTATTAGACTACTAACTTACCATCACACCGTTTCTCCGCAGGGGTAGGCAGAGAAAATAGAGTGCCACACTCTTCTGTCCTGACACAATTCTCACCTTATCTACATTCATACATCTTCTCATACAAACTCGCCGATTATTGAGACTTCTAACAGGACCATCCCCCAGTTTCTGGTTTACCTGGTTGTGCCAAGTCCTCTGTGGACGTTCACTATTTCTGGTGCCATCAACACTTGTGTCATATATGACTTTATTATATTACCATTTATTACCATTCTCCCTCATTAATTCGTTCCATAAGACCAAACCACCTAGGTGATCCTTTTTTAATATTACTCACTATACTAAGAGCTTTACATTCTTTCCTTATTTCTTAATTTTTCACTCTGTTGTAAATAGATTTGCCACATATATGCCTATGCGATCTCATTTTCACTGCATTCAGTTTACTTTTGTTCCTCTTCTGTCAGCTCCAAGCCTCACTTCCATACATCAGTGTCGGTATCAGAACTCCATTGTGTACTGCTAGTCTTGCCTCAGTTGACAAGTTCCCGTTAGATATAATTTCATTCAAAGCGCCGTTCACTTTATTCCCTTCAGTCACCCTCCTTTAAATATCATTCTCAGCCTTTCCGTTTCTATCAAACATACTTCCTAAATACGCAAATTTATCTACTTGTTCCAAACATTCTTTATCTACAAGTATTTTTCATGGTGTATTACTTTCCTCCTTCTCGAATACCATCAATTTCGACTTGTTGACATTCATAATAAGGTCACTTTCCTTGCATACATCATACATTCTACTCACTAGACTCTGTAGTTCTTGTTCATTATTCGCCATTAGTACTGCATCATCGGTGTACAATAAACAGCATATAATCAAATCGCCCATTTTTGCTCCTACATTCACTTTCACACAATTATCCATATACAAGTTGAACAGCCATGGAGAACAGCCTTTGTAATGTCAAACCATGGTGTGAATGTTCTATTGATTCTTACCCACGCAGAACTTCCTTCACATACGGATGCGATTGCGTGTATAAGTTTATTATTCACCCTGTTTTCAATAATATAATGCATAATTACTAGTAATTATAATAACAAAGTACACTTGTATAGAAAGAGAAATATATTTACATCTTTGATCTTCTTCGTTGTTTTCAACTCTTGTGTAATATTTTTGAAGGGAAGTTAAATAGTATTTTAGAGCAGCATAAATTAAAATCTATACATAATGACAAAGTATTACATATTCTACTGACATATTGAAGATATTTCTGACTTTTTGGTCAGACACTCATGGTGACCATATAGAGATTACTTAATTAGTCATATTTTATTACAAGCTTAGTCTAGTTTGAAAACTGATGAGAATATGTCACAAAATCATCTTTTTTTAAAACAAATTAGGTGAATCATCTGGAAAAATACACCGAAAAACTGCCAATTAAAAAAATATCCTTATTATATATTATTACCATTGGGTCTCGAACCTGGAACTTTATCTTGCCGGGAGAATAAGTTGCCAATTACACTACGTTAACCATTTACATTTAAAATGTGAAAGTAAATGGTTAACATAATGTAATTGACAAATGATTTAATAAAATTTAATGTTCCGGTGATTTTTTAGATTTTTTCTGTGCATCTGATTTGTGTTAATTATCAAAGAACTATGTTCTGAAATTGCGACTTAACAATAAAAATGTGATTTCATTAAAATAAATATCCTTTTTAAAGCTGCGTGTTTGCTAACATTTGCCGCCATTAATGGAGAATGTTTATCTGGAGAGATTGTTTTCGTTACATATTGACCTGCCATAATAACACACTAGATAAAATATCTCGAGCGATAACATTTGCCTAATTTTTTACACATTTTAGCACACACTCATTATTTGGCTTTGAACCTTGATTACAAGCCTTGAAGAGCCATATTCTAATATATACCCAAGCGGTGTATGTGTAAATATATTTGTATCATTAGAGTGACCCAGCTGCTTGCTCGGGTGGGAGCCACACCGAGTGTCGTTGGTCTTATCTGTATAATTAAAAAAACAATATCACCGTGGAGTCTTTTCTTTTCTTTACATCATCATTATCATCTTTCTTTTACCTCAAGCATATTCATGACATTTTAAAATATTTTTTAATTTCCATATACCATCTAACACATGATTAATATATTTTTAATTATGAAAACACACTTTGTTTACACCACTGTTTATTGATTACTAAACACGTTTCACTTCTTCAGGATACAATGTATTTTATTTATTTTTTCTTAATATAGTGCGTACATAAGTATATTTATATACCCTCTAATATATACAAGATCAAAATTGTTCCTTTTTACTACAACTTATCTTTCACATATTTGCTTAGTTTCATTTTGAATCTATGTATTTTCTCCTTTTCTATGTCTTCTGGCATTTCATTAAAAATCTTTGTCGCACTGTACATCATCGATTTCTCAGATTTAGCCTGCTTCCTGAATGGCAGTCTCAGTCTATCTTTTTCTCTTGCATGATGTTCATGATCATGTTGATTTGCATCAATTTTTCTTATAAATTGTACCAATGTTTTCTAAGTGAGGATTTTATAAATAAATACCATAACATTGAAATATATTTTCTGCTTAAAGGTCATCCATCATATTCAGATCTTCCAGCATTGCACTGATCCGAGTATATCATTTTTTTTTGTATTATTCTCAAAGTTTTATTTTGCAGCACCGACGTTTGTCGTATTTTTTCTTTATTTGCCAAAAACAAAATGCTGCTGCAGTAGTTAGTGTGAGGAATAATAAGTTGTATTTTATTTTACAAGACTCTTCATGAATCTTCCGATCCTTTCTAGAAGTGAGATTTTTTTAGCAATCTTTTTAATCACATGGCTTGTCTTTTGCGATAAATTTAATTTTGAATCTATGACTCCCAAATATTTCAGTCACTTCCTTCAGACTTTCACTATTTGTGATTATAATTGCTAGTGTGAATGGTATTCTTTTATTTCTAATGTTCATATATATTGAGTACACATTGTATCCTGAAGAAGTGAAACATGTTGAGTAATCAATAAACAGCGGTATAAACAAAGTGTGTTTTCATTATTTATGTAAAATGTTGCCACAAAATAAATGAGCATTTATTGAAGAAGTAATATAAATATTTTTCCTCAAAAGTGGTACTTTTCTCATCACTCTCATCTTTAAATTGTATCTTTCCTATTCACAATGCTGTATGGACATAATGATTTGATATTTTGTTGCCTGTGTAAAACTAGGTTCATTGCCTAGTTCTGTGGAAAACTGGGTTGTTTTTCTCCTACAAAAACATTAAATTAAGTTAAAAAATACCTTGTTAGTTTTATGTCCTAAGATAATGTGGTTTTATGTACATTCTGGGTTTTCAGAATAACTTCTTAAATGATGCATATTATGATATTTTGTTTTGTCAATCAGTGGGAATTGATCTATTGATTCATATTTATTTACATGGGATATTGCACTGTGACTGTGTTTTAGTACAATTGCTGCATTTATTGCATATAATACTAATAAATTGTTCTCGCTGAACTTGTTTTGTGATCACTGAGTCCTCAAATCATATAAAAAGCCCCAAACTGCTTACAATCATAATTTCCTTCAGTCAAACCCTTGATCTTCTTGTTGTCTTGTAGCACAATGGCATTAAAATACCCATTGTTTGATAAGGTAAAATGCCACCAAATACTATGCTTATTCCAATTGTATTGTTTTGATATCACATATTTAATATTGTTTTAGTTGGATCTTGACAAACCCTTGGAGGAGCAGGGACCACTCCGGGCGTTCATACACAAGCTGACGGACATCATTGCTGCTGCTGACCAGGGAGATATCAAGGTGCGTTACTCCTGTACTATGCTACACATATCTATCATTTGTACGTAAATGCTACAACTAAGCCTAGGGTGGGTTGTTTCATAGATTGTAGGGAAACAGTGGAAGGTAGTGTATGGCGGAATTGTTAGGACTACAGACCTACTTTACTATCTTTGGATGGCAGTGAAGTCCATTTCAAAGAAACTAAGTAGAAAGGAGCCATCCTTACCTTACCTTACTGTTATGGGAGTGGTTACTCTCATGCCAGCTCTTCTTGACAAAGCAAAGCATCGCTGGTCTAATGTAACCATAATTTGAATGTGGTATAGACTAATTCCTTAACTCAAAGTTATATGTTTATTACTTCTTTACTAGCTTTCAGCAGATTTTTGGTGGTTTTTATTAAGAAATAAAGAGTTCAACATAGTGAAAGTTAACAACAAAAGATTAGATTAAAGTTATATAAACAATATTGAGATATTAATTAGTAACATTTTAGGTATATTGTGTTATTAAAAAACCCTTTATTTAAAAAAACTAGTAGCCTCTTAGCTTTACAGTATTATTCATAGTTTTTTTTAGAGATTGTGTGTATTGTACATGTGGTGGTGTTGAATTTTCTGGAACTGATGACCTACCTTTATGTTGTTCTCAGCCTTCAGTCGCTAGCTCGTAAAACGAAGGGCTGAACAGTCTCTCTTTAATCCCAAGGGTGTAAGTATGTGAGTTCTCTTCAAATCAATTTATGTGTTTCAATTGCCAATATCAAAAATAAAAGAAGAAATGTCACTAAAAACATGTATTCAAAAAATAAGGTCCTATGAAATACAAATATACGAGAAAAGAATCATATGTGCTATTGTTCATACCGATAGCAATAGATGTAACATAGTTGAATACATCACCATTTGTGGATCAACATTAATTACTTTCTTTTAAATGGTAACTCCAAGAGCTTCTTTGTAAATAAATATTAAATATTTGGTTTATACCGAGAGATGCAAAACAGTTGAAAAGGTTATGCAGAACTTATGGAAGTTATCACTGCCGTTACATTCAATTCTTTGTGAGGTAATAAATAGTAATAGGCAGGTACAATCACTGTTTGTATTGTGTTGTATGGTTCGGATACGATTCCAGTATAAGTGAGGTTGGGCTGCACATTTTATTACATTAGTCATTTGATTGGTGTCGTAGTTTCATAAGGTTTGGAATTAGAAAATCAAAGTTCACTGACAGGTATGTACTAGGCACAAATTTTTAGAAGTTCTCCTTTTAATTGTCAATATTTAAAATTAGTCTGTTTTGATAGAACGCTGGGCGAATTGGTTCATATGAACACTTACATATTGTTAAGACATTTATTTATATATTGAGATGTTTATGATGAAAAGGTATTTTTTAATGATTGTAATCATTGTATTATAACCCTACACTTTGTATGTTGAATGATTGAATGCCGACAGTTACTATATGGAAGAGTCTGAAGACCTTCTTGAATTCTGAATGCACTTTAATAACAGTTTGCTTGAGAAATGGTGAAGATTTTAGTTAAAATTGGGTCGAAATCACTAAATATTATTATTTTGTATTCAATGTTCTACTAGAACTCTGTACATATCAACTCTTATTAATATTTTGTTTATTATATCGTGAATTTTTATTATAAAGTAACAAGTTTTGGATTATATTATATTATTTTTAACACTGGTTGTATATATATTTTTTTTTTCTCTGTTTTGGATATTATTTTTATTTAAGATTGCGCATCCGAGTTGCAGGAATTTGTTAGCTTTTATACACTTACTTAGCGTATCAGATTAAGAATTGAGAATCGAGAATTAATTTAGAAAAACTCTAACAAAATCACCAATAGAATATGAATTGAGAATTGTGGATAGAATGTCAAATAGAATCACGGATAGAAGTGAATTGATTGATTGTTAATTAGTATAATGTGACTAAGTGACAGTTCCCTGGTATGCAAATATTATCTGTGTATTCATGGATAGAGGGGTGTGTTTGCTAATTATGTTAGTTTCTTCTGCGGGGGTTTGGTAAGGAGACGCCGGTCAATATGTGGACTGGTCCATGTTTTGATTGCATGAGGGGTGATTGACACCTGCATCCTACTTTTTCCGTTAAAAATATTTTTTAAACGTTGACCAAGGTCTTTTTAGATTTTGAAAATTGTTCACGCTGTAGGTAATCGATTTTATGAAATTTAAGAAATATTTATAACAATTGTAACATTAATCAGTAACACATTAGGTATTAAGAAAAAATAAATTAATTAAAAGTCAGTAAGCAAAAGCTTCTATTTTATCTTTGACTTCAATTTTTGTGCCATTTTAAGAGAACGAAATATGAAAAAAAATAGTTACATAGGAATACAAATACAAATGTTTCAGTTTCTTTATTATATTAAACAAATCACAACATTTTACAAACAAAAAACCTGAGCAGTAACTAAACAAACATTTATATGCAGCCATTATTGAATGGAATGATAGTCTATCTGTCTGCAACGGATCCAAACATGCATGCCAGTCCTGTGTTATTGGCAATGTTCCCTCTAATTTTGGATGTCGGTGTGCGCGTATAAAGTCTTTTGTGCATGTTTAAGGACCGTGCTATTATTTGTGCGCTGGGGGAGAAAATACTAAAACATTACCATACCAGTACAAGGCTACTATTGGTTGACCGCGTACTAATAAAGATGCATAAATAAGTCAATACAAGTAATAACTATCACGGAAAGCTGCATATTACCGACACATTCTCCTCAATGAAAAATGTGATCTATTACAACACATTATGCAGGGGAGCATAAAAGGTACCAGAGGCTTAGATAGTGGTGCGATAAGATCCTGTGGACTGTATCTAGAATAATTTTAGATAGTTGACTCAACCCGAATTGGAAGTCTGAAGGATCATGAGGGCAGATGGATCTGGCCTACCTTGCTTTGAAGTCCTGGGTTGGGCATCGTCTTCACCTCCGGTTGATGAGCACATTAATTATGTCGAACCGAGATATCAATCACTGCACTTCCGGAAATCTGGAATCCACTTCCTCTGCGCGGTCCGAGCGTTACGCACGGCGTGTGTGTATGGCGGCAGAAGGGAGAACACTAGTACTTAATGTTTCGCTATCGGATAGCGATCGAAAACTGTGGTCCCGTCGGCGAAATCGCAAGTAATGAAATCGGCCAGAGCGGGACAGTTCTAGATTATTGGTTGGATGAAAGGTGACAGGGATTGAGTATTCGACTCGCATCAACAGATAGAAATAGGTTTTCTTGGTAGTATAGCTTCAGAAAGTAATTTAACGTCCTAAATGTTGGTGATTTTATATGAGAATAATCAACATACTGCAACCTTTGATAGAAAGCGGCCCATGTAGAAGAAGTCTTGATAAAAATTGTGTGCGTGCACACACCCGCACACCTTAGAGGGAATATTGCTTATTGGTGTTAGTCCCAAATGGGAGGAGAGGGGCGCATGTGCGTTGCGTGCACGTAAACACACTCAGACAGTCATATTCAAAATTGTGCCTATAAAGATAGGGCATAGTTTACGAAAGGTACTTCACCGAGGCCAGGCACGCCCATAAACCATGGAAAATATAACAATTATAATTACAAGTAGATGTCGAGTACAAATTAATAAGGTGTAATTATATGTACAAGAGACAGACGTTGCAGTTAAAGGCCGTCATAGAGACTCTCCCTGAAGGGAGATTTAGACAAAACATGAACATAAAGATTTCGAGTCTCGCTCAGCACGATCACGACCTAAAATAAAAATATTCTAATTGAAATATTGTTTACACAGAGACGATGGTGAGAGGGAGGCAGCAATATGGTTTGCTGTCTCTCTCTTTCCGTTTACCTTCTTAGCATTCCCCAGCAGGTCACCCATATCCAGATAATTCCTAAAATATCTGAAGTTTCTATCGTTGCTTAGTAGGTTATCATTCCTTGGAGAGCGATTACCCGCTGTAGCTAGTTCATAAGTCATAGACTCACTTGCGTCATGCATAATCGGACCCTTTCATAGTATATGCTGAAACATTTATATTATGATGCATATTTCAAAGAAACTGTTAATGACTCCAGAGCAGCCTTATTCTGGGTATCGCACTAGCGATGTACAAAGTTAACATGAGCAGTCTGGACACAGTATACGTTGGTATGTTACAAATGCAATATTTAAGCTGCTCTCATTAACATAATGCGGTGCTAGTGCAATAAGACTTCAGGAGTGCAGTTAGTTTGCTATTGTAATTTATAAACAAATGCGAATGATGAAACATTGAACTTTGGAAATGTTTAGTGGTGGCATATTTTCATAATGACATACACAAAGTGTGTGTAATCTTAGCATAGTTGTTTTTTAAAATAAAATGTTATATATGTAATAATAATAATGTATTTTTTATATATTTACAACTAAGTTTATAGACGCCAGAATTGTTAAATTTATCATCTTTGTCTTTAGAATTTATGAGTAAATTTCCTACACTATTTGCAAGGATTGTGCTGCATTTTATATTGGTAAAACGGGTAGAAATTTTAATATAAGAGTAAAGGAGCATTTGAGATGTTTGAACAATAGTGGGTTTTCAGAATTTGCTAATCATTTGATAGAAAATAGTCATGGTTTTGATAAAAAATTGGGATTGTCAATTTTGCATATAAACAGTGTAGGTCACAAATTAAATAATTTGGAATCGTTGGAGATAAATAAAGCATGTAAAAGTAATTAGGAAATTCTAAACAGCCAACTAAATTTAACTACGAGTCCTATTCTAAAATTTTTTCCTAAAAATTATTCGACTAAATTTGTATTGAGCAGCAATTTGAGTTAAGTGCTAAATTTATTTTTTAAATAATTGTTGTTTTTTTAAAAAATTTAAAAATAGATTCTGGTGAAGAAACAATGCTATATTTTTAGTTAGTTATGACATCCTGAAGAAGGAAAAGGTGTTTTCCGAAACTGGTAGATGTTTTTTAAACTCAATTGTGGTTAATAAAACTAAGATAATAAATAAAAAATATGAATTTTAACCACCAAGTTAATATTGCTAATTTTAAAAGTATAATAATAATGTGTTTTTCCAGCGTGATTGGATTTTTTTTTATGAAGACCCGATTCGGTATAAAGATAATACATTTAAGTTAACGAAATATTATTTATGTTATGAAAAGAAAAGCAAAAAAGTTCACACATATATATATAAATATAAACAAAATGTAGATACTACATTTCAGTCACGGCCATTATTGTTTCTGTGTTTATTGCCATTCTTTGGTTAGGGAACCAGATTTCCATGAGAGCGCCGCTTGCACTAAAGAGTTGGTGCTGTGCTCCAGCCGCAGCTTTATGTCAGTAACTCGATGTCTCAAAAGTGGAACGAATCCATGTATACAACTTTCGGCAAACATTGTAGATGTAACATAAAATTTGTTATTAAGAGGCAACTTTCATTTTTCCAGTTTGAATTTCGAGATATTTTTGCATTTTGCATACCCTTTCAAGATGATAATAGTTAATTCTTTTACAATATCAAGTAAACATAAAAGTGCATTATTTTTTATGTAAATATTGCTAGAGTGAAAGGTGTCAATAGTAAAAGACAAGAATACAATTGTTGGTTTTCTTAAATTCCTAGGTAATAAAACTACCAGAAAATAGCCATTTCTTCAACATTCATAATACATATGTGTTGCCATTTGAAATTATCAAACGAAAATTAAATAATTTGTTAAAGTTCTCACCTAAGAATTGTTATGTTTATGATAAAAACCATTATTTGTGTCTATAAACATATGATTATAAAATATTACAATTTTGCCCCGATTTATAAGGAAAAAATTGATGTAAATTCATACCGATAAATAATATTGATAACTTTTGAAGCAGATGTATTTGTGAAGAGAAAACTAGTTATGCTAATATTATATAATAATCATACTCCGGTTGTAATAAAAAAAAAAGTTTTTTATATAATATTTATTCATTGTTTTAATAAATTACGTATATATTTAATATTAAAATATAAATGAAAATATGACAAAAGTATTATTATTCACTGTTAAATAATTAGTTGTTCATCGAGCATATTATCGTTCTTCAGAATTTTGTTGTTATTTTCTTTACACCTATTCAAAATAAAATTTGATCCACACATATTACAATTTAAACTGATTTAGAAATAAAACTTTATTTTCTTTCACATATTCAATATTTGTTCATGTGCACCCAAACATCGATTTGTGGGAGTAAATTTGATTAATTTGAGAAAAGAATTGGCGTATGTCGACCACTCTTTTACTATCCAATTTAGGAAGTTCACACCAGTCTACACATTCAATGCTCAGTTCGGGGACATCCTGAAAATAATTTATAATATTATTATTATTGTTATTTAGTTATCAGTATTTTTATGTCAAAAATATTAAAATATGTGTTTATTCGTTTATATGACTATAACAAATACATTTGTATCAGACAGGTTTGTCATGTATAATTCTTTTGATAAAATTATTTATCTTTAAGGATATGTAATTCCAATAAAAAATAATTTATCGGCACCACATAATATATGTGTATTGAACGATGCAATTTATATTGTTAAATCAAATAGATAATTGTTATAGAAATGATAAAAATTATCAACTTACGTCGCAATTTTTTTTCAAGAAATTTAACCATTAAAAATTTTGTTGGAACATTTCCTAGAGCGTGTCAATGGATACTTTTTGGCCTTAGGTATCTTGAGTCACAGGAGGCAGTAATTTCAGAACAATAATGTATATAATAATATATTATTGACTTTTAATGAGAACCAAATCCAACAACAAAAATCATGGGTTCGCAAATTTCATATTGAATGAATGGATTTCATGCGCTAGCTGCCATGCGCCAGCCGCCATGTGTTAGCTGTGCATGCGCTGTCAGATTCTAAAACGAACCGATCGGTTGACACATGTTTTATGTTGAAATATCAAAATCTGTTTTTGTATAAAAACAGCCCAAAACCATACAATTTACAAAAATAAGCAATTGGTATCAAGAATAAGTATAATATTCATTCATATTGTAGTCAAATTTTGTATTAAAATGTGTTTTATAGGCAAATTTAATTAAAATTTATCAGAGCGTGGATATCACGACCACCCCGGCCGAGTATAACGGCATGATAACAGTGTGAGATATAATTAATAATATCGTGTTTCATAAGACTGGAAATATATTATTTAAAAAATGATTATTGTGTTTCTGATATTAAACTTAGTTTTAAATAGTAGTTGAAGCCTCAAAGCATGTGAGCAAATATAATATATTATTTAAAAACATATGTTTTTACTAAAACAAAATATTTTTAAAATGTCAAAATTCATCAAATGTACTGCAAATTGAGTGATTTATAACTCTATTCATTTTTAACATTTTGCTAATTTGGCTTCCTACACATTTGTCTCCGTAATCTTAGCTTCAAGATTATAAGAAAATATATTTCGTTTATGCATTAATTTAGCGTATCGACTCAATTTCGTACCATGTCTAAAATGCATCTAATGGTCGCGGTCTTTCTTATAATATTTGTATTATCTTAATTATGACAAATAACATTCAGTTTATTAGTTTTATATTAATGTAAAGGTCCAATCTAAGTAATAGTTGCAAAAAATGTCAAATCTATTGAATAACTTCTGATGTAAATGAATAATAAAAACCCACATTATCGTAAAAAACACGAAAATATGAATTATTATTGCAAGTCGCGTCTTAATAGTTTTTTAAAAATAAAATAGTGATCTCTGAGCTGGGTGGGTGATCTGGCTAAAGCCATTCAAAGTTGGTTTTATTTTCCTATAATAAAATATGGATGCGACACATTTACAATCCCTCCTTTGTTTCAAACAATAAATGAATAATGAACATTATTTGCAGTGCCGAGAAGTGATTGGTAACGTGGAGCAGTACATATCCAACCATCCAGATATGACTGTCGTAGACTCGTTGGACAATGTGAGGGTGTTGCTTGACAGGTAATAGTTGATTTATTCCAGCGCAATCAGATTATGCTATTGATGCCGCCAATATGCTTTGCCATATGCACTTTTTCAGTTGGGAATGAATCGGAATGTCTTCCCGGGACCTCTTTTTTTGAAGAAAGTATTAGATGATTACCATTAATTTGAAATCAGTATTCTCCTTTAACATGACATCTGGAACACATGGTAGCATGCCCCCCGAGGGCTAGGGCCTGGCATTCAAGCGTGATTCAACATTTAATGATTCATCATTTCATGGGAAGTAAGCAAGTGAGTAAGGATCTATTTGAATCAGTGGGATGTTATTTTTATTTAACATTTTCAGTTAGATCTGAATATTGTGCTCTCAGGGTTAAAACATTTATTTTTTAATACTTATATACTTACACTTATATTAAAGTTGTAGTTTCTGGTGGTTGCACTTACTCCATTGATAACTGATCAATTTTAGTCAGAGGATGTCAATCTCAAAAAATTTCAGCAATGTATCATCCAGTTTTTTTAATCAAAAAATTAATTAAAAATGTAACTGTTTTGCAAATCAGATACAGGATTTGCAGGATCAATTGATTTGCATAGTTTTACAATAAGAACACTTTTCTTAGATAAATTGGTTTCTTAGATAGATTGAAATCTATATTAAAGGAGACAGAGTTACCTCTTCTCTTGCCGTGTGACAGACTGTTTATGTTCTCTTTGCAGGTATCGCTATTATTCGCTGATGGAGAACCAGCCTCAGTTGCGAAAGCACGGTGTCCTTACACCCCCCTTTTGTATTCTCACCACCTCGGTACACAAGGAGAAGGTGTGCCTGCTGGAGGCGCGCGGGGTGACCTTTCCGCTGGTGTGCAAGCCATTGGTGGCGCACGGTTCCAAATCGGCGCACAGTATGTGCGTAGTGTTCAACAGCGCCGGGCTCGTGCATTGCCGCCCTCCCTGCGTGCTGCAGAGCTTCATCAACCACAATGCCGTACTGTACAAGATCTTCTTAGTGGGTAACAGGTGAGAATAAGTATTATTATAAACACATTGATTGTTCAATTATTCAAGGAATCGAACCACCGACCTTAAATCTAGTCTGCAACTGTGTTCAAATATGACATCTGAAGATTTTTATACCATAGGAAAAAACAAGGTAACGAAACCCAATTATGTATTTATATTTATAAGTGAAAACTGTCTGGTTTTATTATAACCTTAAAAATTATCTTCAGCTAATGTTTATGTAGTCAATTTTTTTTGTCAGTCATAATAATAAATGACAGAAATACCTAACATTTACATATGTAGGAAGACACATTGTGACTAGTGAAAACAAAGAAAATAAAAATAATACTAAACTTATTATTTTCGAACATCCCGAATTATGAAACACACTACGGGTCTCTCATTTTTTGTCCTTGTAGGCAAGTTGCATTCACTCAGCCTCTGAACCTCTGCTGTTTTATTTTCTCCCATAGTGTGCAGTGGGAATACCCAATAATACATATACAAATACATTTTCTCTCTAACTGCTGTGTATGTTGCTCCTCTCCCATAGAATTTTCTTTGTAACGGATCAGAACTCTTTGTGCTTAACAATAAAGAGGTGATTTTTTCTAAATTTACTTTTGATCTTTAGGTACTATGTGACGGAGAGGCCGAGTCTCAAGAACTTCTACGCCTGCAATGAACGAGAGCCCATTTACTTCCATAGCGGAGATGTCTGCAAGGCAGATAGCCAGTCTACCCTCTCCATCCTCGACCCGCACGACGCCACCGGTATAGAACACAAGCTCGAACTAGACCTCACTAAAGTGGAAGCCATTATTAAAGTTCTCCGTAAGGAGCTGCAACTCGTTCTGTTTGGGGTAGATATCGTCATAGACAACTCGACAAACCACTACGCTATCATAGACATCAATGTTTACCCTGGGTATGAGGGTTTCCCTAATTTCTTTGAGCATTTGGTTGATAGCATCGATGACATGGTCAATTCCAGAGAAGAAAGTGTCAGAGGCGTTGTAGCCAACGGAATTCTAAACAGAACAGAAGAAAATATTGAAAATAACTATGGATATAATCAGGAATTTTCATTGACCGGTTTCAATAGAAATAATTTAATTAATGTGGGTAATACAAATTTAGATAGTTATTGTAAAAATATTCTCAAAGATGTGACAGATATTTTTGAAGGATGAAACGGACGTGGCTCGAGGATTGAGAGGCAAGACTGACTCTGTTAAAAATTCACACACATTCGAAACATCAGTATACTATTTACATTTATTTTGTGATCCAATAATACTATAGTTTATATCGTCGTGGTAAATGCAATAGGCTGTATGTCAAAAATACCAAACTTTTCAGGAAAGACAAAAAACTACTTTTGCAAATTTATTATTTTAATTGAATTTGCTCTCTGTTAACAGTGTTATTACCATTTTGACATAAGTTGTGTACTATGTCACACTAGGTTGACAGTTTTTTCTCTCCTGAAATGTTTGGTATTTTTAATATACAGCCTATTGCATTTACCGCGACGATATGTACTTTCTAGTTTATATGTATAGAAACATAGACATTAGGTGTATTCCAACATATGTATATATGTACCGAGTTTTTCAGTGAGAAGGATGATGAGGACAGTTCATTTATTTTCTTATTATTAACAATAATTATATTAAGTACGTAAGACAATGTTTAGTGATTGAGTTTCAGTTTATATTTGTGCATCAAAATTCTGAATCAACGAAAGAGTGTTGAGGATCTTCAAGATCCACGATCAAGCAATATTACATTATTGACTTGTTTGTATGTAAATGTCCGCATATAATGGCATGTAAGTGATGATTCCAACGGTAATGTCACAAATATTGTTCATAAATCGTGTTCAATGATAAAGTCTTTGTGACTATTTTTTATTATAATTATAAAACATAAGCGACATGCTTAACGGTTCAGCAGTGAGACGCTTGCATGGTGATTTGTAATTTGTCCTAAGTTATTCCTATTTTCATAGCTTGAACGTTTATTAGTTTGAAAATAATAGGAGTATGTATGTGATGCATTCGGTGTTTGCGTCTCTATTAAAAATAAAATCATGTCAATGAACCAGAAAACCTCAAACTTTACACTTTTATATGGATTTTCTATTTTTTCTCAAATATTGTAATGGTTTTGTTGTTTTTACAATATAATATTTTTTAAATATGGGTCACAAATTTAATATGAATCAGATTTGAAAAGTAATCACTTTTAATTTTGATGATTATCATTTTGTCAGTTGAACACCTCGGGATTTGCAGGTGAGGTTGAAGACTCTTACTATTAATTATAAAATATAAGGTGACATCTGTGGTCCAAAATAGAAACATGTATTTGAATCCCACGTTGAATGTGATGGTTTAGATAGATTTAGGTAGAGACTTGTGTATGAATTTATGCCCTTTTCAACAATATTTCTCGTAATTTATTAATTATTCCTATTAATTGCTTATGGAGTTTCGTTGAGTTGATAAGCGCTTGTATTTTCGGCATATGTTAACTACTTCAAGGTTTGTGTCTATAGTATTCTACTTGAATGATCTTCAGACCCGAATTACCAATTATTAGTTGGTATCGTTCCAGTTTAATATAACAGTTTGGAGCTGGTGCTGCTACATTCATTATCCACCAGCTTTATTTAACTGTATATTGTTTCTTGTTATTGTTTTGGAATTTAGTTAACCTTTAGGGATTTTTTAAAAGTATAATTTATTTTATAGATGTACGAGACAGTGGTCATTATTTTGCTTTCCCTGAAGTTCTATTGTTTCTGTGTTGAGTTTTCTGGGCTATTCTTCCGTGTGACCAGGTTTCTCTTTCCGACGTTTCGGATACTCCGATGGTGGATCCTACAATGGGATTCGAAATGTCTGCCAGAGGTCAGAGATAACTCAAAACAGCCCAGAAAACTTGACACAATATTCTGAGCGGTCGTGAAAACCTTAGAACTGTTTTATTATTGTTCCAGATTGTTTTAGAGATAAAATTGTAATAGAAACGTGTATGAAATATTTTTAAATCACAGACCGTCTGTTCTGAATAATTACAACTTCACAATAAGAGTGTGTTCTCCTAATAATATAAAATATTGTTTTTGTTTGGTATGATTATTTTTCTACTAAGTCATTTTTATACATAAAGATGAATATCGTACACCACACCATAATTCGGAGTTCATAAGAATGTGATATTGTTCATCGTACATATATAATCAGTGAAAGTAAGATGGAAAAGATTCTCAGGACTCTATGAAATGTGTGTAAAGCAATTGTATGTCCATATCTCAAATAATAAATCATGTTAATTTTTGGATACAGTAAATATGTTCTTTAGTTATGGATTGTTTCTATTCAGGGTTGTACAAAGGGATCCCATCCTCTAATCCAGTTAAGCCAATGATGCCAAGTCTTTTGAGGATCGAACTTATAAATATTAATGTTAAAAATAATCTCCCGTATTTTCTGATGGATAATGCAATGTTTCCTGTAATTTTTGGATCACTGAAACCTACCGAGTATAAGATGATTTATTTGAATTTATGTGTATAAATTTAAATAAATGGATAGATAGATTCATATTGATCCTATTGGGAATGTACTGAAAGATTGTAAACAAAAATAGATAAAAAGATGTGAAGAAGCTTTAAGGGTGCACTGTTTTTGAACACAGTATCTTTTCAAGACATTTTGATTTGTATTGAAATTTAGATTTAAAGCGGTCAATTTTAATTTTGTGGTAGTGTCTTGTTAAAATTTGTGTGCGCGCTATATGTGTGTGTGAGTGCTGTATTGGCCAATCGTGTGTGCTTTGTGTGCACATTGGTTTTTATTTCATTTGTTTATCAAATGTAGAAAAATTGTACAAACACCTAATTAAATGCCACACATTTGTATCGATAGATATCCAAAAACTATATAGATATAAAATTAAAAGAAGAGTAGCAATTGACCTTTAAATTTGACCAAATGTTAAATAACAAAACAATAAGATAAAACAAAAATACCAAAATTAAAAAATAACTGCATGCTTACAGCATACACGTGACGCAAGCGTAACAAAGTTTTAAAGGAGAGGAAAAATTATTATGGTGATTACTTTTAATACGCTTACCTACTGCTAACTACTTTTAATATACCTCACGTAATAAATTATTAAATTTTTTGACTTAATTAATTATTTATTGAAGTGCATACGTAGTATTAAATAAGCTGAGACACAGATTTATTTGACTTTACTTAACTTTACGTAAGCTTTGGCGCCCTCATTGTATAATACATAGTTCCCTACACACTTTGTGCATTTTAGCTAAACACCATTCAAAAGTCAGTCTCTATAGATTGTAATTTTTGTATTGATTTCCAAATGGATTTTTGTCTGGGGGTATGCATTCCACATACGTAGTACTTGTAATTGATGAGTGGAGGTCATCAGTGTGTCGGGATGACATTCCTTTCCCCCGACCGATTGGCTCATGTGGTGTCACATTTATTAAAAATGTGAATTTTTAATGAAAACATAACTGCCCTTTTGTAAAGACATAATTAGAATAGAAAGCGTAAGTTGTTATATTTTTTGACACATTCAGCATTGTCTGTATATAAACATGGCTGATATTTTTATATTTGACGGTAGATTTTTGATACTCGATTATAGTCAAATAATTGTGGAATGGTCTAAAGTTGTATGTGTTTGTGTGACAGGATTAGTTACGATAAACGGATTGTACAATATCTTATAATGGAAGCGTTATGCAATACATACTTGATTGATATTGTGAATTATGCAAAGTAACTTTGATTAAAAGTCACAATTCGGATAGTGAAATTGTATTTGTCGCTGACAAACAGAAACATCATTTTACAATAATTATAATATTATTGATGATCTATGATTTATTATTGCGTTAATAGTGATGATTGATATTATGCCTCTTGTTAACCATGTTTGGTGATACTCTGCATTCCTGAGATAACTGAGGATTTCTTCCCTATATTATTCACATTTATTATGGATTTATCACAAGGATGCACTATTGTTGAAAAAGTAGCTAATAATTATATTATTAAAAGGTTGATCATATGTACTATTTTGTTTTTACATATGTATTACGTAATGTTCAGAGAAATTGAATATTTATTAATCCAAATATTAGGTGTTTTAATTAATTTTCTGTAACTATTATTGACACGCTTATATATAAAAGACATAGAGTGCATCGCGAGGTTTAAAATCTTAAAATATGGAAGCAATTATATATTTTTGTGAGTTTATTATATTACATCATTATTTTTATTGTTCGGCTAAACCACAAACAAGATTCATTCAGATTAAATTGATTTAATTATTTTTTAATAAATAAATAATAGATCAGCGTAGATTACCATGTGTAGGAACAATTTTGATTATAAAACAATGTTTACAAAACTACTGCGTGCAATCTCGCAGTGAACAGATCTAGGCGTCATGTGAGGACGCAATGTAGGATGGCGAATTAGGGAGTATAAAATTCAAAGAAACGATGGATTATGAAGTGGTGCGCAGTTATCGTGATATTTAGAAAACAGTGGATTATGATAGTTGTCAGATTATCGAATGGCGGATTAGCGAGAGGGCTCTATGTATATATATGTATGTATGTTGGTGACAATAGTATTTTTCATTCTGGAAAGAAAAACTTTTTGATTTTGTTATAAATTTTTTTACGCATTGATAAAAAATAAAACCTCAAATTGGCAGCTACTTACGTACTTAAATCAATAAAATATATTGTTTTTGGAAAGTTAATTTGTTGAAATTAAGTGAATATGAATATTATAATTTTGTTATTTTTCATTCCTTTGTTTTTTAATGCAATGTTACTTACTTAAGTTAATATAATAAACTAACTGATAGAGGTAAACATGCACAATAAATGAAATATTCCATGTCACTTGTTCTAATAATATCTTTTAACAGAAGTTGAAAATTATTTCATTATATTATCTTAAAGATGACTAAGGTTCGAATTCATCTTCAATTTGTGGTGAATTGCATTTGCATATTGGGTTCAGTGACAGATACATATGCACTGTGTTTGCTTATTATTCAGAATAACTTTTGATGATGATGAGAATGATTATTTTGATTTTAATCAAGGATACCCGCGACCCATGGTTTTAGAATTGAACCACATCCATCATGCCTCTTGGAAGAAAGCTTTAAAATGAAATAATTGTTAAATGTTCCCCTCGGATAGGTTCACATTTCCATATTTTGATAGGATTAAGGCTGTCGGGCGGATCTGTATGCAACTACACGTATCCAGGTATCGAGACAATTACTGAACAATTTTCAAGGACGGATTGATAATAATATTTAATAAGATCTAATAACCTAGCTGATGATACATTGCCAAAGATTTGAGAATTCTAAATTCTATAACAGAACACAGCCTTCCAACAATATTGTAGTCTTTCCTGTACTGTCTCCGAACAAGTGAGGCAATTGTTTTTTGTATTTTATTATTAATATTTCTACTTTGTTGTAAATTGTGTATATATGATAAGAGTTATCAATAAAAACAATCAAAATTATTTTGTCTTTTCTACATTATTCCTTTTAAATCTGTCACCGGCTTGTTGCAGCCCTATATTACATAATTATTCTAACGGACTAACGACGGACTAACGCGGACTAGGGGATGTCTGTTAAAGCCGAGAATCTGTTATATAATAAGGTGGTTTTTTGAATGCGTTTTTTTATTGATAAAATAAAGGGCATAATACATATACACATATAATATATACAACGCCTGTCAAGTTTATATTAATAGATTAAAAATATTAAGTGAAATGTTTAAAAAAAAGTGATGACGAATGCATGGAAATTTATTTTCATAAGAGTTTTCTGCTATCTAAATAAAAATAAATTACAAACACTTTTTCCAAAAATACATTTTAATGTCGGTATAAAGTTTAAAATATATAAAAAAACAAAATCATATTTGTTCGTCTTCGGATCATATATGCAAACACAACCGTTGCGGAGTGACGTTGACTTTTTAGAATGGAAAGATTCCGTATGGCAATGGTAAACATCATTGTAAAACTAGCAATTCCGCCACCCTATTTTATTTGAATATAGGTAATTTTTTGGAATTTCGGTCAATAATAGATGCTAAAATAGTAATTTACGAGATAAGGGACTGACAACTGTGCTAAAGCAGTTATTGACTTTTGAAATCAATGTTGAAACCGTTTCGCGAAAATAGACACGCCACAAACATAAGTATTTTGATTATACTTTCATTTTATTTCTACAAATAAATTTCCTATAACAATTCATTAGTCCGAAAATGCTGCAAAATATTTTTTTATTATTATTTACATATAAATTCATTCCTAAATATATGCGTGACCATAGGATCACGCTCATCCTTCGTCAGCAGAAATATTTTGTGATGTTTGTTTTTTCTGTGCGATATTATTTTTATTTTGTTGTATAATTAAATTCGAGTACTTTGCGATGTTACAACAAATGGCAGAGATGAATCAAGGTTTGTTAATGTTTCATACTCGGTAGCGGCTCTTTAGTTTCTTAGTTTTGAGGTAGATAGAGGCAATGTTTACATTAGTCAAAGTAAAGACTTATTAAGTAATCGTTCCGTATACTTTTGAAAACAATTAGGTATTTTAATTTTTCATTTATTTTCTCATAATTTTATAAATATTTTTGCTATTTGATAAAATAAAAAAATTCTGCCTTTTTATTAAATTTTTTTTTTTTTCGCCTTTTTGTCGTAACTAAAATTTTGCTGCCCCAGGCGGTCGTCTAGCCTTGCCTAATGGTAGAAACTGCCCTGTTTGTCAATGGATGGGTGATCTAACAGTTCAATCGCTTGGACCACACATCCAATCGCTCCATTGAGATTCGAAAATTTGTCATAAAAAATAATGTCACTGTAGCATAGTTGGATAATGCACCTTCTCCGGTTTGGAAAGAGATCCAGGTTCGAATCCTGATGATGCAACAACAATATTTTTCGATAAAGTTGATTTTATATGTATATCTTTCTAATTAATACATTTAATTAATCGTATTATAGATGATTTGCAATGCATGATAGAGACAATAAACATACAAAGTAATCAGTATGGATTTAGAACGAATATGGAGAAGACTAAACAATATCAAGTGGTGAATAAGATTCTGTTAATAAACAACAAATCTGTTCAACAAGTCAACCGATATCCAGGGGCTTGGATCAACGATAAACAACAAATCTGTGCAACGAGTCAATCAATATCCAGGGACTTGGATCAATGATAAATGAGACCCTTCTCAAGAAATACAAACCAGAATAAAGATAGCGAGAAGCGTCTTATTAAAAATGAAACCTTTTTTCACTAATCGTTACTGGTTTGTTAATAACATTTTCTCAATCTCTGAATGAATGGAAACGTGGATGGTGAAACACGCTGGATCCAAGCTTTTGAAATGTGGGTCTACTGAAGAATTCTGATTCTAATTGTTCTGATGAATGGATAAAGAAAGAGAATTAACGCATTAAAATTGGGGAATTCCATATCTCAGTTGGTTGAAGGATTTGAGAAAAGTTAAAATCATGTACATCCATAATAGTTCATGCTTTAAAAGTCATAGTGCACTCGCATCAATGGTAGGCTACGATGACCCGTGAATTAAAATCAGTTGGTTTTTATTATTTACAAAATATTGAACCAATTAGGTCTAACTATATTTCTCACGGGAAACGTGCATTCAACTCCACCATCATGAACACTTAAATAATATGCTAACACAATAGGCTACGTTTTGCACAGGGTTCTAAAGAGTTTGAAAGAGAGAAATAATTCTAATGTATGGTATTCAATATAATACACTACTAGTTTAGGGGGAGGGGGTGTTTGCATAGAGTAATTATGCAAAAGATGTAAGATTGTGTATAGAAAAGACAGATGTGCAGTTTTATATACATATATATATATATATATACTGTGACATTGATAATGCATCCGTTCTCATGTGTGGGCCCACCAAAACAATATGATGAAAAAGGTCACGCTAGTGAATCACGATTGGTGAAGTCTGGTAAAAGAGTGCTGACCAAGATGAGAAGAAAAAGGAAGGCAAGGCTCGTTAGGGTCGTGACGAGATGCTGGGCGTCCTTTGCCCTATTTTTGTGAAGATTGGCGGCATGTTTTGCTCTTAAATCCTGGCAAAAATTTGTTGATGACTGCATTCTCGGTTGAAAATATTCTATGACTGCTTCGTGGGGGTGATTAACGCTGATCACCTCCAGCTTGGATCTTCAGGGGCTCTGGTGTGCAAGAAGTGATTGAAGAATAAATAGTGCCTAAGAAAATAGACGATTGAGTGAAAAAATTTATATGAGAACTGGGAAAAACCGTGCGTAATTAGTAAAAGTTATTATAAATTATAATTTTTAATAGTGAACACATTTCTATCATTACGCATTCACCCTCCCCTGCAGACAAAGTGATTCTCATAAAGCGGTCCAAGGATGTGTGCCGATTGAAGCTAGCCAGTGGCATGGAGCTTGGGATCCTGGCGTTCTATCCGTGCACTGTCAGTCCAAGCTGTGCATGATAATACATAGATATAAATATTAGCTTAGGAACGGTCAAAGGATTTTAGATCGAAAGAAATCAATATACATTATTCCTATTTTTTTTCACATTCTTGTGTAGACAGACAGGTGAGATTTCTTCGGTGACTTTGAATATTTTATTCTTGACAATATAGCCATTTTCAAAATGCTTTTGAAAGTACTTTAAACTTGAATTTAGATTTGTACTAATTATTTAACACTATGTAATGATGGAAAATTGTCAAATACTGTATTTAAAAAAAAAATGAAAAGTCTAGAATAAAAGTTATAAGTGATGTTATGTTATAAATTATTACTTATTGAGTAGAAGTAGCGAAGCAGCTAGAAGTAGCAGATAAACAAGTTCAAGGTCATAGATTGGTTGGGGGTGGCATGAGCGTTCCTGTCCCGCACTTTCGGTATCAATACGTACAATACAATTAAGTACAAAAAAATTGTGGATGCTCCTAGGGATCTTTTCGCATGAAAAATGAGTATTTTTGTAACGCGCTTTTAATTTTTGGCTTTACCGTTCGGAGGTACAACTACCAAAACCATCTCCAAATTTGAATCACAGATGTCGCCACTCTTCATTTTTGACACAATATTATTATTGGCATTGTTACTTTTCATGTCTCCCTGTGTGCAAAATACATTATAAATAATATCACATATTACAATGTCTAGCTGGAACTGTAAGTACTTATTTGAATAAATTAGATTTTGTCTTGATAATATATTTTGTTTATTTTCAAATAGATACATGAATCTATTTGGTAGGTACTAAATAAGGTTCATGTAGGTACTAAATAATTTAAATTAAATGATTTCAATTATTTACAAAATCTCATGTTAGTGTACCGGACAGGGACCCGAACCGTTATTTTTTCGTTCCGGTTCGGCAAAAAAAAAAAATATCGGTTCAGTTACGGTTTTTGGTTCAGCACGTATTTAAATATTAGCAAGTAATATAAATACATCCACACCGTCCATACACCTCTTTATACGGCTTTTCGCTATAACTTAAGGTGATCACATACATACAGAATATTTGGTAGCGTGTGCGGGAATAGAGGGCAAATTCTGATGTAGCTAAAATGCAGACAAAGTACATTTTTTTATTCATACTTCATTGACTTTCTCTAGACTTGCCAACTTTTCACCGGGCCCCGCTTTTAGGAATAACAGTATAGAAAGAATCTATTAATTTATTTTATTCTACAAGTTATTTACTCTTACTTTTCCGTTCAGAAGTGTTTGGATCGCGAACTTTTGATAGCCAATCTATAATTAGTTCATCATATTAAATCAACTTTATTTAAGATAGGTAATAATGTATCTTATCGTTTGTATCAGCAGTTCTTAACAGCGACATTCTCCACTGTTCCATACAGGAAACAGAACTGTAATCTGAAGGGGTGATTCGCCGGTTCACTCTGGTGTCTTCGGACATCGATATCTGCAGCGGCGTGCAGTGGTCCAGGGGGGTCCAAAATCGTCGTCCAGTGTAGCAGTCAAAGACAAAAATTTTCCAGGTTCGGTCCAAAGGTGTAGCCAAGTCGAGAGTCCAGAAATCCAGTAAACGCAGCAGGGTCAAAGCGAGGTAGAGATGAATGAAAACACAGTCTGACTTTAAGAGTACAGCGGCGAGAGAAGGGAAGGGAATGCTCTCTGCAGACGCTGGACTAGTATTTATGTAAGATTCGAAATCCTGGGCGTGTGAGGCTCCCCGTATTGCTGGGAACGGACAGTCCCCGCGCCACCCCGATTTGGTTCAGCGCCGCCACCCCCTGGCGGCCAGACTTTTAGCTCATTTTATCTGCCGTCCCATCCGGGCCGGCAGATCTGAAATTTCTCCGCTGTTTTTCTCGTTACATTTTTATTTCTCGTTCTTCAGACATCGCGAGTATTTCATCTCACAGATTTTAATTTAATTTCCCTCGCGATGCCTGATAGATTTCAACTGGGGCGATGACTCGGGCATTTAATTATTGCACCTTAAACTTAAAAAATCCATTTTTATCCCCTAAATGATTTTTAAGGTGCATAATATTATCTCCGGGTGATCGCCCTTTTCAAGCTCTTTTAATTTATCAAAATTACAGGGTTATATCATTTTTTTTACAAGAGTTATTGCACAAAACTTAAAGCTAATACTGCCGCTGTCGAGTGGGAGGAGCCCCGCGGCGGTCCGGTACCCCCTCCACCCGGCGGTCCGCCGAGCGCCGAGGCGTAGGGTTTCCAGCGGCGCGGAGTGACGGGGGAAAAGTGTCACTGGTGCGGGAAAGATGGGACCTGCATGAAACCTTTCCCCGGGCCGCAATTGTCGCGGCCCTACGGGCCCGTAGCTGTGCGGTACATCCACCTTTATCTTAATGGTATTGAATTATTTAAATATTATGGACATTGCTAATTGTTACTAATCAAAGTATGTGTTTATCTGTTACAAGTTTAAAAAAATATGTTAAATAAAATTCATGAAACATGATCTCCGCGAAGTCGTGCTTTAAAATAATGTTAAATAAAAGTGGCGCTTTTGCAGGTTAAAAATCATTTTCCTATTAATTTTGATCGAATTAAAAAATTGGACTTCGTACTCGTTAATTAATTACACGGGTGCAACTCCATCGTGCGCACAAATATTGTAATATCATACATGTTATAATATCACATATTATACAATATATACATACGTATTTAACTTTTGTACATCGCAGCATATCACTCGTGTGTGTAGCCAGATAGCCAAAATAAGGGATTTTTTATTTCTTCGATATATTTCTTGCTTATTCTTGCTTTATTTCTTCGGCTTGAACTTGCTGTAAAAAAGTTGTCTTATTTACTTTATTTGAAATGAATATCTCATATTATATACACACGTTTGTTTAGAATTCAATGCAATTTATTTGCACATTTATTTAGCAATCGAATCAGAGTGGGTTTAGTAAAATGAAAAGTTCAGCGCAATGAAATGAAATGCGCAAATAGACTTCTTCGGAAAATCGTCCAATTCTTGTACCTACCTACTACAGACGGCCTCTTGAAGTTTTACTCGCCAGAAGACAAGTTTGAGCCCGGCGTGGCGTCTAATATATAAATTCGAGCAAAATTAATTGTACGGAAATACTTCTTTTATCTTTTACATAATCGTTGCCTAAAGATGAAACAGCGTCCTCACACTAATGTTGTTGTCCATGTCTTGGATTCCATATCTTGGATTCCATGTCTTGGACCACAGTCGGTATTGGGACTTTTTAACGATATCTATCTTACCTGAACTCTTGACTTTGAGGGATGAAAGTTAGAAAAAATATAATACGTATGTATTTAAATTAAAAAATAATTGTGGCCGTCAAATATTTAATCAGAGTATTTTTTGTTTTAAGTATGTGAGCATGCAGTATGCGCCGGAAAGTAAGCAAATTAAAAAAAGTCAAGAATCGCTAATCTACTGTTTATGTCGATTGATTGCGTTCTTCAATTATAAATGAAAGTTTTTTCGGTCAACTTTGCGTGCTTTTTCAAAATATGCCAAATGGTATTGTGTGTAAGTATATATAATATTGGATTAGTTTCTTGTTAAAAAGTCGAAATCTACAATAAGTACACCGAAATGAAAATATATTTAAACATTTATAAAACCAATTCCCCGTTGTTTTATTACTACTATTAATATAATACAGTACAGCCAAAAACTTTTAAAATCATTTTTATTTATTTAATGTTACTCATATCACAATCCTGATGATATCCAACACATTTATGGTGGTGTCCTTTCTTTTGTCCATTATTATTTATATACTAAGATATTATACCTACAAGAAAATACATATAATAATACCCTGGCGCCATAAGTAGCCCTCGCGACAACACAGCGGCACGTCATCAGCTTCTCATATTAAGGGCTCATTTTCTCAAGCCTGGCAGTTTTAGTTTTAACCAGTGGGTACCTTTTATTGCGCGTGAACCGTAACTCTCTTAGAACAATCGTTTCTAGCTAATTAATTTGTACAATAATCGGATACCTTTCCTTACGAATTCTTTTCTTCGTGAGTATTGGTCGGAAATGATACACGTACCTAAAGCCGAGGCGACTGGAATAGAGTGATACTCGTACAGAATGAAGAAAGTACTCCTTACACGGTTCAGATTGTTTACTTAGAGCGATTGACAGACATATGAAGTGAGTGTGGATGGTACATTTCATTTGTTGACGTTGTTGGCCTCCTTTCGCCAGCGCTGAACGATTAACATACAGGATCTAAATTTGTGAAGAGAGCAGAGGTGGGTAGAACTTATTTTAATGACTATAAAGCGCAGCCGACCGTACTTTCCGTAGTATCGGGATGAGCTGAAATATACTGCAGCATCATCTTCATACAGTCCAGGGTCCAGAAATTCGATATCGTGGGATTCTTTGCCCACTTTCAGCATGTACAACCACTGTACTTTTCACTTCCTTCTGACCGACTTCAATATGGAATGTTTTCATGTCTCGCGATCTCCATAAACTGTCGCCCTCTTGACTGTGCTCTTTCACTTTTCTTGGCTTCCTGCAGATCTTAGAGTTGTCTAGTCTTAGAAGTGCTTGTTCCATTTTGGGATCTTCCTCTTCCTCTCCGCCCTTCATAGACGCCGACTACCGTGTGACCCCTCGGCATAGAACATTCCAGTATTTGGTCCCTATCGCGACAGTTGCCTCTTTATTCATTGCATTTTCAAACAAGTCTACCGCGGACATCATCTCTATAGGTTTGATAATGCCCAACATGATAATTCTGAAAGGCGTTTCGGGACAGACGATATTATAAAACGGAGGTTATCTGTAATAAGCAACAGAACAATCTATGTTTGTCGCTATGGAATATAGACATGGCTCAAACCGTAGACATTGCAGAATAGTCCAGAAATTATTTCATTCACATATTTATTTACCTCTTATTAGAGAGTAAATTGAAAACGCTCGTTCATTTTGTTTCAACAATTTTATATAATATAACAAATTGGCAAATTTACATGAAGGCAGGAGGTAGAGAGAGGCCAGGTAGGCGCAGAAAGAGTTGAAATGTTTTGATTTATAATAATTAATAATTGATGGTAAAAATTAAAAAATAGAATTCTGGTTTGTCACGCAGACAGTCATTAGTCGAACAGCTGGAGAGACTTAAAAAAATAGCGCTTGAATTTTCGCGGTGGATTTAAAATGTCTTACCACGGACCATCGCAAGAAACTTCATACGAAATCCATAAATTCTTAAATATATTTGAATTTAACCCCATTTACATGATTTACTTAATATACAGACTATTCTTTTTTAATATCTTCATTCAACATCGATGTATGAAATGTAATCTTAAATGAGATATTTGAATGGTTTTGTAATTGAATGGTTCTTCGGTGGAAAATTAGCGTTAATTTATGATCATTATAAATGAAAAGTGGGAAAATGCTCTATTCAAATGAAACAAAATATGGTAGTTTGAGCAGCCCGAGGCCCCGCGGGAGGATATCACGAGCACATATTTAGAGGCATCAATTTTACTTTAAACAGAATTGTATGCGACAAATAATTATTCAATTTAATTAAATACACAATAATAATTTATAAACGTTGTTTTATAAACCACTAGGAGTTGTTTATATTCAACCGGTTTCGGAAAAATACTCTTTCTTGCGTCAGAATGCAGGAAAAGTTTTATACTAATAAATTATTTATTAAAATGAACCGCAACGCGTTTGCCTTAAATGTTAAAAATAATCATTTATCAATTCATTGCCTCGGTTAATTACTCGACATATGTATGAATATTTTTTATTTAGTTGTAAGAATTATAATATTCTTACATCTAGTATGCAACACTAACATAAAAAAAGATATTATATATCAATTATCATTAGGTAAAGAGATTATAAATATAAAATAAAAAAAACACGTGAAAAATGATTAATTATTAAACATAGATATGTACTACAGATTCTGAGCTTGACCTAAAAAAAGTAGCAAGACTAATCTAGTTGCTGGCAGTTCATTGAACAATTTGCAACCTTATAGTATTGTGTATTTAGTGTTCCTGCCAGATTTGTTTGTGGAGGTCTAAAATCCCACCGACTTCTTAGGATACGTGTGGTACATTCTGAATTCTATATATGCCTACATTCGTCAATATTATTCTCAGTTATGTGTATTAATGCAGAGTCTGCAAATAATTTTATCTCGCTATTTTCAAGACATTGTGTTGTCATTCAGGAGCGTGCATTTTATACAATCAAAAAAACTGCATTAGTGATGGCAAACCGTTACGTGACTGTGATTGTGTCAATGATCGGTAACTGAGATTTAACGATGATCTGTACCTAAGATTTAAGTGTCAGAGGTTTACTTTTTAGTGTACCGGTCATTGCTTGAAGAACTACGTTAATCAATTATCAATCATCGTTACAATCGAACACAATCAGTCACAATAACAATTTTACCATCACTATCACCTATCCATAACTATAATCATAGCAAAATAAATGTAAATTAAATATTTATTTGATATATTAAGTATGTAAATCTACGCGAAAATAATTCGGTTCTCATGTTAACGTGTAAATCTACGCAAAAATAATTTACTTCCCATGTTAACTAAAACCGTATAACTAGCGGAAGAATTTAAAATTGACAAATAAAGCTGCGCATGTGTTTTATCGCTAAATCTGTCCCAGATGCATACGAGTTAGGGATTCTGAAGTCTCGGGTTTTTTCAATTCCCGGGACTCAAGACCCAAATTTTTAAAATCCCGGGAATACCAGGGACTCGAAACTTTGATATTTTCACTATGAACGACGATATTAAAATACCTTATATTTCGTAAACTCGTCCAATAATCCATAGTAAGTTAATTCTTTATGATTATATTTTTTGCTAATAATCTTTTTTTTATCTTCGTAAAAATTTAAAATAAATTTCATGGTATCCGACTGCTACTTTGGCAGCGTATAACCCTTTTGTTCGATGGATTCATCATTTGTAATAGCTTTAACAGAAATACCATCTTCAGCAGCTAGAGCTAGCCGGGAGACAGTTTCAGAAAGTGATTTTCTTTTAACGGAATTTGATAATTATGGCTCATTTATTTTGATTCTTTTAAGACTTTTCGAGCATCCTATATCGGTCGAAGGCCCTGAAACAACGGAAGAGCCTATATGAGAAGATGTATGAAAGTGAACGAGGCAAGATGGTGTTCTCGGATAGAAGAGTGTGGCGTTCTATCCTCTCTGCCTACCCTTGATACGGGGTGATGATAAGTTAGCTTTTTTCTAATTATTAAATCTTCGTAAAATTGTTAATTTTCTTTATAACTATAATTTTAATTCAAAAGGAATGACAAATAACATCTAAATGGTCTTAAAAATAAATCAATACATTTGTCATGTAGTGGCCCCTTTAGGCACGATTGTAGTATACGCGGAGAGCGAATCGCGGTGTAGATCGTGCCATTCGACAAGATCCTCGAGCGACTCCTCGACGCTCGGCACTGACGCGGCTCCGCGGCCGATCAATCGTGACATCGCTCGTCGATAGCGACGGCTTGCACGGTGCGCTATTCTGCGTTCGCAGACTCGCCACACATGGACGGTCTTCAGCGTTCAGTTGGCGAAAAAACGGGCCGGCAATGAGGCGGTCCCGATGTGTTTTTGTTTGTCTCGCGTCAGTCAGCTGGTGCGGCGTGCGCGGGCAACACGGTTGTCAGTTGTCAACGGAGCCGCACTGCGCACGACGGGCGCGCGCCTTTTCTGACGAGTTGCGTTTTCGAAAGGCCGGTTTCGCGCGCATTTTCTAGTTTTGTGGTCTACGACTGTAAAAAAGTGAATATTTGTGTACAGTGTTGAAAGATGTTTAAATTAAATTATCACGTATAAAACGATGATTTACAACAATAAAATTGTTTATATAAATATAACATTGGTGTGTCTGAATTGTGTTGACAGATAGATGTAAATACAATACTTACATAAGAGGATTGTTTAAAGGTAAGTCGTATTAATTATTTTATGATCCACGTAATTCGTTAAGTATTTAAAAATCGGAATTCAATGTGCCCTTCGCAGTTTTTTTTACATAATATTATCACTCCAAGCAGTACATCTTTTTACGTTGTTTTATAGCTTTGCGATATTACAAAATGCTGCGATGTTCTATTATAAAAACAACTCTAAAATGACGGCTGCGACGTCAATAATTGGAAATAGAAAAAAGCAGTATAATAATAAAAAAGCAGAAATAACCAATTGATTTATTTATTCAGGGATTTCAAACCATGTTATGTAGAGTTAGTATTAAACATTGATAATCACAAAAATATGAATATTGTAATATTGAAAGGTTATGGATCGTGAACACTCCCTTGAGGAACTCCGAAGAGATTTGGGCCAAATCTGATTTGTAACCGCAAATGACCACCGTTTGGCTTCTGTTACTTTCGTGGGAAATGAATAGGTCTCTGTGAATTCCTATTTTTTCTTTGTTTACTAAAATGTTATAAATAAGTTATTGGCAATGCGACGTTTTATGTGCCCTAGTCGGTAGCAGGTTAGCCCGTATGGTATAAGTATAACAAGTGAATGATTTATTTATTTGTGAAACATAGTAGTTCTTCATCGGCGCCTAGGAATTTGTTGTGAGGCAGAGGTGGTGATAAATAAAAGTAATATATGTACATCATTTTTTTTTATATTTATAACATACTATATTATGTAAAATTATATTTATAAAGAAAACGTTAAGGGTTGAAAAATATGCTAATTATGTAGGGATAAAAGGTTTTGATATACAGCATGGCATATCTATCGTATTTTTGAAGAAGAGGTCTTTAATATAAATTGTCATTGAATTATTTGTGATTTAATAGTGTGCGTGGATGTATTTAAGGTTTGTTGATTTTCTTTATTTAAACAATTAACACAGCTTTTAAGTTTTTCGCGTGTCTTTCATGAAGGGCCATTTTCGTTTCAAGCCGGCGTTTATTGCACGAAAACGTGTGAAACGGTGTTTATTCAAGTCTTTCCTTAAAAAATCTTTGCTGATTTTGATTGTATGACAGATTTTCGGGAAAACAATTAGCTTTTTTCATATGTTTTATACATTTATTATGAGAAAGAAGAAAAATGACGTGGGTTCTTTCAAAATCGGTTCACTAGGACTTGAGATACAATCCTGGAGACGAAAAGGCGTCACAAGCTTCAGATGCTATAATCTAGAACTAGCGATTAACACAGACTGATGGGCAGGCAGAAAATATAATTTTATTCGTGTTCACGCGGGTGCCGCGAAGAAGTTTCTCTTCGACAAGTCTGGAATGGGACGATTTAATAAATCGATGGTTTTTTATTATTTGACGATAGAAAATGATCGATACCGAGACAATATAATGAGCGTGACCCACATTGCATTTTACGCACAGAGAGACCGATCGCCTTTTGGAGATCTTTTCACTTTTTTTAATGCTCCAGTTTCCAATCTCCCCGCCGGACACAGATCTCCATCGAGACAAGTGGCCGCTGTCTACTGTCAACTGTCAAACATGTGGCGACATTTCTCAGAACTTGTCTAATTGGATCGGGCATTGTGCAGTCACGCTAATTGTCTAGATGATATCAATATTCTCGAGTACTTAATGTATACTTGAATACAATACCAGTATTGGTGGTGGGATACCTAATCTCTAACGTGATTATTACTGAGCGAGTGAGATCTCTCTTCTTGGAGTTTTCTATCGTTGACTTCACCTTTGGTCCCCTGGCCATAATAGTTTGCAATAAAACGAGTTATTTGATCTTCCATATATGGACATTCTATCTACGGTTATGCCTGCTGCAAAAGCAATTTCATTATTTCAGTATTTATATTCTTTTATAACTGGAATTCATACCGAAATGGTCAGTGTCGGTTGATGAAGTTACAATAACATTTATATTCAGAATAGCCTACTAACGTTTGTCGAATGTATTCAGAGACATAGAAAAGAAACGAGCGATTATATAATGTCACAAGCGATCAATTAATAATTGTTGAAGCTTACGGTTTCTTTGTATTTAAATTGCTGTGTGAGATTTCGTTGACACTTAAATATTCGGAATAATTTATTAAAGGCGAAAGGAAACGCATGACAGACAAATTAAAATCAATTGACACGAGATAATAACTAAAAACATGGAACCAAAAATTTGATCGTTGTAATATTATAGCGAAATTATTATCTACAATATGCATTGTAAAGTTGAAGACAAACGGTTGAATATAACTTAGTTACGCCGGCGGGTCGTACCGGAGAGAACTTCAATAATGACAAAATAATGGGCGTTTTTTAAGGCCTTCGCTCGGTGGCCAAGTCTTACTTGTATCTCGCGAAAACACCTCCATCCCGTCCAAGGTAAAGGTCGGGCCAACTTGGGCTGACTGTTTTTAAAAATTTATAACTTTGGTGGGGATTATTTTTAATTTTTTTTTTTTTGCAGATAATAAAGAATTTATGAAAGTTTATAATGGCTACATACCCAGTGCAAGAGCGCGTTAAAATAATCATTATGTTTCGCGACGATCTATTTTCGGCGACCGGCTAATTTAAAAAAAATGCAGAGTTTGCTCGGCCTCCCCGTTTCCCAGATTTGACAGCGCCTGATTTTTTTTTTGCGGGCTTTATAAAAGGTCGAGTTTACATGAACAAACCGGCAACAATTCGGGAGCTTAAACAGAATATTCGTGCAGAAATAACAAATTTGGAGACAGAAACGTTGCGTAATGTAATGTAAAATACTTTAGAAAGAGCAATTATTTGTCAACAAGAAAATGGAGTTCATTTAAATAGTGTTATTTTCCACATATAGATTAAAAAAAGTTAACAAAGTACACTTTCATGTAATAATATATTTTTTTAATAAATATTAAAATTACAAAAGTAATATGCAATTTACATGAGTCTGTCCAAGTTGGCCCACTCGTTACATCCTGCAGACTGCAGATTATAGACTACTAGCGGCGGAGTGTCGAATCTGGCGGGGGCAGCGACAACACTTTGGATGTTATAACATTTTGAAAAATTAATTGAAAGCCGAGACTGCATACGCCGAGCGTGACATCAAATGTCGTGGCGTCTTTGTTTTTTAAAATTTGGTATCATTTTAATATCAAAAGTGAAATCACTTTTCTCCATGTTTTTAGTGGAAAAAATATTTTTTTCAAATGACATGTTTTAAAAAGGTGATCCGATTGTGCCCAAAATGTGGTGGACCGACTGGATAATATTAAATATACTGCTGAAGTGTGGGCAACTCGCCTCGCCTCGCCTTAAGGCCTCGCCGGTAACACGACTGCACTGATAAAAGCGAGACGAAGATATACTAATTCTTCAGTGACATCAATTATTTATAATTCCTTAAATAAATCTTTGAAAAATTTCTTCATTCCGTTAAATTATCCTCGATTCAAGTTCAGTTTGGGTTTCACTCCTATCTTGCAGTTGGTAATGAGTTTGCATATAAATTCACGAACGATCTAACATTCGTAACGATGAATTATTACACAAATATGAGTCAATCAATGTTGTATATGAAAGCGCCCTTGGGAGTTTAAAGAGTTAGAAATAAAAATAATGCGAACGTTTAATATTTCTAGTATTTTAGATGTGAACCATTCTGGGGCTCACTCGGTGTGGTTACGGTTAGGTTATGTTAGGTTAGGTTGCAGTCGGAGTGCAGCGGTACTCGTAATGCTCGCGCCGATCGATTATCCGCATTTCTTTTCATCGTCGCTAAGGAGTCAAATAAACCGCCTTAATTTCTTAATACTACTCATGGCATAATACTATAATCGGTGTCGGTATCGAGCCCGAAAAAGACGAGTTCTCCGTCGACTGGGTGCTCAATTCCGATATTTTACCAAAATATTTAATTTCACCATTTTTTTATTTCACAATTCGGTCTATTTAAGGTTGTGATAAATTTCATTTGTTCAAAATATTAAATCATAGCGACGTAAAGCGTCATACTCACGTCCGTTACTTACTCTATCTTATCAATGTTAGTTACCGGTTGGAAATATGAGCATTAGCTGACAAACTAGCTCAAGATCTTATGGTAGTTAATAGTATCTTTGTCTCGCATTTTCCTTACTTATGGGTTGTAGGTACTTTAGTCCTAAACGTGTGATGCGTGTTCCGCCGTGGATTTCGCATAAAAAAATACATGAAAAATAAAATACACGGATAGGGGTCGATGGAGATGGAGAAGTTGGTGTTATAAATAGAAAAGGATAACGGGATTAACGGAGAGGAAATATCTGACTCGGTAGTCCGGCAGTCGAAGGTAGGCAGCAGAGAAATATCCAAATATCTCAATTTATTGCTCCATTGACTGCTAGCTGGATACGGAATAAGTTAGGGCTGTAATATTACACTTTTATACATAAAAACATTTTGACGATTGTTTTCCGTATGTTTCTATCAAAATTCGCAAAGTCATAACAGACATGATGAAACGCTTTCATCCCATTTCATCAAGTCTAAATAGAAAAGATTATACCTGGGTTGGTGTATCTTAGCTTAGTGCAGGCTTGCCACTGGAGTTGAAATTATAACGTAAAATATTTGTCAAAGTAATCAAACAAAAAATATAAAAATTATGCAATGTAAATTCAACTGCTCAGATCGACGGAATCACTAGCTTCGGTAAGTCTGGCCCTGCAATTACACCGCTGGCTTCATTTTTTTGTTTTGTCTGAGCTCTTGCGTCATCTCTGTGTTCCAAACAGTTAAATATCCAGTGCCGGATTATGGTATAGGTTACTCGGGCACTCGCCAAGGGTCCGGGTTTCCTCACGGTCGTAGCGAGGCAGTATTGAACAATAACTCTGACGTCAGAAAAAAAAATCGTAATGCCGATACAATTAATTTCCTATTTTGCTTTTATTGCCTTTTTGTGACGACATTATTAATTGAATTACAATTCCCTTAAATCACTAATTTAATTCCAACTGTCACGGGAATAGGCCAAGTATTATGTAATTGTTGTTGATTTTATATCTAATCGGACGTATCGATTACTTATCATACTTTTTTGTTCCTAAGTATTCAGTTCGTAGTAATTTGTAAGCGACGTCATAGACCCGCACCTTATCATTTTAAGAAAAAATCAACGGACGATGAGGTCCAGGGAGAAGGAGTGTGGACTCTTGTAATAGCATCTATACTGGTCTGCCAATGTTTCAGCTGGATAGATTACAATCCATTTTAAATGCGAAGGGTTCGGCCAAACATTTGAATCTCTCTTCCTGGCAGCTGCGAATAAAGCTCGAATAATCAACACACTCACACGGCACTCGAAGAAGCAAACGAGACTTCTTCGGTGGCTTTAAAGCTTTAGTTCGTACGACCATACGGAAGGTGAAGTTCAGCTGGAGTTGGTCATCGGCACTAGACGAAGAAGAAATATTCATTGCGTTCTTTCCGGGGGCGTGATGGAGCGATACTCGGAGATCCCAAACTCCATTCTCGTAACAACAAGAGTAAACTTACAGATGCACACCCTTCAATGTATCAAAAATAGTAAGCTGGCCATCGACAACGAGCTTCTGCTGTACAAGGTTATTCTCAGGGCTACACTCATCTACGCAGCCCCCGTCTGGAACCACTCACCCAAAAATTTCATTAAAAGACTCCAAATTCTGCAAAGCACAGTCATTCGGTTAACTCTGGGTGCGCCAAGCTGGTCCAGAATTACATTTCTCCACAGGCATCCCCCTAATAAGTGACCACACTCATATAATCCGAGAGTTTTTATGCTGGGTTTCTAAATCACTCGAACTCCACCATCAATTCACTTTCTACGTATGGCATTAACACTCCTTTAGCACAGCATCGGTTGCTACGAAAGTGAAGGAGCGAAGGGTCTGTGATCAGAGTGTGTACAATATATTAAACGATATCTAATCAGTCACTCTATTATCGTAAATTTATATAATAAATATATTATATTCAAATGAAATATTCGTATTCTTTTATGGCCGATAAATATATAATTAAATTATTTATTCTGGGCTACTAAGCCATGAGCCAGTTTTTGTCCTAAAACGTAGACAGAAATCATAACAGCAAACATTAACGTAAATAAGTATGATTATTGTGTTGTTCTAGGCTAACTTAAACATTATAAAAAGAAGAAGAAGAAGAAGGTACATGGAACAGTACAATGTATAACAATTTGTCCCAAATAAAACTATCTAAAATAAAAAGAGAAATTCCATTATAAATGAAAACAGTGACATTTATCATAAATAAGATTTTTCAATATATTAGTCAAATCATTTTTCAAGCCAAGAATTGCGGAATAAAAATTGTGGTCGCGAACAATTGTGGGCAAGCAATCGTGGACTAACAATATTCAGGACAAAGTATACAAAATGTATAATAAATTATACATTTAGTGGAAGTAACGTTCTTAGTGGCTCGGCTGTAAAAATCTTTCATGAGTTTTAATCTTTTTGTTTCGCATTTCTTATCTTATATCAGTGTAGACAAGTTCTTAAGATATTGACACCTGCGGACAAATTCCTTTGAAAAGTTCAGTACAAGATCCATACTGTTGAGTTTCAAAATCCTTAATCATCTAGAAGGAATACTATTCTGCCCTAACACAACATTTGCCTGAACCACATTCACACTTATTTTGTATTGTTAAGGCTACTAGATAATAGAACTAGGTGTCTATCTATCATTTTTATTTGCCAGATCTTATATTACTGGTGCTATCGACACTTGCTGAAACTAGTTAAACTTTTAATACTGACATTTCTCTTTCGCCGAGACTAATACGAATGTATTTCAAATGATCGTATTTATCTAATAATATTCTATGTCGATGACTTATTCTCATGCAACTATTTGATACGTAAATTTTCTAAATGTTATAAAACCTTACAACGTCAATTAACCAAATAATTATAATCGAATTTTTATGGTAACGAAATGAAGTCATTGTCAAAAAAGAATTGCGAAACAATGAATGTGGGATTCTCGTTTCTTTTCTACACGGCGTTTATTTCGGAATGTTCCGGAATCGGATGCATTCCTGTCAACGAGGGTTTTTTTCGTAGACAAACGTCGTAAAAATGGTCTTTTTTAACAGACTTTTAATCGTAGCCATAACTACATTATATATTAGCTTATTATATCAGCAATATTTGAATATGTCCAAGAAAACACAGTTACTGGACCTACAAAGGCACCGTTATTAAATAAGTATCAGATATCTCATAGAGACAAAGCTATTTTCATTATATTAAATAAAGTAACAATAACTTTGTATGAAACCACGAAATTTATTGTTATTTAATATAATATGTCAAACCACAAAGTGATTGCTTTCTGCGAAAATATATTTTCATTATATTTAATGGAAAATATATGTAATTACCCCCATACTTCTGTATATTTTCCATTAAATATAATAAAAATATCTTTGTCTATGAGATATCTGATATTTGTTTATCATTTGAGAATTATTTAAGATTTTTATTCTGATACTTATTTAAAGTGTTCTATATTTCTAATGCTTCATAAATTTATTAATAACTAGCTACAAACTGATTGTGTAAATTCAGTCAGTAAATAAGAGTCCAGCCATTACACTAAACTGATACGTGTTTTCCTTAACTAGTTAAATTTAGCATTGAACTGCATCGGAATTCATTGCATTCAACTGAACCAAAATAACAAAAATAAATAAATACATAGGCGGCTAAAAATGGGCAAATGGTTCCACATGACTCAGATAAGCAAGTCGTTCTCGTGCGATCTGTATGAACCGTTTACGGGTTCTAGCCGAGCGTTGAACCTTCGTGTGTCCCGTAGCACTTTCCATTTGTATTTTGTTTATTTTTGTACCCTATGAAACAATTAATGAGTCTTTTTGTAACACAACAAAGGGAAACACAAGACCACGCCAGAAGTGGTCGATTTGTTCCGCCGCCGAGAATCGAACCCGTGACTCTCAGATCGCCTACTCAACACTACCGCAGAACGTGCCATTGAAATATTTGTAAGGAGAATACATTATTATTGCGAAATTGCAGTTTTTTTTCCAGAACATAGTTCTGTTGTATTTTAAAAAGAATTAAATGTGTCTACTGGAAAGATGTACAGAAAAAAAAAACAATTTATGATCAGTTATACCACGCCAACTAAGTAATTTGATGACAAATTTTTCGAATTTATATGCTGCAGCTCTTACAAATTGATATCTCTGTTATTCCATTTTTAAAAAGTATCACATTTATATTGCGACAAATCTCAAATATCTCGAGTTAATTTCTAGGAGACGCCAGAAATTAAATCAATTCATTTTTATTAAATTTAGATAAACTTACCTATATATTTGTTCTGGATATTTTTCTAGATGATATCATCTATGTTATTATATTATTTTATTATATATATATATATATGAAGTTAAATGTAAATGAATCCAATGCCGTATTGCCTCAAAATATTACAATCTGTCTTCAGCAATCTCTTTAGACTTTAAGATGGTCGTCATGGTTACGGGCTCGGTGCGTCGCGCCACGTCCGTGCAGAACTCTCGGAGACTGGAGAGAATTGCCTCACCGCACTCCGGTCTATGACGAGTGTCACATTGCAACAAAGGTGACGCACGTCCGCAAGATCACAGATTGGTAGTCCCGGCATCGTTAGAAACACCACCCACCTCCCACCTAATCCACATACGTATGTAGATTCAAAGCGATGCGAATTATAGCAGTAAGTAGTAAGTATTATCGGTCGGCTGGAGGCAACGTTCATTGTCGTATATCTATATTCAATACACAATGTTTTCCAATAGAAAAATATCGCAACATTCGACGTACGCGTAGATACATGCAAGGTACCTATTTGTATTCAGTCAAGTGCCTGTTGAGAGATCAAAGGAAATATCCTGTAAATCGAAAATGACTAAAAAAGGCTGCGCTAGTCGTTGCTACGCAACTGGCTTCCGTTTCCCAAAGATCCAACGAGAAATCCGCGTCCCGATATCGAGTCAAAACTCACATTATCTAAATTTAAATAAATTGAGCAACATATACTCGTAAATTTCGCGTGACTTGAAATGTTTGATGTTTGTATGTGAAAATATTATTTATTACAAAATTCTGACAGTCGAAAATGATCCAATTTGTAGTGTCATGGCGGATCTTCCGTTCTCAATTGTAGGTAAAACCAGACGATGCGTGTGATATTGTCATATTGACTATTAATAAACATTAGTTTTGATGTCATTTATCACCAGAATGTATTGTCATTTAAATAGCAGTATTAGTTTTCTAGTACTTTTCGGAACCTTCGAAGTTATGAAATATTTAGATCAAACAAATCGTTTGCAATTGATTTTTATAATCCTTAAATATGCAGTCCATTTTAATATTATCGCAAAAAAATGCGTGGATGTATTTTATAGAACTTTGAATATTTAAAAAAAAAACTTAAATTCGTGAGTTCCAGAACCCACCTATATTTCTTACTAATTTTTTATTAATGGCTAATGACTTTCTATCAATCACTATATATTTTTACGTTTGCAAACCAAATTGTTATAATTTATTAGTACGACGATATTGATAGTTCTATTTTGTCTTATTATTATTTTACTCTTATCCAATATTTTTTGTGCTTACAAATAATTTTTCTGTTAGCGTACCCGAGAAATATTAGTGATGGTTTCGTGTCTATTTTCGATCTCCGATCTTATACCAGCAAATTATTTGTTAAACGTACCATCGCAGCACTGTTCTTGGGTTAAGCAGAAATCAAAAAACTCCGTATACTTTATTATCCGTAAATAAATACTTCTCCTTACACATCAATGGACCTCATCGATTATACACCTGAAATTACTGCCACGAATTAAATGATTGCCAGGGCTTTCTTAATCACCGGTGATTTCTCGTACCGATATCACTGTTATTATAACATAAGACAATTATAATCTGCTGCCTCGCGTGATGCTGTTATTGTGTCAATAAATGTAATTCATTTTAATATTGCATTTTTAAAAAGAATTAAAGTTATAAAAACTCACTTTCCTTCATTAATAACGGAGATAATATAGTATAATAATTTATTCCAGACAACTACATGGAGTATATAATGCAGTGGTCTCCATATTTTTAAAAACATAATACAAATGAAATGAATCAACTAGAAAGATATATATACAGAAAAATATTTAGTTGCTAGCGGGATTAAAATCTCATAAAATGATATGAAATAAAGTTCATAAAAAATCAAATACCGCAATCTTTAAAGACAGTGAGTCGACTGTCCGCCAACTGCTGCCAGTATTTATATATGGAGCCGGCACGCGAACCCTCCCTCACCATCAATGTTATACACAAATTAAAATTTAAGTTAAAGAACAATAGAAAGGAGCTTGTAATATCTTTGAGATATCGAGTACTTAACGACGACGGGCTGAACACGGTTGTCGAAGAGAAGATGGCCGGTGGGGAAGAAAGGACCCGCACTGCTATAAGTGTTGGTCATCCGCAGGATCGATGGAGTGACCGTATCAAAAAAGTGGCGAGCAACAGATGGAGAAGGGCTCGAGACAGAGAATTCGCGACCTTCGGGGGAGGCCTATATCTACCAGTGGGGAAACACAGGCTGACGATAATAAATAAAATGTAGTTTTTTGGTTGTAACTGCTGTTAATATGACATTAATAATTAAATTAATTATAAGGTGTAATGCACCCGTTGTAGCTCCACCCCATCCGATTATGTTATGTCCGACAAAAGATTGACAGATCGCGTGGCGTATCACCTACCGATGTTCAATGACTAATATCAATCATCAGTAAGTATTATTAACATTAGCACTAGCAATCTAACCTAATCATACAGCATTTTAATATAATATAGTTTTACGTTTTATTATACCTCGCTTGATCAGTTGTGGTGCTACGCTTTCCCTTAACGAAACAAAAATGATATATTTTCATTAATTGAAAACGAGAAAGATGCTTTCTTACCATCACTCCGTTTCTTCGCGGGGCTAGGCATAGAGGATAGAGTGCCACACTCCACGCCGTACTGACACAATTCTCGCCTCATTCGCATTCATACAAGCTCGCCGATTATTATGGCTTCTAACCGGACCATCTTCCAGTATCTGGATTACCTGGTCGTGCCGAGTTTTCCGCGAGCGTCCCCTTTTTCTGGTGCCAACGAGAAAGGTAAATCAAACAATATATTCGCATCTTCACACCCATGCAGTAGGTACTCGTGCATATTGGGATGATTACCGAAATGGCACGGGCACGGATTACCGCCTGAGCCTGAGAACGAGCACTTTTTCCCCGTGCACACAGGCGTATCAAATTCTGTCTCTCGATTCGATGAAATTTGAATAACATGCGTTGTCAGGTTCTTGAAAATTCTGAAATGTTCCATAAAATTATTTCAATACTCCCCGGTTAACGTGTTTGTCTTTGATAATATGTTATTTTCTCACAAATGCATTAACATATTACATTTACACGACAGGCTCGGGTTAGGCAGAAAAGTGATCAGTGATCTTCACCATGCCAAATTGAAAATAAATATCGCGATTCTACTGATAAAAATTAATACAATTGTTATATCACACGGTGATGAAGAAATAGCTTTTTCCGAAATAATTTGTTATTCTAATATAAAACGTCAGTGATAAATTTAGATTACTTCAAAAATAGAATGGACTATTAGTTCAATTGATAAGATTCTTAAATACCCTCAATTTCTCCGAATTTTCCTATAATTTATTAGAAATGAATCATACCATCGATAAAAATTTGAAATTAAAGGGTATATTAATATTTTGCAGTGGTCTTAATTGGATAACTTTGAACCAACTAAATGGAACCATTTAAATGAATGCCAATGTAAAAATGTTTAAAATAAATGTAACACTTCGATCTTGTTTAGATAAAATTAATGGCCGAATTCCATAACGTGTAACATTAGCGAAACTAAAGTCACTAAAACCTAAATGATAATAAATAAAGTTATTTTAATATAAATTAAATATACTAATAGAAAAATATACAGAAAAAAAATTATGTGTTCTTTTAATTTTTAAAATATAACTTTATTCTACACACACGTTGGGTTATTTTCACTACTAGTTTTGAGAGGTGCAGTCCCTCACATCAACAGGTGATAACTAAACTAAATGCAGTGTTGTAGTTTATTCGGGCAATGGGGCGGGGCTCGAAAAGAGGGGGGAGATTTCGGTCGTTAACGAGAATAAGGACAGTGAAGGCAAAGTGTTAGGGAATGTTATGTTGTTAATTAATGTTTTTTCCGAATTAATTTTTTTTTGTATTTCAACGGTTTCCAAATTATTAATTATTAATCCTTTTTAAAATACCGAGTGGAGAAGTTTTAGTCTATGACTGTCGAAAGAGTGATTTGTTTCAATAAGAAATTCCGAGAAGTTGTTATTTTATTTATTCTTGTACTCAGATTTTTTGCTGTTTAAGCTATATATTTTTTATCGCAATCTCCACTAGTTATTTATTATATTCCGCCTTTTTATAAATTAATTTTTATTTTTGAATTAAGTAGAATTTTGCCGATGTTATTATTGGTTTAAAACGCGGGTTTTGTACGCAAAGGGAAATTATTAGTAATTTTATAGGAATTTGGACCAGTATACAATATGTACAGTATACAGTATTTTTGGTAAAGTTAGTTTTATATAGCACAAATATGTTTCCGAGAGTTTTTTATTAATTTTTGATTTTAGAATTTTATCAATTAAGTACACACAATAACTCTCAAAACTAGTGATGAAAATAACCCAACTTACGTGCGGTACAAAGTTTTGTTTTGAAAATGAAAATAGTTAAGTTACGGCACAAAGTAACCGCCGTGTCAATTGATGAAATAAATGTAAATTAATTTTAATTATTTCAGTTTATTGTCGCTTTCGATTATCAATAAGATGATTGATTTTGTTTTAAACTTCGGTGCACAACAATCGTGAATATTGCAAGTCGGTCGATTTTGCTTCTCCAGATATATTTTATTCTGAATAAACGAAGGCAATTCGTTTTGCCTGTATATGAATAATCGATTCCGCAAACTTGAGTTCTCGGGTACCAAAAACAATCCCAGTCATGGCGTCGGAATCTGCTATCATAGAGTACAGCACGTTTTTCATTTCAGTATGAAATTGAAGAACACAAACACGAATAAAATTGTCTACGTAGTAGTGGAACTCTGTTTACTTTTTCAACTTTCAGGTTGAATTCTAAATTTATTATGATGACCATTTTAAGAGGAATTTTACTCTCGAATAAAAAAATATTTTGGGGACTTTTTAAGTTGAATATTATTAGCGAAATAATTTATTGTTGTAATATTTAATGTAGAATTTTTGACTACTCTATTCACGTTGGTATAATTAACATTTTAATTAAATTAATTGACTGCCCTTGACTACAAATACATTTTTATTGACTACCCTCATAGTTTGGGACATATATTTATATACAAATACATTTTTATTGACTACCCTCATAGTTTGGGACATATATTTATTCATATTTAAATTAAATTAAAAAGTAAATTCATATTTATTCTTGAACGAAAAAAATACATTGTACCTTCCCCCCTTCTATGCCCTTACCGGCCTCGATTGGCGACCTCGAGCCAGTGCAGTTATACGTGTTCGGAAAGAATTATAATATTATACTAATTTGAGACTTCGCGTCCTATACTGTGTCGGAATCTTTTACAAAATAGTGAATAAACATACAGTCCTCATTTTGGAGATGTCTGCAGAATCCGGATTATGGTGAGTGCCTATTCCTTCCGTATCCATAACGTTTCACATTCATTAATTGTAATTTCTGCACATGTACTGGTCCACTGCGTTATGTAGTCAGCGGTTACGGGAAGCACGATTCATCAGTTAGATTACCCTTCAAGATACATCTTCATCTTGTCAAAATTCTTGTCGGGTTTGATAAATCCCTAATATAATTTTTTATTCTCTAATTAGTTAAGAATGTGGCCGGCCTCGGGTGCCGGTCAAATCCAGAAAGGCAGACTCAATACTCAGCCAGAAATACTCGACAAACTCCCGATCACTATTGCCTCTACAACTCCTGGCACGTCTCAGCCTTCTCAAAAGTTGTCCTCAATTCTCGACAAACTACGAATATAATAACAGTAACCGCAATACGTCTCAGTACGATCAAATAAATAAATACAAATATGTATCAAGTTAATTATTTAAAAAGTATTTAAAGAAAGCGCGGGGCTCGATGTGAAGTTTCTAGCCCCATGGAAGGTAAAATGAGATTTGTTGTTTGATTTATGAATTACAAAATGTATGTTTAATAGAAGTCTTGTAATTCGATATTCTTCCATGTCGTATAAAAGCGAGAGAGAATCTCGTCGGCATATAGTTATTGTTTTATGTCTAAGATCTTCAAAGTGTAGAACAGTGGAGTAGATGTAGTTTGAAGACTACTCATAGGTAGTTAATTCAATTTCAATGTGTATCTAATGCGTGTTTTACGCGATAATGAGTCCGTGTTTCAGTGTTTTTTTATACCAACTAATATTTGGTCTCGGTGGTTCATTTTGCCTGACCGGGTCGCGAGAATTCGTAGTTCTCTCCGGAAGATAATATTAACACGGCAGGAAGGATTAACTCATCAACAGGATGAAGGCACTTCACTAAGATATTTTTATCCACTTAATTGTGTTCAGAAGCGGATGACGTACGGGGGGATACGTGCCGTATGGTGAACGGCCTGTAAGCCGATAATTGCGTATCGATGATGGGCAGCATTTTTGCACTCCATTTAAAGCTCCAGCGGAAGGGAAAACTGTGTCTCATTGTACTTGTCTTTTTATTGATAAAAGAAGCGTTAATTCTTTAAAGACGGTCACTGACATGACGGCCCGTATTCAAACAGTAGGTATTCATGGTGTAAAGAGAATATATATATTTGCACATTAAAAAGTGTATATTGTAGTACCTATACGAGATATTGAAAAAAATATTTTAAACATTGAAAAGAATTTTTAACAACTTATTATCAATGCATAGTTTTCAGCATGGGGCACGTACGCGGAACGATTTTCATACATATCTATAGAAGGAATTGGTTAAAGTTTGAGAGTTATTATAAAATAAATCGCCTTAAATTATTGTTAATATCTAAATTACAAAGTGCATTTTATACATTTCTGTGTGCAAATCAATTATTTGTGTGATTTAATTGTTCAACGTTTTAACTTTAATTAGATATGATCACTTTTAATGTAAGATAATTTAATTTATTTGTAATACGGTTACAAAACGTGAAAACATTTTTTTTTGTATTATTTTTTAAATTGATATTGAATTTATAATTACAACCCGCGTGGTGATCGGTGATATAAGGTTTGTACTGCAGTGCGGACGGTAGGTTTGTAGTACTGTTTGCTGTCGGTTCTAGTCGGATCAGGTTATAGATATAAAAGGGATAATACAGAAGTTGTTCTACAGTAATTAAGTTAATACAGACTACAAATTACGAGCACGAGCTGTTTCCTCTAATTTGTTTATTGCCTGCGCGGACCGTTCGCTCGCCCGAGCGGTAAAATGTATACTGAATGCATAATGCGAGCAAATATCTATTTTTTGCCTGTGACGTGCGTGTGTGTTGTAGCGAGCGGGCATACGGTCAATATATGACAAACAGATCAGCAACCTAATTAATAAATCGTTCAGCCTTCAGTGTGTGTAACGCGTGGAGAAATAAAACGGCGCGGTGAATGTTTAGCGTATTCCATATAAGCGAAGAATAATTACGAGATTGGAATAAAATCAATGACCGTGTATCTCAAAAAGAGTTTAAAACAGAAGTAGGACACCAGCATTCTATTTATACATAATATATTTTCAATTTTTTGTATAATTTGATTGATTTATTTTTGTTTTAAGCATTTTTTTTACATTGTACCTATTTAATAATGTTTTAGATTATAGTATATATCTAATAAATATTTATCTTAATAAATAAACTTCTGATTTGAAAGATTATTATTATTATAATTATTATTACTAACTCCGTTAGCGGGTGAGATAAAGTATTTATTAAACTGTATCTTCTTTATATCTACTTTAAAAAAAAGTATGAATAAAGGTTTGAAACGTATGTTGTGTTATGTCATACAAGTGGAATCATTTTTAGACGTGAGCGGCCGTCTGCCTAGTTACAAATACGTAATATGTACAAGAATCAATAAAAAAAATATTTTATAGTGAAAGACCTATATTTTCTAACTAAACCTTATCCTCTAATTGGAGATGCGTTTTCTCGTGTTATCGGCATATTAGGCATTAGTGAAAGTTTGAATTCCACCGAAAACTGCACATTTTGATCGCGCCTATTAAAGGGAAAATATTTACACTGTGTAGTATAATGCATAATTTCACTCAAGCTGTACGGGAGACTGTCTTCCACGGATCACGCGAGGGTAAGTCATCAGTCACCAGTTACAGTTACCAGTCACAGTCACCAGTCACAGTCACCAGTCACAGTCACCAGTCACAGTCACCAGTCACAGTCACCAGTCACAGTCACCAGTCACAGTCACCAGTCACAGTCACCAGTCACAGTCACCAGTCACAGTCACCAGTCACAGTCACCAGTCACCAGTCACAGTCACCAGTCACAGTCACCAGTCACAGTCACCAGTCACAGTCACCAGTCACAGTCACCAGTCACAGTCACCAGTCACAGTCACCAGTCACAGTCACCAGTCACAGTCACCAGTCACAGTCACCAGTCACAGTCACCAGTCACAGTCACCAGTCACAGTCACCAGTCACAGTCACCAGTCACAGTCACCAGTCACAGTCACCAGTCACAGTCACCAGTCACAGTCACCAGTCAAGTCACCAGTCACCAGTTATAACGTAAACGTTATTCCAGTTTGAATATAAACCATATATATTCCAGAGGCGTAGCGAGAAATTGCCCCCGGGCAACCGAGCAAAACCGGTGTAAAACGGGTGTAAATTATTGATATAAAAAATACATTCACCGTTTATTTTGTTCATTCGATCATTTGGTATCAAAACCATCTTTGCTCACTAACGCGGAAAAACTCTATAGTAGAAAATTTGTGAGGTAGACGGGGTAACTAATGAAGTGATTACTTGTTAACCCTCGGCAGCATTGATTTGATTTCGTAGATCTCTTGTAAACTAGTTATACTTAAAAATTATAATCATTACATATTTGACATAATTATAGCCGTGAAATAATAAAATATTCATTATCATTGTAATAAAATTATAAAATAAACTTTGTTTTTAACCATGTGAGTTTTACATGAAAAGACAACCTGTTTCGAAAAAAAAAAACATTACATTACAAAAAAGAAACTAACATAAACTAATACTCATTATCTTTTGTTTCAAAAATTGATTGAAAAAAATGTTTTAAAAATAAAAGAACCGGTCAGTTTTCTGAACCGATAAAACCAGGTTCGGAAACATCATCGGGCTTCAAGTTAGAAAGTATCGCGATCTGTTCTCTATTTTTCTCAAGTATTATTTTTTAATTTTTAACTTTATTTAATACAAAAAGTTTACTAACATATTAATAAATATTTTCTTCGCCAAATATATACCGAACTGAATAAGTTGACATTTAGATACCTGCGTGTTTTTGTTTAATAATATGATTATTTTTTTCTACATTTAATTTGTAATAAAAAATACAAATCTAATATACAATACATATTAATATTTAATTTGACACTGCTGGATACCTAGATTTTCTACTAAGTAACATAGGTAGGTAGGTATATACTGATACTGACAGCTTTGTGAGCAGCTTAATATGGAGAAAAAACTATTTCTTTATTTAGACTTTATTGACGTATATATTTTTGTTGTAACAGAGGTGAATATATAATATTATAATATAATACGATAAACATAACATATAATTATATTGCAATTAAATACTCGTAGTTTTTTGTATGGGATGGAGTAGACTACCTCAGATATATACAGCGTTGTCCTGGCTACTTTGCTAGACCGAAGTCTGTGTTAAAGTAGCCAGTTTTTTCGTGCTGTGATGGTGTAATTCAATAAAGATTTGACAGAAATAAAAATAGAGATAAAAAAAAAGATTTTTTTAAAAATAAAAATGTAGTGGGAGTGTTGTAGAACTAGTGAATTATTAGTGTAGGCACTGTATAATGATTATGTTAGAATGTTGGATAGCCATGCTTCTGATTGCTCTCTACCCGATTTGTATGAAACTAGTGAATATGAATAATGAACAAATATAGTAATATATATAATATTATACATAATATGGGTATACATTTCAATGGAAATATGTATGTATAGAAATGTTGCGCAAAAGGTCAGTAAATATATGAAAATATTGCGCAATTATAAAAAATAATATCGGTATTATATCCTACAGTAATTATAGGCTATTTGTTTCTGAACTGAGGTTGGACCACAATGGCAGCTCGAGCTGTTCGGCAGCGCTGCGCCACTTCTCCGCGCGTTGCGACGCGCGTTTGTAAGGTTCAAAACGTTGTCGCCAGGGCGATTCTCGGGAAATCGGTTATTCCTCGGCTATTGTGCCTCCGCGAGTCAACAGACTGAACACTACGTGCCGAGTTCGCTTCCTCTCGGAATATTTCCGTCACGTACTTCGCTATGTGTGTTTCCTCATAAACGGCCGCCCGTCTCATTTGACGGCGTAACGGTCGGCCATCGCTATTCAGTGAACGGTGAAACGATTTTTTTGCTGCTTTTCAAGCAATTAAAGCCTGCATCACCATCGGATCGCTGGTGCGCGCGATGAGTGCACTTTTATGGAGCATTTCATCTTAATCTACGAACGCAAGTTATATTCCTGCGCATCTAAATATCACATAGATAGAACGCTACCGAAATGTTTTGGATTTTTTATAATCATACAACATCATACGCACAGTTGTCAGTTCATGTAGGCATCTTAACTCACTGAATCTTATCTCACTGAATTCAAGTACAGGGTGAATATTATATTGCAGGCCGATATTATTTTTAAATAATTAGAAAATGAAACATAATTGTTTAATTTAGTTTTCATTTATCGATTATATGGTTTATTACAATTATGCATGAAATATGACATCGGCCAAGTGGCCGCTTCTAGCAGCGGCACAAATGCGTACTCTTTTTTTTATCATATTTGTCATATCATTCTTGCATACTTCGCGTGTTATTTCAGCAATTTAATTTCGAATATTACAATTATATTTCGAATACAGGCCTAAAACAAGCTTTCCTAGTCGGGCAATGCATTTTAAAATCTGCGTAAAATATATGTAACCGACTGTCTTTTTTTAGCTGTGCAATACTTATATATTATTTGTGTCTATATAAATAAGAAAATTGTTCTGTAGGATCGGAATTGTTGTTGGCTTATTGGCGTAGACCTTTCCTTTTAAGTACCCCCATAGAAAATAGTCGGGAGCCGTCAAATCAGGTGATCGAGGAGGCCACTCGATATCACTACTTTTTGACATTATGTTGGGAAAAATTTCTCACAAAATTTCACGCGTAGCTCGGGCAATGTGTGAGGTAGCACCGTCCTGTTGAAACCGCATGTGTTGCAGACCCAATTCGGCTACCAAGAAGTTTTCCAACATGTGACAGCATTACCTCTTGCATCTTGAAAGAAACAGGCACATACACCACATGGCGCATCATACAGTAACTCTGCATGGGTGTAATGGTCGTTGGAGTATAAATTGAGGATTTTGAGTGCCCCAATAATGGCTGTTTTGTTTAGTAACAAAACCCGCCAAGTCGAAATGAGCTCCGTCGCTCATAATGATTTTTTTCCTAAAGTCGAGATCATCAATATTGAGCTGCAGAACATGTGCTGTTGCATGTTCTTGAGAGGTTAGATGCTCCATACGGTACGCAGCAAGCATTATGGAAAATAAGTTGTAAACATAAGACATTCGACGCAAAATATCTAGCATTAAACAAAATCCCAGCAACAATATTGCACGTTCATACTTCTTATTATATTGCATTGAACAATTATTCATCTCTCTTAAATAATCGAACCTTGCCGCTAATGGGATAATTAAAATCTTGGCACAACAATGAAGTTTCAGGCTTGAAGGGTACTAGTACACGGACTAGAAGGGTACTAGTGCACGGACTAGAAGGGTACTAGTGCACGGACTTGAAGGGTACTAGTGCACGGACTTGAAGGGTACTAGTGCACGGACTTGAAGGGTACTAGTGCACGGACGAAATTTTGGTCTCGAATTTCGGAAATTTTGCGGGATCAGTTAAGTCAACAATCATCATACAAAATACAACCGATGACATATCACGCTTCTTAGCACTGATTCTGTACTATCCTTTGCGGAAGTTTCAAGATTTCATCACAAACAACTAGTGCATTGATTTCAAGACGTTGTATAAGCTTTTAGAAGATAGCATTTTTCAAAAGTTTCCTGAACCTCTTTGGCAAATTTGATGTGTCTCTATTTGCTTATTGCTATATATTTTTATATACTGGTATAATCCGTTCCTAATATCAATCCGGTTCCTCGACTACTGCTCTCAATAGTCCTGTTCATCAGAAGTTCATTAATTAACGAGTTCCTACTCTCTTCGCTTTATTACATAAACCGAACATTCATTCCAGTCTTCAGAAGTCTCTCGTAGAATAGTACAGCCTGTGCGAGTCTGAAAGGCTCGACTCTCCTCCGTGTGATGAGGTAAACTGAGTATTGTTGCTACGAATTATATTCATGGAACGGAAAAAAATTGATTATACCTAAAATTAAAGCAAAAATAGGTCATGCGATTTTACTCACATCCTTTCTAAGCAACGGAAGGGGTAACGTAACCTAAACATTTACGACAATGTGGCTTATTAATTTTTAAAAATATATTTTTAAACATTAATTAATTAATTTAATTTAAATATTTTTTAACTTAACTCGGGGATGCTTCGCTGAACGGAAATGATACGAGAGAGCTATTTTTATAACGGTTCCGGGAAAAGACTCCCAGTCTTTCGTCCTCCGTCTAAAATAAATGTTGGCATTAGATTTGAAACTATTGCTCGAAATGTAGACATGACAAGCACGGACAATTATTATTCGGTTCTTATCCTATTCTTTTGTTTACAGTCCAATTCTGCCCCGTTCTCAATTTTTACACCCTTCTGTGTATTAAAATACTCTCCGTGATGAGATTCTTAATTTAATATGTGTATGTGTATGTGTATACATGTATTATATTATTACCGCTACGTTTGACAAACTTATAAACTGGCCTACTAATGTTAATCACACACGTGTAACTTAGACCATATGTTGAACCTTTAGTTTCATTAATAAATTCATTCTAATATAACAACAACAAATTGTATTATAAATATTATAATAATTCCATCATTACATTACAGCTTGATGATAATTAGACGAGTTTACACCCGGTCGGGCAGCCCAGCAACACACTTTTACATCGAATATAAATCATATTTAAGTAGATATGATTATTACATCTCAATATTGTAATTATGTGCAAATTAAAATAAACGCGGTACGTGTATGATACGAGTACAAGCAATCGTAACATTCATACACAGTAGGTATGGTACAGGATAATCAGCAGTCCAGTGTTTTCGTGAAAATAGAAGTATCGTGTCTTCATACTTATTACTTAGTACGATCATTTTTTCTTTTTATTGAATTTATATATAATACATTTTTATTAAGGAAAACACATTCTTATTGTGAAGTTGTAATTATTCAGAACATAGGTCTGTGATATTTTAAATACTAAATTAATGTATTAATTATAAATATATACATATAAAATCAATTTTGTCGAAAAATATTGTTTTAGCGTCACCGGGATTCGAACCTGGATCTTCATTTCATATCACAGACCTATGTTCTGAATAATTACAACTTCACAATAAGAATGTGTTTTCCTTAATAATATATGTTGTATCAACGTGTCCAAAATTTAATAAAAATGAATTGATAATTCTGACGTCTGCAAATCGGTTTACTCAAAGGTATTTGAGATTCTGTAAAAATAATGTAGATGGCTTTCAAATAATGGAACGACAGGTGTATTAATTTGAAAAAATGTAACATATAGTTTCGAAAATTTTTCAAGAAAAATACTGGCGTTATAGCACAAAGGTAGTGCACTTCCCCGGATTGGAAATGAAGATCCAGGTTCGAATCCCGGTGACGCTAAAACAATATTTTTCGACAAAATTGATTTTATATGTATATATTTATAATTAATACATTAATTTAGTATTTATAATACATTTATTCTTACTCACGTTTTACACGAATTAATATGTTAATGCTAATGGCTCATGTCCATGGGCGAGATTTTTTATGAAAATCTGGAGACAATCTTTGAGGTAGAGGCTATGCTCTCATGGGATTCTTCGGAGACGACTATCGACTTTCCTAGTCCATCATGTAGACTGCAAGTCTCGGAGATTCACCGTATTTTTTGGACGTCACCGTATTTGGGAAAATTTGAATTTAAGCAATTTAAACGTAATAAATGTTTGTTATATAATATTCGTACCTTTTATTGTCTAACTTTACTGAATAAATAGTTGTAGATATCTACGGTTCTAAGTGACGTTCCTGCTCAAGTATTAGTTTGTGTTCGTGTTTTTTTCTACTAATCTCAAGTTGGTCTTTGAGTTTATCTCCAGATAATAATCGATTTAAATCTATGAAAAATAACTGATATTATATCTTCAGGTTGATTTGACACGTTGTAAAAATTTTTGTTGGTCAATTTATTCTACAGTTTGTTGTCAGACTCGGCGCAACTTTATTGAGTTATGAGATCTTGATCCGAGCGGCGCGGATCTCAGTCGGAAGTCGAGACGAGTCAGGTTCTCCTGAGTTCCGTCTTCCATCTCTTCCATACTGGTTTTTCAATAGTACCTTCGATGATTCAATCCATCCTTATTTGTTTAACCGCATTATTTGTCAACGCGACCAAACGCGCAGATTCGAATGTTTTCTACTTAACGCGTTAATTTTGTTTCAAGAATGTTGTGCATTCTTTGCCATATTTATGAAACTTTTACAGTTTGTATAATATAATAAACACTTCATCGTAAAAATCTGTTCTTTCTTCGATTTATCAACTAACTTTGTGATTTTGATAAACGAGGCTTTTTGTATGGATTTTGTTTGTACCGATGTCATCTACGCTTTTGGTTTAAATCAAAGCGTTTTTGTGCGGGGGGTCAAATGTGTGAAAATCAAGCCATTGCAGTGAGTATGTTTGACAGGAACTGAAAGGTATCGAAAGGAAAGTGAACGGCGTTTTGAATGAAATTATATCTAACGGGAACTCGTTAACCGAGGCGAGACAGTGGAGTCCTGATCTATGGAAGTGAGGCCTAGTGCTGGCTGAAGAGGAACGAAAATATACTGAATGCAGTGGAAATGAGATCGCTTAGGCATATATGCGAAAACGGCGGATCCATTAACGACAGAGTTAAGAATAAAGAAATAATGTAAAGCTGATCTTAGTATAGTAAATAAGATGAAGAAAGGACCACTTAAGTGGTTTGGTAATATGGATCGGATGATGGTCCTGTTAGAAGCCTCAATAACCAGCGAGATTGTATGAGAAGATGTATGAATGTGGATGAGGCGAGAATTGTGTCAGAACAGAAGAGTGCGGCGCTCTACCCTCTGCCTACCTCCGTAGGGAAAGGGCGTGATGATAAGTAAGTAATTAAGTAGAAAGAAGGTATTATACATTACTTAAATTACGCATCAAAAGAGAGGTTTCTTCGTGTTGAAAAATATTTTTTTCATAATTTTGCAATATATTTTCATTGTGCCGATTGATCGAGTGTTAACTTGATACCGAACGGACCCGCCCGTGATGTCACGCTAATAAATAGCTCTAAAAGATGGATTCGCTCTACCTATGTACATTACATCGTTAAATTATAAACGCCGAGACAGACATCCGTGTGAACGCGAGCCACTTGTGTATTGTGAATGTCAAATTATATCTATATGCGTAGATATAATTTGACATTCAAGTTATAGTCATGAACTGATGCATTAATCAAGCGTCCAATGCCGGACTTTTTTGTCTGTAAAGAACAAGATGGATAAAGGAGTGGTTCGCGTCGCTGGGGCCCGGTGCCTATCGCTATCGCAAATATACTTTGTACGTTTATCTATTCACAACACACAACATATTAATCTATCTCTTTATTCATCGCTTTCATTGTGCACGGATACATAAATACACTCCACCATCAGCTTTTTTTTAAAATAAAAATAAATCGCTTTGAGATGTCGTGTAGGGAAGAGGAAGGATGCTGGAACGATGAGTGTGAGAGTGCTGCTTAGTAAAGATGGTGGAGTTTGGGAAAGGTGATACTATCCACTATCTACCTGGTTATATCGATCTGTAACAAGCTAAGCAATTGAAGGACTTACTAGATTAAGATGCTCGTTACAATAAATAAATTCATAGATATTTAGCATTTTAATAAAACTTATTTTTAGGGACATACATACCTTATACACGACTCCATTTTAAAATTGTATAATATTTATTTATCTTTCATTTAATTGGTATTTTAAACGCGGAATAAATTAAATGTAAATCTGTCCATATAAATATCGGTTGGTGTAAAAGATCACTATATTGTTGTCAACAAATGTTTGATGTAAAAATCTATTTTTTGTACCGACATAAAATCGTAACGTAACGAAAATACTAGTCTGATGTCGATCCCGATTAGTTTCTGATCAATTTAATTCTCCCGTCTGCAGCCGCTCCGCCTCGCTTCTGCCGCCTCGGCCACGGACGCCGAGTAGCCACCATAATAAGTGTAAAACGTTGCATCGGCTGCAGCGTCGCTTTTCGCTTATTATTTTTTGATTTTATTTTAGTTTTGATTTTTTCTTTATCAGATGATGCTGTGACTTTGATCATTATTGGATCATTATTGGAATATGAATTATTTATTTTGATGCCAAATGACGACCAAAAGCGAGCAAAGTTTCAAACAATCTAGTAAAATTGCTTATATGAGGGAAGTGCGACATATTTTAGTGATCGTTTTTGAATGTGATTAATTAAAAAGAAAAAAGGAACTCTCCGCAAATCACTAATTGAAATAGTTTCCATTCATAAATATGTTGGGCACCACACCGACCGCTGAGCAGATGCACTTCCCCCACAGCGTAGAATGAATGGGGAATGAATCTGGTCTTATAAATAGTAATTCGCGGAAATAATTACAAAACTAGTAGTCAACTACAAAACTCCAAATCAACATAAATGTAATTCCCTAATATCAGCGTCCTAGCACCAAAAATGATCGAGATATCGGAGAGATTGAAAAGGCATACACGACTCGCAAATTGACATTAAACAACAATCAACCGAGCAAACTAATGTTTGGATTTGCGCCGTCGTTGGACTTTCTCTGTCAATATTGATTTATTACATTTCATAATAGATTGCGGACTGGAATCTAATTTTAAATCAGAGACGTTGACGAACTTCCCCCCGCAGATGCACTTACCCTGACTCACCTTACTCAAATGTTTATAACCTATATGAGTATTTCGTCAATGATTAACTCTGGCTGGGCTGCATCTTCCGTTATCGTGTACGAATAAAAGCTGCAAAGCCATCAAAGTCTTGTTTTCTTCTTTTTCGAGTACTATCCGTTAACCTTTTAACTGCCAACTCTATTTGAAATGGAATACACCGCACGGGGTAAGATTTGGCTTTAAGGGTCTCGACTTATCTATCAAAAGCTGGAACTTATCGTCCACAGATAGAAAAATAATTTAAAAATATGACTTTAATCCCTGCAAGTTTGCAAGGTCAAAAAGTGCGCGTTAACACGCTAATAGCTTAGCGTGAAATACAAAGTTGGGCGTGTCAATGCGCTCGTGGCTTTTTTCCCATTCATTTTCAGTGGCGATAAATCGACGTTTATTTTTAAAACAACATTCCTTTAAAGCTTGCAACAATATAAAAATCCTTAAAGTAACCAAAGCACCAGAAACTACAAGTATTAATACTACATTTCACTTACATGTAAGCCTGTTGGCCTCTTCCTACCTCGCTAGGTACATATAAAGTACCTGTTCTGAGGTGTTTGGTCGGATGTTCTGTCGCGATCGTGTCGGCTATTCGGGCTCGCTGCTCGGAACAGAAATTCAGACATCTGGCCGAATCCTCTTTCTTCATCTCATTATTATAGTATCATTCCTTACTTTATCTCAGTTGTCCAGTTTATTTTAAGCACGCGTTTGTAGTCATACATTTCGAGTACATTTGAGTCCAACTTTTCACCAAATAGCAGGACACAAGAAAACATAACATACCACTCGAAGTACTAGATCGAGGTCGTGTTTTTCATTTTTATGAAGAGAGTCCTGACTTTTTCTCTTGAAACGTAGGGAATGAAAAAACACTTGTATATGTTAAATTGAATTGAATTATTTTAATTTTCACAACAAAACTTTGTACTTCTTGGGTTATTTCATTACTAGTTTCAAGAGGTGGAGTCCCTCGAAGACGAGTTGAAGTTTTGTTGTGAAAATGAAAATAATCACGTTGCAAATAAACTAACTGCCTAACATGGCATACATGATATTTATTGAATTATTTTCAATCCTGGGACGTCTAACATCGACCGAGCCATGGATCTTTAGTAATTTTATGAAATAGTCGAATGATTAACATTCTCTCTAGCGAGAGCTTCGATTATCACGCGGCACTCGGATGTAACGACAGTGCAGAGTGGAGTGCAAGGCACCGAGCGCGTGACTTATCCAAATGCTGCCAATACCCGATTATACCTAACTCGGAATACTGTAAGCGGGCGCGCGCAATCTGGGTTCGATTCCGCTGTCGCACTGTTATTATTCTTGTTATTATCCTGAAGCCCTCTGGTGCGAGGCAGAGTCGCATAATCTAGATTCCTCGCACGAGCGAGCGGCTACTTTGTGGCGATCATTTTAATATCATCTCTTTTCTGATGCCGAGACTCCCTTCTCTTTTTTCTCTTCCGGGAAGCTGTACAGTTAGACGAACACTTTATTAATCCGCTAGATGAGGTTTTATTTCACGGAGAAGCGGATCTCGCGGCACACATTTCGAATCGATCATTATATTGGTCACAGTCGATCGAACGGTAAGTCATTTGATTAGTGTTGCAATTGCGTATTTTGTAATATTTAAAAAAAACTTCAATAATTTACTCCGCACTACGCGCAACGTGTTTTGTACATCGTTATCAGAAATATGAACTTGAGAGAATTCAAACACTTCTTAGTGAGATCCCAGTGCGGACACTTCTTCTTCCTTGTTAAAGAATTGCATTCTTATCGGCACAACGCTCTGTCCTGGACTACATCCAGCAGTCATCTGTTGGTACCAGCATTTGCCTTATTCATTATATTGCGAATGTATTTTATTTGATTTTGTCATCTGCTCTCAATATTTTTTTTAGTTTTGCATTGTGACTAAGAATGTGCCCTATCCACTGGCCCCTTGGATTCTTGATAGATCGGGTAGTCTAGTGAGAACCTCCCGCCGTGCTCTCTCCTCCTCACTCGTAACGCTCTCGCTCCAGCTCACACACTCTATTCTTCTTCAGCACTACATCCAATCTATTTTTCTCTTTATGGTTAATCCGGTTTCGCTTCCGTAAAAAGTTAAGTAATTACGATATTTATTATAGTATTTTTCGAATGCTATTTTAGAGAGAATTATTACATTTTTTTTGGTATGTATATATATTTTCATTATGATAAATTTAATTAATTCAAAACAATATTGACAAAACCACAATTTTTCACATGAATAAATCAATGGCGATTTTTCATTTATACCATTTTGCAGCATATTTCGTACCAGTATTGGAAATATTGTTGAGGTAAGTCGATTTATTAATTAATACTCACCCTAAGCGGAATACTGTTTCCCCTCACGCTGCACTGCCTTGACTGACGTCACGTTACGGCTGTCGTAGTGAGGCTTCGGTATTAACTGCACGTAACGCCGCGAAGGGGTGGAGCGGCCTCGCTCCCCGCTGCAACTCCCCAGAGGAGTTAGCCGTTCGCGATGTCGGTAGCTGCAGCTGTATGGCTTGGAGCCCGCAACGCGCGAGTCGAGTGTGTTAGTCTGTTAGCGCCGGCCATAATAACGTTCGTAACACAAATACAGACACTAATTGTTACCTAGAGTTTAATATTAAACAGGACGGAGCGATGTGATAGAGAAGTGCGCATTAAGCCAATAGAGTCCTCTACGAACAATTTAATTATGAACAACGAAGCGGTTTCAGGGTCACAGGTTTTGTCAGTTTTATGTATGTATTTTTAAAATTTTAGTTTTTAGAAAACTAACGATGTTTTCCTCGTGTATATGTACGTACACTCAGTTTTTGTGCATTATTATTGATTTAATATTTGAAATAATCACGTGAAATTAATTTTATTCTGAGTTCTCTCTGTGGAAACATTTATTTCAGATCCGCTTACACTTATTTGTCCTCCTGTCCTGTGGATCCGCGGGAGGGAGGAAGGGTGGGAGAGAGGGAGAGAGCGAGGAAGGAAAAGAGGGTAGACAAGGATCCTGAGGGAAGAAGACGTGGGCGAGTGCAACCATAAAAGAATTGAGATTTAATAGCCCAAATATTTGTTTTATAATTATAATCTTTAAAAAATTTGATAAATATGAAGAAATAATGGCCTTCGAAAAAATCGTTTATTTGAGTAATAAACTGCTATAATTTGACTTAGTTGAATCCCACCTAGCAAGCATGGCCGATTTAAAACCCTTACTGATGAATGTTGTATGAAAAGTAAATCTACAACTTGGGTAATATTTATTAAAATCAAAATTTCAGGCTATGCTTTTGAGATACAGCGAGATTTAATAACGATCTTTTACGTTAAATCAAAACAAATACGTACAGTAGAAATAATTTTTATGTTTCCAGACGCTATCGATCGACCGCGTCAACAAACACGCAACATTTACATTTTCGAGATGGGATGTCATTTTAATATTCAATATTTAAAGAAAATAAGTTAATTATAACTTTTCACATCGACATGTGTAATCTAAATAAGATTAACTTAACAAATGGTATACGTTTTAAATTATATTCATTGTAAGGCCGAGTACCCTATTACTGAAAGTCAGTGTTAATTCCGTGACAGAGTATGCGGAGAAGGGTAGGCCTATAGACGAACTAAATTGCTGATGATTCGGAACGGTAAGGAGGAACACCAAGAAATACTGTTTATAGTAAACCGGTCCGATTTCTATTATTTTTTAATTCGTATGATAATTTCAAGACATTAGAACCATATTCGGATGAAGCCAAAAGTATTCTTAAAAATAACCTGAAACTATAAATATAACTTCGTTATTTTAACATTACTTGAAATATATATAAATAAATTAATGGTTAAAAATACCATTTACTGAAAAAGGTTGGATGGAGGCTCTGCTCGATAGCGATAATAATTACACTAGCGGATAGCCAAGAAGATTTTCCCCACCACTATATTATATATGTATTTTTTTTACATCTTCTTCATCAACGGCCCTTTAACCCAAATCGAGTCATGGCCTCCTCAATTTTATTTTACATGCCGCATTTATTTATACTTATTTTAACAAAAACATTTTTAAGATATTTAAAATTCTTCCCAAATTTGAACCAATCGATAATGTCATACCGTGTACTGTACCACTAGATCGAGCAAGGTTCGGAATAAACTGTGATTAATTATATATTAAGTTAATTATAATATCAGCTTTGGGGTGAAGAGACCGAAAGGCCGCGAGAGAGGGAGAAGATAAGAATCTGTGCCCTAATGAGCTTTACAATCTGCCATCGAGCGAGATGAGCTTCCTAATATGCAAGTCTGGCGCTGCCAGCTTCTGCAGCTCTTCCGAGTAAGAAGGGATTAGAGAGGAATTAATTCCTTTCAGCTTAATACCACCATCGTATTTATAACAATATACATTTCTTGTGCTTATATTTCAATAAATGTAGTTTTACTTTTAAAATTAGCGATGTTAACTGTGTGGTTAAAATTCATATTTATTTATTTATTATCTTTGTTTTATTAACCACTTAATTGAGTTTAAATAAATGTTGTTTTTTTTTTTTTTTAAATAGATTCTGGTAAAGAAACAATAATATATGTTTTTAGTTAGTTATGACATCCTGAAGAAGAAAATGGTATTTTTCGAAACCGGTAGATCTATTTAAACTCAATTAAGTGGTTAATAAAACAAAGATAATAAATAAAAAAATGTATAAAGCGTATTTATAGATATGTACTATATTAGTCTATTTTCTTATTTAAAGACAAAAAAATTTGAACAAATAATAAAGATACCGGTATAAAAAATTAGCACAGCTATTATTTTAAAGCATTGTATGCCAAACTATTTTTCGTGCAAATAATTTCTACTCGTATCATTCTCTCGCTGTTGTAGCTCTCTTCGTCGGTCTCTTCTGCACCATTCGCTCCACTCCGAAAACTGATGGAAATTAATGTTTATCTTGGCCGTTCTCTTCTTTTTCATAAATTCTCTCACCACATCTACAGTTTTATTTTTAAGGAGAACGCATTATTATTGTGGAGTTGCAGTTTCTCAGAACATAGTTCTGTGCTATTTTAATACAAATTAAATATATCAATTAGAAAGATATACAGATAAAATCAATATTATCAAAAAATATTTTGGTTGCCACCGGGATTCGAACCGGGATCTTTTCCTATCCGAGGGAATGCGCTACCCTTATTTCACGTGAACCGAGTGAGGCTAGGCCAGTGTCTTAAAGACTGCGACGACAATTTTGATGAATAAATAAAAATGTGTATATCCCGTGAAGAGGAAGAAAATCTAAGTATATGAAAATATACTTATAGGGTTAAGCCTCAGTTCAAATGCCGGTGGGCTTTACATTTTTATTTTTAATTACCGTTTCAAGGTTTTGAATCCGTTTTATATTTGAAATATATGAGTGGCTATAAATTGCCAAAGAGTTTTATGTGGAACAAAATTGAAAAAAAACAACGTAATATGGAAAAATATTAGGAAGGAAATTGTGGAACGTGTTCATGACAAGACTGTGCTTGGGAACCGTGCAGGATGCAAGGGAGCTGTAACGTGGAACTACTTTGCAATTTGCTATGAGATAAGATAAAACTAAATACGCCGTAATAATAATACGATCGTCTAATATTTATAATATAAAATTGATAGCTATATGTTATTTTTTAGTAATAGATAATTAGAATACCTTTTGATATTATATATAATTCTATTATAGATTAATTACTGGAATTAGGAAAGGTCTTGTAGAGCATTTGTGCACGCTCACATTATTAGCAATTCTATCATGAAAATCGTATCTTTACACTGCCAATTAGATATTCAATTTGATTTATTTAAAGAATGAAGCAAAAGTGATCTAACGAACTAATTATAGTATAATTTTTTGATAAAAAATGTTCTTTAAAATAAAAATTAGATTTAGATATACAACAGAGACAATATTATTAAAAGTAAATATTAAATGATGTGTTTAATTTATTAATTGACCCTCTTAGAATAATTTGTTTATTTTACGTTCTAAAAAATGCAGTATGCAAAGAATAGTTTCATCTATATTCTACGAATATTTCTGGTGTAAATTATTCATTATTTCCTGTTATAAATTATATTATATATTATATTCCTTCCTGTATCGTTTAAGCATCAAAACCCGTTTAAATATAGTAAGTCTAAAGTGGTTTTCTTCCAATCTAAGCACGAAAGTAATACATTATACACCACATCAGTGGCGTAACTACCGAGAATGTTAATGTACGTGTGAAAATTTGAAGCACTTGCAAAATTACTACAATGTTTGTTTATAAAAAAATATCATTACTAGCTTTAATTTTCCATGCATTTAGAAAGAGTGGTATATTGCAAGTGACACATTTACACAAAATTGTCCCATCACAGGTAGGCAGAGTAGCATTGTACCTTGGGTCTAATGATTTATAACCTCTTCACAGGACAGCGCTCATTCCACATGGAGCCTTTATTATAATAGACTGAAAAATTGACACTTTGTGTTGTATCATTTCACAATATGGTTTACACGGCTACGGCACATATGGATGTGGTATTTTTTAGAACAGATGCAAGATTAAATAAGCTTATTTATCACTTTCGTTGATTTTATTATATTTTTAAAATAAAAAGTGTATAGCAATGTGAATAACAGAAAGAGAAGTGAAAGAAGAAAATCTATTCCAGAATCCTGTAGAGTTAATACTCAATGGGGTGGAAAACAAAAGTGCGATATCCTATCGAATAGTATCATTTTTGTTGAGAACATCAAATACGTCTGTAACTCCATCGCGTAATTTGTCCGATGGGCTTCGGTGGCGCTCGGGAAAGTACAAACCGCTTTAATTAAATAAAGCGTCCGGACTAGTAATTTAATACTTAATTACAAATAAGTTGGAGTAGCGGTTTAAACAGTCACGTGATACTCGGACAGCCGTCCATATTGACTTAATTCGATACCGGCCGTTCCGATTCTCAGACACTACTTCTGTTACGCGCTTTGCAAGAGCCGATGCGAAAGTCGACTTCTTCGTTTTTTGTCTTCAGTCGAGAGCATTATTGAAAGATAATCATTACCTCCTATCATTTATTCAGACGGAGGCTGACAGTTCATCGACTTTCTTTTATATTATCAGCGGAGCAACATTCTATGCAAAATAGCAGTTAGAAATCTAAAACCTTGCGTTCTTTTGTGTCATAAGAAGTAACGTTTCACAATTTGTTTTGGCACTGTCACTTAACATTCTTTCACTAAACTGTGATTCCATTACTGTTCACTTTTGTATATTCTCCATTAATAATATATGTATTATAATTATTTGTCACCATTGTTAGTGTTTAACAGTAATGTGTATCTGCATATCTTAGAAAGTATTCTAGTTGATAGATCATTTACCACACACCACAGTTTACGAGATAATAATTATAAATATTATCAGTGAGACAGCGTGTGAAAGGATAAGCCCGCTTTACAAAGTTGCAGTTAAAAAAATATGATGAAGAAAGAAAAGAGACTCGAAGGAAACAATTTAGAGTCGGCACAGTTAGAGTATCGTTTATTACTCTCACATATCTCACATGTCGGTAAAATGGTGAATTGAGCTTTGGCGAATGGGGGGTCACACGGTCAAATTAAATCACTCGGAAACAATCCAGAGTCGATACCTAAATTAAGCAAATCACACATTAGCGCTGCATCCATACTGCTGCCATCCATAGTGCTGAAGCTGAATTGAATGACGACGTGCACAGGTTAAATAATTTTGGGTTAGTTTTGGAGTGCGGTCGGTTAGTCGCGAGGCGAGAGGGAGGTAGGGTGTTGCTAATTATAATTTGAATAAGATTCGTCGCTCGCAATGTTGTGTCGGTTAATGGTTGGGTAATCTGCGGGACACAGAATATCGGTATCCGTACAGCACGGGTTTACGCATTCATTTAACGTTACTCTTTTTGAATTGTTATTTTGGAGACACTTAAAAGCAAAACTCTACAAAAATGATAAATAGGATTGTGGTTGCACGTAACGAAGAAAAACTCTCTGGAGGGTACGCACAAAAATACGCCAGACTAATGGGACATTTTTTCGAGCATTTCATTTATGTAAAGATATTTTTTTCTTATTTACGGATATATTGAATATTTCTGATTTTAGACCAAATTTTAAATACCATTTTGTTTAGAATTTTATTTTATATCTACATTTTCGTACATTTAAAGTTATGCTTGTTTCATTTAGAACATTCCTAAATTATAACAGATAGCAAAGTGCAAATCTTCTTTTTCTTCTTTTAAATAGGCAATCCAGCCTTCAAGAGTGATTTGTGCCATTAATCAAGTTAAAAACTTTGTTTTATAGAAAAAAGTACAATAATATTGTAGAATAAGAAATACTATATTACAAGTCGTTCAAAAAACTTGCTGTTATACAGATTAAACGTGGCGAGTTAAGAGACAGAAGATGACATAAGTTAACCGGGAGCTGAAAATTATCATTGACGAGACCACTGTGAAAAAAACCTGTGATCCGCAATGGACAGGCAAAAAAGACTCGGTCAAGGGTTTCCTTCTCGGCAAAAAGTGCAAATAGACGTGGTCAAAATTATTTGCGAGGCCATATTTATTAGTTTTTTATTATCCTATCTGACTAACGAAGTGTTTTTTTTTCTGCGCTATGTGATTTTATAGTGATAAATTACATAACTATAAATATATATAAACATATTATGTGTATAAAATGTTTTCTTTTGTAAAATTTTACATCCTTTGATCCATTTAAACCAAATTTTGCGTACTTAATCTTTAGGATCCTGAGCAAAGTATCATCGTACATCGTATGTGCATTTTGCCCCTTCCCTGGCTATCAATTTTGCCCAGTTATATTCTAGGACCCCGAGGAAAATATATTCACCCACCCCACTCTCTTTATTACATTTCGCCTTCTCCCTGCCTGGAACAAATTAAATCTTATTCTTCAGGGTCTGTGAAAAACAATGATAATCCCTTCTCTCCATTCCGTAATCACCTTCATTAATCTCGGGCTAAGCTGAGCGTGGATCGCTATTATCGGAACAAATATTTTATAGACGTCGTTCATAGTAAAAATATAATCACAAAGTTAATTTTGTTAATTTCAAAAGTAGCATGGTAAAAATGTTAGAGCGATAATGTTAAATGTTGCGAGAAAAAATAAAAGAATCGTGCGATAAGGCAGTGCCATTATCCTTGAGAAAAGCAAACGTTTATAAGAGTGGTATGTGGAATATTTTCAGAACTGAATGCAGCTTCTTAATCCAGCTTATGACTTCCTTGTCATCTAATATGTTCTACGCGTGGTATATTTGATACGCTGGTGGTATTATTATGGTGTAATCATGGTCAATCTTTGTTAGATGTCTTCATCTAAATAGAAAAAATATTTATACGCATATTTGGAATATAAATATGGCCGTACCTGTTCGCTACATGTTATGTCGTACTGAAATGTAAAAATGTTGTATTTGTCAATGTACCGCAACATTACAAAATATCAATTAGGTACCGATCAATATTTGTGGTCCATTTAACGTGCACGCTCGCCATAACCGAATCAATGCGGTCGCATTCAGTGCTAACCAGAAAGTACTAAATCACGATCAGTGGAGTTTTTTGGGCAGTTTTAAGCAAGAAATTCACCGCGAACAGAGAATCTAATATCATTCGGTTACTTGCGAAATGTTAAATAAGGATTGCGGTCTGTCGGTAACGGCCACTCCGTACGATTAAGATTCCGACAAAACGATCAAATTATCATAAATTTAAATAAGATTTTTCTCGGCGGACTCCGATCGGAAGTGAGCAGCGCTGCCGTGTTTATGGTGCAATAAATTGTTGGATGGGAATTCCTCGTCACGTGTATGGTATTTGAATTATGCAAAATAAATTGGCGAATAATTATTTCACGGGTGGAATGTTAGCTAGCAGAAGTATAAACATTGCTTGAGGTATGTTTTTATTGGTATGCTTTGATAATGGAAAATAATTATATGTTTTTGTTAACTTTTCATTATTTTTAAATTTATTTTGAAAATAACTGGATTGTATTGCATTCTTTTAAAAAACACCTTTTCCACTTTGTTTAAAGAAAATCATTAATTTAGATATTTAAAGGGCTCTAGAGTGCAACTGAACAAAAGGTATATAGTATTTAATATATAATACACATTTATATCGCGGAAAGGGGACGGTGTGGCCAGGAAGGGGGGGAGGATGTTTCGCGCAGGATTTTTAAAGCATCGCTATACAATTTGTAAGGGATGGCATTAAATTTAAAACACATTCATATCATGGGTAAGGGGGGGGGGGTGCCCAGGAGGAGGGAGGATGATGCCTATATTTTGCGTAGGGTCCTAAAGAGTAACTATTCAAAATTTTATTTAGATAGGATTGTGTAGAGAACAACAAGCAGTGGACAGATTATTTTAATTTTTACAACAAAACTTTGTACTATACACACATTGGGTTATTTTCGTGTGTGCAGTACAACGTGTAGTTTTGAAAATTAAAATAAAGATGTCACAGCGCAAAGTCAATTAATGATACACGGACAGATATTTAATTTTAGTTATTACATTTATAACTATTTTAATTTTATATTAGCTAATTTCAATATGATATATTGCGAACAATTTAGTAGCTTTATTTTATACTAAATTATATATTTAAAAAGTACTTTTAGTAGTTCAGCAGTCTATAACAGCGGCAAGTGGATAATGTCGACGCTCTCAGGGCCAGTTGTGTGATCAGTATGTAGTAGTAGTATTATGGTAAAAAATGTTATTTAAGTAAACATTTTTGCGGATCGTTAGTAAAAAAATTTTTACTTCTCGAAAGTACATCCTTTAGTAAACTCATTTTACTCTGCGATATCCGACAGTAAAAATGAGAATCGATTGTTAAATATGGTGGACTTTTCACAGCTGTTCCAAAAGTCATCTGACACATTGATACTTTGAAAGTTGCACTATACAACAATGAATCACTCAATATCCCGTTATTTTAGTGATGAGAGTTCGTCCGATGATGATCTCGCTATTTAATATACATTATTACACATAATACGAAAAAATTTCATCACCAAAGTGACAGATATCGAACGCCTAGGCAAGAAAATCCATAGATAATGCACAAAATAATGCATATTTCATGATTATTTGTCACACCTCCATCTTTGCTATGACAATAGTAAATTTGACGTTCGAACAACCCGCAAACGATTTTAACCACGGACGTTAGTAAAAAGTGACTAAAGTAAAAAGTGACTAATGATCATACAAGCTCACTCCCGGGAGTCCTGGAATCGAAGATGTTGTTATTACGCTGCAAATTATAATTTATCATGGCAACTTTATTTATGTTATATAATAAGGAAGGATGTGAAAAATGGTGAACAATATTGATTTTTACTTGGTCATAAAATTTAGAAAAGTTGGCAGGCAAACCCGACCCGAGGTACAATAACTACAAGTTATTAAAACGTAAAACTTTTACGGAAATTTGAAAGTCATTTCTAATTTAGTAAATTGAATTTTACATGCGATAAAGCTATTAGTGAATCTCCATTTATACTTCTTTATTTTGCTTAGGATTTTAAATATTAAAATCAAAACGTTTTAAAGAAAGCATTAAATAATAATTGGTAATTTGGTCGATTTATTTGAATAATTAATTAAAAGGTATAATATGGATGTAAATATTCTCTACAATTAGTGATTTGGATAACTAACTACTAATAGCTTTACTGGTATATTTAGGTGCCGGTATTTCATTATAGCTTACTGACATATTTGAAGTACATTCGTGAATGCGTCCCTTTATAACTCATTCACTCCTCGAGCACATCTTCCCATATTCATTATTGGGGAACTAAAATTATATTTGAAGCCTTTAAAATAATAATTTCATTACTTATTCAACAGATTTATCCCACATTTGGGTGGAATCCATGTGATTTTGAAGAACATTTAGGAGTTAGTCCTAGTAATCGAAAGCTTCGAACAGCCAGCTCAACAGTAACACGCCAGCTTTCCGAGGTTCTGCACCCAGAGTTGGCCCCGTTCCTATAGATTGGTGTATTGTTACCAAATATTTGTCACAAATACGTATCATTGAGTTAAGTTCGGTGTTTCAACCCGCAAGTGACCGTATAAATCTTGATATCTGAGTAATTTTGAGTTCTGCTGGCTCATATTTATATAATACTTGACCATCGATTATATTTAAAAAACTAATAATGTTTAAATATGAATTTATTATTCATAATCCCAAACAAACATTATTAGTATCTATTAAACATAGAACAGTTTACACATCAGTCTGTGTGCCGCATGTATCCTATGATCCGTGTGCTTCCACAAGCATGGAATATTTGCACTAATTTAATATATTAAATTTGCAGGCGTACACGAACATTGTTTCTGCGCCAGGGTATCCGGAATACGGGATACAAAGTGTATCTCGAGTAGAGATAATACACAGTTGCATGAGTTAAGACCACCGCACCGGCTCGGTGTGCAGTTCACGTCGCGTAATTACATACTTCCAATTAGTACGACCCACCCCGTCCGGCCAGGATGGCGCTGAAGTAGGTGCTGCTAAATTATTAGTATAATATGTAAAATGGTTGTTACAATAAACTTCAATTATCACGTATATCGTGGAGTTTTACTACGAGCAGTACACCGAGAGGAGAGAATACCCGAGCCACTTTCATTGAAATTTTGTTTAAATTCATATTTTTTGACCTACTCGCAAAACCATACTTGGTTGTTTGCGAAAATAAACCTATTAAAATTACCACGTTCTTTGAAGTTATTTCCGCTTCCGTTGCTGATCACATATTGGGCGGTCATGGAAAATATCGCGAGAAAAGGGGAAATTACTACAAGACACTAGGGAAATCTGAACAGGCCGTAAAGCAGTGATTCCCGTTACAGATGATCATGATGATAACTTGTGTCTGATAACAAAGTATCTACGATAAAAACAAAATATGACCGAGACGTGCTTCGCGTTTATAACACTTATCACCTTCACATTTTCATTCGAAGAATTACCGTCATTTATTCACCGCAGACATTTTGATGACCACTTGCCCCCGTTAGTCGCGGAGTGTCGCCAGGTCCGCACTTGACCAGATGATCATCGGTGTCAGTGGCGTCCGGAACTTTTTCCGACGTGTCAATTGTAATTAGAAAAACTGTACACAGTACACCGAAAAATAAATATTATATAGAAAATATTAACAGATCTAATTAATGCATTACATCACATACTTTGGCGATGCGTAATATTGACGGATGCACGAGAAGATTTGATTGAAGGTTTGGTGGGAACTCTGATCTACTCAGCAGCAAAAGGAATTTTTAATTGTTTAAGACCTTCGTGAGGGTCTGGGTATTGTTGAGGGTGTGGGTGGGAATTGTTAAGGGGGTCTGGGACCCCTAGGATTCTCAATAATGAGACTCCCAGTGTACAATAATCCTTTCTCTCTATACATTGTCTTTGAGTATGCGTTTTTTTTTTAGTATACATTTTGCTTCTATTTGAATTTTCTAACTGTTATTATTCTTTTGTAATATTTGATGTTTTCTGTGTTTGTCTATCTTGTCACTGGGTGACGATCGGCCGGCGGTGGTGCCCTGGTAACAACTCAGTGTTTATTATTTTGTTTTGTCTTTTTCCATTTTTCGGGGGCGTGTTCTTTATCCTCTCGGCTTCCCGACTAAAGCCTCCACTGATACATTTGTTTCCTTTTTACTTGTCGCGCTTGCCTGGGAAGTATATATTTATGCGACCTCAATATGTCATGACTTTCCTTCTGATGTTTTAAATTTTATTTTATTTTTTCTTATGTTTTATGCTTTTTTCTGATTGCACTGTTATACTTCACATAATGTTTTTTGTAAAAAAAAATCGCTGAATAAAGAATAGTCGGGGACTGTGAGAATTTTTGAGATGCCAGCTGTTCGGCTCCGTCCTGTCACTGTGTGCGAGATGCAGCTGCACGGCTGCCTAGTAGCATTAAAAAATACCAACCAGGCGGCGAATGAGTAGGACCATATAGGAGCTATTACTTATAAACGGTCCTGGGTAAGCGACGAATCCCCTCACAGATGAAATTTATAATACGAATATTTTTTAAATTGATATACCGACTTACAAAAAATACTTGTCACATTATTGTCATTAATATTATTATACTAGACTATTTTTCTTGATTACGTCGTAGTTGGGAAGATAGCTTGAAGAAGCTTGTTGTGACGGGCCACTCGGAAGAACGTAGAGGAAAAGGAAGATCCCACCAGTCGGACCGACCGAATAGAAAAGGCAACAGGAACTTCTCTGGTGACAGCTCTAAGATCTGCAGAATGCCGAACAAAGTGTGCGGAACATAGTCAAGAGGGCGAGAGTTCATGGAGATCACGATCCTCTGTCACGAGAGACCGACGGAGATGTTGATTAATTATAAATCGACTATTATAGAAATATCTCTCCAATAATGACGGGAAATTCATAACTATAATTGTCTTAATTAATTGAAAATCAAAGAAAATATGTTTTTTCCAAATCTTTAGTATAATGAAGATATACTAAAAAGTAGTTTTAGTATAAAGATCAATTAGAAGCATCGTTATACAACATTCTAACATAATTATAAAACAATACCTACACTAATAATTCACTAGTTTTACAAAACTCTCACTAGGGCTGGGAGGGGATGAAAGTGACGTAAGAAGAAAGTTCCATTGCAAATAAACGTTACATGTGGTGATATCCCTTCCGCCTCGTTTCGCACTTCGTCAGTCGAGTAAGTGTTCTAGTCGGAGGTGTACTCGTCTATATTTTATTTTTATGATTGGCGAGTTTAATTTCAAAATTGCACAGTTTTTGGTTTCGTGACTACATTTTCTTCTACTGACAAGTAAGTTATCCTATTTACTTACATATTTATTTATAAATGTAGAGTGCATTTTTAGCCATATAGATTGTCTTTGTTTTATAATTTGATATTTGTTTCGATATTTCGGTGTGGGGTTAAAAGTGCCACGGTGGCATTTTCTACCACACTCCCGGTACTATTTGTACAAAATGTGCACTCACATTTATTTCTTCTTATTTGTAGAATGAGGACGTAGAAGAAGCGGGGGAAGACTTCCATCAGCGTTATGAAACAAGCTGCTGATTTGGTGATGAGGGAAAATAAATGTTTGCGTTCTGTTTGCTAAACAATTCGATATTTGTAGAACGAGATTCATGAATCGGTTATCAGAAAATGTTGAGACAGGAGCACATGGTGTGTGTGTGGTGGTACTTTTTACCCCACGAGTGGGGTTAAAGCTTCCATCTGACCAATCTGATTGATTTTTAAATAAAAAGAGAAAACTCAATGGCATTCAATTGTTTTTGGTATATTAAGTGAGTCTCATATATATATTCTTCAACACACGTTTAAGTATTGTATAACATAAAAGCTCTACAATCATGTTATCCTGTCATTTGTAAAAGGTGGCACTCTCATCCCCACCCTACCCTACTTTTTTTTTTTTTATTCCTGTCGAATCTTTATCTTTCTTGAATTAAATAACACCACAAAGCACGAAAAAACTAGCTACTTTAACACACGGCAGATAGAACAATGCTGTATATATCAGAGGTGGAGCTACTCCATCGCATATAATAAACTATAAGTATTATACTTAATAGCAATATAATTGTACGTTATGTTTATCATGTTATATTATAATATATTCACCTCTGTCACAACAAAAACATATATGTCAATAAAGTCTAATAAATAAATTTACTTGAGCGTAATTGTTTCCATATTCGTATATATCTTAGATTTTTACTCCATTAAATTGCTTTTAAATATTGGCACTTTATGGATGTTTCATTGCCATTTTACATTGGCGGAGTCCAACACGGGCCGTAATTGCCACGTCGGGCCTTCGGCCAGTGCGGCCCTGACACAGGTGTTGCCCGATTCTCCGGCCACAACATAACATCGCGCGAGTTCGATAAACACTTAAAGCGGAGTTCTTACTAGGTCACGTGCTGTGGTGATATGAATAACTTGTCACGTTATAATTCTCACGGACGCCGCAACGCACGGGCTCTGACTGACCCGCCGGAACCATGAGTATATTATGTCCTTAATCAGTGTAAGATTTTTGATTTTGTATTATATTTAAGGTAGCTCACGACCATTGCGTCTTTACGGTTTGTACGTACAATTATATGATATTCGGTTTCTTTTTTTTCAAATAATATTGTTACGTTCTACGTTACAATCTCACGGTACGTAACAGATATTCTGAAAATAGTAATGTGTTTTGGGTCTTTGCTAGATACACAAAGCGTACACCATCATTACAGACATGTAGAGTAATATAATATATTTAAATATAAGGTTTGAAAACAAAGTAAATAATTTACGTTTGAAAGAACGAAAAAATTGAAAAATACTCGCAGTTGATAGTACTCGAACCTACGATCCCGGAGAGAATCTGAATTTTAAATGAAACGCCCCAACCCCGCCCCAGGTCACGTCTGAAAATGCGAGTAGTGTGGAGATTATTGTTTTTTTTTTTAATGTTAACATAACGCACATGTTTATTTTCAGCGATTTATAATATAGATACATAACTTTTCGCATATCAAAAAAAATATATTTTCATGTAATTTAGTTTCATGAAAATGAGTGGTATTTTTTTAAAAAGTCACTCCACAGGCGACCTACCGACATTGCAGTGAAAATTATTTGACGTTATTTCTTTCGATCTATTGTATTTCAGGAGTAAACTATAAAGAATTGAGGCCTTAACCAGATGTAGGAACATTACGAGATCCAGTCATATCTCGTAAGGCTCCTATCCTGTCATATCTTGTGGTATTTCTGTCTCGCTATGCCTTCTTTATATATTCGTGTGAAAACAATTGTTAAAAGTCATTTCATCTGTAACTACGTTTTATTTTCACATATTTTATAACTGTATAGTAGAATGCTAAAAGACTTAAATCAATTGAATTGTCACAAGAACATGAAACTTTATATTAAAACTTGGATTCGTAATATGGGCAGAGCCAGTATTGGTGCACTCACCCAAACATATTGACTCATACCTATATTAATTATTGCTACAAAGTGATCCAAAAATTAAGTCCACCTTAAAATTGTTCTTCATATACACCTTTTATATTTAAAAAATCTTTCTACTTGTAATTTTAACCAATTGAACAATTGCTTGTAAACTATGCCCGTCTCGATACAGAATTTCTCTAGTGAGACGGGCACAGTCCAAACAAATTTTTATATGTATTATATAGTTACAAATAAATAAATAAATTTTATTTTTATCTATTCTAATTGTTCCACATCGTAATGCTTCGCGCGAGTTCCGTAGCGAGTTACATTTATCTTGTCCGTTGTACGCATATCTTCGCGTTAGTACTTAACGTTTTCCAATCGCGAGTTTCCCGGCAGCGCCACCTTGGCGGGTAAAAGGTCATATTTTCCGATCACCTGTTTTACTTTGTAATAAAAATAGTTTCGATATCGATTTATGTTCACGAATCTCTAATTATAATGTTTTTTCCCTATCGTTCTCTAGTTTTATTACTCGGCGGTGTCTGGTACGGCCGAGGATATTCTGAAATACTGAGTAATTGCACGCAACGATGATTTAATAATCTGAGAAATCACGCATTACCATTACCATTACCATTACCGATTTATAATATTCGGAAATAAAACAAAGGGAAAAGATATTATGAATTTTGTCCAGCCCGCCGGTGAAATGATTTAATTTAATATGGAAATATTTTTTTTTAATTTAAGTTTTATTATTATATGGTTTTAAAGAATATAATAATATTCGGTATTAGATGTATGATTGCTGAAAAGAAATTTAAACAATTTCTTTTAGGCCGTGTATGTAAGCAGATGCGGTAAGAGCTGGCTGGCTGAATAACAAATATAACAGCAGAAAGATTAGAAGCTTAAATATGATTTAAAAGACGAATAAAACGTATGTAATATTATTTAAAAACTAGTATTTAAAACCCGTCCTGGGACGGTCGTAAAAATTGTACATATGATATAATTTAAATAATTATCTGCGCACCAGCATTAGAGTTTTTTAGTTTTAAAATTTCTGAGAATACAAATGAACTTGGTTACTTTTTCGTATCTATGTCCATTATAATTCGTTTACACATTTCAAACTAAATTTACAGTTTACTCCCATGTGATGTATTAGAATCTTTTTGTTTTTTTCAGTGATACACCTAGGAATGTTGCACATAATAGTGCATTATCCTTTCATTCTTCTTTATTGTGACAGCTAATCGGTATATCTACAGTAATAACAAAACTATGTTAGAGTGTATGTGCGGAAATATAATTTGGCATTGTGGAATAATGTACCGCGTTGATAAAATCGAGGATGATTGAACATCAAATCTCTTTTCTTCACATTAGATATTAATTAAAAGTCTGAACACTTCTGAAACGAAATTTTATCGACACGTGATTAATCTGAATTGTAACACCAATGGACCGAAATAAGTTCAGGAAACGAGATGAAGTTTGGATAAAATTATCGTAATAGTTAGAAGAAGTCCACAATAATTTCAACTACAGTAGTACATACTCGTACATTGGCCGATAATTATTGTTGATAATTGAAATGATAGACCGTGTTTGGTCAATCATTGACGTCACGTCAATATCAATATTTATTATATTTTAGGATTATTAACACACCCAGACATTGATCTAATTAGACATGTACGAGCAATATTAATATTTAGAACATACAAAATTCAAATCGGTAACAATATCAACCTACTCTATTGATGTGGTGGAACTGGATAACCCATTTCCCCGAATAGGAAATGGTTCAGGTTCGAATCCTGGTAGTAAAAACATTTTTTTTTCGATAAATAGTTTTTTCTGTATACCTTTCTAGTTGATTAATTTAATTTGTTAGTAAGGAGAACACATTCTTATTGTGAAGTTGTAATTATTCAGAACACAGGTCTGTGAAGTTTTAAATAGAAATTAAATGTATTAATTAGAAAGATATACATATAAAATCAATTTTATCAAAAAATATTGTTATTGCGGTACAGTATTTTTGACGACAAATTTTTGAACCCATATGTTACACTTTTTCAAATGAATGCATATATCGTCCCATTATTTGAAAGCTATATATATCGGTTTACTCAAAGGTATTGGTAATGGAACTATAGATGTATTCTTTTTAAAAAATTTAACATACGGGTTCGAAAATTTGTTGTCAAACATACTGTCGCTGTAGCATAGTTGGTAATGCACCTTCCCTGGATTGGAAAAGAGATCCGGATTCGAATCTCGGTAGCGTAATAACAATATTTTTCGATAAAATAGATTTTATATGTATATCTTTATAATTAATACAATTAATTAGTATTTAAATTAAATTTGTATTAAAATACTAACTACGTTCTGGGGAACTGCAACTACGCAATAATAATGTGTTATTTTAAAATGTAATAATATAATAGTGGGCGCGTTATTTCACCCAACTAATTAATTAGACGATTCTCCCAACAGAACATTGTATCACGACGTTTCTTTAATTTTCTTTTAATGAAAATATTTTTCGACATATCTATCCTAGTACATCAACAATAATTGCTGGTCAAAGTCATCTATCTCCACCTATCTTCGGGAGCCAAGAACGTCCTTATTTAATTTCTATTTCTGTAGGTTGTTCATCTTTTTAATTTTTTTCGTACTGACACTTACTTATTTACTTACCACCGCACACACTTACACACACCTACGGGAAAAAGAGATTATTTTAATTGGATTAATTACACGTATCAGTTTGAATGATGACAAGAGGGACTGCACCTCTCGAAACTAAAGTAGCGACAACATAATTCAACGCGTGTATAAAGATTAGTTTATGTCAACTATGCCTTTCGAGTACGATCTTCTATAACATATTACATATTAGACACCGATGATATCGATTTTATCCGACAGTCGAACGAGGCTGGCACCGCAGTATTGTATGGTGAATTGGCGCTACTGCGGACAGGACTGAAGTGAGGGTGGGCTAAATAATCGGCTTTGAAAGCTAACCTCGATAAAACTATTGGCATTTTTAAAATCCTATACATCTACATGTACGAAGCTGAGTGACTTGTAAGAAATCGATCCAACAACCGAATCATATTCACACTCACAAACTCATTCAAGATACGATACGATTTTTTTTTCCACATTATTATTGTCAATAGAATTTCACCTAACCAAATGAATAATGATAATCGGGTAATATATCGCTTTAAATTTTTTCTATTTACTGTTCCATAGATTCTCTCCGTCGTTTTCTCTCTTTCATTTTCGACTGTATTTCTTCATCTTCGTCTTCTCCTTCTTATTCATCTATCATTTATCTTTGCGCTACACCTGGTATTACGTATATTTGGTATACCATATAGTCAAATTGAACAATGTTTATATGTTATTTATAGTACACAACACCTGCGGCGCGCAATTGCGCTATTTAGATAAATTGTTTTCGAATATACATAAATTGAATGTCATTGTCGGAAGCCACATAATTAATTGAATTATTTTTATAATCTCACCTCGAAGAAAGCATCGCATTTAGACCGTGCACAAGCTGGAGAAAATTCTAACGCTTTGTTATGTTTTTGATTTAGTCTATATATTTTAGGAATATCTTAATGTCTGTATGAAATATATACTATATTTTATCGATAGATAGCGTTAACCGTTGATTATTATTTTTATCCATCGAGTGATCAGAAAGTAATGAGAATCTGAGCAATTGGCAGCATAGAATTTTAAGAATAGTGAAACTAAAATAGACAAAAACAATGAATATCTCAATGGGGCAGACATCGGCAGAATTGTTGATCCCCGGATAGCAGAAACTTGTTGTTGGCCCGGGGGTTAAATCATCAATATTTATTATTCGGAAATATTTTTTCCACTTTTTTCATTCGAAATGGCGGCCGCTAGAGACGAAAAATTTGAGAGATATTTGTTTTCTTGACTTTTTCATTCATAACCAGAATCCTGCTCGTGATTGAAGGCGGGTCTTTAGATTGATCGATTCCACGTTTAGTTCTGTTGTTTCATTAACTGATTATAATATTTGAAACGTCTGGTAATGTTTTAATTTTTATTAAAATTTGGAAATACATTATACATTGGAATTAATATATTTCAATTTGACCTTTTTTAATAATAATATGATGTAATAACACGATCAATTTAGTTAATTTCAAAAATTAGACTAATTAAAAAGATTCTCGCTGAGAGAAGTGGGTCGAGGATTCGAGCTGTCGTAAGATTCTGAGAGATTGGAATGTATAAAGATTGATCCGATCCTTGCCCGCAGAACATCCCGTTACCAGAACATTTTCGGGACATCGTGTACCTATTTTATTATTTCTACATCTTTTCTCTTTCTACTATATGTGTTCGTGCTTCAATTTTTATCTTATTTAGTACTACTACCTTGTAGTATTGTAGTAGTATTGGTAAAATTATGCATTTTTTGTTCCTGGTCGCAAACTTAGTAATAATTAGACTATTATATTAATTCTAGTAATTACTGAAATATCTACGTAATCTATTGATTTTACTCTTTAGAAAACCATAATCAAAAAAAATATCATAAATCAGTGTATGCTGATTTATGATTTTTTTTTGATACGATTTAAATAACTACCCTAAACATAGTGAAGGATTTATTATCTTTCACGGTGGGTAACATAGTCCTAGCGAGGGGTCGCGATGGTGTGGGGGGGAGGGGGGGGTTACTATCAGGCAACACCGGATGTACGAGCTGGTATGTAATTATGGTACGACATTCGGAAGCTGAGCAGTGAAGAATATGTGCGGAACATTAAATATGATGCTGCGGCTAAACAAAACTGAGAAACTTTTAGGGTTTATGGTTCCACAAAAATCCGAAAAATATTCACCTCCGGTACCTCGTAAATTATTAAATATAGCAATAATATGCTATTCAACTCGAATTTTCTGTACGAGATGCGCATTATTGAATAAAAAAAGTTGTTCACAATGCTACAATTCTAAATAATGAATTTTCGCATTTGTTTTCATTTTAAATAAATTGTTGGGTACCCAACTACTGTATAGTTTACCCTAATATTTATTTCAGCGATAAAATATTTTGCGTGACTCATTTTGTACGTTTGAAATGACTGAAATATTTTTTTTTAATTCGTAAAAAAAGCGATTTCAATATTTAACGATGCAAAATTGAACGATTGAAATGCGCCGAGATGTCGCCTTTTTGAACATCAACTCAAATATTCTCATGAAACGTGCAAATAAATTAGCAGCGACATGTCATGCGATGTCACGCGAGCATGAGAATTACCTGCGAAGCCTTTGTTCCGCCGTGTGTTGATTCAGCGCCCACCGATGAGTGAGCGCGCGGCGGTGCAGCGTGGGCAGAGGGCGGGGCTCACTGGGCCCGACCGCCGAGCAGAACCGCGCTCCTAGCTCTGTACTTAATATAATAAAGCTTGCCGTTTATTCAAATTAGGTTAAGTTATTGACTGTTGAACATGAAACGCGTCTTTGTTGATTAATTTAAGGTAAACGCGGTGAAAGCGGCGTAACTAGGTGCATTTTTAAAAATTATATATATTTTTATTATTTTAGTTATAAAATCAATTAACAGAAAGGGTAAAATTATTTAAATAATAATGAAATTAATGTCTTATACTGTGAATTATCCAGTGGCGTGCAGTAGGTATAGGTTTTGGTTACGCTGTTACCAATAATATTATACAATCATATATAATATATGTACTGCAATATATGTTTTATATAAGATTATGAACTTTCGTTTAACTAACGTCTTTAGACAGAATGAATTCGTCGTTTATACGACCCTACCATTTATTTATTTGTAATTTTAGTTTTAGTTTTAACGTAAAATAATACCTTCTTACTCATAAAAATCAATATAAAAATTGTATGAACGTTTTTAAGAACACTTTTTATGACTGAACATGATTGTTTTATTGTTTTAAAATCGTTCACATAATAACTAAACGAAATAATATATTTTTTTAAAGTTAACGTAGGAAATAGTTCTATCAATTGCTTTTTGTTTTTCCCAAATCAAAAACAAAATCGTGCACCAAATGCACCTCGAACGCAAAGAACGATCATGAAATTAACACGTAAGATAGTGAAATTCGTGAATTAGTGAAAGAGGAAGTAGACACTTCAATGATTTCCACGCAGTTGTAAGCCTTTCTCTAATGTTATTCTGTTAAAAACAGCATAAAACAAATCAACCGAAAAAAATGTTCAATTCCGTAAGTGTTGAGTCGTAATAACTTTGAAATAGTGTAAAAAAATTTTTGTCCAAATTTTTTGTCTTACAGACGCAGTTAAAAATAAATTTTCGGGTCAAAACAAAAAAAGCATACTTTTCGAATGGGTTTCAGAAAACAATAACAATGGGTTCAGGAAACGATACATCATTTAGTCGCAAAATACAGAATTACAAATTCTTGAAAATTTGTTAGCATTGACGACTTTCGGTGAAGTGCAATAAAAATACGAGTTCATCCATGAGTGAGTGTTTTCGCTAAAACAAAATTTTATTTTTTTACCAAATTATGCCTTGGCTTGTAACTTCTTCGAAATCATTCGGTAATAAGAATTCTTAGCCATCGTACTGTCGTAGCACAAATTTGTTAGTTCATCAAACTTCTGCGAAAACTTTTAACATTAATAACTAAGTTTTTTTTACGATTATACTACTATCAATTAAGTATTTTTAATTTTATTCTCAAATAATTTTCTTTTAATTTTAAGCTAAATATGGAAAATCAGTCGCAAGTTTGGAAGCCTTTCATAAAATGCAAGAATAAAGAAACGGTACAATGTCAACTATGTCCGGTGAAAATTTCGTGCAAAGGAGGTAATACAAAATCGAGACGCAGGTAGCAGGCTATCAGATGTCAATTTGAACATTTTGGTACTTTTAAAATGCTATTTTAAATAAAATTGTTCTAATGAGTGTATTTAATTTAAATATTTTATTTTTGTTAATATAAAATATTGATTGTAAATATGTACGTACAATATACTTCATTCAATTTAGATTTTTAAAATATTTTTTTTTAATATTAAGAATTTATTATATCTGTATTTTTATTTAGAAGTAGCATTTTTTGTCAATACATGTTCAATTTATAATAACAATTTAATTGAAATAAAATTAGCAATGTTTATAAAAAGCAAACATAAAATCTTTTGTTTAAAAAAAATAAATTATTAACATATCACGAGACCCGGGATATGTTAATAATTCTGTACCCTAGTATGTACTGCACACTCCTGGAGTTATCTATAGAATGCCCAACTTGAAGTTATTTATATACAGGTGGTTTTAGCCTCAAATCTTTATTATTTTTTCGTTGCACGTTTATTATTATTATAAACCTCGGTAAAGGCGGAAATTCAACATTTCAGTATTTATTTTTTATATAATTTTAAAGAATAATAAAATTTTAATTCTATATAATAATTAAAAACATAATATTCATCTATCATAAATTCGGGAGCAAAGTTTAATAGGAACTCAGGAGTGTGTCCTAAATCTATTTTAAAATAAAATAAATGGTATTAGGACCATAATGTACTTTAATTAACAATTTATCTACATTTTATTTTATGTTTGGATTTTCGGACAAAAGCAAACTGTGCCCAACTGGCCACTGTGTCATATCTCAAAAGAAATAATAAATTGTTTCGTAAAAATATTTAAAACCCATTTTTATCTTTCTGACGTTGAGTCGTGCACAAATATCAAAAAAAAAAAAAATTTAAATTCACGATATATAATTAAATAAGTGTTGATTCTAATATATTTACCAGTTGAAATAAATATATCTGTCTATTAGGAATTGAAATATTTACATAATTGAATGTAAAAATTATATAATTTGTCAGTTTACATTCTAATATATATTTATCGTTTTCCAAGCATCGGGCAGATCACGTGGGATCAATATATAATAGCTATCGGGGTCAGTGGCGATGTTTGCCTACCGACCAGATTATCATTTTGCTGGAAACAGCTTGAAACTGTGCATAATAATATGATATTAACACAGTATTGGTGGAAATTGAATAATATGAAAGTGAACAACGTTTTACCAAAACACAGTCGTTGTACGAGCACGCAGGTATCACGCGGTCATTTTATATTAGTTGGATAACGCAACAATTACATAGTTGTGACTGAGAAAGTGAGAAAAATAAAATGTCCTAGGCGAATGCTTACAATCTCATTACAATCTCTTACAGCATTGATTCAACATAGATTGTCCGCGACCTGTCTGAAACGCGTCCTACAATTTTTCAGACACGTCGCCTGCAGGGAGGATGGTACTTTGGAAAAAAATATAGTTCTTGGAAAAGTGGAGGGGAGACGAGCAGGAAAAGATCTCCGAAATTATGTAGCCACAAAGTAGTGATCTGTTGGCGTTCCTATCTCTTCGGGGTCAGGTTGATGAAGGTGGGTAATCTGCGCGAAGTGAAGTGAAGTAAAGGGTGAAGAGTGGATAATTTATTTTTAACACTTCATATTTAATCACTTCTCGATCGGTTCACTCGCGACGCAGCGGTCGATATCGTGATATTATTATTTCCATCGGTGGCAGCCTGTAGAGATTGCCTCCACCCAGGAGCTATCCTAGATAGTGCTATTTACACCAGATTGTCACAGCGCGTCGGCAGTAATTGCGTGATCGTAAGCGCCGCCATTATTCCCTGGGATGACGAGCTTCTTGATGATGTGGCAGAAGTGTAGCGGAGTTTGCGATTATACACTGGATTAGGTCTTTTGATTATTTGTATGTCGCAAACGATTTTGGGCTATTATAAAATCGCTGACTCTGCTGCCATACTTGATTTATGTTGAATTTCAGAAGCCTCAAAAATCTGCACCGCTATCTGAGCAGTTACTGTGTACTGCGCTATCTGATTAGTTACTTTCTGTGTAGTGTTTCATCTTCACTTCCGAAGTGTAATTCTGCACAGTGGCGAGCTGCCCGAATGTTTATTTGGTTTATTTATAGTGTAGACTGATATTTGTGGGGTTCCGAGGATCCGGAGGTCGGCAGCTCTTTTCTAGTACAAAGAAAGCGAACGAGCGCGAGCGTCACTCCTCGGGAATAGACACATTATCCTCATTAGCGGTAATACTCCGCCGAGAGAACTGGCTGATTACACACCGTCAGCATCATCTCCGCTACCGCAGCCGCTACTCACTGCGCTGATTCTGGGTGTGCGGTAGGGAATAAACAGTTCGTAAAATAGGGATACCCAAGAGTTAGTAAATTATCAAAAAATATGAATTTCTCAGAGAAATGACCCCGTCTCACGCGAGTGTTTTCAATGTCAATCAATCGATGATTACGAATTTTATGTAAATTTTTGAAGTATTTTATTCACACATACATATTAAAATATACCATAGAAAGTACTTCACAATAATCAATAAATATTTACGAAAAATGCTGTAACTATGTACACAATGTATGTATGTCAAAAAAGCAAACACTGAAAAACAAAAATAATTTTTAATTAATATTTAACTGATAAAATTAAGAGACGATGTAATCTGTAATGCAAGTGAAAGCGAAAGGTAATATGATGAAATAAGTAGGAAGGTTGAATGGAAATGATCATTAAAAATACCTACCAGTGTAATATTTATTTGATTCATTATAATTTTTATAACAGTTTATTTAGTCGAGAGTCTTAGAAATGATTTCTCTCTAACTCTTTGACCAAAACTCTTAATTTGAATCCTGCTACTTATTTAACTTCCACTTTATAGAATATCGCAATACTCACCCCAATATTTTCCCCCACAATGAGCTCGTTCTTTCCTGGCTCAAAAATAAATAGCTCATTCGAATATTAAAACGCAGAAAAATGGTCCAGGCAAAGAAATCATTAATACTTGAGCGCACTAGATGATATACTATATTTATGAATTCCGCAAAATGTTGATTAACCAGCATTGTAGCTACAGGCGCGCGCGTTTGCGGAACCTGCTGTCAATTATTTGCCAAAACCACAGTCTGAATCGCTCGCGCTTCACTCACCGATCGGATGTGAACGATTTTCAGTCTATTGTGTTTTATTTTGTTCGTCTAATACGGATGCTTTAATCGTTCTCGTCCATCAGCCCCCTCCATACCCCATCTGTCCTCCACCCCTAATTTGACGAGCTTTTAATACAATACCTTCATAAAATACAGTCATTATTTCAAACATTTTCAAAATGTTATATATTTTATTACTAAACGTGTTTGAAACGAATCTTATAGAATGCTTTATGTACTCAATAACCTGTAGTTATTGTTCAAAATTATTTTTATGTGTGAAATATTGTACATCGTTTGCATATTTTAACCACTATTAGGTGCAAATTAATGTTTTTTTTTTATAATTAAGCAAAGAAAAATTATTACGCATTTGGATTTATTTAATGTTCCCATTATTTACTTTTATTGTTACTTTGTGTCCCAGGATTGTTATCGGAGCAAACCGGTCGCACAAATTGTATTAGTATTGTAAATTCAAGGAACTTACTTGTAATTCGATGTATCTTTCAAAAAAATTCACTAATTTGTATTCTTTGAAAAACTAGATTATAATTATAGATTAAGAACAAATGTAATGAGTTTACATAACTGGAAGAAAGTTAAACGAATTAAAACGTACCAGCGTGTCATTGAGTAATTTTAATTGGCATTAAATTAGCTCTATTTTTCGTAGCACGAGCGCTTAGCTTTATTTAAATAATATGAAGTTTGTTGATGTGATATGTATTTATGTATATTACATAATATTGTAATTTTTATCGATGTGCGAAAATTGTTCAATATACTTTTCATCACTTTTCCTCCTTATTCGTATTAGTTTGAGAAATGAAGGATAGTAACGGAGCGCAATCTTGTAGGTGATGTTTGCAGTGACGGTCGTAGAGGTGCAAACCGTCCTATCCCGATATGTAAACTGAAGATGAATAAAACAAACAATATCGCTTTACCTATTACGTTCAGTACTGACTAATATATAAATTGCACAATCTAATAAAGAACGAAATATTTTGGTTTAGGTAATGTTTTAGCGTGTGTGGTGACAATAATAATTATTGTTACAACAATCTAGCAGAATCTACAAAATTGAGTAAATATGTTGAGGTCGTCGGCGCACCGCGATCCGTGTGATGTGTTTGACGTTTAATTCATTCGTTTTGTAAAGGTGGACAGAATATCATGTCAAAATATTTTTTTTCTCTGAATGTGTCTGTGTATTAATATGACAGCGAATGTTACAAAATGGATAGTTTAAATAAATAATAATTACACGATAAATGGGAAATTGTTGTTTTTGAAGATTTTATTTTATTTGAGGTTATGTGCTCAATTTTCAGGTAAGCAAATGATTTTTCTTAACTTGTCCTCTGAACGTCTTGTAAATAATTTAAAAATAATTCCTTCGGATAATCTATTGTTAGTAATATACGTCGATGCCTGTGTCAGAAATGTTATGCAATGTCAACTACCCTAAGTCTATAGGATCTATGTTTCGTTCAGGTACAATTATTTTTTTGTAAATAATGAAGAAGCGACTGTGCGCTAATTGTATTTTTTATTAATCTTCATTAAAACATATTTTATTCTAATGGTTTTAATGATAAAAAAAATCACGACGGTTTTAATACTGGAAAATTTGCCGCAATCTTGTCTGATTTTTATGACTGAATTATTTAGCGTCTGTTCTCAAATTGCTTGGATTTCTTTTCATATTAAAGACAGGATGCATCGTCATGAATGTCGGTAAAGGATTAATTTTTCAATTAATTTGATTCAATTTCATCTCTTTAGTAATTTTTCGTTGCGCCGATTTGATAACCTGTGTGCAGTATAAGCGTACATAATACATGTGGCCGAATTTTCATGACAGTTGAAAAAAGAAATAACAGATCGATATCTGTTATTACCATTTTACATTTGGAGTATTGCTTGCAGTTTTTTTTAAAAATAAAAATACGTTTTACATGGGTTGCTTTATTGTGTAGGTGATTTTTAGGTGTCACTTAACTAAAATACTAAATTACTAAAATAAGTTTTACGAATAATAATATTGTATTTAATATCTTCATAATAAATTTAATGTGTCTTTCTGTTGTCAGTTTTTAATAGAAACCTATACTCTTTGCCCGATCTTAACTAAATATCATACAGTTACCCTGTGTAAAATATAGACGGACACCCTCTTTTTAGCCGCACCACCTTGTATATATTATATTGAATGCTATCCGTTCCAAATTTTGCTAAATTGCACTCTAGGATATTGAGAAATACGGTCATACCATCCCTCTGGCAGAACATAAATTTTAATTTATCTCTATTCTTTAAGGTTAAATATAAATTGATTATAATACCGGGTATAGGCCGCTAATATAATATAAATGAGACTTTTCATTATCACTAAACTTTTCCCTTTGTATTAATCCTGATAATGTTTACGACAAAATTCGACCCGCAGCAGAAGACATCTATTGTCATAATTGTGAAATTAACCAGTTTTTTATAATCTTATTTTGTAAAGTTGTAGCTTCACATTATTATAACCCATTAATCTCAACTGCACAGCATCTCGGTGCACGGCAAAAAGTTTACCCAATTACTCAATTACGCCGATTGCAGAAGATATTGACCTTACGCACTCTACAGTAATCGGCTTCGATCACGATTCTCACGGTTCTGTCTGCCCGACACCCGACACCCGACACCGTGATTGCTCCGTAGAGATCCGTCTCCAGGAGACAGGAGACAGGAGGGATGGCTCCAGACCGCACCCTGACGCACCTTCGATCAGCGCAACCGATCCAGAAACGCCCCTCCATCTGACCGCCAGTCGCAATATGTACTCGCTTTGTTTGTACTCGACTCGGCTGTAATCGGTTTACTCCGTAACGATCCATCTTGCATCGCTTTTCCTTACTTATGTTCGAGTAGGTAGTTGAGAAATTATTTTAATTAATCTGAATAACAATTGAAAAATTTCTATTTTTAGAAATGATATTGAAATAGTAAGTAACGAAGCTGCGCGTTTATGCTGTGAAAATATAACTCAGTAGTCCCCGGTATTTGGTTTGAACCTCCGACTGCTTGACTGCTAGGTAAATATGTCACACGGTGATGAAACAAGCAAGCCTGCGTTCTTTAGATGTGATGACTACAATAATGTGAAGATGCCTTACGAACCTTGCAATTATAAAATTAAATAAAACATACTGTTGAATTGATGAATAATTATAAAATGTAATTATTTAGGGTGACGCTATTGTCGACCGCGCGGATTAAACTAAATTAAAATTATTGTAAAAATACAGTTATTTAGGATTAAATATTCTTACTATTTTCAAACTAATCTAAACGCTTGTATTTTGAAAATTAAACTGACTCGGTGGTCTCTGAAACGATATCCCCGGCCACTAGATTAAAGGACAACTGTCTTACGTCCTTTGTTACTTTTCTTTCAGTAGATAAATTTATTTGAAATAAAGTAAATTCAAATAATGTTTTTTTTTTAAATTTATATCTTTTTAGAGATATAAATATTTTTTTCGAAATCTAAATTTTAAATCAATATAATTAATGAAAAAATAGAAATATTCGCTATCTAGTTGCATAGGAAAAAATTATCCAGTTGGAACAAGAGTATTCATCAACATTATTCACTTGATTCCGTGCTATCAGTCTTCTTCTCATACATAAGAGAGTTTTTGATTAATACAATTACAGAGCTACAATTAAAACCGGTACAAACGAATTTAAAGTGACGGAATAAATCACGACATATAAAGTGGATACGGGGTTCTCACTTGTGAAGGGATTTGTGATGCACTCGAGACATCAGACGGTGTATGAAGTGAAGTTTAACAGAATTAATTAAAAAAATAATAAACCTTACTTTAATTTTGATCGTGATCTCCGCAGGTGAATGAAAGTGATGACTCGGGAAATCTGACGCGCCGCTGAGCTAAGAATTATGGCAACGAAAAAAATAAAAATGTACGTTGTGTGATTCTTTCTCATGATGCAGTACTGACAATGTTTGACGTCACGATCGTTGCGGAGTCGGCTGCTTTCTTTTTTGCTGTATTGATTCTCCTTGTACTGAACCACTATTGATCTAATACAGCGGACGTCAATTATAGAATCTTCTGGACTAATATTCTGTTGACCTCTTTAGTCGAGGTTTCCAATTTTATTGCAGAGCAAATCATTGGTGAATAATGACCCAGAAAACTCAACATACAAGATTCTGAACAATCGTGAAAACTTTAATTTTTTGGTCAATCATCATAGATTTACTTTGGTGTACAAACATGTTGTTCTTTATCCGCTTATCGTACGCCCGACATGTACATGGTAAGTTCCAATTGTGACATCCCGTTAATACAATAAATTATTAGTAAGCGTTTAAAAATCGACTATTTTTTTATGTACCAAAAGTGTTTTCATAATTTCCGGTGTTAATAGCGAGTATTACTACAAAACTAGTGCCATTATTAAGCGAATGAATTTATATAAAATGTATTTAAGTAAAAATATAATGATTGAAATAACGTTGACTAGAATTTCACGTCAATGAATTGTGATGCTATGGTCCGTCCGTGTAATGAAGGAGTGTAGCCGGGCCGACGAAAGTTGAGGATAAATTAGTTATATTATTAAAAAAAGATTTTTTTTTAAGGAGAACACATTCTAATTGTGAAGTTGCAGAACGTATAGGTCTGTGATATTTTTAATATAAATGAAATGTACCAATTAGAAAGATATGTAGATAAAATATTTTTGTTGATTTTATCTGTATATTATCTAATTGATACATTTAATTTGTATTAGTTATATTTTTATTCTATCAATATAGAGTGTGGGAGGTGAGGTTCTGTCCTCTCCGGATTGATTCAGGATTTTGATTTGATTTTTTAACTCTGAATTGTTGCAATATGCCACTGATCTGATTGATTATTTCTCACGAGCCCAAATATTTTTCGGAGAATGTTCCTTTCAAAAACGTTCAGCTTCTTCTCCGAGGTTTTTAACAGTCCATGTCTCATACGTAATGTAATATGGGTGTGCTAGGTTCTCATTTTTCATATGATGGACAGTCGTTTCTATTTCAGGAGTTTTTCAATGGAAAAAAGTCGTCGACTCGATTATTGTATTAACATTCTCTATAGTCGACGTGACTTCGTGGTATTTAAAATTATTGACGGTTTTATTATTAAATATGTAAAATAATTTAGAAATATTTGTCAGAAAAATAATCCAGCAATTATTTACTGAAGTGAGTCAACGGAGTTGATCTGGATTTCTGGAAGGCTCGGCCCGCGCCCGCAGATATATACGGTACGGATAAACCAAAATGTCCCGAATTTTGTGTCGTCAATTCGAGCATCTGTTATATTATTTATTACCTCTTTAATTATATTGCGTGTTGCGTATTGTTGATCGAATTTATGGTTTGTTTGTCATTCCGTATTTCGAATATCGGGGGATTAATTTAAATTTCAGAATAGGTCTGCCCACACACGTGACCGTAAGTGGTCTCCTGTCCATGTGTCGCCTGTTGTAGCGGAGTTGTTATTGATTTTATAACTAGAACTTTTAAATAAATTGAAAATTTTATTTTTAATTGTTTTTAAATTGATAGCGTTAAATGGACACATTGACAATTAAGGCAAAAGAAAGAAAAAATATTATTATCGTCAAAAGCCCGACAGTCCAGCGTAGGCCTTGGCTGCCAGAAAAATTCTACATCAGTTTCTATCTAATTCTAATTTTTTGTCATAAAAAAAGAGAAATGCTTTCGAAATGTGGTGCTGGAGACACGTGTTAAGATAACCATGGACAGCCGGGCGCAACAATGTCGGCGTATTGCAGAAGTGTTAAAAATAAATGACAAACTCCCGATTGAGTGTCTCGATATTTAGGAGTGCTATTTATCTTACTTGAAGAAATAACTGTCTGAAGAAGCTGATGATGGTCAGGAACGCGCTGCAGGACCGTCCGAGTGCTCTCCAGGTTCTTTACTATATATGCATAATATATGACTAGAAAGTTACTGTAGTTAAGTAGAACTGTTTAACGTTAAATTAACCAACATGCAAATTGGTTAATAATTAATTTGTTAGTTCAAACTCTGCAAGACAACACGAGCCTTATAGAGCCAAAGTTAAATAATAATTTCCATATATTATACTCCGCGTCCTCTCATTTACATAGATTTAGGCTTTATTGTTTGCGGCCTGGAACTCCCACGCTGGCGCTGGTGCCGACACTTGAGAAAATCCGGCCGACCATGACTTGTCAGTAAGATTAAGTTAATACAATAGGCTAGCGAAATTTCTGCTTGAAAGAGCATTACGAACCGTGGACTCTTTTTGGACTTTTTCAGATGACTTGAATGTTTTTCAATAATTTTACTTATTTACTTACCATCAAACCGTTTTCCCGGGGAGGGGGGGGTAGGCAGAGAGGATAGAGCGCCACACTCCTCTGTCTTGATACACAAATCTCGCCTCATCCACATTCACACATTTTCTCATACAAGCTTGCCGATTGTTGAGGTTTCTAACAGAACCATCCTCCATTATCTGGTTTCCCTAGTCGTGCCAAGTCTTCCGCGGACGTCCTCTATTTTTAGTGCTATCAACACTTGCGTCTATATCTTTCTTACCATTCTCTCCTCATTCATCCGTTCCATATGACCAAACCACCTAAGTGATCCTTTCTTAATCTTACTCACTATACTAACATTAACTTTACATAATTTCCTTATTTCTTAATTCCTTACACTGTCATAAATAGATTTGCCACATATACGCTTAAGTGATCTCATTTCCACTGCATTCAATCTACTTTCGTTCCTCTTCTGCTAGTTCCAGGCTTCACTTCCATACATCAGTGTCGGTACCAGGAATCCATTGTGCACCGCTAGTCTTGCCTCGGTTGACAAATTCTCGTTAGATATAAATCCATTCAAAGCGCCGTTCTCTTTATTTCCTGCAGTCACCCTTCTTTCGATATCATTCTCATCCTTTCCGTTTCTATCAAACATACTTCCCAAATACACAAACTGATCTACTTGTTCCAACCATTCATTACCTACAACTATTTAGCACGGTGTCTTGCTTTCCTCCTTCTCGAATACCATCACTTTCGACTTCGACGTTAACATTCATCATGAGGTCGCTTTCCTTGCATACGTCGTACATTCTTTTCACTAGACTCTGTAGCTTTTGTTCATTATTCGCCATTAGTACTGCATCATCGGCGTACAATAAACAGCATACAATCAAATAGCCCATTTTTGCTCTTACATTCATATTTTCCAGTTCTTTCACACGTTTATTCATATACAAGTTGAACAGCCATGGAGACATTACACAACCCTGCTTGACACATTATTTTTCTAATTAACTATTAGATGATCTTTTGCAATTATTTTCAGGGAGAACCCGCGTCAAATAGTCCTGAAAATAACATTTTTACTCATTCTCAAGGGTCTGTAATCCTGAATATTTGATGCGGGTTCCCACAGAAAATAATTCGTTATCTTTTACCCGTGAAAATCTTAAATATAAAATAAATACGTATATATATATATATATATGTGTGTATATATATATATAAACGTACAAAAGTGGTCGCATACTATCCGGATGCTCTTTTCTCTTCTCCTAATAGATCATCAGTTTTATCACAACATTTGTGAATATTTGTTATTATAATATATATAAATAATTTGCGTTTATTTCATATAAAATAAACAATATATTACACTTTATTTCATGATTAACTTGAATGGACATTTTCATATTTTTTTGGTTTATAAGTTCAAACGTTTTTATTGTTCTAAACATGAACTTTTTATGATAAAACAATATTTACTTTATAACTAACCACTGGTGGTTGAATATAAAGTTTATTATATTTTAATAGTTAGTATGTGTACGTGTATGTATTTTTTTAAAAACTTTACTATTATAATAACATATATACGAAGATTGAAAATATTGTGATATTAGTGCATGATAGGTTTAACCAGTCGCCCCTAAACTTCTTGTACCATCCACACTGTAATTTCTTTTAGTCTTCTTGGCTGTTGTTTTGAGTTCGTTGAATCGTAGCCGTAGGTGTTTCGAACCACATTTCAGTGGCCACATTCTGATAAATTTTTATTTATTAATGTGTGTAATTTCCTACTTTCATCCACGGTTGATGGAAAATCGCAAAGGGCCAAATTTTCTTCCAAGTTATGGTATGTATTTCTAATCATGATGGTGATTTTTCCGTAATTAACAAATAAATAGTATTGAAAATTGTATAATAATTACATTCAAAATTCATCATACATAAGTTGTACATATGGCAGTAAGGTTCATCCTTTATTTAAATAAATCTTTCGTAAGTATTCATATACTTATATCAAAAATCTTTTTGTCCTGTTCCATGATAATCATTCATCTTTCCGTGCGGCCCTGCAGAGCGACTGTCGAGCGAAGGTGAATCCTGGAGGGCTGACCTTGTTAAATCGGATCAGACTACTTTAGTCACTGAGCATTGTTGCGTAATATGAGATAAAGAAGATGATGGGTAATAGTGCCAGTCTTAAAGTGGCACTGACCGGTTCTGGCAGATTATGGAAATCATTATTCCGCGAGCCTGGCGATGAATTTATAAATATTGTCCCGACGTGTTCAGACCTGGAGCTCGGGACTCGTTGACGACTGGAAGATCACCCGTAGTGGTGGCGCCGTTTACGTTCTATAAAAAGGTTTAAACAATTATCAGGACTGGTACAAAGGGAGCGATAGTATAGGCGACCACCAGTTCACAGATGATTTTTAAAGTTAAATCTAGCGCACCTATTATACGACAATTCATTTAATAAATATGAAGAAGGGCATAACAATTTTAACGAGTTATGTTTTTTAAACTTCTAAATAAATTAACAATTACTTTTACATAGTTATTGATCAGTCGGCGGGAACCTTTCAATCGTTAGATTAACTTTCGGATAAGTCAAATCACACCTGCGCCCGAGGTGTGATTTGACATATGGTCGGGTTGAGGCCTAGTTTTAAACTTGTGACTTTGATGTCTACAGTATTTGCCAAATTAATGATAGATAAGAGAATTAGATTACATAAGAAAATTTTGCTTACTTGTTGAACGTCGAGATATTGATTAAATTGTACTTTCAAAATAAGACAAATAAACAAATTTTCCTTAGAGGTTTCTATTTTTTTGGTGCCGAGCAAGGCGGGGTATCCTTAGCTGAATCTAAATATATCCAATCGAAATCGTGTCATTGTGTCTAACATCACGGCAGGCGCTCGGACCGTCCCAAGGTTAGACGCGGAACTAACTGCTCAACTCGGAGTCCAGGTAACCTTTCCGCGGCTGGCGGCCGGCCCGGTTGCGAAATGCTATCGACCGATCTCCGCCATCGGCAGATTTGTCTTATTTTGTTACCTATAAATGCACGATAATTAAGAAATGTCAATTTTTGTTGTCGGAATAGTAAAGTGAAACTGTTCCGAGTCTGATGATAATGGCTTCACCTCGAGTGAAGTGGGTGGATAATGGGTGGACACTTTAAAGAAATATACAGAGTGTACAGCGGAAAAATTTTAAGATTTTATTGTAATTGCTCGTAAACCACCAGGGTGAGGTAAGTGGGAGGGGTATTGTTCGACGCGCGTGATTTGCGGATTTGCCAGTCGCAATGAGTCACTGGTAGGGAACGCACCGCGCTTTCGCGGTTGAGCACTATTTAAAGTGCGGTGATTCATTGGTCCGTGCGCGTCGCGCTTTTTGTGCTCTCTTTAATATTCGACAACTAAGTGATGGGCCGAGCGCGCAACTTATCTGTCATGTTCAAAAGTTCAGACAAGAAGGGACAATGGTTAACCAAACTCCTCCTGGACCATCAACGTCAGCAGCGACGCCAGAACATGTGGCTCAAGAAGATTGCAGCCTGTACTGAAATAAAAAATCAACAATGCATGTTATTTTGATAAAAAAAAACTACAGTTTCACCCATACAAACTGCAAAATGTGCAGTTTTTCAACGAAAATGACTATTCTTTACGTGAAACCTTAGCGAGAATGATGCTGGAACGTTTTGAAACGGCACAAACGCTTGGAAACACATTATTTACTAAGCACATTTTCATATCGATAGCTGTGTTAATAAGCAGAACATGAGATCCTGGTGCTACGACAACCCAAGGGAACGCCATCAAAAACGTTTGCATTGTCCAAAAACGACAATGTGGTATATAATTTCTGCCCGAGTGATAATTGACCCTTATTTTTTTAACCAGCGAGAGACAGTCACTGCTGACGCGTATTGCCAAATGATCGACGAGTTTTTGGTACCATAACTGCAGCTGTTTCCAAAGTTCAATAACAGAATACAATTTCAGCAAGACGGGGCCACTCCATACGCAGCTAGAGTTTTAATGAAGAAGCTGAGGGGAATTTTTCCCAATAAATTAATCAGCGAGTACGTAAACACACCCTGGGCGCCTCTTTCAGTAGACCTCACACCATGTGACTTTTTTTATGGGGATACTTTAAGTCGAGAGTTTACTGCAACAATCCTCGAACAATTCAGGCCCTACAAGAAAATATCCGCCGTGAAGTTGTTGCCACTGAACCGACGCTTTGCTCTCGCGTGTTCGCAAATTTAAGAGTCCGATTGCAAGTGTCTTGAGAGAAATGGATGGCATTTAGACGATATTGTTTATAAAACGTAAAATAAGCATCGTTAAACTCCATTTTGTATAAATAAAATATGAGAATAACATTGTAGTTGTTTTTTTTATTTAATATTAAACTTGAAAATTTTCCGCTGGACACCCTATACATATGTGTAAAAAAACGATCGGAAAGGATTTATTTACAGAGGTTGAAAATTCTTAGAACAACTCTGTCGAAGAAATATGTCAATCTCCATTATTTTAATACAGTGAAAAATAATATAAAAGCCGCTCCATACATTCTGCATTTAAGCAATAGCAATAGCAATAGCAATAGCAATGTTGTGTATCTTTCATCTAACTAACGCAAGTATTCCATCCGCCTTCCTCACGTACAAGTTTGTTATGATTATTAGATAATATTGTCAAATAAAAAATATTTTTTAAATCGGGCATTTTTTCTGACCTTATAAAGTTCTTCCTCTCTTTCTCAATACAAATACATTAGGGATATAGTCATTCATTGTAAAGTAAGTGCGAATAGTTTTTTTTTTAAGTTTATATTAAAAATATTTTTCTAGTTCTGAATACTTCATAAAATATATATAATTAACATTTTATAGTTTTCATCTTCGTAATTGCACTGCAGACTACGCGGGTTCGTGAAGTTTTCAGGATATCACGAGGAGCGCGGATAAGATGAAAAGTCTGGAGTTGAAGGAAGGAGTGGCAGGCCACCCTACCTACGGTGGCCTGATGTCTCACATATCATTTTGAATGTATTATAATACATAATTGACATATCATTGATAATGCTTTTACCTACTAACGTTAATGCTATGTTATGTTATGTTAGGTTGTAGTGCAAATTGTGATATTACTATTGTGCCTAATATCTTTTTGCGTATTTTTGTAATTAGTTTTATACTCAACGCGCTATATTAGTACATTATGAAACTTTGTTGTCTTAAAATCCCTTATTTAATTTAATAAAAGATCTAATGAAGGTTTTCACTAATAGATCACTCCGGAATTGAGAACAAACAGTTTATTAAATTATACGTACTTAACAACTATTATGAAACTATTAAAAATAATAATATTATTTCTCTAACTTTCCAACGCACCGGTTTCTCGAAGGACACTTTCTAACAAGGTCGTATCCAATATCTGGTCTGGTCTATTTTATCTAAAAATCGCATCATATACTTTATTTACCATTTCTTTACATAAGGCCCGACCATTCGAGAGACCCTCAATATTGTCAACTATCTTATAATCAGATTTTCTTTTGATCCTAATTTGCTTTAAGGTAGAATTAACAGATGGGCTAATAATATATAATGCTTACTATAAATAAATTCTAACTTGACATTAAAACGGAGTAAATAATGTAATGAAATATTGTACTTTTGTTTTATACCGCAAGATTTCCTCAGTTGATAAATAGTTTTAATAGTATGAACATTTAAAGTATTTTAACTTGGCCAATCATTGTGAAACTATAAAAGTCGCAATCAGAGATCGATTCAACTCTGTTGCGAAAGATCCATCAACAATCTTTTGGTTATGTGCTCAGATAAGCCAGTTGCCTAGATAGCAAGTAATACACCATTCCTTTCTCCGATGACATTAGATGATCTAGAATCTATATTTTTACGCTATTTTATTTCAAAGAATTCTATTTAAAAAATCACGATTTGTCATCGCGATAGCACGGGGTGTTGCTTAAGGAATTAAACATAAAACATGTGTACACTTTTATTAAGAACACAATTAGTATCTTGACGCAATTTAAACATGCGCGCACTTAACGTAAATATGTAATAATATATTTCAAATTCAAATAAAATGCTATCATTTATGAATATGCGATCTACTACATTAGTTAACATGCAGTGCCTCTCGCACTATTAGGTAATAGATGAATGAAGGAACATAGGAAAAGGGGTATACATTTTCAACTAAACAGAGCAAAGTCATTTCAGGTGGTTTTCACCAGAGGAGTGAAATTTATAGTCAGAAATCCCCGTTTAACCGCAATTCACTTTTATAATATACAATTTTTAATGGACAAATTCATAAGTTTGGTCGCTGAATTATGCGCATGCTTGTGTACTAAGGGCCGGTTGTGTGATAAGTAGTAACTCTTTACTTTAGTAAAAAAAGAATCGATAGTCAAATATGGCGAACTCTTCACAGGTGTTCCAAAAGTCATCTGACACATCGATTCTTTGAAAGTTGCAGTACACGACAATTAAACATTCAATATCTCGCTGTTTTAGTGATAAAAGTTGATGATCTAGTTGGTTAATAGACATTAGTAGATAATCCGAAAAAATTTCGCCAACAAAGGAGCGAGTAAAGCCATAGATAAAGCATAAAGTATAGCATATTTCATGATTATTCGTCTTGCCATACTGAGAGGCGAGATTGTCTTGGACCATCTTTGACAGTAGTAAAATTAATGTATCAATAACCCGCGAGTTTTTGGTACCGCAACTGCAGCTGTTTCCCGGGTTCAACAACAGAATACAATTTCAGCAAGACGGAGTCACTCCACACTTAGCAAGAGTTTCAGAAGCCGAGGGGAATTTTTCCCAATAAATTAATCAACAAGTTAAAACGTTATATCTGGTACCTATCGCGTACGAGATATGATGGGAGTTGATATTTTACCAAATGGCAATACTGCACCACGTTAGGAAAATTTCTCTGTGGTATTTTGTTTTTCTGGCAACTTGCGAGCGCGAAGGAGCGATTCCCGATACTATAATCACGAAGATGTGATTTTATATTGAGTTAAGGAAGGGTGAGAATAATTAAATATATTGGGCATCTGTGTTGTCTTGCACCATGTTAGTGAGATTTTTTGTTTTCTTTTTCACTTGTATATTTGCAGGATGTGAAGCATCCCTTCCTCACATGACGGCAGAGAGATGATATGTAGATGACAATACTATTTCTTCGTGAAGGATTACTCACGAACAAAGCAGGGCATGGATGCGATTTGGTCTCCTCTGCTTCTTTTATTCTTCATTCGACTTATTTTACAACAAAAGATGATTCAAGGATTCTTTGTGACTTCGAAAGGAAGATGACGACCTGGCTTTCTTGGCATTTTGACAAGTAAGGAGACGAAATCTCAATGATGACGATGGATTGCTCATGAAGCACGAAGACATCTGGTGGTCAAATTGTTGTACAGTAATTTTCGATCTGAATTTTTAATATCTGATGTAACGTAGTGTTTATTACCACCTTTTAATTTCAAATGCGAACTTGTTAGTTTTGTTTAAGATGTTTTGACGAAAGTCCATTATTTTGCTAAAGAAAGATTAGTCAATCAATCTTTATTTGAGATCACATTTATGTGACATGATTTTTGCTATATTTTACCTGACAAACTCGTCAGGTGTTTAAATTGTTGTAATATAATTTCTGAAGTGAAGATCTTAATGTCTAGTGTACCATGTATGTTTTATCTCACTATTCATTCTAAAGGATAACTTGCTAATTTTGATCTTGGCACGTTGATAAAAACCCTATTATTTTGTTAAGGAAAGAGTTGGCAGTCTATCTTTATTTGTAATCAGATTCAATGACAATTTCTTACTATATTCTACCTTGTAAATTCATATGTTTTCACATCTGTGCAAAACTATTAAATTATGTTATAAATTTTGAAACTAATTTTATTATTTTTCCTGAGAATGGTAGCTGATGTGAATGAAAGGCGACATGGTGAATTCTGTGCATCATAACTACCCACCTCGTGCTATACACTGACGAATGAAATACGACGTCACGGAGACATATTCTGGGCACCTCGGTCACCGGTCCTTACACCGACTTTTTTTGTAGGGATACTTTAAGTCGAGAGTTTACAGTAACAATCCTCGAACAATTCAGCCCCTACAAGAAAATATCCGCTGTAAAGTTGCTGCCATTGAACCGACGCTTTGCTCTCGCGTGTTCGCAAATTTAAGAGTCCGATTGCAAGAGTGTCTTGAGAGAAATGGATGAAATTTAGACGATATTGTTTATAAAACGTAAAATCCGCATCGTTAAACTTTATTTTGTATAAATAAATATGAGATTGTTGTTTTTTGTTTGTTTTTTTAAAAAAAAATTAATATTAAACTTGAACATTTTCGCTGGACAACCTTTATTAAGTTGGTGTGAGAAATGCTATAGAGTGTAGAGTAAGTCACAATCACTAACTGTGATAAGTATCTAAAAATTTTAGATTCGTTATTCTTGTCTGAAAATATTGTCTAAATAATTTTAAGTATTTTATTAGAAAATTTAGTCGGTCGGTGGTTTGTTATATTTGGATTGGATTTTTATGCTAGGAACCTGAGTGTATTGAATACTATTTAGGTGCTAATTTTTTATTGATTTATTACGTATTTTGTGATAAATCATAAAATTATGATCACAGTCATAGTTTCAATCACAATTATCATCAAATACCAATCACACTTATAGTAACCTATCAAGAGTAGCAATTTATCTCTTCGCTAATGAGTAATGTAACGTCGAATATCATTTTTTGTTACAGGTAACACTAATATTTCGCGGACTACAGCATGACCGCGAATTAGGATATGGCATTTTTTTCCGTATTCGTTTTCGAGTCGGTCGCCTTCGCGAGGTTGAGAAGTACCTCCCGAACCGGCTCGGCCAATCAGGTGCGGCCTTGTTTTATGAATGTGCGTATTTGTCTAAGGCCACGGATTCCGTTTTTTCTGCGGACTCAGATGCGAATCAAGGTTGGAATTAATGAAACTTGTTTTAATTTATATATTTGTTTAAATATCTTCGCGCTAGCCCGGCCGGCCGTCGGTGCCGGCAGCACCGTCTGCTATCGATACCGGTCATTAAACAGGACGGTCACGGTTCGATGATTTATATTTATTTGCTGTAAATTAGTAAAAGTATGTTTAACTGTTACTCGTATGTACGCACGTATATTATTAAATATTGTAACAGAACTACTGTAATTCGAGATCTGCGCGAGTGACTAATCAAATGTAGGCTTCGACTATGGGAAGATACACAAATGTTTAAAGAGTGTAAAAAGTGTATTAGCGTCTGTACTGTAATTTATGATACGCCTAAAATAATTTTAAACAATCACATTAAATGTGAAATAAAAACTAGTTTATAACAGAACTACGGAAATAAATAAGCTTCATAAATATATCATTTTAAATCCTAAGGTACATTTGTACACGAAAAATGTATAAAGTTTTAGGTTGGACCTGGATTTCAATTAATGAACGGGAATAAAAATCACTTTTACAAGAGAAGCAAAACATGTTTCATAAATTCATAATTTGTGAACTTTTAGCCAGAACTTAGCACTTCAATTATTTGTTAAGTGCTTTTTTAAATGATATCGTTGTATAGTAAAATATTTATTAGCACTATAATTATTGAATGGTTCGAAAGGAGGTGAGCATATCGCTTGGAAATATTTATTGCTAGTTGCTCGGCTCTTCGTTATTCTCACCTTGATTGTCAAAAATCACAGAATACGGAAATAATTTTAGTCGTCAATGAAAACACCTTTTTTTGCGAAGTTGTTATTTTAGAATATAGTTCTATGATATTTAAAGTAAACAAGATGAATCTATATGAAATCTCTACATCGAAAAAAATATTTGTTTACCGACGGGATACGAACCTGGATCTTTTCCTCGCAGTTCCTTAATAAGAAAAGGTGCCTGGTTCTTATCCCGGTGGTAATTAAATATTTTTTCGATAGATAGATATTTTCTGATCGATTCATCCAATTTGTTTAAATTATTTAAGTATTCCAAATTCATTTTAAAAATGAACGTATTTACTTTGGCACTATAAATAATCAAGAGGTTTAATTAATAACTACAGTAAATATAAATGGATACTGACTTACTCCGTTAAAAATCAATACTTAATTTCGAAACTCATTCCATAACAAACATGTCTCACGGCTGTTATTCTGCCATACGTCTCCAACTTCTCTGGCTGATGTTTCGAATTCCATTGTAGGATCCACCTCCAGGGCTGATTTTACCGATGCAAGGTGTTACGTTAAGTACTAGCCGGTGGCGTCGAAAGCGAAGCGAAGCGAAGCGCGTATCTGTGTCATCACTGAATGGCAAATAAATGCATCTGTGTAATTATAATCGAGATGCTTTCCCGGAAGAAACTAAGATGAAACCAGCGCCAGCTCCTAAAATGATTTCGGGAAAAAGGCGAGGCCGTTCACTGAATTTGTGTATCGAAAGCGCGGCGCACGAGTGCCTATGTTTTGTGGCAAACGAACAGCTCAGATTTAGCCATTTTAAATTTTATGGGATGCTATTTAGTTCAATTGATACACAATGAAAATTCAAGGATTTCAACAAAAATCAAACTCCTTTATACATAGATAATGATCAAGGCACATCGTGGCATCATGACAGATCCTGATCTCAAATCTAGTTGACGATTCCCTGGAGAGATCTGTTCGATGAGCCGTGAACAGATTAGTTGAAGGAGGTATGAGAGGAAATATAACGATCGAGCATTCTGCTTAGCTGGATCTGGTTCAGGTCATTCTGATAATTTTAATGATTAGAGTAAATAAAACTTGATACCGCGCACACAGTTATAGTTTTATACAGAGGTGCAGTACCTCTCATCATCAGGTGTGTGTGATAACTAAGTTAAATAGTTTAGTGCTCATTTATTCGGGAACTGTGGCGAGGCATGGAGGGGAAGAGGGTTTTTTGTGATTCTTATTGGAAATATAATATACAAAAGTAAGAGTGAAGCATTAGTGTCGGTAGTAAGAGTGAAGTATTACTGTCGGTAGTAATTATGGAAACGTAATATTAATCAGTGTTTTTCTGATTTAAAAAATATATTTCGACGGTTTCTTAGTGGTTATTTATCATTAATCCTTCATAAGTTACCGAGTGGAAAAGGTTTTGTTTACAGCTAACGAAATAATGTTTACTTTTAAAATTAGCAATATTAACTTTGTGGTTAAAATTCATATTTTTTATTTATTATCTTTGTTTTATTAACCACTGAATTGAGTTTAAATACGTCTACCGGTTTTGAAAAATATCATTTTCTTCTTCAGAATATCATAACTAACTAAAAATATATACCATTGTTTCTTCACTAGAAGCTATTTTTAAAAATTTATTTCTAAAATTTTTTCCTAAAAATTATTCGACTAAATTTGTATTAAGCAACAATTTGAGTTAGGTACTATTTTTTAAATAAATGTTGTTTTTTTAAAAATAGATTCTAGTGAAGAAAAAATGATATATATATTTTTAGTTAGTTATGACATCCTGAAGAAGAAAATGGTATGTACAGAAGATGTATTTAAACTCAATTCAGTGGTTAATAAAACAAAGTTAATAAATAAAAAATATGAAATAATGTCTATTGATTATGATTGTCTCAATTGTGTGACAAGATAATTCCGAGAAGTTATTATTTTTGGGCAAGATGTTCGCATTCATTTATTTATTTACTTATTTCAGTGGATTGTCACTAAAATGAATTGAAGATACCAAATATTTACGACAAAAATTGTTATATAATTCGCTAAGTTACAACGACACCATACAACTAAATACAATTATTGCCTTGTACCGTATCGTAGAATACATTTATTATTAATAATATATTAAAAATAACTAACCTACCATCACGCCATTTCCCCGCGGGGGTTATTTGAGTGTATTGTCACTAATGGCGGGATAAAGATGATTAATTTAATTATTGCTTTACAATATTTATGCAACTTAATAAACATATACTTAATACAAATTAAATGTATTAATTAAAAAGATATATATATAAAATCAATTTATCGAAAAAATATTGTTGTTGTTACCGGGGTTTGAACCTGGATCTCTTCCTATCCGAGGAAATGCATTAACCGATTATGCTACACCAACACAGTAAGTTGACGACAAATTTTTGAACTTATACGTTTCACTTTTAAATTGATACATCTGTCGTTTCATTATTTGAAAGCCATCTTCTTTATATTATTCTGTGTCGGTGTAGCATAATCGGTTAATGCATTTCCCCGGATAGGAAGAGATCCAGGTTCGAATCTCGGTAGCAACAATAATATTTTTTTCGATAAATTGATTTTATATATATATATCTTTTTAATTAATACTAGCATGCCCGCACAGCTACCGCACGGTAGCAGACGTATCCTGCAGAGACGCAGTACTCTGTTTTCAATCTCACCCAACAAAAAAAAAAAAACACTTTTCTCGGTATCTCAGAATTGGAAGAAACAGAGCCGACGTACATAGCCAACAACCTAAGGTGTGGTGGAGAAATTGTGCAGGAGCTACACAGACTCACCCCGCGCACCTAAAAAAAATACCACTTTTCTCGGTATCCCAGAATTGTAAAAAATAGACCCGACGTATACAACTAACAACCCAAAAGGGTCAAAGGCCTGATGATCTTTGAGAAGCGTTAGGTTAGATTACTAACCACGTAAAAAAAAACACCACTATTCTCGGCATCCTAAAATTGTAAAAAACAGAGCTGACATATACAACCATCAACCCATCTCTCCAGGTTTTAATAAAAACAAACATTTTGTTAATACTCATTGATAAAACCATGAAAAGTGATTTGACAGGAAAAGAAGAAGAAAAATAAAGGAAAAGAATAATAATCCATCACTCATCGAGCTTGTATGAGAAGATGTATGAATGTGGTTGAGGCGAGAATTATGTGTCAGGACAGAAGAGTGTGGCGCTCTATCCTCTCTGTCTACCCCGGAAACGGCGTGATGGTAAGTAAGTTACAGGTTTATCTATCACCAGAACTGTTCAATCTAAATATTGAATAACAGACGCGTAAAAGAACAAACTCCTTCGACCGGTCTGTAGTAAGACGGGCGTATTTAAGTCACGTGTACAACTGCGAAATAATAATTAATTCAATTACGCTTTTAAAAAATCATCATTGTGTCGTTCTAGACAAAACCTATAAAAATCCAAAAAAACGTACAGAAAATTTTTCTAAGTATAATGTATGATTTTACCTTAATTAACCAAATTCCGGAGTGAAATCATCAATTTTATCTTGTGCGGGAAAATATAAAATATCTATGACTATTGTAAGCTGTGAAATCTGAATCACGCGCGAAAATCAACAGCTGTTTATTACAATGCCGAGTCGAAATAAAGTCATACATTTGAAACGTCAAAAAAAAAATTGCGCGAAAATTACGCACTGCAATAATGACAGGTAAAACAGCTGTTTATTTAATTTTCAGGCAGCCATGTATGAAATGTAACCAATAAGGGTATTGACCAATTACAGCCCACGGTTGCTGCTTGAAAATATGAAGTGTTGCGTTTATTAAGAAAAAATATCAAGCATTTTCTTCAATTCATTTGTATGTAGGTAGGTACGTCGATTTTTCAAATAAAAATTACGCGTTTTTTAGATTTTAAAGGCGAATTTTAAACGATAGAAGCTTACAAATACGAAAATAAATTATATTCCATTGTGATGTATGCACAGATGTAATAAAATTATATTTTGGTCGTAAACTCGCAGAGAAAAGCTCAAAAACACGAAATTTCACTTAATCAAGCTTCACAAATAAATTAGAAGAAGTTTTTTTTTTAAAGTGTGCAACGATACTACTCATCGGTGGCAATTGCCAAAAAATATTAAAATGATTTTAGCTCTTAAACTCGCAGAGTTATAAGCGAATGAAAAAAAAGTTAGGCTAATTAAAAAGTTAAATTTTCCAAAAATCACCAAACTAAAAGAGTTGTAACAAATAGAGGAGAAGAAGAAGAATGAAAAGAAAAAAATGTAAAGACTCAGTCAACCTTCGGACGTCTGGGAAAAATATCAGAATGCGGATAGAACGCCTAATAAGCGAGATATTAACCAAAACGTGTGTGACAAAAACGGTTACATATAAACATATAAACATCGCGAAATAGGGTCTATTATATTTATTAAGTTTTTTGTTCAGTATATTGTAAAAACATGTTTGCCTTACTATTTATTTTAAATATTAATCGATTATTGGCTCAAACGGTATGTATGGCGACATCTCTGTAAAATAAGTTGTACTAAAAAAATCTTATACTTAAAAAAAATTGTTTACATAAAAAAAAAAACATTTAAAATATTCCTCACCCTTTTGTGGAAAATAAATTATATTTATTAGAAAAATATTAATAGTAGAAAATCTCATAATCTGTAAACATATTTTCCTTACCAAAATTATTTAATATATTTTTTTTTCTGAAACGGGATGTTTAGTGACATCTCTGTAAAATAAGTTGTACTAAAAAAATCTAATACTTAAAAAAATTGTTTACATAAAAAAAAAACATTTAAAATATTCCTCACCCTTTTGTGGAAAATAAATTATATTTATTAGAAAAATATTAATAGTAGAAAATCTCATAATCTGTAAACATATTTTCCATACCAAAATTATTTAATATATTTATTTTTCTGATCCGGCGTGTTTAGTGACATCTGTTGTCAAATTTGTAAAAAATGCATATGGATACGCGGCAAATTAATTATTAAATTTCGTTTATTATCTATAACATTTATTAATATTCTGAAAAGGCTATAAGATGCCATAAATTAAAAAAAGTAGTCTGTAAATAAAATAAATACATTTCTACCAAAAAATCGTTTTATTCGGCGGTAAAGATAATAATAAAGATAGAGAAAATGGACATGTCAAAAAATGTCAATGTACATATTTAAATAAAAATACTCTTTTTAATTCGGATTCGTCACATATTTCGCTTCAAGGTGGTCGAATGAACCGTTACCTGTATTATTACAATATTTATTAAATAAGCTCAATGTTACATAGAGTGTAGAAATAATTTTCAAATGTTTCATTTCTCACGTGAAAATGGACATTTTTACATGGACATGATATAATATTTAAACATTATTTATTAAAAATACTATTTTTAATTCGTATCGGGTATATATTATCCTTCAGGGTGCATGGACGCGAAGATACCTCCATGAATATGATCTTTTTAATAGACTGCTTCATACCGAATAGTGTACAGAGAACGTTTTCAAATCAAAAAATGTACATTTTCCCATGTGAAAATCGACATTTTTCATAAATCGCAAAGTTTGTCACTGTTTCGCCTGTCAAATATGGAAAAAACCGCATTCATTTGTTTTCTCCGGCGGTCGTGAGATTTCACTTTTCCGGGGTTATTTGTATCAGTTTTTTCGCATTTTCGGCGCATCTAGGTAGGTCCGTACGTTTTTCAAAAAAAAAAATACGCGTTTTTTAGATTTTTAAGGTGAATTTTAAACGATAGAAGCTTACAAATACGAAAATAAATTATATTCCATTGTGATGTATGCACAGATGTAATAAAATTATATTTTGGTCGTAAACTCGCAGCGAAAAGCTCAAAAACACGAAATTTTACTTAATCAAGCTTCACAAATAAATTAGAAGAAGAAGATTATTTTTTAAAGTGTGCAACGATACTACTCATCGGTGGCAATTGCTAAAAAATATTAAAATGATTTTAACTCTTAAACTCGCAGACTTATAAGCGAATGAAAAAAAAGTTAGGCTAAATAAAAAGTTAAATTTTCCAAAAATCACCAAACTAAAAGAGTTGTAACAAATAGAGGAGAAGAAGAAGAATGAAAGGAAAAAGATGTAAAGACTCAGTCAACCTTCGGACGTCTGGGAAAAATATCAGAATGCGGATAGAACGCCTAATAAGCGAGATATTAACCAAAACGTGTGTGACAAAATCGGTTACATATAAACATATAAACATATAAACATCGCGAAATAGGGCCTATAACTTTAATATATATGACTAGCTTACCCGCACAGCTGCCGCCCGGCAGCAGACGTATCAGAGACGCAGTACTCTGTTGTCAATTTTCAGAAGAAAAAAAAAATCTTAACACACTTAATAAAACTATAAAAAGTGTTTTGATAGGAAAATAAGAAGAATAAGAAGGAATAATTCATGTTTTTAAATACATTACGTTTTCACCTACTTGTAGAATTTTTCAAAATTAAAATCGCACAAAAACTAACCAATATAATCAAGGGTTGTGGCACCAGAAATAAAAGACGTCAGTGGAAGACTTGGCACGATCAGGTAAACCAGTTAACGGAGAATGGTTCTGTTCGAAGGCTCAACAATCAGCGAGCTTGTATGAGAAGATGTATGAATGTGAGTGAGGCGAGAATTGTGTGTCAAGGCAGAAGAGTATGGCGCTCTATTCTCTCTGCCTACCCCCGCGGAGAAACGGCGTGATGGTAATTAATAATAAGATAACTAAGTATTGAACGTCTAAAAACAATATTCATACTATTTTGAATTTAAAAATAATAATAGACATACTCATACATAATAATAATAGAGAAAATTAAGTAAATTATAATATAATTGCACTTAAACTAACCAATATAATAAAAAAAAGTGTTCATATAAATACAATAATAGAGCTATAATAATATATAAACTCCTGTTGTATACTAAAACTAACGCCAATGCTATTTCGATTGCAGTCAACCAGGCGTCTCTTTAATATATACACATATCTCTTTAATTCAAATTATTAGCTGTGCGTTACACCAATTGCCAACTCTCAGGCATATTATACTTATATCCAACACGATATGTTTAATAAGACTTGAATGACGCAAAACACTCTTTTCAAAATATTCATACTAATTTGAATTTAAAAATAATAACAGGCAGCATTCCAATTATCTGCACTGTGCGGCGTACTATCCTCTACGACGTTTGTGAAAATCAAAGAAGAAGGTGGTAATTTAAACGATGATAATGACGGATTAACCGGTGTCGGATTAACCGGTGTCGGATTAACCGGTGACGGATTAACCGGTGTCGGATTAACCGACGTCGGATTAACCGGTGTCGGATTAACCGGTGTCGGATTAACCGGTGTCGGAATAACCATTGTCGAATTAACCGGTGTCGGATTAACCATTGTCGAATTAACCGGTGTCGGATTAACCGGTGTCGGTTTAACCGGTGTCGGATTAACCATTGTCGAATTAACCGGTGACGGATTAACCGGTGTCGGATTAACCGGTGACGGATTAACCGGTGTCCGATCAACCGACGTCGGATTAACCGGTGTCGGATTAACCGGTGTCGGATTAACCGGTGTCGGTTTAACCGGTGTCGGATTAACCATTGTCGAATTAACCGGTGTCGGATTAACCGGTGTCGGATTAACCGGTGTCGGATTAACCATTGTCGAATTAACCGGTGTCGGATTAACCATTGTCGAATTAACCGGTGTCGGATTAACCGGTGTCGGATTAACCGGTGACGGATTAACCGGTGTCCGATCAACCGACGTCGGATTAACCGGTGTCGGATTAACCGGTGTCGGATTAACCGGTGTCGAATTAACCGGTGTCGGATTAACCATTGTCGAATTAACCGGTGTCGGATTAACCGGTGTCGGATTAACCGGTGTCGGATTAACCGGTGTCGGTTTAACCGGTGTCGGATTAACCGGTGTCGGATTAACCGGTGTCGGATTAACCATTGTCGAATTAACCGGTGTCGGATTAACCGGTGTCGGATTAACCGGTGTCGGATTAACCGGTGTCGGATTAACCATTGTCGAATTAACCGGTGTCGGATTAACCGGTGTCGGATTAACCGGTGTCGGTTTAACCGGTGTCGGATTAACCATTGTCGAATTAACCGGTGTCGGATTAACCGGTGTCGGATTAACCGGTGTCGGATTAACCATTGTCGAATTAACCATTGTCGAATTAACCGGTGACGGATTAACCGGTGTCCGATCAACCGACGTCGGATTAACCGGTGTCGGATTAACCGGTGTCGGTTTAACCGGTGTCGGATTAACCATTGTCGAATTAACCGGTGTCGGATTAACCATTGTCGAATTAACCGGTGACGGATTAACCGGTGTCGGATTAACCGGTGTCGGATTAACCGGTGTCGGATTAACCGGTGTCTGATTAACCATTGTCGAATTAACCGGTGACGGATTAACCGGTGTCGGATTAACCGATGTCGGATTAACCACGGTCAGATTAACCTGGATCGGATTAACCAGAATCAGATTAACCGGGTTCGGAATAACCGGGGTGCCACAGTTTGTATTTATACTTTTGTTATAAATAATATTTTTGTTAAAAATAATATTTTTAATCATCAATATATTTAATAAAACCATAAAGTGTGTTTAAATAATAAATTAATTTTTATTAAATAAATTAATATAAATTTAGCTATCAATAGCATTTAAAAAAATTAAAATCGCACTTAACGCACCTATAATACCAATTTTTAATTTTTTTTTATATGAAACAGCTGTTATCAATAATATAATTAGCGGCCATCTTGCATGAATATTATTATAACCAATGCATGAATATTACTATATCTTTAAACCAATCAATGCCTTCCGCCAATAAACGGCCAGGGTTATGGACGAATCGGATCACTCGTCCAATGAACGGCACTGAAAATACCACTCTTATTGATAAAAGTTTAAAAAACATATTTTTACAAAACATTGGCCGGCCATAAAAAAAAACATCGCGAAAAAATTTCAATTTTAAAATGGACTTTCTTATTCTTAAGAAATTTCAACGTATTTCAACGACTTTTCAAGCGCTGTATTTCAAAAAAATGTTTACATAAAAAAAAAACATTTAAAATTAATTCATAAATATTTTATTTATTTTGTGGAAGACTTGGCACGATCAGGTAAACCAGTTAACGGAGGATGGTTCTGTTAGAAGCCTCGACAATCGGTTAGCTTGTATGAGAAGATGTATGAATGTAAATGAGACGAAAATTGTGTGTCAGGAGAGAAGAGTATGGCGCTCTATCCTCTCTGCCTATCTTTGCGGGGAAACGGCATGATGGTAAGTAAGTAAGTAAGTAAGAAGTTGATACTGTTGGATTAATCGAGTGTTTATGACTCCTGAAATAGAGGACGTCTGTGGAAGACTTGGCACGATCAGGTAAACCAGTTAACGGAGGATGGTTCTGTTAGAAGCCTCGACAATCGGTTAGCTTGTATGAGAATATGTATGAGTGTGAATGAGGCGAAAATTTTGTGTCAGGACAGAAGAGTATGGCGCTCTATCCTCTCTGCCTACCCCTGCGGAGTAACGGCGTGATGGTAAGTAAGTAAGTGTTGTTGGCACCTGAAATAGAGGACGTCCGTAGTAGACTTGGCACGATCAGGTAAACCAGTTAACGGAGGATGGTTCCGTTAGAAGCCTCGACAATCGGCGATGCTTCTAACGGCAAGCATAGCCAGCATAGCCGGCAACCCAAGAGAAAAAATACAATTTTTCTCGGTATAATTCTTTTCCGTAAAAAAATTAATTAACTCTAAAAAATAATTAAAATCATCAATACATTTAGTAGTGTGTTTAAATAATAAATTAATTTTTATTAAATAAATTAATATAAATTTAGCTATCAATAGCATTTAAAAAAATTAAAATCGCTCTTAAACTAACTAATATATTCAAAAAACCTATAATACCAATTCCACATATTACTGCCCTCTATCGAATTCATTTCGCAAGTCAAAACGTCAGCATGGCCGTCTTGACACAACTGTCAAACTATATTTTAGGTTAAAAAAATTTGACATAAACAGCTGTTATCAATAATATAATTAGCGCCCATTTTGCGTGAACATTAATCTAACCAATGCATGAATATTACTATATCTTTAGACCAATAAATGCCTTCCGCCAATAAACGGCCAGGGTTATTGGCGAATCGGATCACTTGTCCAATGAAAGAGGTTACAGTGCGGACCAATGAAACGGATTGTCCAATCAGGTTAATTTGCGGCCTTAGGTTATGGCCATAGATTAGAGAAAAAATTCTAGAATCGATATTTTGGGGGTCTGTTGTTTTAATAATTTTACAATTTTAGGTACTCGGAAAAAATTTTCACATTTTTTTTATCGTTTTTTACTTATAAAAGACGTCGGTTAAATTATAGGAGTTTGTTATCTTTGAAATAAATTCTGGAGCGTCTCGATCTATCTCCTAAAATAAAAAAATAATTAATTCGTCGTAAGGTTACAGAGAAAAAGTGAAAAAAACGAAATTCACTTTTTCGAGTTTTGCGAAAAAACTAAAAGCGGGAAAAATTTATAAAGTACGCCCGGCGATGCGGTCGGCCGCGGGCCGTCGCCGAAATGTATAAAAATAATTTTGGCTCTCAAAATGGCGGAGCGGCGAGCGAAAACGCGCGATTTAGGCTAAATAAAAATGAAAAACAGCTAGAAATCGGCCGAACGGAAACGGTCGCCGTAAATCGAGGAGTGGCGGTAGACGAAAAGTGTCTATGGCGAAAAGTTTACGTCGGCCTTCGGCCGTCTGGCAAAAAAAAAAAATTTCCAAATATCTGGCGGGAAAGCCCCTAAAAAGCGATCGCGCGGTGTGACGGAGTTGGCCGCGTGATTTTTTGCAAACACCACGAAATAGGGCTTATAACTTTAATATATATGATATTTAATTAGATTAAAAAATATCACAGATCGTCTTTTCTGAAAAATTGCAACTTAACATTAAGAATGTGCTCCTTAAAAATATAATATATATTCAGAAGATAAATGTCTACACTAGTGACGTCTGTCTGGTGCCCGAGCTGACTAGCCGAGGTCATCCAATAAGGTATCGTAATATGCATAAGGGTTTCCGTAGATACTCCAAAACCAGCACATTAACTAAGAATGTGTGCATTCTAAGTGAATTTCTTTGCGTTTTCTCATTTTCTTCCCAAATTATATTTTGTTTTCTCAAGTTCTTCCCAAATTGTATTTAGATTTTTATTGAATAAAAGTCTTTCAAGAGTACTTTATTCCCTTAACAATTTTTTAGAGTTTTCGAATCATTTTTTGGAAAATGATCATACGTTTGTTAAAAATTTGAGATTATCTAATTTACATGTACACAATGTTAGATTATTTATAGTTATTAGAATGATAAAGCATATCAATTATGTATTTTCGTAGAAAGCAATCACTTTGTGGTTTGACATTAAATATATATATTACTAAAATCTAATTAAATTTAACTCCGGTCCTATCCTAAAAATGTTTCTAGGAATTTCAGATCAACAAGGTCATTTTACATATCTTTCATCATACTAATTTTACATTTTGTACAGTAGGGTACTATAATATTTTTTTAAAATAATATTTAAAAAAAAATTGAAATAAAAGATAATAATTCGATGTTTAGGTTTAGTTTTTGTTACCCCGATGAAGGAATGAATTTTAAAGGAACCGGTTATTTTAAATAAATTAATGTGGTTAAATACACAGTTGATTCCGTCATTTTATTAAACAATCAACAATATTTAACAATCTAAAAAGTCTACAATGTTCTTACAATATTATAAATGTTAAAAATATTCAGTCAATTTTCGTGACAAGTTTTACTAGGGTGGTACCAACTAAATAAAAACATGTTTTAAAATATGTCATACGTCACATTCGATATCCTAGCCTAATCTAGCCATACAAATCTGAACAAATGATTTTTTCCTTGACTTGAGCGATCGCTAAAATTATGTCATGTTGAGCATCACAGGGCGTAGACAAGATTAGGATTGATGCTCAGTCGCTCTTCGGCGGTACAGTCAACTGACTGCCGGTTTATGAAGATATACAATAATATTGAAACCAATCCTGAGTGGTGGTTGTGATGGAGCCGGGCTGAGGGATCATCATTCCGTATGGGAGTAAAGTAATGTTTCTATCTCATAATGGGTTTGCTTTTGATCAGACGTGAGCGTTCATATTAAATTTTAAAATTTACCCTTCATGAATTTCAGATAATTGAGATCATATCCTTGATTTAACTTTTTTGATTTCGTACCGTGTTCCTGCTCGTGATACTAGATTATTGGAGATTCTTAAATTGAATGTTTCAAAAACAATTAATAACTCCCCGTTACAAAGATTTCACAGACTTAGTAACAAATTCGGTCTTGTCGATATTTTCATTTCTCTACAGCTCTATTTTATTGGACAGAAAGATTTTTTCGTTACAAGTGACAAGTTTACTTTGGTTTAATCGTGTTAATGATGTTTTCTTTACTTCAAGAATTGTTTCAAACCTTTTACTTTTTTTGGTATCTATCGAAAATATTCAATTAATTTTGTATGTGCTATCAAGATGCAAGAGTATATTTAGTTTATCAGCATTCAACGAAGAGTAACATTACAATAACTAAACTGACTAATTAACTATTTAACCTAACTAAATAATAATAATAGTTATTATATATGTAGTTATTACATTAACATTAAAGAAATAGAGTTTGTTTGAATTACCACAATACTGCTAAACTTATTATTGCTCACTGTTGAATAATCAGAATAGTCCAATGTATGTGTCGTCGGCTCATCCGCAACTATAAATAATTCCACTGAAATCACTCGATTCATTCTCGGTTATTGATTAAACAAAGTAATGACAGCTGTATTGCTTTTAATTATTACATTTCGGGTACTATGTATAACCTCCCTACTCAACTATTTTGATCAATTTTGCGTTTACGCTAATACGTACATATTTTTCTATTGGCAGGTATACTCGTAATAACATGTTTTCATCAAACAATGGTTGTTAAATGTTAAAATATTTTCATGACATTGCATTTTAACAACAGGTTAATGTTAAGTTGCAATATTTAATAGGTCGGTTATTTAGTGTGTTCTATAGATTATACAATTAATTGACCTGTGCGCGCGTTGTGCATTAATATTTTATTAATAATAATAGTTTCCATTTTTGCGATGCATCGACTATACACGCTTCTTTCTCCTTCACCTACGTGTGTACGATAGCCGCATCAGATGTTCGTCTATTTTCAGGCCTGCATAGATATTTGATTTACTAATTAACCATTTTAAATTTAGTTGGGTTCATATTGACAAGAATGATTCGTAAGTTAGATACTAAATTGAAACTATACCATTACGCAATTTTATGAAAGGTGTGTATGCTGCAGTATTCGATGTATACAATAGTCCGGTTAATATTTAGTAAAGAAAAAAATTGAAGGAACTTGGAACCCTACAGATGATTCTATTAGTATTAAATATCTCTGATAGTATTTACAAGTCCTCATGACGTGGCAATACTATATTTTGCAAAAATGCCAAAGCAATACGAAGTTACCCTTGCCTTTGTTATATAGTTTAAAGCTAGCAGCAGTGGACCACGTCGAAAAATTAAGAGGAAGAGGAAGAGTACCCGTTGGACCGATCAAGTGAAAACAGTGACAACTGTCGAGTATATCGGTTGTGATTCGTGGTCCTAATTCGCGAGGGACTAACAAGGAAGAATATCTTTCAACCCATTTACTCATTTATTATTCTGTCTATATAACTTACTTTTGTCATCTTTCTTCAGCAACACGCCTCGAGTGCTTTCAGTTCAGTTTCTTTTTTTGAAATTTAAGAAATCAAATTTTAATAAATATTTTTAAATTCTTCTAGTTTGCTTAAAGCATTATTTAAATGTTATAGCTGTTTCAGCGGCTAAGGCCATTTTCACTCTTCAGTTCAGGTTTCGTTTTTCAGATTCATATTAATGATTTCATTATTAATATTACTATTTCGAATAAATTAGTAGACCGCGTGCCAAAGTTGTAACTAAGTTTGTGTTCATAATTATTCACACATACATTGTCAGAATGGAGAAGGTTTAAAGAGAGCACCTGTCGTTGATTGATTTTTCGAAATGTTTATCGTTCATTAATCGTGTTTTCCTAAATGTTAATCACATCTATACAAGCGTACAACATCCGGTGATTTTTCAAAGGATACGTAGGTACCTACGAGAAGTGTTTGTATTGATTTATTTAGCCGTTGAATAGGTTTTGTTAACGAAATACCTCGACGGCTGAACAGTTTAAATGTCAAAAATATTTAGCCGAGCTCCGCGCCATCCCCCCGAGCCTCCCGTCCCGCTCGCCGCCACTAGGGGTCGCACTTTTGTATTTAGTTGCGCGATATACTTTGCGGGTTGTCTGTTCGCGGCCGGCTCACCGGTTTGATTGGGAAATATCGGCCTATGTTTCGAGCACGCACGTTTTTAGCGAAACTTTGGATTTTCATTTTCATTTCACATTGAATGTTTATTGCATTATTCTTGTTCAGTGCCGTACATGTTTTTTTCCATATTTTTCCACTGCAACACGAGCACTGTCACTCATTCCAGTCACTGCTCCGCGTATAGAACACCGAATGGGAATAGGTCGTACGGAATAATACAATTACTTCCGTGATGCATTTTCGTCACAATTGACGAGTTTTAGCAGTGTGAGGATTTTACGGTGGTGGCAGCAAAGAGATTTCACTTCAATACATTTTTAATTCGATGTAAAATTTGAAATCATATGACCTTTGTAAACAACACAATTATATGTACGTAGTTTACAATTTTTTAAAACACTATAATAGAGTAAGTTTGCACTGTTTTAATATTCTTATGTTTATCAGCTAGACATTAAGTTTTTAATGTTTTTAAAGACCTATCAAAATATCAATCTACGAGCCATATTCCTTAAATATTTTCGACTCACTATAATCACCCATAAAATATTGTAGATTAGGTCTGTTACATCTTGTATATTTGACTTGTCGTGCACTTCATTTGAATATGAATCGTGTACCCTTACATTGGACGCGTATAAATACAGATCCGTACTTTAACTTTGTGAAAGCGAGCAGAAAACGAGGCGAGTAAATTGGGGTCCGACAGCGCCAGGCTGCGCTGCCATCCGATCGGCGGATGGTTAGACCGACAATCGGCCCGTAAAATATTTCCGAGAATGTTTATTGAAAATAAGTTAAACTAAATGTGTTTTGTTCCAAATACAAAGGTAAATAAATGGAGCGATAAATCAGACATGGCGGACTGACGACGCTTCAAAAGGAAATGCGCTCGGAGGTTCATCGGGATCACCGGCACCGCACCGTGGCCGTACACGCTGGCACGGTCAGGCAGAGAAAATACAGCACCGAGCTAAACTTTAAACCTGGGTCCCTTCAAAATAAAATACCTCACTTTGCCTCAGTTTACTATTTGGTTAATTAATCAGCGTGACTAATACGATGTTGAATCAATTACACTTACTTACATTACATTGGCCCTCTTTTATTTCTTGTTTGTTTCGTGTTAGTTGTAATGTAATTATTAAGTTATTCACAGAACACATTTTGACAAGGTTATGTTAATATTTTTTAAATATTATTTAACAGCTTTGAAAAAGTATCTCATTGTTTATTATATTGTTTGGGCTTTCTACGAGTGCCCAAGATGCGAGAGGCAAAATCTGGCCCTATGAATATTAACCCTACAAAATCCCGCAAATCCAGTTAACAAAATATGAAGATATTTGCGCGAATACGATAAGTGCATACATTTGTTTGCCTTCACATAGGAAATTACAGTTATTTTAAATGACACGAAATGCGATACCGGTAATGAAGACATCTTCATCACCAGACAATTCTGAATACCATTACTTTTGACGGCTTAATTACGGTTGGAACGGCCTCATGAAATATTTAATAGATATTATTCTTAACAATCAAATAATTACAAATGATTATCTTTAAAGATTAGCGGTGCCGTGAGAGGCTTGTGGCTGGGTGTATTTAATTAATATCTTTGTTTAAAACGTATTCTACCCGCTATGGTCAGTTAAAATGTCATTAATGGATCTTATCTCTGTTCTTTGTTTACGATGACATATAGTCGTAATGATAATAAAATTATATTTCAAATAACTTGCAGATGTAATATTATAATATATATTTTTTACCATAATAACAATAAATAATAAAAACAGTAATTACCTGGTTTCAAGATATCGCAAAATTAGATTTTGGCGATGAAAAATTAATCAAATATACTGTTGAATTTCCATAGTAGTATGAATTCCATTCTACCACAATTATTATTATGAGGTTATTGTTGAATGTAGAACCGTATAACTTCTATGTATGACAATTTAGTGAACATTCGTGTTGTGGGAGCGGTATTCAGCAATGCGGTGAGAAAAATGTTGAGTTTCCACGTTAAGTCGAGCGCTTCTAACCTTCTTTCCTCGGATTTACTATCTTTTCAATACCCACCAGATATTTAACCACACCTCTATTCCTGTCCCAATTCTCCCATAATTTCCCGTCCCACAGAGGCCATTAGCGAAGACCGTGCAAATACAATGACATACCTTACATGAAGCATTCGACATCGTTATAATGACTAGAAATATGATATATTTGTCGTCAGGAAGCTGTAAAATGTTGAACAAGCTGTAATTATTATCTTTAACTATTTTACAGAATTGTAATCTACAAAGGTGCTTAAATGGTGAATGGGACATTATTAGTGTCTAGATTGTATTAGTGTCGGTAATAGAACTCCAGCGCACCGCGTTCCACTAGCAATTGAACCTAAAGAGGAGGAAAGTATACACCCGAATATTAGATGTATTTGGTTGAAGAATTCACTGCGTGTACAAGAGCCAACAAACGCATTATTAGCAGAGTTCAAGATCGTGATGCCGTACATTACAGGTCCGTGGGGTACCCCAGCCTGCTGGTAATATTGTAAGGTTTCCCGTGGAACGCTTCCAAAACACGTGAAATGGGTATTTGAGAACCATTTCAGACTAATATGGCACAATGAACTACATTTAAATTGGATCGTGCGCGAGACGCGGACCGAACGAGGCACCGTAGCTCGGGAATGCGACGAGGTCGGCTGTTTGTCGACTGCAATTCTTCAAAGCTTTATATGGCATTAGATTTCACAACCTCGAGTCTACGGATTACACAGTTCATATAAATACAATATTTAAAAAATATTGATTTAATAGTGTATGAAGATCGAGATAAAAATCTGAATAATCATGTAAGGAAGTTACCAGGAATACATACGTGTTGAGCCGAAAATCGTAAACACAAAATTCTACATAACATACACGATACATCGCAGATTACAAACCTACAAACTCTCGTATCTTGTCGAACCATCGAATCGACCATCGTCATCGAATGTAGATATCCACATTCGCTACTGTGTAGGTAAATTTATACGGAATCGTAACGATCGGGTTCAATTATATTTGATTTATAATAAATAAAAAACTTGAAAAAGTGTATACCAATTTAAAAATCAATTCGTTGCATAAAAATAAGGGAACATTCGCCAGCCGTCTGCAGCGCACGCCTCCTGGGTCGAGGCTCGAACTCAGAACCGCTCGTCTTTCATTTATTCAAAACCATTTCGTTCCCCCGTTCATACCCCGGTAGCGAGTAAATATTTTTTTTTTATATCTTTCTAGTGGATTCATTTAATTTGTATCAAAACTATTTCATTCATACAAAAAGTCTGAATACGGACGAGTCTGTACACATCTTCCTGTCTCCAGGTTCTAAACTCCATTATGAGCACCGTGCGTTATGAGGTCTAGCATATCCACTCCTTTAATCTGCGCTGTGGTTCCGAGCAGCGGGTAGTGGGCGCCGGGCGCCGGGCGCCGGGCTCGTCATACCGGCGGGGGGCGGGCCGGCTGCCATTGTTCCTCCGCAGGTGACACGATGGATGCCCACGGTGACGAGGGCTGATAATGGTGATAGCGCTCGCGAAGGCTGCGGTCACAGCAGATGAATGTCAAGCCGTGCTATCGAAATGCTTCCATGACTTTGATTACGGGTTATTACTTATCTTTCACAAGTTTTTACGTCAACGGAATGTCAGTACCTACTAGTTCAAATGACTTGTGAACGTAATATCCATATCGACAATAGGGAATAATCGTGTTTTGAAATGGAAAACGCAATAGGCGCACGAAAACAACACTGGGCTATCCAATTCGACACAAATACAGATTATTAATAGGTCGTGAATGACATTAAGGTGTAAATCGTAATGTTAAAACATTCAGGTATATGAACGAGAAAAAAAAATGTTACAGAATACACTTTTTATATACTAAATTAATGTATTAATTATAAATATATACATATAAAATCAATTTTGTCGAAAAATATTGTTTTTTAAGATTAAGAAATTAAAAACATCAGTAGTCATTTATGTAAATACCTATCGTTTTATCATAAATACTTTATTTACTTTTATTTGAATGCACTTGTCCTTAAACAAACATGTACAAATAATAAATACTATTAATTTTTTTTTTGTTATGTTAATTGCTCTGTGTAGTTAGTGTTTTGTGATTGAGCCTTTTTTACTGAATGTTAGTCATATTTTCGTCTTATTCGGTGAATACTCACGTTAGTATTAATTTTTTTTCTTCTGTTATATCTGTGTCTGTTCAGTTCGCCAAACATCTTCATTGCTCTGCGTAGTTAATGTTTTGTGATTGAGCCTTTTTGACTGAATGTTAGGCATATTTTCGTCTTATTCGGTGAATACTCACGTTAGTATTAATTTTTTTTCTTCTGTTATATCTGTGTCTGTTCAGTTCGCCAAACATCTTCATTGCTCTGCGTAGTTAATGTTTTGTGATTGAGCCTTTTTGACTGAATGTTAGGCATATTTTCGTCTTATTCGGTGAATACTCACGTTAGTATTAATTTTTTTTCTTCTGTTATATCTGTGTCTGTTCAGTTCGCCAAACATCTTCATTGCTCTGCGTAGTTAATGTTTTGTGATTGAGCCTTTTTGACTGAATGTTAGGCATATTTTCGTCTTATTCGGTGAATACTCACGTTAGTATTAATTTTTTTTCTTCTGTTATATCTGTGTCTGTTCAGTTCGCCAAACATCTTCATTGCTCTGCGTAGTTAATGTTTTGTGATTGAGCCTTTTTGACTGAATGTTAGGCATATTTTCCTCTTATTCGGTGAATATTCATATTAGTATTCAATTTTCGCATATATTTAGATACTGCGTGACCTTTAAGTGTGAAAATGATGAAAATTACATTGAAAATATTTTTTTCTCGGAGGTCATTACATCGAACTCTCACAATTAATCTGAATTTGTTTTATATATTTAATTTCTATAAATAATTCAAGATATTGAGCCGACCGGTACACTGCAGACAAAAATATCTCTGAGGAGAGACTAAGAAGCTTGGAGAATAATATATTTATTAATGCATATATTATTATAAATGATTATCCTTGTAATCTGGTATAAAACGCGCGCATAAAAAGGCTAGTTTTCTTACTGGCGCCCATATATACGTCAGAGTATCGAAGGCTGCTATCGGTCGAATAATGATGTAAATGAACGCCGATCAACCGAGCTAAGTTTGATTGTTAATACATTAACCCAATGCGTAAAAGCTATATGAGAAGAAATCTGCATTAAAGGAAAAACACGGAGGTCGCTGGCTAACAGCTAGTTCCCTCAAATAATACATAACATTGAATTGAAAAGCTTAGTTCTCGGATGAACCGTCGGATGAACCGTCAGCTCGGTTGATACGGTGATTGCAGAATAAGACTGATTATACCTGACTGCGTTGTCCACTACCGACTAATGTGAAAGACATTTCCTCATTCTTCATATTATGCAGAGGTAACGGCTCACTCGGATCTGTATGAATTAGCATATTATTGTATGTTTTAGATTTATTGTACGCAGGTGACCTGCAAAGCTCTGTAAATAGGCCTGTTTTAAATTTTACATCATATTTATCATTACTTTTAATAAGGGTTTTTAACTCAACTATTCATATTTTATATTATTTTATAATTTACAGAGCATTTACAGTTCAATGACTTATCACATAAAAATTGTGGTACATATATAGTATAATAAAAATATAGTCATGAAACATTTTAAAAACGCTCGTCATATGCGTTTACTATTTATAATGCGACTATCCACTGTGCATGAAAGATATAATTAAAAATATTTTAGAATAAATTAAAACATAGCTATCGAGGAAAATGTTATTACTTCCTACTTAGATAATAGTATTTTTTTTCCTATTGTGTTTTCAGTGTCTTTGTATACCTCCAATTTTGCTTTTGAATTATCTTCACTAGTATATTCGTAAAGTTCGATTATTTTTCAAAAATAACAGTTATTTCGCTGTTGTGTCACTATTGATAATCAAAAAAGCCAAGAACAGTAGACGACCGACCGCGATAAGCGTTGCAAAGCGATGCGCGTGACGTGGCGCTAGTTTTATTTATCGACAAGACGAGCGACTTTAATAATGAATATCGCGTTGCCCGCGTGTATTATTATTATGTATGAAAATAATATCACGAATTGTTCGCCATGAATTACTCCAGGATAAGCCCTTACTTAGAGTGAAGTACCCTCGAGATCGAGATGTGCTCGAAGAAGCGATACATATAAAATCATTTTCCTAATTTTTTTACATACTCGAATGTGTTCTGTACATCAGAGTGGTTTCATTCTAAAGCGTGTTCAAATTTTTTCCTCTAAATTTTAGACTTGAGACCTTTGTAACAAATTGTATTTGTATTATAGAAATACGTATCTTTATTAAAATCAAAATTTAACTTAGTTAAATTTTCTCTTCGTTCAAAATACTATACATAAGTTTATATTATATAATGACTGTATAATGTATTCTGTACCTGTTATCGTTCTCGATGTATTTCAAAATTCAAAAGTAACGCATATTCAAAAGTATTGTTAAAATAAGATAGAGATTGGAATTTAATGTGTAATTGGTGAAGAAGTTAATAGTTGAAGCGGTATCTTATTTTAAAAGTGATTGATTTCTTGTTGTTGGTTTTGTGCGTTGCGTAGCATAGTGGAAATATAACCCACGTGTTGCAGCTAATGGTGTTTCTTTCCCAAGAAATGCATTTATCATAATAATACAGTTCATTGATGGGTTTTTATTTCTTTCCAGTGTGTTGGTGTGTGCGGTGTGTCCGGTGTGCGCGGTGTGCGCGGTGCGCGCGGTGCGCGCGGTGCGCGCGGTGCGAGCAGTGTGCGGTGCTCGTGCTGTCGAAGTGCAGCAGCGATGCGTCTCGTGCGCCTTTAGTACTGGTGAACGGAAGTGATTCAAGATGTTAAACGTTGTCCCGGTAAGTCTATTTATATATTAAACAGCTCCAATGAAGCCTTTTAGAATAAAGAGAACTATAGTTTATAAGAACCTTCCGTTAACTTAGTGGCAATACACGATCACAGAGAATTAGCGCGGTAAATTCACAGAATGCACGTACAGCGTGTTAAGGCTTCCTTTTCCAAAATAATTCATATTTCCACGTTTTTTTACGAAAATAAGAGTTTTTATTATTCATTTATATCAGAAGTTATTCAATAGGTTAGATTTAAACTACCACTTTGATAAAATCTTTACACTAATTTAAAACTAATATATTAAGGCAATTTTGTGGCACGCTGAAAATAAATTTAATGGTCGCGGTCTTCTTCCCGGTTTGCTCGTAATTTCTTAATTATGGCAAATAACATTCAGTTTGTTAATTTTAAATGAGTTTTATCTAAGTAATAATTAAAAAAAAAGTAAAATCTAGTATATAACTTCTGATAAAGATTAATAATAAAAACCCACATTTTTGTAACAAAACGCGACAATTAGAATTATTTTTGAGAGCACGCTCTGGAGTAATAATTTTATATTGTATTTAGTATGTAGAGCAGAAGAACTAATTAATGCAGAGAGGATAAAGCGCCACAATCTTTCACTCCCCCACACAAAAAATACTGCATATAGAAAACTAAAAAATTCAATACTGGCGTAAGCAATCTATTGAAACCGGTCGGTGTTCTCTTGAACACATCAGTTATGTAGATACAGTTGTATTGTGATATTTGGATCTGTATTTTCTGTTACCGTTGTGAGAAATTATTTAAATTGAATCACGAACAGCAGAAATTGTGTTCATAGCCGAGTGATAACTATACTTATTAGTCAGATTGGCTTATAACTGGTCTAATTTCAATCGGTTAATAAATTATATTTGACTGAGTAAAAATACCCATAATTTTTTATCAAAACTGTATATACATTTTTATAAATATAATATATTAGATTAAATAAAACACAATCATTTTGTATAAAACCACCCTGACGAAGATTGAGCTAAGCGAAACCGGTTGGCGTGTAATAAAATTCGTGGTATGTGTAAGGTAATCGCAAAGTGATTTTTTTAATCTAAACTAATATGTAAAGCTACAAAGCGATTGCTTTCTACGAAAATATATTATAATATATGTTTTTTGACCAAAGTCAGCGATGTAATTTTTATAATAATTTCAATAATGCAGTTGAGTAAGTTTCATTTTAGGATACACTTAGAGAACAGTTTTTTTAAAATAGAGTGTATACACTTTACATCGGCATTCTATTTTTCAAATTGAGTTAAACGCTTGTGTTGTGCAAAATTTGTCAATTTTGGTGCTCTCCCAGAACGAGGCTCGGAGCCCGACCCCCCGACCAGGCGAGTACTATACCGCTAGACCAAACGGTTAAACGCGTCCAAGTCATGAATATGCTGAAAGAAATAATTGCGATAATAACTAAAAAACTTTTTATAAATTTTTGAAGCGGTGATAATCACCCGTTTGTGACAACCGCTGCAATGATATGGAGTTAGCATCCCGGCAAAAAGGTAACCTCGCTAAACCCACCAGACCGGTAAACTCCGTTCCGAGCGATTGAATGATTTGCAGAGACAAAGGTTGCTCGGTATTTGTCTCTTCGGCAACACGGCGGGGCAGTCTCGTCCACCGCGTGCACGATATCACTTTGAACTAGAGGCAATTGCGTCTAGCGACTGGTAATGGCACTTTTCAACCCGGTACCATTACCAGCCAAATGTCGAAATGGCAGAGGGGAGATGAAAGCAGCGCGAGCGCCGCATCTACACTGCGGGAGTTTTCTGAAACACTCTATTTGTTCAATAATGCATAAAAAAGCATTCCATGCATGGGTTGAAAATACATTACACAAGATAGTGAAATCGTTTTATTTCTAAATTTATTGTTATTTCATTTATATCTCATAAAGTTTAGTCAGATAAATCGAATGCAGTTTATTTTATCAAAATCAGACCAAACAAACACCAAAGTTATTGACGATGAAACGTTGAGCGTTACATTTGCAGTCACTCCGTCGGACGAACATGTTAGCGATTAATGCGTTCTGCCATATAGCGTTGTACCGCGGGTGTAGTGTTCGCTTAGCGAGATTAGTGAGAGTTGTGATGTTATACTTTCGTAATAAAATGTCATTTTATTGGTCGGATTTTGATGACTTAACCCGGTATACCCTAAGGTGTTTCAAATTATTCATAGACCTACCTTCTTGCTTACTTACAGATTACACAGATGGACATATGAAACGCTACTCGTACTCTTCTCATTCTATTTCTCTTTTCTTCTCGCTCTTGTCTCTTCACCAATCATCATGTTCATGAACACTTGTCGATTTGGCTCGATCGAGGATTCTGATAGAACTACTATCCAATATCTTGTTTATCTAATTTTTCAAGATCATTCGCAAATACGTATTTCTGGCGCCTAACACCTCACACCTCACACTCACATCTATTTTAGTTCCAACGGTCTTGTAATAAGTACTTTTATTCCACGTATCTAAACTATCTAAGCGCACCTTTCTCCATCCGTAAAGGACACTCCGTATCCGGGTGACCGCACCGTTAATGTAAATTACCTTCTTCTGCTAGAACATGCCTTTATTTCCAAACATTAGTATCGGTGCCAGAACTTCTCTGTGAAAATCTTGCCTCAGATTATATTAGCAATGACTACGATCAAAGTACCAATTACTTTATTGCGTGGCCGCTAATTTTGGTAATTGCGTCAATTGTTGAACTAACTTTGTTTGATTCTATCAATTAGTTGTGAGAACAAGTTCAATTAGACGTTCTTTTAACTTGAAGTACCTTAATAATATTCGTATCGTAAGCTAAGCTGTAACAAGCAAAATCGTCGAAAGCTCAGCTGTCAAAGGCCATAAATTCATCGATCAATTCGCTGGCCCCGATTATGAACAATGAAACATGTTTGTAATCTACATCAATATTTAACATTATTTTGTATTATTTTAAATAATGTAGTGGATTCCTCCTGTTTGATGTTTGACGAAATATCAGTCTCCGCTATCTCACTTTACTTCGTGTACACAATATTGCAAAACCAAATACGCATCTAAAATGTTATAACGAAACTGCAAGAACTAAACAATTTATCTCCAAATCTTGACACATTTCAGCACTTAAATAGCAGTTTGAAGAATTAGCTGATGATATTTCGGTGGATGTTATCTAGTAGCATGGGAACATTATCGTTGAATACAATTACAATACAAAATATGATGATAATGTCGTTTTATGCTGGGAAGCGTTAATTCAGGGACGAACTCCTCGTGATGATTTTGTCCAATTCAGATAACTGTATATTTCTTTTGAGTGTCTCGTTAGACTGTTTGATATATTGATATCGCATCACATTCGCCAAAGTTCATTAACCTAAAATTTTCACATGCAGCCCCTGAGGGATTAAAATGTTTTTTTTTGCTTTTACATGTTTTTCAAAACTGAATGTATATAGTATCCAACACTTAAATATAATGCAATATCTATATTTCTCTCTTAACAATTCAACTCAACGTACAAATATGAATATGTTAATACAGCGAGTACCCTAATATTATATTACGAAAACTGTGTAAAAACTGCGCCTTAAAAATTTTCGTAACAACCCCTAATAGACTACGGTGTCAAATTGTCAGATAAGTATGTAATGCTGATTTTTGAATGTTCGAATGTAAAGCATTGATTTTTATTATTTATACAGAATTAACAGATTTTCATGGTCATCTTTAATTTTATTAAAAGATTATCACGACCCTGGTGAGATTCGCTGAAAACGTAGCTATTAATAAAGAGGTGGATGACATTTTAAATCTTATTTTTGATTCTCACAGTGTACCTCTGCCTGGCACTCGAGAGGTCGGGGTTCGGTTCCCCCACTAGGGAGATTTTAATTTTATTTGTTTAATTGAATTTATGAATATTCTTTCGAACTAGAAAAATATGCAGAAAACTATATCTATATAGGGGTGATATGATGCATGTAAGGAATGAAACGTATTTTTCCTCTCCTACATTATCAACTTCATTAATTCTATTAAATATAATATTTTGGAAAATACTTGTATTAATATGATGTAAAATGCAGTTTATTATCTGGTTTTTTATTAGCGTACTGCAGTCCAACGTAAAACCATTTGGTTGCTTTAAAAATCTGTTTATCGAAAAAACATTTAACTGCTGCTGAAAAAATAGTTATTCGGTTAGAATTCTGGTAACAACCAAATATTTTTTTGATATATAGAAAAATATTTAATTTGTATTAAAAATACCGCAGAACTGTGTTTTCAAATTGCAACTTCACAACGAAAATGCATTTTCATTAAAAAAAAATGATATGCATGTGCTTAATTTGGGCCGCACGCTTTAACAACCAGCAGAAACAACTTGTCCTCTGACGATCTTCAGTCTCTCGGTAATAAGATCTTAAACATTTGTATTATCTGTTTACATATATCTACTTTGGTGAGTTGTGAATGCGTTCTGCCCGCGGGCTGCCCGGTAGCCGATGGCCGATCGGTGGATGCTGATTGCGCTCGTTATACAACTTCACCATTAGCCCGCCCAGCCGATAACGTTCAATAAATAACCTACGGTACATTATATCGGGTGTTTATTAATAGGTCATTTCATTTTAAGAGAAAAACTTTATAAGAATGTAGAATTTGACGGTTTGGATGTAGTAAATGTTTTACAATGGGAGTGCACTCAGATTCCTTTAATTTTTGCTTTTTATTATAGATAAAATAGTTATTTTTTTCAAACTGACCTTAATTATGATTTCACTTAGATTTATGAAAAAAATGCAATTTTATCCTTGAAATTTGATAAGTTCTATACATACATTCAGAGTTATGAATTAACATCTTAAACGGAATTAATATCTTGACAATAACTGTAATATCCTTGCGTCGGCTGATTTCTGGCTCTGTAAATTTGGGATATCTAATATCTGCTTGTGCTGGATTAAGGTAGCACAATATTATCCGATGTGGTAACAGTATACTTTATTATACAGAGCTTACAAATATAAGTATAATGCGAGAGATGTGTTTCGACCCGCGGCTGCGATACCAGAGAGCGCGCCCGAGAGCCCGGCGATCTTTTATCTCTTTCACTGGCATCAATCATGCCAACATGTGCGCGTCACGCAATCGCTTCAATTATTAACTATTTTTATTCTCTACAAAGTTAATGTTTTGTTAAAACTAATATAAAACCATATTTACATCTGACGATTAACAGTATCCGAAGATTTATCCCGTATCTCAAACTGAAGTTAATGGGAAATAAATAAGTATAAATAAAGATAAAAAGTACTATGTGGGTATACGTATAAGGTGAATATTTTTTTCCAGTAATATTTACTAACACCCTGTGCATTTCCTCATGATTATAAAAAATGCAGCTTGTTGGCTCCGACACTAAACCGGCTGGATGCTGTGAGAGATGCGATCGAGAAAATAAATTTGATCGCTATTGAATACAATTATAATCTAAATTGACAATCTGCTACTTGATTTTTAAAATGTAAATGTCAAATCTGGTCTTGAATGTAAATGAAGATGTAGTGGCACAGTGCGATATCCTTGACAAAGCGATATATTGCTTAGTTTTTTTGTGGGATTTGGAAACCTCACCATTGAGAAACAATTTTGTCTTAATTAACAATTCGTACGCGGTACAGGTAATATATTTTCACTGCGACTGTGTACCGCGTAATGCGTTCCAGAGACTACCGTGTGAAAAAAAACTGGAAAATTGAAGATAGGTTGTACCATATAAATTATCACTAAGTCATATTTGAAAATGACATTTGCGACATTTAAATAAATTGAATTAATTTTTTTTATTTACTTATACATACATATAACATAATTGGTCATTCAGTGTCACTACTAGACGATATACGCGTTCGCTTTAGATTGGTTTTCGATGGTGAAAAATCACTCTCGTCACTGTAAATATTTAATGGCGATATATTTACTATTGAATAATATAAACATGTTATGTTTTTTTTCACTAATTTTGAATGCGAATTCTGTTATAAAACGCTGTGATTCTGCTATCAGACGCTGTGATTTTGTTTTTGTTAATTCTCGATACAATTCTTCATAACCATTATTGTCTATCGACACTTGTGATAAAATTGTATATATGTTAATTTTTTAGTTATACCCGCGTGTTCATGGTTTTTTCGACGCGGTGCGACGCAATATTTTTATATATTCTGCTTTTTAGATTTTTATCCCGTGTTAAATTAAAAAAATAATCGTTTTTTTTCAACCGTGTTATTTCAGAACCGCACAAAAAGATAATTGGGTGTATTTAAAATACTTTATTTCAATCGCTTACCACAAATCGTCGATTACTAATGTCCGTATTTGACTATGACTATGATTAATCCTGGTCGATAGCGCGCGTCCGAGCGCCTCTAACCGTCAGTTCGTCATCTCTCAGATCTCAGTTATCTCCTCGACCCCAGTTTGTCCAGCAGTTTTGGCTCTGGGAAAGTGCACGCAGTTCAATCGTTGTCCGTGGTTTTTTCATACGTTTTCGAAGTTACCACCTGATGTAGAAATGATATTGCTCATTTCATGAAAATTGTGCATCATTTGAACTAGTACCGACGTAAAACAGAGGGAAAAAAAAGCCTTTGGAATATTCAAGAACTCTAAGTAAATGATAGTTTTGTTAATGATAATAATAATATTCTTTGCTAGAATGCGGTTTCACAAGCAATGTACCACATTGTATTGTAAATAATTAATATTATTTAAAAAATTTATAACCCAGTTTAATTGTACCTTAATTTATTTGCATACTCGAAAAAACATACGCCTCTGTAACTGTAACAACCGTATATTTTTCTGTCTCGGTACAGGAGCGTCCTAGTGAGAGAGACGCGTAAGAAAATATTTGAAATAGCGAATTATTGATGATAACCGCTCCGCTGAGACGTCACATTTCCGTAAAGATACGCAGAGTTCGCGATGCATTTCAATTATGACAATTATCTTTTTCTAACTCGAGGACTCGTAAATAAATAAAAATAAAAATATGGAAAATAAATAAAAATTATATTACATTTCACTATTTGACATAAAATAAAATATTTATTTTCCTTGCCGACCAAATACGGTACGGATAGACAGATATTAATTATCTATAATTATATTTTCCCTTTCACCAAATCGCATACGAACGTGTGAAACAAATCACGGTTTACGTAAAATTGTATCACGTGTTTTGGCTATCATTAAATGAAATATTTGACGCCGATGTAGTTTACATTTCTTACCGATAAACGATAAACTAAATGTCAGAAAGTCGCAGATTGAGAATAGAAAAAAGGGTCATTAATATAATACTACAGCTGTCCCGGCGATAAAAATAATACAATGACAGCGCAGACACGCACAACTGAAAGGAGGCCGCCATTGTATTGAAACCGAATAAAATATTCAAAATTGGAACAATGAAAGAATAAACATTTATGCGTTCCTACAAACGCCCCCTTGCAAATGGAATTCCATAGAAACTTCCATAACCGTACATAAGTGGGCCTTTAGAAAATCGGTATCACCGAAGGTTTTGTTTTCACTTATTTCATTTTTCGTTTTTATTTTGTCCTCATACTCATATCTGTTCTGAAAAATTGATAAAATAACACGTTCAAGTATAAGTAATCAGCTATCAGCTGGCCATATTGGAAAGCGAGTCGCTGGTGACGCACCTTCCGCCCGCGCGGCGCTGTACAAAATCGATCGTCTTTAAGTTGAGCAAAAGGCTGACTATGTAGATTAGTACCTTAAAAATGAATAAATTGCAGTATTTTGATGTACGGCAGCGGTTTAATGACTACGGAGTAGGCATTTGACACGAAAAAACGTTCTTAATAGTTAGGTGCATTTGCATCATATTGTAGAATGTCCTTCATTATAATAGTACTAAATACGAGAATTTTGTGTTCAAATCAGAAATCTTATTGCTGCATTTCCTCAAAGTCCTCAAAGAGGGAGAAGATAAATTCGCGATTCTTCGAAAAAAAATCTTTCGTAATATTTTGAAAACTTTTTCCATTTATCTTTCGTACACAATCCATAGCTTATTAGTTTATATATATTTTAAATATGTTGTAACCGTACGAATAAAAGGTTGAAACATACATATTACTTTATAATGTCAACAATAATTGGAATTGAAATCATAAAAAATTACAAAATTATACTTAAAAATTCAATTTGTCATTGAAAGATAGAAGATATCACCAGTCAGTCGGAACTTAGTTCTACTTTCTGCAGTAGAACTTCTTTACTGATCTGATATCCGCTTACTTAGAAAATGTCAATATCCGAAGCGATGTGGTTTAAGATGGGAAGTCTTGTAAAGTTACAAGTTACATTATTATACATAGCGACGTGGCTGTCGTGGGTCACATCGCAAGATGCGTAGGTAATCGATGGAATTTTCTAGGAGAATGCGAGCAGTAACGAGACAAAAACGACGTAGAAGACGCCCAAAGTCTCGTTAGATAGTCGACATTATCGGTCATTTTGCCGTGAATTAACAATTGACTGGTGATGTATTTTGTGGCGGTCTTTAACTTCTCGCATATTCAATCTCACTATATAATCTACATGCGTTTGCTAAGTGATATTTTTCCTATTAAAAGTGACCATCTTTTTAATTACAATGTTTCTCAATAACTCGAGTAGAACTACTATGTGACGCCGAGACATCCAGTCTATTTTATTATTTTTAAGTAATTTATAGAAATTTGTTTTAATTATTCTCGAAATTATTAAGAAAAATCGTGACATCACAAATAAAGTGTTTTTATTGAACATAAATTGTCCCCATATTTCCTTTTCGTATTGAGTAATCATCGAGTCAGGTTTTATCATTTCTCTGTCGTTTGCAAGTTTCTATGGCACAAAAAAGTGACTGTGATAAGGTACCGGTGTCGGTTCTCCTCCAGTGAAACAAAGCACGCCATTTATGGGCTGTCTCTAGATTAGAAACGAGCTTCACCGGAAATATTCTACAACAGTTATTTTTGATATACTTTGACGAATGAATACATTTATTTGAAAAGCGACTGCCTTTTATGGCAATGTCAAGAATTTATTTATTCCTAATGTGCTTCTGTGATAATAATCTTTAAAAAAAATGGAATTCTAATATAAAAATATCACAAGCGAGAGCGCTCTTTTTAACTTCTTTAAATGAATACCGACTAAACTGTTCTTGGCGGTCGTTAGTGCTAGGCCCGACATTTAACTGATACATTTTCTATTTGGTCAAGGAGTAGAAAATAGTAAGTATCCAATTATAATTATAAAATAATACCAAATAATTAAATTATAGAAGCCGAGTATTATTTCTAAATTATTTCTCCAATACATCAATATGTAAGAGGCCCTTATAGTTTAGCTTAACATTTTCAACATTATTTTTAGTTTCACCTTTAATAAAACAAACCTTTTTTTTAACTGACTTTTAGAATCGATATTTTTTCATTTAGAGTGAGTTTTTTTCGTTGAAGTAATTTTTTTAATCACATTTGCATTTCCCACCTTAATAAAGAAGCAAAGAACGAAATATTTATTTAGCTGCTAAAATTCTATTTTTCTGTAGATTTCGGAAGAAATATGATCTATTGCAAAAGGTCTCGTGACCCTGCTTATGGAAAATTTTATTTCAATTTTGTTCGATGGCCGATGCTGGAAGGGATTTATAAAATTATTTGATGTGGGTACATTATGTTTATTATCTAATTTTCCTTTTATTATGCTTTATTTACTTTATTCTTTTCTATAATTTAATCTATATGTTCATGAAAATATGGAGAACTTTGCGCACCCCACTGCGTGTCTTATGCTAGCTGATTCCGATCTTCACAGTCGAGCTACAATAATTAAGCATTGGTGTGCCTGAGGCATCATATTTAATATTCAAATAATGGAAAAGTTGTGATTTTGTGTTTAAAGACTGAGTGATCAGAATGTAAAGCTGATCTTACAATAGTAAATAAGATTAGGTCGTTTGGTCTTATGAAACGGACCAATCATGAGACAATAGTGAGAAAAATATATGACACAAGAGTTGATGGCGCTAGAAATAGAGGACATCCGCGGAAGGCTCGGTACGACCAGGTAAACCATATAATGGAAGATGGTTCTGTTAAAAGCTTCAATAATCGACGAACTTAAGTGAGAAGATGTATGAATGTGAATGAGGTGATAAATTGAGTGTCAGGGCAGAACAGTGTAGCGCTCTATCCTCTCTGCCTACTCCCGCGGAGAAACAGCGTAATGATAAGTCAGTTTGTTAATCATCTAGAGATTAAAAATACATTAATATAGTATACTAGTATTAATATATTTTTAATTCTTTTTTATTTAAACTTTATTTCATACATATTACATAACAATTTTTATTGTTTGCCCGCAAGGATTGCCCTTCAATAAAAGTAATTAACATTACATAACGAGTCAATCAATTAAAGTAAACTAAAATTTTATCAGCAACAAATTAAAAAATGTAATACAATAGACAGGAGTAATCAAATAATTAGATAAGAATATATTTGACTTTATATTTGAGTGTGTTCACTGATGTCTCTTTATTTTTCATAATGTTTCATATATTTTTAGTGATTTTATTAAAAATTCTTGGCACACCAAATTTTCTCGTTCTCTCACCGTACACATTGTTCGCGATCGGTACTCTCACGGCAGTCAATTGATTCCATGGTTTCAAACTAAAAGTGTTTTATCAGTTGTGTTGATAAACAAATATAGGCATCTTTCAGTGGTATCAGTTTAAACACTATTTATTAGATCCTATAATAAAACCTTTAGCTGTGTTATAATAAATTTATACGCATTGAAATTATAGGTACCTACTCAAAATGAATATTATATTTTTTAAATTGGCAATTAGTTTTGACTTTTATACTCTCTCCCAAAAAGTTTTTAATACTTTGTTCCTCTAGAACCATAAAATTACCCCACAATAAGAACGCTCTTCTGGGCATTTGTCGAAATTTTACGATTGTCTTCGATCTAACAAATTATGTGCGTGATGACTCGATGGGCTGATATTTTAAGTAAATGTATGCGGTGTAATTCAAGGTACCGGAAGTACCCGGCAGCTGTTCCGGTTCCGGCCCATTCATGCCGGAACCGCACCTTCGTTCGCTCATTCGGTCTAATAATATATCAGAACGGAGCCGTTCTCACAAAACAATATTTTTCTTAATACATCATACCTATGTTTCCCCATTTTTTAATTGTGTAGGTTATATGTACAAAAGATAAATTCTTTACATTTTAACAAATATTTAGAGAGATCATTTTTACGTTTTTACGAGCCGCTAATAAAAATATTTATTAATTATTTCTTCAACAAAAAAAAAACAAAAATATATTTTGTGTTAACTATGTATATCACATAGTTTAATAGTTTAATAACGAAAATAGTTTTGTCGTAGGCTCATATTTTTTAAAATGATAGTAAAGTTGATACACTTCTGAGAGAAATGGACACGTGCTACCGCAGAAATGACTAATGTTACTGTTTACTGCAGGGAATTATGATTTAGTGGTCCCGTCGAAAAGAGACAATAGCGATTTTACTAGACAAGAATTCATTTTTTACTCTCCCTTCATCAGTCAGCGGAACACCTTGTCGACGCTTCAAGCATGGCTCGCGAATCACTCGACACTCGATGTCTTCATATACTGATCCTTCACATATTTCTATCTAGATGAAATAATAGATTTTATTACGTGTCGAAGCATCACAGAGTATGAGAAACTCGGATATATTCTAGACTAAACAATGGACGTCTTCAGTCTTGAGATTGAAACCTGAACCCGAGCGGGGTTATGATATTAGTGGTATTTTTGGGATTACATCACTGTCCACATTTTCATCAGCTAGAGTAGGTTCGCTTCTGTGTAGTGGAAGTAGGTAATATAATACGTCGCGTCAGAGGTAATTTATAAAAAAGAATTTTGGGTGTGACTGAGTTTTGTCCCGAATGTTGAAGGTTGTCAAGAAAATAAAAAGAGGATGGTCAAGCGCCTGAGTATGATCATTGTCGACACTCACAGCAGTGCACTCATAACAGGAAGAGTATTTTTATAAGGGACTATTAGAAATAATTTTCAGTTATAAGATATTATGAAATATTCAATATTAATCACTACAAACAGACAACGTCCCCAGAAGACCTAGAATAGGCAAGTAAACCTTATGTTAACAATAAGCAAGTAAGCCAATATATTATAAGAGTATGGATGAACAATTGTACCGAGACATTATTTTTGATTAATTTGTTACTTCTGAAAAAACGCACGTTTTTCTACTCGTGCAAAGTATTGGAATATCTTCTTCTTTTCGTGAACGGACGTTGTCTCTTTCATCGATACCTATTCTGCGTCAGATATTTTACTTTTTGGTAGCTCCTGCACCCGCCATACTTCAGCAAATAGATTTCCTCAGCCATCCTGTTCCTTGTATATTATTAGTGTGGTTACGAATGTGTCGTGTTGACGCATGTGAACTAAACATTTTTCTATCTTCTATCTATTGTAAATTAAATATCCAAGGTATGTTACGCTAGGTACTTATAAAGGGGCTTATGTTATACTATGGGTATAAAAAAAATAAATTATTAAATATATTATTTTCAAGGCATATTTAACCTTTCCTCTATTTCTCTATATTTTTTCAAAATATTATCACTTTTTTTTTCTTCTCCATCCAAAATTTTCCATATTTTTATATCATCCATCTGTAATATACTAGTTGTTTCATTTCATTGCGTACATTTGTCAAATTAGCATACTTTATACATAATTGTTAATATATATATATAAAAAACAAATACCAATCACAAGTCACGCCATTATATAAGAAGTACATAAAAAAAAAATATAATTATAACAAATATTAAAACAAAAATATTTGTTTTATTGATGTGAAATAAGATGATATACGAATTATGTATAAATATAAAGAGAACAAAAAAATAGATAATTTCAATCCAATTATCCATCTATTTATGTAATAACAATCGAAACATAAAGGGTGTCCAGAGAAAATTTTTCAAGTTTAATATTAAATAATAAAAATGCGATGTTATTCTCATATTTTTTTAATACAAAATGGAGTTTAAGGATGCAGATTTTACATTTTATAAACAATATGGTCTAAATGCCGTCCATTTCTCTCAAGATACTCTTGCAGTCGGACTCTTAAATTTGCGAACACGCGAGAGCAAAGCGTAGGTTCAATGGCAGCAACTTCACGGCGGACATTTTCTTATTGGGCCTGAATTGTTCGAGGATTGTCGCTGTAAACTCTCGACTTAAGATATCCACCCAAAAAAAAGTCGCACGATGTAAGGTCCAGTGATCGAGGTGCACAGGGTATGTCTACGTACTTGCTGATTAATTTATTGGGAAAAATTCTCCTCAGCTTCACAATTGAAACTCTAGCTGTGTGTGGAGTGGCCCCGTCTTGCTAAAATTGTGTTTTGTTTTGGAAAACAGCTGCAGTTGCGGTACTAAAACTTGTCGATCATTTGGCAATACCCATCAGCGGTGATTGTCTTACTGGTTAAAAAAATAAGTGTCAATTATTCCTCGGGCAGAAATTGCAAACCACACTGTCATTTTTGGACAATGAAAACATTTTTGATAGCGTTCCCTTGGGTTATCGGGGCCCCCGTATCTCGTGTTCTGTTTATTAACATAACCTTCTATATGAACATGTGCTTCGTCTGTAAACAATATGTTTCCAAGCATTCGTTCCGTACCAAAACGATCCAGCATCGTTCTCGCTAAGGTTTTACTTAAAGAATAGTCATTTTGTTGAGAGACTGCACGATTTTAAATTTGTATGGGTGAAACTAGTTTTTTTAATCAAAATAACATGCACTGTTGGTTTTTTTATTCCAGTACTGGCTGTAATCTTACTTATCGATTTACGTGGATTGCGCATAATTTCACGTCGAACTTGAACCGCATGTTCTGGCGTTACTGTTGACGCTGATGGCCCCGGAGAAGTTTGATTATCTACTGAAATTTTAAATCCAACACCAGATAAGTTGCGCGCTCGGCCCATCACTTAGTTGTCGAATATTAAAGAGAGTACAAAAAGCGCGACGCGCACGAACCAATGAATCACCGGAATTTAAATATTGCTCAACCGCGAACACGCGGTACGCTATCGACCAGTGACTCATTGTGACTGGCAAATCCGCAAATCACGTGCGTCGAACAATACCCCTTCCACTTACCTCACCCTGATGGTTTACGAGCAATTACAATTTAATCTCGAAATTTTTCCGCTGGACATCTTTTACATATGTATGTGGATAAATGCTAAGATTATTCGCCCACTTAAACAACCATCAAATTAAATTTGTATGTTGTAAAATATCAATGAAATATGTATAAAGATTATGTAAAAATTATATAGTTAATTTGATTGTCTACCTACTCGAAACACAAAAAATAATGGATTAAATATGTATTTGCAAGATTAATTATATAATACACAAGTCTCTAGAAGATAAGTGCAAGATTAATGATTTCAGGCATGGCACTGTAGTATAAATGAAAATAACTTACAATGAATTTGTATGAAGTGTATCCTATTGGGCGGGAATCATTTAAGTTTATATAAGTTTTGTTAAGTAGATCTGCTGTAGACACAGAGACCTCGAGACAATCATTAAGAAACATATGCTTTGAAATGTTGCGCTGACATCGTGTGAGATCAAACACGGATTGAACACTGAACACCTCGTCGAGAAGAACACTGAAGAGCTTCGGACATGTACGAAGTGGAAACAGAAGCTGGTGATCCTGGACGACGTTTACGGCGAGACAGTGAGAGGGTGATCCTCTACAGGGCCCTCGTATGCAGCAGAAGACCGGTAAGAATGGATTGTTCGAGAGAGAGGGAGAGAAAGAGATCTACTATGTTTTAGAGATTAATTTGAGTTTTTTTACTTTTACATTTTCACAGACCTAGATCGACTCGTTAAACGAAATGTTGAATAATTTTGAAATTAAAACTGAATTATTAACTTCAGCGGACATAGCTGCGTATACATAAATGTATACGTAAATATACATATTTGTAATTGTATAATATTAACAATGCGGTGCAGCAATGAGACGGACCAAAATGACAAAATGTTTTGTACAATACAAAATAAAAACATTGCTGTGATTTACACACACATTTATCTTATGATTATTAGCGAGTGACGCAATTGTGTGTGACGCTTGGTGAGTGAAAAGTGACTTGGAGTGAAACTGTTTAGAATGCTTTGTTGAATGCTCGAGTATCGCACATCGGCGAACGTCGTCGGTGTGTCAACTAACTGTTAAAAGATGAACGGTCCAGACTATTGACACCGCTAAAATTGGACAATGAAACGTGCCCAAGTGCGTGATTCTTTGCAAAATCAGTTCATCTTATTTGAATGGTTATGTTGAACGGTGCTGTATTTAATCGTGTAATATAGGTAGTCAGGCATAATTATCCTACAAACAGTTCTTCACAACTTTCACGGTGATGTCACCTTTACTTACCTCTCTGAATTGTACTGCCAAGATTCCTTCTTTGTTGTTACGTTCAATTCTTTGTTTTTTCAAGACGCATTTACAAATTGCGAAATATGTGAGGTTAAGTGTTCGTGCGCGGGAAGCGCGGGCCTGGGAAGCGCCCGACGGCGGGAAGATTGCCTCGGCGTGCGCTCTGTTCCGCGTTCCTAATTTCAATTCGAATATCTCGGCGTCATTAGGGCCTTTTTGCGATCTACTAGGTGCAATTAAGCCATTAGTACAGAATAGTTAAGTGACTGATGACGCTGCATTTAAAGATTTCTCTTCTATAAGAAACTCGTATTTTTGTTATACACGTAGACTGCTACAGATGGGAATGCCAGTTTAAAGTTTTATATATAAACCTGTATATACTGAATGTAGTATAATATGTATACGTCGATTTACCGAGGTGATAATTAATGATACAATAAGTCGTTAGGTAGTCATACTTGTGTAATTATGAGTAGTGTATTTTTAAATGAGATATTTTTTAAGTATTAAGTTTTTGTTAGACATAATAATTAATTTTAAAAACTAACAAACTGTAATACTTTGGTTGTTTTAACGTCGATCGGTTTCGATACTACTGTATTTTCGTCGGGACAGACAGTCCGTTAGTTAGTTAGATTTGAAATGAAGAAATATAAATGAGCATCTTAAGCTTTCCGTTAATATGATACACCTTTCAAATCCATCCGAGTGAGTGCTATTCGTCCGCAGTTCATCGCACAGTTCTGGATATATCTATCCCAAAACCTATGACACAGGAACACGATACAACAATATTACACCCCCGCACACAAAGGGATTTTGATTTTATTTTAGCTCGTACTCGGTAAACTTTAGCATATTTAAAAATTGTACTTATAGATTGAAGGTTCGTGTTATATTTATTGGAATAAATAAATACAAGGTACATAATATGCAACTCAATAATTTGTAAGTAATGTGCCTTCCCGGGTAATGTAAGTAAAAGATCTCCGGAATATTTCTCACTCATAAATAAATTTTGCCCATTCAAATATTTCTCGTTGTGTCAAGAGAAACTTGACAACTATTTTACGTAAAAAAATATTGAAACACTGAAGCAGCCTCGACCGAGTGGTCTGAAATATCGCACGTAACAATAAATGTACATTTTTTACGAACCTAATTAAGAAACAGCTGGCATTTCAGGCCACGGAGCCACAACCGTCGATTATTGGTGATGGTCGTTGTTATATTACTAGTACAAATAATTGACTTCGCATGAACCGCTTTGATTAATTTGACGTCGAGCGGTTTTGATAATATTGTGTCGTCGTCAGAACGGACTTACACTGTGAAATATTAAGTAACGTCGTCAGAACGGACTTACACTGTGAAATATTAAGTAATGTCGAATAAATTAAGTTAAAGCTGTATACATCGAGAATACTAAATTCTTATTTTTTTAATAATAATTACTACAAAGCTTTCCACGTTTTAATAGCTTTAATAGTTTTTAACAATTTTCCTCGAAATATTTTGGGAAATTTGTCCTTAGGTCATAACTCTTGTGTACTTTAATATAATAATATAAAATGAGGCTAGTCAGGAAAGCTAAACTGACTAGGATATTTATGGTTGTCGTAGAATAAAAAGATAATGAATTATTAATTTAATAAATTTACGTATTTCTTTTATAATAACGAATTATATATCGTGCGTACCTCTCCGTAATCAATAAGGTACCGATACAACAACAACATAAATTTTAAATATTGTTTTATAAGAAAAATTGATATTAATTTGCACTAGGATATAACATTTTTCTGTGCGGATCACCATTTTATTTTTCACCTCCGTTGTACACTTTCTTTGTAAGTTTGACTAAAGGTGCGTATCAACGACCCTCGAGACACAGAGTGAGGTGTGAGACAGAGAGCGGGCATTTCTCTTTATGTTAAACGACATTCTTGTCGCGTCTCGAGTTTCACGGACATGTATTAGATTTGGAATGAAGACAGACTAAATAATGATTTGATGATATGTGATTACTTAAAAACATATACAATATTTATATTAATGACGTTGAATATATTTTTACAACATTGTTTTAATTATATTTGTCATACACGAGTCACGATTCAGATAATTAATGTTTAATGAGATTAAAATAATATTCTCCTCGAAACATTTCCGAGCCCGTTTTCTTTTCTTTGTAGATTATCTAATTAATACACGCAATTTCTCAGAGTAGCTTAATTCCGCAGATAATTAATGTTTGCTTTTCATATTAATCCTCGAGACTTGAGCCCCCGCGCACTGGGCAGACTGACAGACAGACAAATAATTCTCAAAATGATGAGACTGTGCTCGGAAAATATGACAGTAAAATAATAATTAGAAACGTGTAGTATAAATCTGTTCGATTGCTAACGCCCTGACTGCCGTGCGAGAATAAACTAGCGCATACCCAGTACGTTAATTCGATTGAAACTGACGAGACTAAATGTTACACGAGATAGAAACGGTGTAAACAATTATCCCGCATATTATGTACGCACGTCCTTGTCGCGATCGCGTAGCGACGAAATTGTACAATAACAATGTTGCAACCAATATATATATATTTTTTTTTCTCTTTATTATGGCCTTCGCCAATTAGGCGTTATTAGCCATTACAAGTATATACAAATGAAATAATACAATTTTTAAATATATAAACAATAAACATAAATAAATAACCATGGTAATATTATTAATTAATATTAGTAAAAGTATTTGATTTTTGAAAAATAATTAACACATTAATTAACATACATTACATAACATAATAAGAAGAAGAACATTTATATTGGAAAGTAAAAAATATACCAATTATAACTGAAGTATAAGTGAAGGATTGATTAAAAAAATATATAACTAAAAATAAAAAAACAATGTAATATTTCAATTCATATAAAGTATTAATTGAATTTATAAAGAAAATTGCGTAAATATATATTATACTTTCACATTTCTCTTAATTTGAACAATATAACATAACCAAACACCAAAACCGTAAAAAACAACTAAAATTATTTTAACAAAACTTTACAACATTACTATTTTCAAAGATAAAAGCACAAAAACAGTTCTTTTAATTGTAATATAACAATATTTTTAACATCAAGACAATATTGTGAATGTATGAAAGTATACATTCACAATATTAATAAACATAAAACATATTTGAAATATATTAACAAATTATAAAAATCACCAAAGGAAGTAATAAATAAAAACTTAAACAAAATACTCATCATTGCAATTGAGATTCCCTTATATTAAGATATTCAAGAAAATTGTGAGGGTATAAAAATTATACGTTCACATTTCTCTCATTGTGAAACAACGAAAACATTACATCAAATATATTGATATTTACATTATTTTAAATATAGTTAAAAATACGCTTAAATTTATTAAAGATTCATAACATTAAGTTTTAAATATTTACATAAAGATAATATGACATGATTTGTTGGTGAATAAAGGACAGATTGTATGTTTAATGGCAAAGTTGCAAATTGTTTGATTAGATTTGTTATTAAATTTTCCCTATCGACCATTATTGGGCATTCAAAAAATATGTGATTGAGATCTCCAACACCTATACCACACTCGCATATCGGTGAATTATTACAATTAATTTTAAAGAGATGAGCTGTAGAACAACAGTGATTAGATCTTAGGCGACATATAGTTACAATCTTATCCCTACTTAAAAGTGAACCTACATACCATGGCTTAGAGAGAATATTTGGATGAATATGGCTAAAAAATGTACCTTTAACTAATTTTGATTCATTCCACTGAGAACTCCAAGTTTCCCGACTTTTTCTTTTTAGAACTGTAATCATATCTGACGCAATTAGACGATCATGTTTAAGATTCCCTACTTTACATGGTTTCTTTGCCAGAGAATCAGTGGTTTCATTACCAATTATACCAACATGACTGGGAATCCACGCTAAAATAATATTCGAATTTTTGAAAAACAAGCTATAAAGCAGAAATTTTATTTTAACGAAAATATGTGACAGATTTGATTTAAAGGGAGAAGATATTAATAATTTAAGACAACTGAGTGAATCTGTAAAAATGGTTACTTTATCAAGCCCATGTAAGTCAACAAACTGAAGGGCTTCAAGAATTGCTATCGATTCAGCAGCAAAACTAGACGTATCATCTGGAAGTTTAAAGACTCCGGTTGAATATGGGTTAACACAAAGGAATGCTGCTCCAGCTGAAACAGGAGACTGAGTTTTAGAACCATCTGTATAAATAAAAGAAAATCCAGGCCATCTTTCGTTAGTTATCCGATTAAATTCTTTGCGAATAATTGAAGCATTTTGTGATGAACAAAATTGTTTTGTTAAACCCAAATCAAGGCAGATATTATTTTCTAAAATAATACTTTCATATGGAATCAGGTACAGTGGAATTGAATGACTTCGATAAATTTTTAGGGCGTAGTAAGATAACGTATGGTAACTCGTCACAAGTAAGGGATGTTTTTTGTTTCGCCAAAAGGGTTTGTTGTGACAGTAACTATGCAAAAGTTGTAACTTTGGTGTTAATGGATGAGAAAGCATACTAAGACGGTTGACAAAAAATTTGTCAGACTGAAGTTGGCGTCTTATTTCTAAAGGTGGTTCGACATTTTCTACCTGAAGAACGTTAATTGGTGTCGATTTCATGCATCCAGATATCAGCCTAAGACATTTATATTGGATTTGATTAAGTTTTTTTGCTAAGTACTTTGGCAATGGATCCAGAAGAAAAGAGGCGTAATCAAGATGAGATCTGACAAGTGCATTGTACATTAATCTTAGAACTGTAGGATGAGAGCCCCACCAAATTCCCGCTGTTGCTTTGATAACATTGAAGTTTTTATTACATTTCGATAAAATTTCAGAAATATGGTTAAACCAAGATAAAGACGATTGGAAATTTAATCCAAGAAATTTTACCGACGAGCTTATTTCAAGGGGTTGGTTTTCGAAATGTACAATGAAATTTGGGGTTATCTTTTTTTTGGAAAAAACAACAATTTTGCTCTTTTCTGGGCACAAGCGCAAACCATTATACGCAAGCCATAATCTTAAGTCATTCAGGGCTTTCTCAATTTGAATTAAAGCCAAAGAAATTGTTTTTTCTGAAATATAAATAATTATATCATCTGCAAACGAAATAATTCTAGAGTGTTTAGTAATAACAGCTTCTAAATCTGATGTATATAAATTAAAAAGTATTGGACTTAAGACTGATCCTTGTCCGAGACCTTTCCATACAACTCTAGTACCAACTATACATCCCTGCACGAATACGTGGATGGTTCTACAGCAAAGAAGATTTTTTATAAAAATAATAATCTTTTCAGGAATATTCATCTTGCGGAGTTTATCCACAAGTATTGGAATATGAATATTGTCGTATGCGCCGATGATATCTAAAAAAACAGCCATTAAATATTCTTTTCTAGAAAATGACAAATTTATATCCGTAGTAAAAATAGACAAATTATCCAGAGTGCTTCTGCCTTTCCGAAAACCGAATTGTGATTTTGAAAGTAGATGATTATGTTCTACAAACCAGTCTAACCTATTTTTAATTAGATGCTCCATTATTTTACAAAGACACGATGATAAAGCAATAGGACGATATGAGGATCCATTTGATGGATCTTTATTTGGTTTGAGAATTGGTATAATATATTGAGATTTCCAACTGTCAGGGATCAAACCCGTGGAAAAGATTTCATTGAAAATATTAAGAATTATTGTATGGAATTTTAAATTAGCTAGTTTTATTAAAGAATACGGAATGTCATCTGGTCCAGGAGAAGAATCATTTAAATTTTGAAGAACAAATTTTAATTCAGAAATAACAAAGGGGCCTTCCAGAGGATGAGAATTAGTGAGATTAGATGGCTGAGGGAGTTCTTGATCTGATGGACAAAAAGAGGGAGCTAATTTGTCCATGAAATTATTCAACCAGGAAGAAGTGGGAGCAAGTTGTATAGGAGGATTATATGAAGATCTATATCTTCGAATCATTTTCCAAACAGTGGTTAAAGTAGTATCTGGAGATAAGGCCTCACAAAATGAAGCCCATCCTGCCCTTTTTTTATTTCTTAGAAGCTGTCTGGTTTGAGCAGAGATTTTTTTGAATTCAAGATAATTTTGTAAAGTCATATTTTTACAGTAAATTTTAGTGGCTTTTTTCCTTTTTCCTACAGCGAGAGTACAATCGAGATCCCACCAAGGGGCAGGATGAGGTTTATGTAAATTGGAAATAGTAAAAGGGATATGTTTTTGAGATATGTTTTTAAGAATGTCTACCATTTTATTATAAGACTGAATGAAATTATCTGACGGATGAAAGGAAGAAGACATAGCACTGTCAAGTTCTATCGCGTAGCTAAGTAAGTCAGCTTTTTTAGATTGCAGTCGATATTTAGGTCTCGGAGTAGCTCTACTGACTTGAGGGGTTTGAAAAGATAAAATTATTGGAAAGTGATCGCTACCACAACAATCGGGAACAATGTCCCATGATAGCAACGATGCTATATTACTAGAACAGATGGAGAGATCAACTGCACTAGGATTTTGGGAGGGGAGTGGTACTCTTGTGGGAGAACCATCATTAAGTAAACATAAATTTGCAGAATCTAATAAATCTATTATTCGTTTACCAGATTTATCATCAGAAGAACAACCCCAAACGGTAGAATGTGCATTGAAGTCACCCATTATAATGATCGGTGAAGGTAAAGAAGATATAAAGTTATTCCACCAATTATGATTAAAAACAGAAGATGGATTGCAGTACGTGGAAACTATTGTAATATTATCATAACGTATCGCACATATTTGTACATTATGATCTGGAGGAGAAACGGGAATTGATTGAAATGGGATACCATTTTTGATTAGGATGGCAGAACCTCCTCCTCCATCTGACCGATCACACCTAACACGTGAATATCCTTTCACATGAAAACGGAGAGACGGCTTAAACCATGTCTCTGAGATAGAAGCAATAGAAATTGAGTAATTTTGCAATAAATAAATAAGATTAATTCGATTAGAAACAGCGCTTCTCGTGTTCCACTGAAGAAGAACTGCCATTATTTGGGAGAGAGTTTGATATATTTGAAATTATTTCGGCAGCGTTGGACGGTATTTTATTCTGAGATATAATATTAATTAAAAGAGTTAATAAAGTTTTAATAATATCAAAAGAATTATTATTATTAAAAGAAAGAGAATCATTATTTGAAAGGAAAGCAACTCCATTGGAGTTATCATTAGATTGGGAATTACCATTGGGAGAAATGTATATAGAATTTAATGTGGATTGGTCATTTGATAGATAAGAAGGCTGATATGTTTTTGGGGTACGGAAAGTGAAACTAGTTTTCTTTTGTGAAGATGGTTTTATAGAGACATAGTTATTTTTTTCCGCAAGTACTTGCGAGAAGAGAGGAGATTCAGAAAATTTAGTCGGAGATGATGTAGAAGTTTTTTCCGCAAAGGAAGATTTTGCAGGAGAAAAGGATTTTGATGCCTCAAAATAGGAAAGGTTTTCAGACGCCATAATATGTTTAATATTTTTTTGTCTGGTAAATTCAGGACAGATGATGTTAGTGGCGTTGTGCTGACCAGAACAATTGAGGCAAGAAGGCATTATATTTATTTTGGGACATTCTTCGCCCAGGTGTGCATCGCCGCACTTAAAACAGCGGGGATTGGATCTGCATGCAGTTTTTGTGTGACCAAATCTACAGCATTGGAAACATTGTATTGTTGGATAAACATACTGTTCTACGGGAAGAGAATTATAATGTAAATATACATACTTTGGAAGATTTTGCCCTTCAAATGTTATCACGACTGATTGAGATGGAAGCCACTGAACAGTACCAGATTTTGTGTCTTTGTAATTTAATCGTCGGACTTTAGATGGTTTTCCGAAATAATCCGGAACATTGATTTGTTCGATGATGTCATTATCTGACATATCGACTGGGATACCCTTAACCAGACCCATGCGAGTAACCTGGTAAGCCGGAATTACTGCTGAGTACTGATTAATGGTCAGAGAGGAGTAGCAAAATTCATTTGCTGATTTATAGTCTTTAAATTGAACTGACACTTTAAATTTTCCAAGAGATTTGACTCCCCCGGGAGAAATATTTTTAATTTTGTTTCGAAACAAAAAATTTCCGAAATGTATGGGATGTATGGATGAGGATTTGTCATCTCCGCTAATTTTCTGTACATGAACTGTGTATGGACCACAGTCAGTTGATTTATAAGAATTCATTACAGACTCTCTGGGTTTTTTTGATAATGTCGTATCACCCGGACACGCATCTCTCCGTTTTCTTGGATCGGATATGTCAGATGGGGCCGGGGACAACTTTTCAGTTGCCCCCATTCCGTTGTTGGTGGTTGCCAAGGTAAACAATAACAAAAATTTCCTAGTGAAAAAAAAAAAACTACCAAAATCGTCTAAAACAGATAAAAAAGACAATAAATTAAAAAAATAATTACCACAAATGGTAAAAATAATTAAAGCAAGAAAAAAACTATGTTTTTATAATTATAAAAACAGAAAAAACGAAATAAATCAATTTAAACGAACCCCAAGTCAACGAAGCTGATGACGCTAAAACGGTTGCCAAGCCAACCAATATTTTAAATAAAGGCAGGCTTCGAATCTGTTACGATAATTTTGAATATGGAACATCGTTCATCGCTTTCACACTAGGTAAATAGGTATCGTGGTATAGTTTTTAAGTACCAAAATTCGAAGAAAAAATATGCAATTTATAGAGAAATTTATGAACGTTCAAATTATTTTGCTATTGTATTTTCGTTGATTTTTTGATTAATTAAGACTATAGAAACCATTGATTTCTCGTCATGTTTAAAGGATTATTTCTAGTTTATAAATAGTTTTTAATCTAAATAATATGTAATTTATATTAATTTGCATATACTACTAGTACTTTTGTTTTAATTTTCATGCTTAATGTGCCCCAGTGATAGGTAATGGTTTATTCTAGACATGTAGATAATATTACATTTTATTTTATATAGATGATGATGATGTTGTTTTATAATGTCAATATGTTTTGTATAATTTGATAGTAGAAATGTCAAATATGATATCTGTTAAATAAAAACTACACCGTTAACCGAAATTGAATCGAAAAGCAGCGCATTGAAGTTGGGAAAATTGACTACAAAAATGGTGAATATTTCGCTGAAATGGTTTGTGAGGTTCCAACTGCTTTTGGATGATGTCTATTTTCAGCAAGACGGGGTTAAATGCTACGTATGACGGGAAATAATTCAGTTATTACTTCTGAAATTTCGAATTATAAATTGGTCGCCCAGATCGTACGATTTAACGCCTCTGAACATTTTTCTTTGAGATTATGTAATACTATTACATTATTACGTTAATACTCCAAAAAAGATCCTAAAATTAAAGGTTAACATCCGAGCTTACTATTGGTGAAATATGACTTCAATTATGCAAAAAAATAATTCAAATAACGGTTGAGTTCGGATCACCTTTACAATGTTAGACCAATTTAAGTTTTGGAACCTCTAATGTAAACATTCTTGAGTGATATTATCCCGCTACTCTCCGAGATAGCTTGTTGGCTTGTTGGCTTGTTGGCTTGTTGCGTCGCTCCTGCGCAGTGCCCGACCTCAATATGCGTATTTTCGGTAGAAACAAATTGAAAGTATGTATACTGCATAATTAACACTATTTTTTAAAACAAAAACGTTGTGTGTGCGAGCACGCAAGTTCTAAGTGAAACTTATTATTCCTCATTTCGTTTTTAGTTTTGCTTTTCGGTAATGAATAGCTTTTGAAAATATTATTTTTCTGGTCTGATTCTTTTCGCTTTATATTTGTCGGTCAGTCCGAAGAAAAGAAATTGTTTTTTCAGAATCAGTTCACTAGAATTTGATAATGACACGCCGCTATCATCCGGGACAAACGCCTGAAATAGACTGATGCAAGAGTAGAAACAGAGCTAGTGGTGCTCCTCCTCCTATTGCTCTCCTTCCCATATTGCATATCGTATTTAAAAAAATTTAAATGTTACATCGGTGATACATTTAATTTAGCAAATGAGAAATCCCTTCAGCACAAAATATCTCTCCTTTAAGTTTTCAAAAACATTGTTCTTTAAAATGTATCCCTCTCTCAAGAATTGTTCAGATTATTAAACGTAAGGGTAGGTCGTTGTGAGAACTAAGTTAACCAAATATTTACACAGAGGGACTACATTTCCACGCTGCCCGGAGCGCTCGACCTGCTTAAACATACCTCCTCCCTTCCCCTCTTTGCAATCCGACCCCCTTACCTGGCCAAAAAGTGATACATTTTTATTTTGACACACTTTTTCATCAACGATGAATATTTTTTCCCCGTCAAAAGTTACTTTTCTATTTAAAAATTAAATAACTTTTCGTATTTTTATTACATTGTTTATTTATCTATTTCATGATATTTTACGTATAGGGGGAATTTTTTTAACTTTACGTTAAATATAATATATTGTAATTGACTCCCATATTTATCTTTACAAATGCGAACTTCGTGTATACACAAAAAAAGACGTAGAAGATAAATAAAAATAAAAACAAGTATAATATTTAATAAAATACAATAAGTTATTTAATTTTAAATGGTAAATTGACTTTAGGCCCAGGCTGTATAAAATTGACAAAAACCTTTCCTGTTAATAAATTTAGTTGAAAGCTTTTATTCACAATTTCCTTAATATTAGAAATTAGTTACTTCTTTAGAAGTATTAGAACTCGTCATGTGACGAGCAATTCATTAGTTTATTCTATACAAGTTACTGATCACTTATTCCTCGATATGGTGGAATGATTTGTGCACTTTTAGACGATCTTATCATGTTAGGAGCAGACGGAGGGACCAAATGGTCGAGAATAATAATAACATTGGATAATTTATAGGCCGCCATTTAAAAAAAATATGTACCTCTAGGGCGCTTCACACGTGAACTTATAGATTCTAACACTTGAAATTTAAAATTGTCATGCGATCTTATGCATTTGTATTTTTTAAAAGGAAAGTTTTCAGTATTTTTAAAAATGAAGTCTGATACACTGTTCCTTTTTACGGGGGGCAAAAAATTCCACGCTTTTGGGCCTGCCACTACAAATACCCTTTTGCTGAAGTTTTCTGGCAATGATTTTACGACTCTTCTTGACCTCTACCATTCAAGTTGTCTGGGATGCAGAGCTCTTGAAGATACAGAGACGACTTTTTATGTATCTTCTTGATCATAATTTAAATTCAACCTTAAAATGAGTCGCCCCTGTAATAATTTAATTAGTATAAAATTATAATAATTTATTTTTTATATACGTCATAATGCGGTCTTGTTTTGATATTCCGTTGTCAGTTGATGTGTTGGAGCGGACATTTTTTAGTTTCGTTTGTGTATTCTTAAGCACCGTTTTAACATAACAGATTTATAATGGTCTATTAACTTTACTAAAGACGACTCTGAAACCTTGCACAATACGAGTTAATCGTCTAGTTATAACTGAATATCGAACCTACCTACATCTATCCCAATATACTACTACTAGATACAGAAACCCACGTAAAGGACAGTATAGGGTTGAACAAGCTATTGTTATTCGTTGTCTATTATATTTTGTACGTAAAACAAATTGACAAACTGATATCTGCAGACTCGAGAGAGCAAAGTCCCACCCGTGCACACGCACCGTAAGGCGCTTATAATAATTCATTGAAATTGTCTCATGGACGCTGGGATCGCTAGGCAAGCATCATTAGCATCACCTTCGTATCAAATTCTCCATCCTACTTAGGAGTCCGACGATGTGCTGGCAGATTAAAGATGTCAGATAGCAAGCAGCCAAGCGAGCTCGGCCGTAATAATGTATGCAGGGTAGGTGCCCACGGACACGTGTTGATATTATTATTGTAATTATATGAACATTTAATTGGGTGGAGCAGCCGTCTGCACGGCGGTACAAATGATGAGGAAGACGTATCTAATGCGAATGTTATTAATGAAACATAATTGTTCACACCTGTAATTTGGCTGAAACCAGTGTTTAAACATTCGTACCGGAATACTAATCGAGCGGGAACCATCGCAGTCGATGATGTCATCTGTCATCTGTCATCGCTGTGTCGGGTAAAACAGGTGTAGCCACCGTCTCGAAGTGACAGTGACAACCGCGGGTCCGTAACGGGAGAACTCGGCGGCGGCCCGGGGTGACGCAGTTTTGGAGACGGAGTCCCTGAAAATATTTGCGCGTTAAGCTTTTGACGAATGTCTGTATCATTAATGTAGGTATAAATTAGGCATAGATTTCTTGCTGGGGGGCAGTTTTTATTATATTTGGCACCCGTGTATCGCCGCCCTGTCGCCTGTGTAGCTTGGCGGCGAGGCGCGGTTGCCATATACGAGTAGCATTAAGGAATGCGAATCTGGCGGCGAATGAGATATTTTTAACAATAACAATAATTTTAGATAAAATTGATTTTATTCGTATATCTTTCTAATTAAAATATCACAGACCGTCTGTTCTGAATAATTACAACTTCACAATAAGAATGTGTTCTCCTAATAAAATATATTTTTCTTCCACGTCCATACACTTATGGATAAAGGCCTCTTTTTCCACGTTCAGTTGTTTCTTACAATATTTTTCATTTCATCGGTTCAGGCAATGTAGTTATCAGCTTCTAGTACGTGGGCTGCATTCTAGCACTTTTTTACGCGCCATTTGTGCCCAGCCTATTTAAAATACGCAAAATGGAATATCGCATACGTTAGATCAGTGTTTCCCAAACTTTCCCTTGTTCCCTTTGAGGGGCGTATAGTTTACCGGCGTAACTCACTTGTGACGAAAATAATTGGGAATATTGGGCGCATCGTTACACAATAGGTCTTGGATTTTTGTGTGTCTGAAATGAATAAAATATTCATTCATTCAATATATTAATTAACAAATAAATCTATACATTCAAATGCGAATATATATAATTAATTAAAACTGTTTAACGGTTGTTGTCGAGTGTTTTCGTTACCGAGGGCTCGCTTTGGTTCTATTTGTGTTGCGAAATTTTTATAAAAAAAAGTTCAACCGAGTATCCCTTAAAATCATTCGAGTACCACTAGCGGTACACCTACTGCAGTTTGGCAAACATTGCTTTAGCGGGTTTTTTATTGACATTTTTTATTCTTTCAATTCATCTATTACTATATTAAAAACTTAAGGTAAGCTAAAAGTGTTAAAGCTCTCACGCATTTCAGTGTACAGCAGAATTAATAAAAAAGGTGAAAATAATCAATTGTATTATAAGCGTCAACTAGAATATTTCGGATATATTACAAGAGAAGAGAACTATTGTAAACTAAAGTATGATACAATTGAGGGTAATGGGGATGTAGAAAAAAGAAGAGTGCTTTAAGAAAATCCTCCTACAGTGATTCGATAACAGTCGATACGACGTTGCTCTTCGGAACTGTTACATTGAGATTACTGTGACCATAACGATCGCTGATCTTCGATTCTCACAGGCGCTGAGCAATTGGATTTATTTAAATTAAATTTATACTAAACCAGTTATTAAATCATACCTAAATTATAAATATACAAGTAAATTATAAAATAAAATGAATGTTTTGTTATTTAAAACTCGTATTTCAAAGATCGGTAGTGAGCACAGGGTTGCTCGGCAGAACTCGACAGCAGATATGATACGTAATACGTACCGATCGTTTATCGCCGTCCCGTCGGATACCATCACCGTAGACAACTATCATTTCACATGGAATATTGTCATTAAGGACAATACATCCTGTTGACATTTCATTATTCGTAATTACTGTCAAAGAAATATTTTAGGATTAATGTCGGAATGTTTTGTCAGGTATGTGTTAAAAAATACGTTGTTCATTTAATTTTGCAAGCTATTTGGTTTAGAAATGAAGATATCCCACGATTCGAAAAATTACGCCCGAAAAATGCAAAATTGACAAGAGATCCATCTCCCTCCATCTCGATCATTTATTGCCATTTTATTTATGTAATTTGATATTTATAATATACAAGACTTTTTACGCTCAATTCATTAACAGTTCTCTTTACGAGAAGAAGAAATCTGACGCGATATTTCTGAAAATATGATCACTAACTATTGTAAATTAATTCCATGAACTTATCAACTATTTAGTATAACTCTGACAACCTTGCATACAACTGTCAAACTTATATTTATTACATTTTTTTGCAGTTTTTATAATATTCTATACTTCTGTAGCTATTGCTATCCTTGAAATAATTTAATATTGTGATATATAGATAAAATCAATTTATCGAAAAAATATTTTTGTTGTTACCGGGATTCGAACCTGGATCTTTTCCTATCCGGGAAAATGCATTAACCGATTACACTACACTAACATAGTATGTTGACGACAAGTTTTAGTTTAATGTTGCACTTTCAAATTGATACATCTGCCGTTCCATTATTTGAAAGCAATCTTCTTTATATTTACGGAATCTCAAACACCTTTGAGGAAAATCCAATAGGAGACGCCAAAATTAATTAATATTTCATTTTTATTAAATTTTGGAAACATTAATTCAACTTGTATATTTTTAAGAACACATTGTTATTGTTCTGGCGTCTCTTATCGCTGTTTGAAAGTGGAATCAGTGAGTTATTTTACTTTATTAAGTGATTTATGTTAAATTGGTTTATTTTTTACTTATTATTCAATTATTCGGGATTACAAATGCACAGTATTTAGTTCGTTATATTATTTACGTTCAGGTAAACTAAACCAAACATTTGAAAATTGTTTTTTTTTTCAGGTTATATCTCACTGATGTTTTAGATACCGTCAATTCACGTTTCGTGTTGCCTTTTCCAGTTATCTGTTGAACATTGAAAAACGATTGGCTTTTAATTGAAACAGTATTCCTATTAAGCTGTTCCTGTGTACCTCCATCCAGGCCGTCTGTAGCGCTAGATTATCTGCACAGATTATCGCAGGGAGCGCTCAATGGCCACTGACCACACGAGACCCGCTGTCCGGTGTCGGTTGGCTCTCCGTCCGCGCTGATGAGGTCCAACGGGGATTAGAATAATAGTTATTTGTAAATTAAATTAAACATGGCAATTGATTACTTTCTCTCATGTCTCGTATGTTTTATTTGTTTATTTTCATCGATAACCTTTCAACGTTACTTTGAATCATCAGCGATGATTCCATTCCGTTATATTCCATAATCCATTCCTACGAAGGTCGTCTATTTTAATAATGTATCCGGCCACCTTGCCTGCCACTTGCGAACCACTTGGCCATTTGATGGACGATGTCTGCGGTCTGGTCGTTGTCTATTCGGTCACGGATCAAAATCTTCCGCACTGACCTTTCATTCGCTCGCTAGTCCGCGCTGAGCAGGGTCTGTGACCTGCGCGTCATTATTGCTCGGACACACTAGTCGAAGACACACGTTTTTAAATATCGTTCATCTTTTTGATATGCGATATTTGACATCGCCCTCCTTAGTATAAATTTTTGTGTTCATAAGAATTTGATCCACTTTATAATTGAGAAATATAAATGTAAGTAAATATATATTTTTAAAAAATCAGTAAAGAATTGTGGAGAATGAAATAAATTGATTTCTAAAATGAATAATAAAAAATATAGTTTCACGTCGTACTAGACTTGATTTGAAAGGCAGTTACAAACGTCTCCTTGAGCACCCGTTTCTTACATCGTGCAGTATCTGTCTAGTCACCTAACTAGACAATAGAAATATGAATATGAGTGCGCCAAAAGTAACATTTTTAAAAAGGGTAATACTGACTAATTATAATATTAAAATAGTCATGCCGGCCATTGGACCAATGATATTTATTTAATACTACAATGATATATTAAAATTCAAATTACATGGCAAAATAGTATCTTAAGCAGACGATACAGTACTAGTAATTAATGAAAAAACTTGTACTGATGCTAATATAATGATGTTAATACCATAAAAAAGTAGACTAATACTTATAAAACATACTTTGTACGATTTTCTATTCAACAGAAAGATAACACTGAAATTAATATTAAAATTCACACCCAAGCCTGTACTCGAGAGACTCTTGTGACCAATGTTCATCAATTGAAGAAAATGACTGTATCAAGTACTTAGGAATTATAATAGATAACAAACTCAAATGGAAAGAACATATTACTAATCTTACTAACAAAATAAGGAAAACTGCCTACATATTTTTATATTTTTAAGACTCAGAAACATCTTATCACTTACGAAAATACTTATCTGAAAATAATATATTACGCGTTTCTACAATCACATTTGCAATACGGTATTATTGAATAGGGAGGACCATATAAAACTTCAATGTCACAATTAGAAATCACTCAAAAAATGATAATAAAAGTTATTCTAAAAAAAAAGACTATCCAAGTATACAACTCTTCACAGATTTTAAAGTACCAAAAATAATAAACGTACAAGAAAATTCAATAATCCAAATTTTCAAAATTGAAAATAAATAAAATTTTGGAAGCGAATTCCGATCTACAAGATTTAGAGACCAAATTGATATTCCAAAAGTAAAATATACCGCAACCCAAAATCACTATATTTATCAAGCCATCAAATTTTTTAACCATCTTCCCATCACAATTAAAAAAATTACAGACTGTATCTGAAGTAAAAAAAATATGTACACAGACTAATTGAAACATTAACTCTCGCGTATAGTCCTTCTCTATACACGAGTCTAACTCTCACGAGAAGAAGTAGATGTTAAAAGAAATATATATAATATACATCCTAGCGATTATTCTAAAAATGAATTATATTTTCTAATATTTAAATAAAAATAAAACAGCGCGATGATTCATTGATGAATTTAATTTAACGTCCGTTGATGACGATGTAGAAATGAATTGAATTTGAATTAATTCCTAAAACAATACACTAGTACTCCGACTAGGGTATTGTGGATCAACTGGGACCAAGGGCAGGTAATATAATCGGAAGTTACAATTATCGATTTCACACTAAAATAAGAGGTATCGTACAAAAATGCTTTATTGTAAACAGTTTGTTCTTTTTATTGGAACTAAATCTCGGAATAAGTTCAGCTCTGTTCAATGTGGTGTCAGATTAATCCAGCTTCTTAAGCCATTCGAATGCAGTTTCTTATAAGGCTGAATGCGATAGTGCGAAGTATTTTTCTCTCTATGTTTCGTCTTCAGTTTCTTCTTCGTTCGCCGGGAGTCCGCGCCCGTTCACCTACATACCGAGTGATACCTGATACGGAGTTAACGCGCCGAGACGTAGTTCGTGGATTCGAGAGACCCACTATACGATAAAAATCCGGATAACCGGTGTCGGGATAATCAGGTTGCTACTTTACTCGAGCAATTCATCCTTAAAATATTATGAAAACGAATTAAAATCATTTCGTTAAATTTATTATACATGAAAAAATTAATAACTTACTAATGGGGAAATATTTAAACATAGAATAAAAGTAATCTATGCGGTACCTATTAGATGGGTGTACATTTCATACCACACGCTTTACATAATATCATTTCGCGAGCATTATGTATTCCCTGGACGTACGTCATCACTCTTTACTCTCCTCTCCTCTCTTCTCCTCTTCCTTCATCAGTACATGAACCGTCATATTTTTCTGCGAAATTGAATATATATTTATCCAAAAACCTTATTAAAATGTAAATATGATATCGGTGGCGCGGTTCCCAGAGGAGGTCTCAAGAACAAAGAATCAAATTACCCAAAAGTTGTGAAAATTTTAACAAAAAAGTTAAAATTTATATTATATATCTTATATTATATTTTTAATCATCATAAAACTTTACAATTACAAAGGTTACGAAAAAGAGCGAAGCTACGAAACAGGAAATATATATTTGATTAAAATTTTTCTTTACAATTAACCTTGTCTAAATTACTTCCAAAGCCTTCAGCGTCGTATTCTAAACCTGCAAAAATGTTCGAAATCCTTCAAAATAGTAGTCATTTGAAATCAAGTATATTGCGAGATTAGAACCAACATAAACAGAACAAACTCCTCCCTAGAGGTTTCGAATTGTTATAGCACATTGACTGTTCTAGTTAACTAGAATTAATTTTAATCCACTTCTCCGCGTTCGTTCGTTCTTTTACATCACCATATACTACTTTGGCTCAAATTCAAAACTACAAGCTTATGTTAATTAATAGAGTTTATAAGGGGCAGATTACGATAACACATCATTCAAATAAGGTACTTACAGGCATGTTGTACTTTATCCATTCCAGAGCCGGCTGCGGACAGTCCTCGGTCGGCAGCCGGCTCTGGAACGCTCGTGCCTACACGCCACGTCACGTGATGAGGAGAGTTCTCATTGTATTTCTAGGAAAGTGGTGTACAACCGCCACAGAACTAAACGGATATATATACTTGCTTATCATCATCATGTCATTTACATCTAAGTAATTAACTCACTTACCATCACGAAATTTCTCTGCGGAGATAGGCAGAGATAATAGAGTGCCACACTCTTCTTTCCTGACACAATTCTCGCCTCGTCCACATTCATAGATATTCTCACGCAAGCTCGTCGATTATTGAGGCTTTAACAGGACCATCTTTCAGTATCCGGTTTACTTGGTCGTGCCAAGTCTTCCACGGGTGTCTTCTGTTTCTAGTACCATCAATGCTTGCGTTATATTCTCTTCTCATTCATCCGTTCCATATATTCTAATTATACCTTGCCGTAAAACTGTTCTGCAGTTTGGCAAATAATACAAATTATAATGTATATGTATGTAATAAAGTTGAAAAAAAACTAAAAATCTGCACTTCTTATCTATCTTCTTTTTTTGCCCTTCACCCTAAATCCAACCTACTCTCTCGTTTCCCTCCATCTAGTTCTACTCCATTAGTCTTAATATTTACTTTTGCCTTCTACTTTAGATTAATTTTTCTTTTCATTATATATGATATGACATATCCATAATAATATTATGCTTCCCTATCTATATATCTATTGGGACTAGCTGCAAGCAATCGGCGATAGCCGATGAGACCCTGACCGCACGACAGCCGATTACTTATCTGGTAGAATGTATATAATTATGCAACACATGATATGAAATAAAAATAAATAAATAATAATGTATATTGTTACATTATAAGTAAGAACTTATATATGTATATTACTACGCGTGTCACATTTATTTTGAAGATTGGCAATATTAAATATTAAATAAATAAAATGGCACTTTTTTTCTTATTGCACTTCTGTTTTAATTTTCTGTTATTTTACAATTTCCGTTAATGCCTGAATAAGGCGTGTATAATAAATAAATAATAGTAATCGCAATAGCTAATTAGACGCCAAGTATTTAAAAGATAGTAGCCATATCGCTTCTATAAAGGAGAACTGTCACATTTTTCTATCGAGTGACAAGGCAGAACTGTGTCGGACCTCAGCCGGTATATATTAATAATGTCGAAATTCAGTGTCTAATGGGGAACACAAGAAAGGGAAGATCGCATCTTATTACAAGAAGTATTGCACTCAGAGGATATAATCGGATCAATCCATAAAGTTAATTTTGCTAATTTCAAAAGTATTAATATTTTTCTGTTACAGGAATTGTAACAGTCCCTTATTGAACAACAAGTTTCTTATTGTACGAGGATTTTATTGTTGTACTCGGGGCTTCATTTGTTGTTGCTCAGGATTTTTCCACCTTTTGTCGGAGTATCAATGGGAACATCACTTTTGAGACGATGCGCCAAAGTCGGTGGAATTTTGTATATTTTTCTACAAGACGATGAGATATCACCATGGAACAAGGATGAAGGATGATAAAGACGGAGCCATCGTCAATAATGCTGCGCGCCATGGGTCCTACCGATCTACTAATATCATACTGGACGAGGTCTCATGATCGGGAACGATGGACGTTATCTGCTGAGCAAAGGAAAGCACAAGTGACACACGAAAACGTAGTATTTCTTGATCGGCCTTCACGGCGATAACCTGGATTTAACTAGAACAGAAATCCGTGTAAATTATAACGCATCTATATTAGTTATTTGACTGACGCCATATCGTTTGCCTGCGAACACTCATTATTATGTAGAAATAGTTCATATGGCACCCGCAGTAAACCTTGTAAATTTGTGCCTCACAGTATGAAACTTATTCTAGTATTAGTTTTGATTTGTTCCGATTCATTGGTAATTGATAACAATTGTAATGTAAGCGGCTTTCTAGATTCTTTTGATATGAAGCAATCTCGAAAGTTGTTCTTTATTGAAACTCCCGTTATGAAATCTGGCTTGTAAATATAAGAGTACAGATAAATTGGGTTTATTTTAATTTATTTTCTTTTCGTTTAATAACGCATTGTATTGCCTTGTTTTTTTTGTTTTAAGACTTTTTAAACTAGAATCTGTTTCAATGCACTCCTAGATGCCGATCTAATATAAATTTTCCGCGAGAACAGGAGACAATGGAGCCGAGGAATATGATAGGACCCACTGACACATGCTCTGCCTGCTCGGTGCAGTCGGCGGGTAGCTGGTTCTTCAGACCGTCGCTATAATATATACATACACATATACATTTTGCAAACAAGTTAATTACATATACATATCAACAATGTAATTATAATACTTTTAAAAAAAAAAATAAAAAAATAAATGTAATTATATGTTTGTAGATTTTACACACTGGTATGGTCTGATGTTATAATCCTTTATGTTACAATTCCCTCATGTTATAATATAATAACGATTTGAATTGTTTTACATGACACGTGAAAAAAGAATAAGTGATCTCTTTTAACGAAAGATTTTAAGAGGAAATAGCAAGAATAACAAAATGAAGCTGGAGTGCGTAAGGAAAATTAAATAAGGTATTTTGAAACTGCGTCCTTGGTGTCTTTGATGTCTATTTTCTTTAATTCTCACACAAGGTAGTGAATTTCTGAGAATAGTTGAAGACATAGAAAAAGAGACGCGCGGGCTAAAGTGCACACCGAGGTGAAGAATGTTATTTTAAAAAACGTAAAGGGCAATGGGTCGGTTATATTTCAAGACGCACAGATTTAAAAAAAAAACATATGTGTAATAATGTTTGATCTGAGTCCGTCTCAATAAAACATATATATAATAATGTTTGGTCTGAGTCCGTCTCAATAAAACATATGTATAATAATGTTTAGTCTGAGTCCGTCTCAATAAAACATATGTGTAATAATGTTTGGTCTGAGTCCGTCTCAATAAAACATATGTATAATAATGTTTAGTCTGAGTCCGTCTCAATAAAACATATATATAATAATGTTTGGTCTGAGTCCGTCTCAATAAAACATATGTATAATAATGTTTAGTCTGAGTCCGTCTCAATAAAACATATGTATAATAATGTTTAGTCTGAGTCCGTCTCAATAAAACATATGTGTAATAATGTTTGGTCTGAGTCCGTCTCAATAAAACATATGTATAATAATGTTTAGTCTGAGTCCGTCTCAATAAAACATATATATAATAATGTTTGGTCTGAGTCCGTCTCAATAAAACATATGTATAATAATGTTTAGTCTGAGTCCGTCTCAATAAAACATATGTGTAATAATGTTTGGTCTGAGTCCGTCTCAATAAAACATATGTATAATAATGTTTGGTCTGAGTCCGTCTCAATAAAACATATGTATAATAATGTTTAGTCTGAGTCCGTCTCAATAAAACATATGTATAATAATGTTTGGTCTGAGTCCGTCTCAATAAAACATATGTATAATAATGTTTGGTTTGAGTCCGTCTCAATAAAAAAAAAATGCTTAGCCGTGCAATCAATAAATAAAGAAATTCTCAAAAGAATGTTCTTGAGAGGCATTCACGTCACAAAAAACGACCTAGAGGACGCCCGGTCTCATTGGGTAGACGAAATTATCGGAGCAGTATGAGTGTCATGGCGGAAATTGGATATGTGATATACATATATAATATAATAGTACAATAATATTAAAAAGTACATTTGTTATAAATAAGACACAATTATAATTATAGCAGTAAATCTCGCAATGGAAAAGTTGACTGATTTGTCAGAATAAACATATTTTGAGAAAGCAATGAAACTAATTAATTACTTAAAGCTAATTAATCGAGTTATGCTGAATTAACCCTCCCTTAATACGATAACTCGGAAACAATGGGACAAACAGTTCCTTCCCTCGACTTGACCTTTATTATGTTTCAACCAATTGAATCTTCCGAGAAATCTTTCGGTGTCGAGGAATTTTTAGTATTAGATTTTCGTACCCTAATCAAATAAAAGTTAATATTTTTCATAAATAAATAACACATACATTGTACTGTTATTTAAACTGATTTACGAAAAATATTATAATACTGTACCTACAGCAATATTTCTCCCTCCCTCCCCCCCTCTTTCTCCCTCTCTCTCTCTTATTTAAGATCAATGATCTTGTCGGTCTAGCATTTTTTATAGGTTCCTAGTACTTCATTTCACTTTTAACTGGTATTTTTTCTGTTTCAATATCTATTTAATTCTTCAGTCTTAAACAAAGTTAATTTAATTACCAAACCCAGCGTAATGGTAATATCCCGCGCGTCTGCACTAGACATACAATTTAATTAGAAAATGTCTTGTATTAACAGTTCACACACACAATACTAGTTCTTGCTTGTAAAATAACATCATAGAGGGTAATTTATTGAGAATATTCTAAAGAAATCGATTGCCACGACAAATTACGTAACAATATATACTCGTATGCGCTTGTATGATGTGAATACATAAGAATAGTGGATAAGCTTATGTTGAAGCCAAGATAAGGCTGGTGACAAAGGCAGCCCAGCCCGTTGACAGGAGCAGCTCAAATACTGGATTGATAAACTTCTATGTTTATGACATCAAAATAATATTGATTCGTGTGATGGACAGCGATGCTAGCTTACGAAAAGTGACTCTGACCAATACGTAATGCTAGCGGTTCCTACCCGGTGTGTCTCGGGATTCATATTTAGTTATAATTTAAGATAGAGGTTACGGTGAGAGGGGAGCGGGTGTCTTTATTTTGCACCCTGAATAATAACGATGTACGCAAAATTTCCGAGATATCCGGAAGAATGGGGTGAATTTATTTTATGCAGGAACCTAGAGTGTAACATAACAAAATTTGAAGGGGATGAAAAAGTCAGGCAGAGGCAGAGAGTGCCTCCGTTTTGCGCAGGGTTCTCAAGTATAACTGTCAACAATTTGGAACGGATGAAGTAGGCGGAATGTCCAAAAAGAAGAAGGGTGCTATGTTTTTCGGAAGAGTCTTAAAGAACAATTACGCTATTTTGAAATGGATGGCACTTAATATAATTCATAATTATATCGAGAAGAGGTGGTGGGTAAGCCAGGGGGAGGGGGATGATGCTCATGTTTTTCAAGGCAAATGCGTAAAACCAAACAGACATTCTTGACATATTTGGATACATATTATATTTATAAGTTATTTTCTTCGGAGACATGTTTGTATAATGGTGAAATATCATTCAGTGCGCACTTTTGTCCATGTGTGAGCTTGGAGTGTTGTTCTTGTTTAATTAAGCTTTGTATATTTATTGGGCGCATATTCACCGGTTCGAAAGTTCGATAGTTCGATAGCCAGAATTCATCGTTTAGGAAGTTGAATATGATCTGAGCACATTCGCACGTATGGTCAGTTCTTTGAATTTCTATGGTTCACAGTACATTTATGGAAACCACTTGAAAAATTACTAGTTACATTCAAATTCTTCGATTTAATCACAATTCACTTTTTCACTGGTAACTTTGTAGAACACATTGCTTTCCTGAGAAGTTGAACACTAACTTAATTCACGTTCCGTTATACCCTCTTCTCTTGTTACACTGTCGTTCAACTCATTAATACCTAATTGAAAATATCTATAAGGTTCGAGGTATGTTTTGGTACTCGGTTAATTTCCGTATAATTAGAATGTCATTAAAATGTCGACAAGCCCTTTAAACTCTCTCCCCCAGACAGGGTATGGCGAGCGATAAGAGCGATCGGTATGCACAGTCGCCCGAGTGACAAGAAGTTTTATTTAGTAATTAAAAGAGCCCGCTGGAAGGTAGGGATCTGTAAGCCGACCACGTTTTCAATTAAAGATGAAAGAAGTTGTAAGACTCGGTGCAAAAGTTGGCCCTTTTGTCGAGCGGCTGCAGTGGCGGTGATTACCCAACGGAAGCGGAAGGTTTAATTACAGCTTCCGGCCGGAAGGGTCCGAGTCAGCAGCGCGCACAGGGTAGGGTCCTGAGAGCGCGCACTCGAGACGCACCGCAAAGACGCGGACTCGAGCCGCGCGCCACGCGCCATACGTGAGATGTATGAAACTTGTAACTGACAATTGACCGACCCCACTGTCTAGTGAAAAGTTTTCTATCAGGTAAACTAGGTTTAAACATTTACTTTGGTTTAAATTTTCTTGGAGTATTTGATTTACAGTTAGGGTGTATGAATGCATCAATTATAATAAAATTCATCGAACTACGCGTGATGTACAGGAGTATGAAAATACTTTACAGTATATTTAAAGTATACGTTCCAACAAAATGTTTAAAATTTAGTACCGAGGAAGAAATTTTATTAAATGCACCATCTTCATCCTCTACCCTCGTATATCGGTATATCACCTCAACAAAGCTTCCACACTTCCACATATCCCCGTCCTCCGCTATTTCAGTGAATATAGCTTTTTTGTAGGCAACGGAATTCTCTTCACATATAGTCTCCATCTGTTTTCGACGCGTTGATAATTGATATATTTAAAAAAAAGTAAAATGAAAAGGGTATTCTGATTACATGTCTGAGCTAGCTCGTGTGGAATCTCTCCCTGTGAAGCCTTACCTAGTTCTCTTATTCCGTACTTTATTCTCTTTAATTGTGGATTTATCATTTGAATAGAAAATTAAAGTTTATCTTCAAAAAATATACCACATTAAACATTTAAAATATAATTAGAATGTTATGTAAAGTAGAAATAAGATGCCTTACGATAACTTTAAAATAACTCTTAATAATATCTGCCCTGTTTTATAGTAAGCTCGATCCCAAACCGGCAGTATGTACGGATGTTAAGATGTGTGACGTGCCTGCCTACAATCGCGTGTGGCTTTCTTTCTCCTCTGCCTGATCCCACGCGAAGCGAAGTTGTCCGATTATATTTTCAATATGTGTGGAAAATAATTGTGTCGTGCGACGTTTTCTATGAATATTTGCGATGTGTCGCTCTGCTGCCTCTGCGGCGTGCCTTCAGTGTGCGAACATATCGATAGCACTTGAACGTCGGGGGTCGACGGCGATACTGGGAAGCGATAATCGATTGAGGGGGGAAGTTAACCTCAGATAGCATGAAACTGCATCTATATACTTGAGCCGATTCTAATAGAATATTAAAGTAGGTAGATTTTATAATATGACTATTACGTTTAGATCTTGCGATATTGATGCAGTAGCACTTTATGTTAATACTTAAATAAGATAGTTTTAAGTAGAATTTTAATTAATAAGGTTGATTCTCTTTACTGTAAATAATAAAATGACTACAACTCTCTCGTATCTAAATAGTTTTGGAATATTGCGACAAAATAGATTGAATCGCTTAGTGTTTTTCTTGATCCTTCTTAGCATTGCGATTTACTGGAAAATTAGTCGAGCTATTTGGCATAAACATTTGTTACTTAATTACTAATAATCGTGCGGTTTCTCTGCTGGGGTAGGCAGTGAGGACAAAATGCGACACTTCGTCTTTTGCCTCTACTTTTATACACATTCTCATTGAAGCTTTTTACAATACTATTTTTCAATATTTGATTGATCTGATCACGTCAGGTCCTTCGCGGATGCCCTTTAAAATTCTTTATGTAAGTTCGTTCTTTTTTTAATCATATAGAATCTTCAAAAAGAACATAACCGGGCCCAATGATATCAGAACTGCGTGTAGTGCGAAACTAGCTGTGTGGCTCAGTACGTAGTTTGCTGTCACATGCACATTATGCATTTGAATAATAACTTTTAAACTAAGCTTACGTCACCATTAATATACCTTAGTTTGGGTTATTTATTGAAATATCGGACTAATACTACGATTATCTGTGTGAAAACAGATTAGATATCGAGGTAACGTCCTCATCTCGCAGATCGCAGCCCCTAATCCTCAGCCGCCCCCGCAGCCCGCTGCGACACTCGGTCCCCCTGACAAATGGCCATTTGTGTAAAAGGTGACATTCGTGTCAGTAGTAATAATTCTCGAGCACTCTTTACCGCCCCGAGGAATACCAACAATCCGTCACATCCCGCGGTTCTCGTGACCTTGAGCCGTGAAGTTCTCCAGTTTTTTAAAGGCATACCGATCATTTACCGGAATCATGCCTCATGTGTGACTAGCAGCAGTGAGTAGCAGCAGTGAGTAGCAGCAAGCTGGGACAGATGATAAACATATAGGGTGAAACAATTACTGATACTATGCACACACACACACCGCAGTCTTAGACACGATTATATAAGATAATCTCTTGTTGGCTTCTGATGTTTCGGACTACATTTTAGTGGGCCATCGTCTGAGCAATGTAAAACTCAAAAGCCATTAACACTTGATGTTCATTTTAACTATTGCAAAAAGTTAATTGTGAATTGCGGGTCGAAAGTACCAAATACTTGTTATTATTATATTATAATTTTGTGCATACCACGACCAGCGCAGAACTAATGTATATTCGTAGTTCCCCTTGAGAACCTTGAAATTTAATTAAGTATGTACCTTCTATCGCGATTAAGATTCTTATATACGTATAAAAATAAATATTTATACTACATTGTGGTTAGTTCAATTTTACAAAATGTATGTAACTGACATTTTATTTAACCGCGTAAGTTTAATTTTAAAAATGAACCAGTTTTGTAAAAATCCTCTTCATCAGGGATTCAAAACTAAACCTAAACATAAAATTAGTATCTTCTGTTTCAAAAATTTTATTAAAAAAAAAATTCAGCACTAAATACTAAAACTAGGTTTATTTATAAAATGATTTTCCGAAACCGATTCGTTAAATGCAAATTTAACTATAAAGTGAAACCCTTTTCGGCCAGATATTTCCAACGTTCAGCAAAAATTGATACGCGCCATAGTAGCATTCGCGATTTATTATTTCAAATAATCGGGTTTAGAGAGTGAGAAAGTTTGGACATCCCCGCTTTGTATCGCGAACTGGCATCGAAGTTTGTTTCGTTAGGAAGTGTCGAGTGTCGAGCGACAAGCAGACGGGAAATATACCCCGGGAACTCTGCTCACCCGGGTAAGATTTTAAAGGGCGCCCCGCCTTATCCCGAGAAATACGGAGCTGACTCGGGTTGGAGTTTAAAGAGAGTTTCGCTTTGTTCGATGGATGTAGAATGATAGAATGACTCTGCTGAAAGTTTCATCAAAATAATGATTAATTTTCAATACACCTATCTGTTTGTACGCTAGAAGAGCGGGAATATAATGAATCCCTTGAGAAGCGATCATCAACAAAGCGGAGCTCTCATCATCGGAGCATCATATGTCTCGGGCGATACGAGAGTTGTCCGGCAGCGGCTTCCCGGTGCGGCAGAAGGATTCTTCACACCCATCACTTCCAGAAATGAGAATCAGGTAATGTTTCCAGCGGAACGCCCGCAATCCGAGCATGCATCCGAGTGAAAGTGCGACTTGCCGTTACGTTCGGATGAAATATCGCTCTTGTCGCATAAAGTACCCTTATTATTTGCACTCGATTGTTACCGTAATTGAATTCATTTACATGAAACGTCGGCCCATTGTTCTTGTAAGAAATATCACTCGTAATGTTTGGCTTCGCGCACGTTCAGGCATCTCGTGTATACACATACACGTACACATACACACTGGACGAATCTATTTCGTACCCAAATTACACGGGCCACGCGAACAATGGCAATATTATGAACATTATTTTTTTCTTCCGTCATTGTTAAAAGTATACAATTAATTTAGTTGAAGATTTTTATCGCAAATGATCTACGCACTTTTGATCATTCGCTTCCATTCCAGGATAGTGTACTACCATATTATACTCATAATATTATACTCATCACGCGCAGTCGCAGTCGTGGCGCCGTGATAGTGATGGATAGTGGAGTGGTTCGTTCTGCAGGCTGTCCGCAAGCCCGTTCCGTAAGTGTCGATAGATTACCCTATTCAAATAATATATAATAGTTCTCCAAACCGTGTTTGCATTAATGTCGTACTGATTTGGTACTATCATTTTTTAAACCAGTTCAATTTCCAGTGGCAGCTCAGTTTTTTTTATCGAAAAAAGATTTGTCTTTTGCAATTTCTCAGTTATTTACTTTGATATAAGTGTCAAAAAGCGGTATGTTCTGAAGAAGCGAATTTCACCAATAAAATGTAAATTTAGTGTGATTATTTACCACCAACTTTTTATTATTTATTGTAAATAATAAAAATTGTTTTGCTCGAGCGTTCCGCAAGTACATTCATAAAATTATGGTATAATGAAAATATATTTATTAAAATTAGAGTAACTAATATTTCGATACAGTAATTATAAAATATTTTAAATATTATAAAAGTAATACGGTTTCACCTCTCAGTCCCCTCAGTAATGTCAATTTATGATGGTGACTTTCTGCCGCGAGGATTGTCTTCAACAACCTGCCGTCCGCGTGTAAACTCACTTGCCCACTTTTTAACCATTTCATTTGACAAAACAGTCTTCGACAATATTTTTAACATTTACGAAGATCGGTTTCGGTGTAAAACCTTTGATAAAGAGATATGATTTTATCACGAAGTGCATCTGAATATTGTCAAATTTCCCTAAAAAGTCAAACACATTAATTTCAACTGCTGTCAAAAATGAGCATAAACTCCGAGAAGGTATTTTTAGATGTCGCCAGTATATCAAAATATTTCAAATCATTGATAACAAAAATAAATTGAGACCTGTTCATGTGCCTTTTTTGAGGCTGCGATGTACAATGTGTGCATAATTTTGAATAAAAATGTAAGTTAAAAATTTGTCGTCTAGATATTCCGCGATGTTGCAGGCGGTAGTATTGAAGTGCAACATTGACCAGATCATCTTGCGATCAGACGCAATCGATGGAGTCAATTTATTGTAATGTAGTGACAAGTTTATTGACGTGTTCTTTAATAATCTAAGAATTTAAATCCTATTTTGATAAGCCCTACTGACAATGTTTTCAGTATAAGAAAATTCTGAAAACCCACTATTGTTCAAACATCTCAAATGTTCCCTTACTCTTATATTATAATTTCTACCCGTTTTATCAATATAAAATGCAGCACAATCCTTGCAACTAAGTTTATAGACACCAGAATTATTACATTTATCATCTTTTTCTTTAGAGTTTATGAATTAATTTCCTATATTATTATTTGTTTAAAATGCCGGTCTAATGTTTCGTGGTAGGTGTTTAGATATTTGGTTCGAAAAATTATTTATGTATAAAATCCTACGCCAATAATCATTATTATCACTATGTTTTATCTGTGATTTTTATAAAAATTGATTATTATATTCTTTTCATTTATTTTTTAAAATAGTGTCTATCAAACATGTATTATACCCGTCATTAACTGCTATTTTTTTTAATTATATTCAATTCAATATTGAAATTGGCTGTTGACATAAGAATATTGACTAAACAATGTATCATGGAGTGGAATGTTTGTGTGATAACGAATGATTAAATTCATGCTGTGTGATAGTATCTGTAAAAGCTGGTTTTCTAAAAATGTTGAATTCAATTTTATTATTATTTTTAATCAATGTTAGATCCAAAAATTTAGGGTCGAATTATTTTACATTTCTAATGTAAATTGTATTTTATTATTAAATGAATTAATGAAATCTAAAAATGTAGTTAGTTGACGTTGTGAACCCGACCAAATACATAATATATCATCCACATACCTTTTCCATAACAAAACATTTTTTAACAAATCATTTTTAACAAAAATTTTAAGAAGAATCACAATCAAAAATATTCCTCTCCAAATTATCTACAAAAATATCTGGTATTAGTAGACTTGTGGGTCTCCCATAGGAAGGCCCTCTGTTTGATTATACATTATATTACTAAATTGAAAATAATTTTGGTTCATACAAAGGTTTAACAAACGACACAGATCTTTTACTAAATTATAAGATAAATTAGATGAATTTAGTTAAGTCAGAAATTAAAGTTTTACTTTCATTAATAGGTACATTAAGTAAACGAATTAACAATATCAAATGAAACAAGTATAACATTGTTGGGAAGATCCATGTCCTTTAACATATCCACTAATTGCGACAAATTTTTTATAGTGTATTTTGGTTTAAAAATATTAAGTCTATTTATAGTTTTTGTAATGAAAGAACACAATTTAAAAGTTGGAGCACTATTGTATGAAACCACCGGTCTTATTGGAATATCAATCTTATGAAGCTTTAATACAGAATACAGTTTTGGAGGTTTAGGATTCATTAAAATTAGATCTGATAATATTGTATTATCAGTAAATATATCACCAATGGAATCTTTCAAAGCACTTTTAATTTTCATTTGATATTTTTGAGTCGGATCCTTTGTCATAATATTAAAGAGGTCACTTTTGAGTAAATCTTCAGTTTTCGAAATGTAATCAACTTTATTCATCACTATTAATGTATGACCTTTATCAGCTTTAGTTAAGATTGATTTTTCTGTATTTAAAGTTTCTTGTATCTTTTTAACATGCATTATAAATTTTGATTAAATTTGTATAAGTAACAATTTGAGTTAGGTACTAAATTTATTTTTTAAATAATTGTGTTGTTTTAAAAAAAAAATAGATTCAGATAAAGAAACAATAATATATGTTTTTAGTTAGTTAAGACATCCTGAAGAAGAATATGGTATTTTTCGAAACCGGTAGATGTATTTAAACTCAATTAAGTGGTTAATAAAACAAAGATAATAAATAAAAATATGAATTTTAACCACACAGTTAATATTGCTGATTTTAAAAGATATAGGTATATTTAAAATACAGAATGCGTCACAAATGTTACTTTTCTTGTATAATTTGCTACCATAAGAAATGTTTTATTTGATAAATTATTATTTTTGTAAAATGTTACTATACAATCGCAACATTGTGTACCCACTCATGATACAAGCGTTCAAATAATATAATGTTTTAAGTTTCGAAGTAATTTTCTCACGAAAAGGTAATACCCGCAGCTACATGTAATAAGGCTGAGAGTTATTTATTTACACCGAATACCAAATTCCGAACAATATTTTAACGCCACTCGCACGTACTGTCCACCACCTACCATCGAGTGATGTAAGTGCTGTTATAACTTCCACAAATGTCGTCAGAGACGGATTTAATTCGGCGATGTCGATGTAAAAATATTACTCTGGTTGTTAAAATTGTTCAATTCGCTCTGTACCGATTCTTAAAACTAATAATAGTTACTAAAATCGACGATCTCGCCCTAAAGCGGTTGCAAAATTTAACAAAATGGCCCCATAACGGTTGCCAAATTTAAGAAATTCAATTATTAATACATTTCACGTTGAATTCTTCTGTTTCTATTTTAAAAAATACTTGAAATAGTCTTCTCAATGAATCGCAGCTGATTATGATTCGAAATATGGTAGGAATTACAATTTTTTTTTTGTCAATTTAGCGATCAAGTATAGTATAGTAACTTCTAATAGTAACTTCTTCATCATGACATATATTTAGAAAGTTAGCTATTACCAAGGCTTTATAAATAAATGGTGATTGTGTTTAATGATAAACTTATCTTGATTTGAGATCGATCATCTTATATATAGAATTCTGAAGATGTCTGACCGTTATAAATGACAAATTAAATACGTTTCATTGAAGAGAAGTGTCTAATTGATTTACACGACCCTTTCGGTCTGTTTTATTTTTTAATAGTTAATAAATACAAACGTATATTTATATTGTTAAAAATTTGAATATTGGATTTGCAAAAGTAATATTTCTGATACGAATATTCTGTAGGTAGGTAAATATTATTTAATATTATATTAATATAATATTAATACCATTTTTAGAAATGCTCATAACGATCGTTTTTCAAAAATAAATCTCATAATTTCAGTTCGTTCATTTTTAAGAAAGTGTTTAATTATAATGGATGTACATCCAATTATAAAAAAATCAAACCTTGAACGACGTTCTAGGACGTGTTTTAATATTAATAAATATCTCGCTTAGTGATGGGTCAGAAGCTTATCGAGTGAACCCTATTTTTACAGCATATGTGCTTAGTTAAGTATGAGAATATTTTAGATATTTACGAGAGTTGCGGTAAAGGTCAGTTAAGAGTCACCGATGAGAAATTTCAATAACAAGAGATCTGTTTTGATCTTCACTGCTATGCTTGGCATATCTCACACGCCATAGGCACACCCTATAATACCATTTTATATGTTTACTGTTTTCGAGCTAAATTTGTAGAACTTCATAATCACATATGTGAAAATAAAACGATTGTTTTTTGATTCTACTCATTAAATGTACTTTAGACTCGTTTTCGCCGTGCAAAGGCATTATCAATCTAACGATTTTAATTCGTTACAATTTGTATTTACAACTATAATGGGGGGCTGCTATACTAATCCCTCGCTAGGCGAACCACGTTTTAAATGAAATAAATGAGTAGAATCAAAAACAAGTGTTTTATTTTCACATATGTGAAGCATTTTATAACGATGGAAAGAAGATTGAACCGACCGAAGTGTACGTTTAATACTTTACTAACGCGTGTCCTGAAAGTATAATTCAATCGGTAAACTTTGTGCAGTCAATTATTATTTATTTTTTTGTAATCAAATACCTTATTTTAAATATCTGCAGTATGTTTTAATTCAAGCTGTTGACGCGCAAAGTTCAATATTTGTAGTTTTTTTGTTAAAACTATTTTATTCTTCAAACCGGTTAATAATTTTTTGGTGGATATCGCCGGATATATATATATATATATATATATATAGCCTTAGTCTTATCCTTGTGACCGTGAACAATTTCACAGTATCCAAAAAAATGTTAACAATGGACGAATGTCGGTGGAGAAGTCGAGATAAATCCTCGGTCTCGGTTTTATACAGTGACCTCCAGCGTCCGTGAGACTGTGTGTCTGTGTGACGGATGTCGGTCTTTACATCTACAATAATTACAATCAGCGTTTAATAGCATTCTAGTATTTTGGTAATAATGTATTTAAATTGTAAATACCCACGGTCTTATATACAATACAAAAACAATGTAATTACAGCAAGATTTATATCTATAAACGATGAAAGGAAGCGTTGTATGTTATATAATATGTATGGTGTACATCATATCTAGCGTTTTCATTGAGTATTTTGATATAGAATCATTCAGAGAGACAATAAAGTAGCAAATGACGAAAAATTATCACACAAATTATTCACATTAATTTGTTTACGGTTCAAGTTTAGATCTTCTAACCTAACTAGCCTAAACATAACCAAAAATATACCTATTTCATTTTTAGATACCCAGAATATTATATGTAATTAAAATTATTCACCCTGGTACTATCATCTTTTAAAATAATATAGTTATTATGTCATCAAGTCCGGGTCGCACAGCAACATAAAATAAACATCCACAGACAGCTATCCGTATTGCATGGCAACATGAAAAAAATAAGATATATTGTCAATTCTATCAAGCAAAAGTGTCCAAATATTGTGTTACAGTAAGTATATTGTGTTATTGCTAGTTTATTAAATGAATTAGGATTACACATTTTTTATTCCCCATTCATTATTGACGGCTTATTTTCGTGCTTTTCAAAAGAATTGATGAATTGCGCGTACGTTTATACGTCTACGAGAGATAAAATGAAAAGGTATAGTTGGCGTGGTTTACCTCCGGGACGGAAAACAAAAAGTGGATCCGCCCTCTCCGCTAGGACGAGCTTTATATCATACTCGTAATATACGCATATTATTTGAAACATATACTCGAATGAATTGATGAAATTTGATGTCAAAATATTTTATTTCGAAATCGGACATTTTTAATTTACGTGAATATAAAATGAAAAAAAAATTGTAATTTGTACAAAGTTTCGTAAATTTTTGTTCAAACTGGACCAGGGAATTTTTTTTGTTAACGTTTCAGCTCGCCCCGGCGCTCCCAGCCGGTAAATTACATTTATAGATGTCTCGATCACGGGGCACGAATCGTTTTGTCACGGTTTATTATTCTCGCCAAAATATTAGCTTTAAATATTTGCACACGCCGCTATATTTTAACTTAGTCATTTTGTTTCATCTCACATCTTACGGAGAAAAGTTATCTCGCGTCTCCTCCCACGCCGTGTTTTAAAAATTTCGATGACAGAACTTTTATTTTGCGTGACAGGAGCTACGTGACGAATCTCGGAGATCCGGACGTGATAAAAGGCGGTGGATTCAAAAAACAAAAGGAGCGGAGTTCAGTCCTCACTGTCTGATTTCGCCTGAGATAATCAGATGAGAGGTCAAGGTTACAAATCGTCCTCGCAAATCTCTCGGAGAAAAATGGATGCGTAAGGGATTTTCGTGAAAGGGAAGATTCTTTACCTTTCTCGAAATGTAGGTACTCGACAAGGCGCGAGATTTGGTCTTGTGCCAGATCCTCGAAATGTTAATTTTCAGTCCTTAGTGCGCGTCTGCCGAGGACGCGTGTACTATTTTGCTATAAAAAAAGTGGTTTGAAGGATGGTCTAGATTGAAAACCTCAGCGCTCTACCGCTGTAAATGATTTAATTCCCTAGCTTCTGCTAGAATACTAGTTCACGTTACGTTTTAATTACGTATTATCGACTTACAAATAAAGCAACTCTCACGAAAAATTTATCTTCCTCTTTCTCGTGAACTTACCTTGACTGCAAGATACCCTCACTGGAGGTAAATAAAATCTACACCGATATTGCGGTGCCGCAACCGAACAAGTATCGCGTCGCGTTAACGTCTGCTGACATCAAGGTCACTATTCACGCTGGTCAATCAGTAGGGAAAAAAGGACGGGTAGGAATTTGAACGTGGAAAGGTAGGTGTCAATAATATAGGTCGCGACCGATTTGCAAATCGCGCCAAAAATGTATTTCACAAATACGGAATAGATAAACTTAAATGAAAGAAATGGAAATGTAACTCAGAAGCCTCGTGGGCGATGTTTAATGAAAAATAGTAACATTATCAACATGACAATAAGAGATTTTACATGGTTGAGAAACACGTCCCTCCTTCTTAGAGGGGTCCGACCATTTCATACGGAAACTGAATCAACCAGCAATTATCATAATATGTGATGAAAGTCTGAAGAAAATGACAGAAATGAAGTATTTGGGAGTCATAAAAAATCATAATTGAATTTATCGCAAAATACAAGATATGGGACTAAAAAGATCAAAAAAGAGAGAAGATTCATTAGTACTGAGTCTTGTAAAATAGTATACTAATCTGTTGAACAGAATAAAAAGAAAGGCTATGAGGATAGGTCGATTAAAATTTTACTTTTAAAATTAGCAATATTAACTTTGTGGTTAAAATTCATATTTTTTATTTATTATCTTTGTTTTATTAACCACTGAATTGAGTTTAAATACATCTATCGGTTTCAAAAAATACCATTTTCTTTTTCAGGATGTCATAACTAACTAAAAACATATTATTGTTTCTTCACCAGAATCTATTTTAAAAAAAAACAACAATTATTTAAAAAATAATTAAATAATATTGTTTTTTTTTAAAAAATAGATTCTGGTGAAGAAACAATAATATGTTTTTAGTTAGTTATGACATCCTGAAGAAGAAAATGGTATTTTTAGAAACCGGTAGATGTATTTAAACTCAATTCAGTGGTTAATAAAACAAAGATAATAAATAAAAAATATATATTAAAATTTTGCCTGTGAAAAGAACAAGATATAGAAAAGATCCATAAATCTAAATCTTATTCTCGAGTACATTTTCTCAGAAATGATAATAAACGTATACGTGAATGCTAATCATTGTTTATCCATACATTATACTAAATTAAAAAAAACTACAGATTGTTTGCAAGGCAAAGAGAATCGCACTATAGACAAGAAGTTCGTTAAAAATTACTTCTAAAATTTGAAAAAAGTCCAAAATGAATCATTCAGAATAAAAACATTAAATGGATTAAAATAAAAACCAAAGCTAAGCAATCAACAATTTGGCTAACCTATATAAGGCATGATTAAAAATATCTTCACGAAAATATCCAATATTTTACAGACCTACAAGAGTTCAAAATAACCACGCCCATACATTACCATGAATTTCTTCCGCATTTCAAGTCAATTTTTTATATTTATTAATTTTTGTGTATTATTTTCATAGTAATTTATTTATATATGTTTTTTTCATAGTAATTCGTTTTTGTGTGTTTTTTTTTTTCATATTAATTCATTTCTGTGTTTTTAAAAATATTATTCATTTTTGCATGTTTTCTTTTCTACGAATTTTTAAATTTTTCCTTATTAATTTATAACCTTAGGCGTATATTATTACATAAATACAAATTTATTAGTTAATTTGTTTTTATTATCATTAATCAATTTTAAAAATATCCAACATGTAAACTCCTACGAAAATTACATTTCAGATTAATGAAAATTTGCCAACTCTTACGAAAATTACATTTCAGATTAATGCAAATTTGCTAACTCCTACGAAAATTATATTTCAGATTGATGCAAATTTGCTAACTCCTACGAAAATTACATTTCAGATTAATGAAAATTTGCTAACTCCTACGAAAATTACATTTCAGATTAATGCAAATTTGCCAACTCCTACGAAAATTACATTTCAGATTAATGCAAATTTGCCAACTCCTACGAAAATTACATTTCAGATTAATGCAAATTTGCCAACTCCTACGAAAATTACATTTCAGATTAATGCAAATTTGCCAACTCCTACGAAAATTACATTTCAGATTAATGCAAATTTGCCAACTCCTACGAAAATTACATTTCAGATTAATGCAAATTTGCCAACTCCTACGAAAATTACATTTCAGATTAATGCAAATTTGCCAACTCCTACGAAAATTACATTTCAGATTAATGCAAATTTGCCAACTCCTACGAAAATTATATTTCAGATTAATGCAAATTTGCTAACTCTGAAAAAAGCCGATAAAAATGACACGAATGTTAAAATTTCATAAATATTATATTTAAGACGATCTTATATAATTAACAAATTGTTAACGAAGAAAAAAACACAATTTCAATGAATTTTAAAAAACTACACAGTTTTTTGTCTTTCCTGTAAAATTGAGATATTTGGAGTTAAAAACATTACACTTTAGGGCATCGATATGTAAAAATACTTATGTATGCACTGTACTGTGAATAGATAATAATAATATTGTCAATCAAGCATCTTCTAATCTTCTATGGACATCGCTGCTGTTTACAAAAGATTTGTGATTTTTTAATTTACCGACTAAATTTAAATTTATGGATAAGTTATTTTGTATTTAAATATAAATACGTACGAGTAAGTAAAACACACTTCAAATATATTATTTTTATTCGCATAGACTCGCTCTTCGACGAGTTGATTAACTCCAGACAGTTTGGCCGAGATTATTCGACGAAGAGCGGATGAGGTCAATTTTGAAGAATTAAATTGCCACACCCCTATCGTATCCTATTCCTTGTGATAACTAATATTTTTCAAAGGTTATGTTGAAAATCAAGATGACAATTTTAAAAATTATTATTCTTATTAATTTCCGAATTTATGAATTATGCGAATTCAGTATTCCACTCTCTACATCTGATTTTCAGTTAATTTAGTTATCGTGTCGTCTGTCATTTTTATTTACTTATACGAAGCGGTTCATCGGTCAACTGTAAACATTTGCATAAATATAGAAGAATTCTTAACATAACTTTTCCCCTACCACTAATAATACTACGTGAAATACTTTCGTTCCAAACTAATTTTGAGATGTTTCCTCAGATGATAATCCGCGTGTGGTCGGACGGGGAGGGAGGTACCTATGTGCCCGTCACCCCCACCACCACGTGCCGCGACGTCATCGAGTGCTGCCGGGACCCTGGTGAGGAACGCTGCCATCTGCTCAAAGTGGACCGCGCCAATACGGGTAACCCTCACTTATCTTTCGTCTTAGCTTCCTAACTACTGACTACTGTGGTAGCAATCAGTATTCACTGACCTGAAAATTTCGGTGTTTCCGTGGGTATAGAAAAAATCTGTTTTAGTGTACACATTTTTTTCAAAATGGAAATGTATTTACGGAAACCCGTTACAACAATATTATTACTATTTTTCAAATGGTGAAGTGGCTGTGCTATATTCTTTCAGCTCTCACCTTTTAGTATTTTGATGTATTCATAAAACATTTATGTGTTTAATGTTGTAGCAGTTATTTTATTTTTTACTTTAGAGTAAACTTTTAGTTTTGATATTTTATATTTTGATGTAGAAACCAAATAGTATATTTTCAATATCTCACAGCCATTGAATATGTCAACGATGACAATTTTAATTTATTCATATGTCGATGTGTTTGATAGTGATGGACTGAACAATCATTGTGTCTGAGATTATAAGATTAGTTTAGTATCCAGAATTCCGGTAATATCTGGCCGAATTACAAATAATCAGTTTCCAATTATCGTTACAGTCAGGCATAAATCTTGCAATTGCAGTTAAAACAACGGTTTAGCTCATCATATTTTGATAAACTGAAACCAATTTAGCAATAGAGTATTTGCGGGGGGTTGACGTAACGCCTTTAGTCTGCCATTGCGCGCCGCACATGCCGTGCATATTGCCTCTCTGCCGACTTCCAGGCGTTGGAAATGTGAACGCTAATTTATTTCACGTTAATTAACTCAAAGCTCGCGAGCGACAACAACCGAGGTATTAAAACTGATTCATTCATTTTAATTACCCAAAGTGTCCGAGGGTAAATAAAGTAAGAAGGTAAAAATTACATTCACTCATAATTTTTACAGAAAATTTACTCGGATAAATTTAATGTAGCCGAAAACTTGAGTTCGTTGGATTTGTCTTTTTGAAATTCTCTTATTAGCGAAATTAATTTGTTTGAAATTATTTGATCGGTGATAACTCACCTTTGTTATAGATACCGCATTAGCAAATTTATAAGTGCGAGTATATATTGTACAGAAGGTAAAAAATGGATTTAGCGTAGGATATAATGTTAAGGTGCTGACAGTAAAAACCGAGCACGTGACATGTTTACCAAAAACGAGCTCACTAAATTGTGGCTTGCTAGACTAATTTTGCTATAGCTATAATATGCACAGTATTTTTCGTGTGCTATATTGAGTTTCTTCTTGGAACTTTGGTAGTAGACATTAATATGATTTAGGACTGTCTGCAAAGATTAGCAAATACTGAAAAAAATGTTATTCTGTACAATCAAAAATTAACAAATAAAATACATGTACATTTAAGTGGACGGAAACATACTAGATGATCGACCTATAGGCCTTCACTATGCAGCGTACAAACTTTACGGCTGCCTATCAGCTCGCCTCTGACTTCCCATCCCTAAAACCTTCATCCCTCGTGAGACTTGCGATCATAGCTTTACATTTAACTGAATATTAATGAGTTACAAAACAATAATCTCATTCTGGTTTATTTTACGGTCGCTAGATGGCGACTTATATTTTACGAATTAGATTTGGTAATGTGTAAACAAAGTTGACAGCAGGTGTGATCCGGCGAACATTTCACACCTTTGTTTTAGATTGTTCCTGACTTATAAATATTCAAAGAAACTTAACAAAGTTCCGCTGGCTTTTAAATACAGAACACGTGTACGTATTTCATTAAATAAGTGCCGCGGTGTATCGATTATTTCACATTTTATTAGTGCGATGGTGAATCGTTTTTCAAGGTCAGCGAAGACTGTTCAAGAATTACATTTGGAACGTGGAATTTGTTTATTCAATGATGACCCCCAAAATAATTTGCCATGGAAACCGCGATTGATAATTTGTGTAACATTTTTACATAGGTACTCGCAATACAATAATAAATTTTGAAATCAAAAAAATTTTAGAGACGTCGAGTATCATATTTATGCTCTAACATGCTATGTCTACTGTCTTACCTACTTTCCTAGTAAACTGTGGTGTTAAATTGTTATATAAGAATATAATACTGATTTTTTGCCTTAAGAACTTTATATTTTTGTATGTATATGACTTTATATTGATTTATATTTTTGCCTAATATCAAATTTAATACTAATATTTGATATTTTTTATTTATTATCTTAGTTTTATTAACCACTAATTGAGTTTAAAAAACCTCTACCGGTTTCGGAAAATACCTTTTCCTTCTTCAGAATGTCATAACTAACTAAAAATATAGCATTGTTTCTTCACCAGAATCTATTTTTAAATTTTTTAAAAAACAACAATTATTTAAAAAAAAAAAATTTAGTACCTAACTAAAATTGCTGCTCAATACAAATTTAAAAGTACTAATATTTGATTTTATCTAAAAATAATAGTTATCCCTGTCGAATTCTTGTCACATGCCGGTATTGATAGAGCGCTCAAGGTGCTATTTCCGTGTCTTGCTTGATTCCTTGGGAATATAGTGGTTAGTATTCTCTCCTGTCACGCGGGAGACCGTTGTTTGATTTTCCGGCGGAGAAATTATTATTTTCTTTATATAACCGAGTTTATGATAATTTTTTTCGAGCCAAAAAAACAAATTCTATGCAGAAATGGTATGGCATACGTAACTCATTTTTTCTCTAATGAAAAAACAATTGGATGCGTATAGTTAAAAGTTCCGGGTTGGTAATTTGAGGAAACAGTAAATCATTTTTTTAGTTATGTAAACGGTTTGGATACTGGAAACACGTTCACATTAAAGATTTCATCAACTTATTCTACGAGAAGTCAGAGCAAGTTGAATTTTGAGCTGTTAAGCTGATGCCGCACTGGAATGGGCTTTATGTAGAACTATTATGTATATTAATCTCTCACTTCTCGAATTATTCTAGAAAGTTCTTAGATGAAAGCCGGCGGCGATATGCATTGAATTTTTTCCTAGAAAGGAATCAAAAACGCATTAAGTAAATAAAATTTGTAAGCGTAGCTTTATTCTGTTTTCTTTTAAAATACTTTTTATTTCACTTAAGCTACTGACATTATTCAGAAACAGGCTCCGCAGAGGGAAGATGATAATATGCCTTTTCTCCGAAATCACTTCCAGTAATGGTCGCCGGATGTACTTATTTAAATTTTTTCTCACTGAAACTGAAGAATAAATATTTATACTCAAGCGTCGTCGGAATATAATGTGTGGAGGGACTCGGATTGAATTATAATATATTGTCATATTTCTGTAATTTTTGTTCATCCCCGCCTGCTCCACTGGCACCTTACTATTCAGGCACGAGGCTTCCGAATATTATTTCATCTGAAGTTCTTTATAGAACACTGAGAAATTTGATACTTCTTTTTTTACTAAGTTTACTAAAGGGTGTATTCAATTTCGCGCCATTTTTTTACAAAGTAGGCCATTCAAAAAAAAAAATATTTTTCATTTGTCATGTCTTACGATTAGTAAATATGGAATAATACACGAAAGAATCTCGAAAGAAAGATCGAAAGAAAAGTTACTCATTAAAAAAACGGAGAAAGTTTTAATGCCACGTTTCGTAAACTTCATGGAATTATCGGTCGAAATAAGTCATGAATTAGAAGATTAATTAAAAAAATTGAGAAAATTGGTTTGATTGTGGAGAATAAGTCACTCGTGCGTCATAATAGTGCGCGTTCTTTTAAAAACATAGCCGCAGTGAGATCAAGTTTTACTGACTACCCGAGGACATGAATTCGTCATCGTTCTCAAGAGTTAGACATTTCAAGAAGCATCTTACGGCGAATTCTCATAAAAGACCTGAAACTGCCTACAAGATCCAATTAACTCGAGAACTCAAACCAGCATATCATTTTCTTTGGGGATTTTTGAAGTCACATATATATATGCCAATAAGCCACAAACAATCAGAGAGCTTAAGGTGAATATCCAACGTGTTATTGTCGTAATAACACTACAATTATGCAACGGTGTTATCTTAAATTTCATCAAAAGAGCAAGAGTTTGCAAGGAGAGCAGCGGTGCGCATTTGTCTGACATTTCATTCCATATATAATTGGAACATTTGTACTTTACAACGAAGTAAAAATATTATCACTTTTAGAATAAATAATGTGTTTAATTAAAAAAATAAAAAAGGCGCCCTTCTTATATTCGCATATTATCTTTAATATTACTAGCGGTATTTTTAGAATACATGTTAAATTGTAGGTATGATAGTACACACATATTGTGTCAATGTCTGGTTTATTCAAGTCGGTATGTGCGCGGTGTGATTGTGATTATGATTGCGAGCTATTATTGCTACAAATAACTTTAAAACCTTTTTAGCGGCGCTTGTAAAAAAGAAACAAATCGCACTGGTCAAAAATTTTTAATTCTTTTCAAGTAACATTGATGAAAATAGGCGTATGTAAAGTGTGGTCCTAAATTCGAAAATCGTATGCTCAATACTGTAACGCGTACAGTTTTTTTGTTACAGGGGTTGGTAGCCTGTTGGTAGATCAAAATAAGACTACATATTTTTGCAATCTAATGTTTATTTAATATAATTATATAAAACATGTTAAATATAAGCAAATGCATTTTACTGAGGATCATGTGCAATAAAAAATATAAAATGTTACATGAAGATATCATGCAGTGACAAAATATTTCACCTTTTTCTCTAGTATTCAGTATTATTAACTCTAAATACTAAATTAATGTATTAATTATAAATATATACATATAAAATCAATTTTGTCGAAAAATATTGTTTTTGCGTCACCGGGATACGAACCTGGATCTCTATTTCCAATCCGGGGAAGTGCACTACCATTGTACTATAACGCCAGTATTTTTCTTGACAAATTTTCGAACCTATATGTTACATTTTTTCAAATTAATACACCTGTCGTTCCATTATTTGAAAGGCATCTACATTATTTTTACAGAATCTCAAATACCTCTTAGTAAACAGTTCCAAGCTGCCAATTTTTTGAAATTTAATTTTTCTTTTACATTTCATTTAAAGGAAATCACTTAAAAGTTTCCTTATTTGAGATTCAATAAAGATGCCTTTTTTTAGTTTTGCATCACTTAATCACTGAGGAAATATTTTTTTAGGTACTTGAAACCATTAACCTCTTTGTCCATAGCTTTAACAAAGTTTTTCATTAGTCCAAACTTAATATGAAGAGCCGGCAGAAGCACCTTTTTTGGGTTAACAGGGGGGCACATCTTATGTTTGAAGTACCTGTGGTGAAAAAATATTTTTGTAGGTACTTGAAACCGTTACCCTCTTTGTCCATAGCTTTAACAAAATTTTTCATTAGACCAAACTTAATATAGAGAGGGGGCAGAAGAACCTTTGTATTATTCAATCAATATAACTGATCACGTGATGAATCGATAATAATTGGATAACATTTGATCTCTTTTATAACTTTAATTTTATATTTATTGATTACTTATAATTACATTTTGATGCCATAACATATAAAATTTATTGTATGTAACAGTAAAAATGTAATCACTAAATCGTTTGCAAACGTTCAACACATGCGTGTCTCATAGCAGGCATGGACAACATTTTGAGAATCTGATGTGAATTGATAATCCATTTTGTAATAATTGGACTCGCGTACCGGGTTGTCGATTAAATGAAAAAGATTCGATGGACCAGATATAGGTTTTCCGTGCCTGCCATCGCCATTCGAACTGTTACAGTTTTAAGATCCAGCGTGGACACTCGCACGACGCTCTCCGACAAAAGGAAACAAATTGTGCATCGAGTAAGTACTCGCACATGAAAAATATAATGTTACAGTAAGAGATATACAAGAAGACAGAGAAACAGACGCTCTAGAAATGTCTATACGTAATGACGAATGTTACGTATACCGAAACTAATGTATTTTCTACAAGAACACGGTAATTAACAATGTCCGTCTTTTGTTGTGTACTCGTATATCCAATTTTTCAAGGTCATTGTGCTTTTGTTTCGAGGGACTTCATTATTCACTTCAAAAACATACTATAATTATGTTAGACTGAGTCAAGTGTCGTCAATTTTTGTTTGCATTTTCGGCAACATGACCCCTCTGACAATACCAAAACGAAGAAAAATAAAACATTTTCATAAAAAAAAAGTTATGTAGAAAATTTTCACGTATGGACAGGAATATATGAATATTGTATTGCTCGTGTTTAAAAAAAAGGACTAAAAAGAATGTTATAAGGGTTACAACCTTGGTATTCTTTGCGAGGTCATCATCGCGAACGGGAAATTCGCCCTCCCGCACGGCTGCAATCATTACTCGGAGTCTAAGGAGATATTCAGACTATCGGTCGGGTCAGCAGACCGTTTTTATCCGCAACTTTTTCTTTCAGTTTACATTTTAATGGTTTTATATAAGCAACTCGCGGCACATTCTATTCTATTGAGAATATCTTGTTTAATTAAATTGATTTGACAGTTGTAAAACCATATTGCCTACTGGTCTTTATTTTTCTTTATTCGAACTCCGCGTACAATACCTCAATCGATTGAAACTGAATATGATTGTAAGTGCTATCGGGCTGTATTAATCCAGATCATAAATCTAGTACTGAGTTTTATTAATAAGTTATCATGTTAGAATGCTTAAGCGTTTTATAATATACCCAATGTGGTATTGGACATATTGGAAACTAAACCGGCCCTCAGAACGCATTTCTTTAAATGTACGCATGATGCTATTCGTGACGCGCGTCGAAGAATGGTTCACATTTTCATTTCACTACTCGCCTTTTAGTATTATATTTTATTATTCAAAATCACAAATTAAATCAAGTTTTAGTATGATTGTATTTTACCTCTTCTATAAAATACTTATTTAAAACAAATTAAATGTATTCATTAAAAAGATACACATGTAAAATCAATTTATCGAAAAAATATTGTTGTTGCCCCGGTAGCAACCGATTATGCTGCACCGACACAATAAGTTGACGACAAATTTTCGAGCTTATATGTCGCACCTTCAAATTGATACATCTGTCATTCCATTATTTGGATTAATGTATTTCCCCGGATAGGAAGAGATCCAGGTTCGAATCCCGGTAGCAACAGCAATATTTTTTCGATAAATTGATTTTATATGTATATCTTTCTAATTAATACATTTAATTTGTATTAAAAATATCACAGACGTATGTTCCGTAAAATTGCAACATCACAATAAGAATGTATTCTCCTTAAAAAAATATTTTTTTAAATAATAAATTTGTGGTTAAATATTGATAAAATATAGATATATAGGTTTTGTGTCGAGAACCACAATTTATTTGAATGAACTTCGCTAAAAACTAATTTACACTTGTTAATCAAATCGGCCTACAGTTGAATGTATCAATTATCTGAGCTCTGTGCAGTCAACAGTTGAGATTATACTTACACTGTACTGTATTCTATATATAAGTAATGTGTTTAATATCATTAATAGTAATATGTAGTTCTAGCGACACGATTTTTCCAAGTACGACTTAATATTTTATTCCTCTATCGTCTTCTTCCCATCTGTTCTTCCATTCTAGGGTTTATCCTTTTTTGATAAATGGAAGATTTTTTAAAACACTTTCGGCTGGTTTAAGGCGGATTTAGTCAAGCCCCCGACAGGCGCAGGCCGCGCATATAGAGCGATCCAGTTAACCGAACGCAGAGCCTTCCGGGGTTCTTAAGGGCCCACCCCTTTAATTGATATATCCAGGATTATTGTTTATCCTTTACTATCCGTTGCATGATAAATTACACCATTGGCCGCTGTCGAGAGCCGGCATCCTCCCACCTGAGTCAGCTTGTTGTCTTAGAGGATTAGAAACGAAGACCAATCATTAAAATATACTAAGAACTAGTGATAGTTTCAATTATTATTACATTGAACAGATCTTAAAAATATTTTTAGGTTTTCGCGGCTGTTCAGAATCTTTTGTGTACAAGTTTTCTGGGTTGTATCTGACCTTCCTGGCCGACGTTTCGGATTCCATTGCCGGTCTTGATCCAATGTGATCCGAAACGTCGACCAGAAAGGTCAGATTAGCCCAGAAAACTGTACACAGAAAATTCTGAACAGATCTTTAATATTTTCGATATAACTTTTTATTTATTAAATATATGTCTTGAAAATAATATTTATAATAAAATATTTTTATACCCATAGTGTAACTTAAGTACGTAGTGTAATATGACTTAAATATTTAATTTACAAAAAAAAGTATTATAGAACAAGACCCATCATATTCCCCATAATAGTGCTTGCAACTAGTATAACATTATACCCTTATGGGAACGATTTTATCTTATAAGATCCTGAATTAATTTTATTTTGTCTTAATTTATTCTAATTTAATGTATATTCTAAAACATAAAAATTATGCATGAAGGTTTTGTATCTCTCTGAAAATTATTTTGTTGACTCTCGTTAAAACGAAAATTAAAAATAGTATAGAACTGGGTTAGTCTATGATATTTAATTACACCGTGATATTTAAAACTATCTTTTATTACGGTGTTAATTCAGTACTAAAATGTATGATTCCTTATATAGGAGGTTCTCTATAATATTACTTATATTAGTGCTATCAGTGTGCATCTCTTTAGTGGTTTTTAAAATGATTAGATAATGGCGTCAAGCCGAAATTCAATTGTGTGATTATATATTTCTATTTTAATAATTAATGTGAAGTTTTTGTTATTTATTATTATTACATGTATGTATATTATTAAGTATCACGAAGTTTCTACAATTATCAGAAAAAACCGCGGATGGTTACTCGAAATTATTTTAATTTTCTGATTAAATTTGAAATGCAAATAGATTAGCATTATATAATTTGTAATCTTTTATTATCAATCTTCAATCAATTCTTCAATATCTATTTCTTGTTAATTTTTTTTTATCTCAATAATTAATAAAGGCAAAAAGATAATCTCACGGACTAATCTAGTTTTTTTCTAATACAATTTAAATATAATAATAATAATTTATTAAATACAAATTAAATGTATCAATTAGAAAAATATACTTACAGATAAAATCAATTTATCGAAACAGTATTTTGTCACCACCGGGACCAACAGAGAACTACGAGTGTGTTCTGAAACAACTTCACAATAATAATGTGTTCTCCTTAAAATAATTTATTAGTTCACATTCTTTGTTTACAGATTGTGTTTACACAGTATTGTAAAACGTGTACAAAATATTGTAAATCTGTAGCCATATTGCTGAGGAATTTGACGACAAGGTAAAACGTTTCATTCCCTGTTTGCTACGAGTTATCTTTTGTATTATAACGTACATTACTTTTCTTTTAAACTAACTTTTAAGTAAACTTCCTTGCACTTAGTTTTATTAGTTATTCATTTAGTTTATTCGGCATTTTAAAGCTGCTCGAAGTAATGTCTGTAAGTTAAGCAGACGAGAATTACAATTACAATTGCAATTACAGAAACAGGTAATTGAAAGTGTTATGTTTCAGCTCGAGTCCTGCGGGAAGATGAGAAGCCCTTAGATATCCTTCTTTCACAAGAAAGCGGTGTCAAGTTCATCCTTCGATATGCAAATACCGGTAAGTTACCCATATTTCGTATTTTACATTTGGTGTAGCCGAGTTTTATAAATAATGGACCTGTGATTACAGTAGGAGTGTATTTTGTTTTTGTAATATTATTCAAATTTTAATAATGTGGTTTTTAGCAAAATAATCGTTATGCATATCCAAATAATAATGAGCTTGATTTATGAGGGTGTCTTAAACACTTAATAAAAACATGATCAAAATGTATAATAGTACAGTATGAACGTTGATAACTAATTAATGAAAAAATATGAGATTGTGATCAGACTAGAACGTAGATGTTGTGAAAATACATTATTCACATATTTTTATTGAAAATCTTTAAGCCATTTAAACACCTTGAAAAACAATCCCTTATTTGAAAAATTAACAATAAATTAATTTTTTTAAAGTAAAAATTATATACATTTTTTTTAAATATCGGTCCAAAGAATCTTTCTTTCGATTAATTCTCAACGATTGATATAACGCAATAATTTTTACACCTTAATTTTTGTAGCTTTTTAATCTAACAATATTTTCCTATATCGAGTTTAAATAAAACAATATTTAACATTGAATTCCACATGTTTTAAACCATTACATATTTTCAATGTTCAATAAAAATAGAAGAAAGATAAGGAAGGGTTTTTGTGTGGGCTGGAAAAATAAAAATAAAATTGTAATATTAATACCAGTTTACCGAAAGATAGATTTATTCGTTTCTAAATGAATACTTGTATATAATTTATATAATGTATATAATTTTTTTCCGTGTGTTTAGGTAATTATGGGTAATATATAATTATAATATATATATTTATATATTTAATGTACACACACACGCGCATACATACACTCACCCACATACGCACACATTACTCACACATTCAAAATGAGATGTTATTTCATTGGATCAAATTTAATGTATCCAATTATATTTTGATACATAAATGACATAAAATAAAGAATAATATATTGATATAGTTTTATAATTAGGATGAAATTTTAATGGTATCCGTGATTGAATCGTTAATTTTAAATTGTATAACCTCTTTTAAAAATGGCATACATTTTATTGAAATAAATAGTTTTTAAAATTAGCAATATTAACTTTGTGGTTAAAATTCATATTTTTTATTTATTATCTTTGTTTTGTTAACCACTGAATTGAGTTTAAATACATCTGACATCCTGAGGAAGAAAATGGTATTTTTCGAAACCGGTAGATGTATTTAAACTCAATTGAGTGGTTAACAAAACAAAGATAATAAATAAAAAATAAATAGCTGATTGATTTCTCCAATAATTAGATAGATTTCGTTAAATGTATCTGCTTCAAAATACCTAGAAACCGGACTCTTATTCATTCCATTCCGAAGAATTATCGCCATCGGAGTAAGACAGCATTAGTCTTATTAATTTCCTTCAGTCTTCGTCCGAGGGAAACTCCATTTATTCACGTCCTGAAACCTTCAGCCACCTGTTGTTGGCCGCCTGGAGATTGATTGCTGAGCCTTTCAGACCCGTGAAAGCCTTAAATATGCCGTGAAATGGCGCGAACGCCTCCCGCGGTAACGGATTCCGTTTAGCCGTTAAGTGGGGAAAAAATTAACAGCGGGCCAAGGTTTTTTGAGTAAATAAAGAAATTGGTTTCGAGAAATTGTTGGCGTGTTGATATTGTATAATGAACCTTTTAATGTAAATGTAAAATTTAAACTTATTTAAGTTAATTTAAACGTCTGATTATTTTATAAATTACCAAATATGACGTGATGTTTTAATATAGGACAATACCTGGATAGTTGGCCCGAATAATAAAAATATCAATAACCAGTTCTCAAAATGAAACTGATATATATAATTATTGTATGACACCGATGATAATTGAGTTTTAGGTTTAATAATGAATAGCTTACAAATACGAGAAACATTTAAACGGCCAAAACATTTAGACAAATAGTCACCTAATCAGTCTGGACTTGTCACATAGTTTCCATGAAGCTCGGCTCCACGAACGTAATAGAAAAACACACACAACTTGTACACACGTCAGTATCGAACTGAAATAAACTTTGTCACGAGGGAGAGAGGACTTGGGGTGCGGAACAGAGACTCGTGCGGGAGACAGTTTTGCATACAAATTGGGATTTAATCATCCCCCGACAGGTGAAGGGTGAAATTATTGGCTCTAGTCAGACCAGCCATGAATTTTAAACGGGACCTCTATTTGTGGAGATTTTCGTCAAATAATCGAGAATAGAACGTGATTTTCATTCGAGCATAAATGATGCTATAGGTGTCTACTTTGATTGCTAAACTATATGCGTGCTTTCATTATTCTTTTCAAGTATTCTTTACCGAATACCTAAATCAGTTGCAATTGAGAGATTTTAAAAATATATATTTATGTATAAAAATAATCTTCCAAAATATTAAAATATTCATAGTTTTTGTGATTGGATAATTAGTCAAAAAAGACAAATATTGTAATGTAATGTTGACAAAGAAGATAAACATTCCATGGTAGGAGCTTTATAAATTAATTACTCGATACATTCAAATAAAAGACTTTTTTGATAAATAATTTTTTTCTATATATCTTTCTAGTTGATTAATTTAATCTGTATGTTCTGAAAAGTTTCACAATAATGTGTTCTAATTAAAAAAAAATTGACTATTTTAAAATGTGGATTCGTTTTATCCAAAAACTAGGATTCAAACTAGAGTAGGTCTCAATTTGCAATAAAAATTGAAAGTTTTAGTAACATTTTACGATTATTAAAATTATAAAAAGAGTCTCAAATCAACTTAGCATAGCAGGTGTTAAAGTTAATTTTTTTAGATATGATAGAAAGTCATCTGGTAGTAAATAGAAAAAAAATGATTTTACATGGATCGTGGGGGTTGCAGTATATATATGCGTGGTATAATTTATTTATTTATATATATTTTGACATCCATATTTTTGTAGTTACAGAGGTGGATACATAATAAACATAGATAATACATAGTTTAATGTGTGGGATAGAGTAGACTTCACCTCTGATATATACAGCGTTGTCCTGGCTACTTTGCTAGACTAAAGTCTGTGTTAAAGTAGCCAGTTTTTTTTTTTTTTTTTCGTGCTCTTGTGGTGTTATTTGGAATAAAAAATATGGAATGATAATAATGAAATAATCTCCACTTTCCATCTATCATTACGAAAGTAATTCGAAATATTAAAGTCAACTCGATGTACGATTTTATGAAGAAATAATGTAAATGTTGTATATAAACAACGTAGCCTCTACAGTGGATTCTATTTGCCGATTTGTTGGTAAAGTGGGAAGGTTCGTTGGTTGTAAACTACCCCAGAAACCTTTTCGTTAAGGGAAAAGGGAATTGAATCCACTGCTCACTACCCTTGAATTCTAAATAGTCGATTTACACATGCAAGCCTGTGAATAGAACAGTGTGAGGTGAAGTGGGATCACAAATCATTCTGTATGTTTTTAATGAGAGATCAATCGATGTGAGGTCTTCCAACAGATCTGTTTCACTCATCCCACGAAGCGTGTACAAAAGAATGTGTATTTTTAAAATATGACTTACGTATGTTGGATTACATATTTAGAAGATTGTATCGAGAATCGAGACAAAAGATTGACCTTGATCGATTTAGGAATTGCTCTGAGAATGGGTAAAAACAACTTAAATTATATTCTAAATGGTCTCGCTTTTACATGGTTTTCTAATGATGCAGTCACGCTGATTAAACTTATCTAAGAGGGGAATACTGTTTATTTAAGAACAAATAAAATTCTACCGGGGGTGCAACTACGCCATTGCAACCACGCTGGACAGGGGACCTAAAGACCTATTATTTATAATCAATAATAATAATACACTCGGCATGAATACTTTTCCCAGCGCTGATGTAGACTGATATTTATATAACTCATCACAGAAAGAAATGGCATTACGACAAATTAAAAAAAATTTCGATACGTTATACGGTAGTCGCTACAGTACTGCTAGCTACTAGTATGTCGGGTTAGGGACCAGACAGACTTTTTTCAATTGCGAGTGCATATTAATAAAGATTATTTTGAAGAAAGTATGAATATTACAGGAGAAAATACAGCTATCTTACTATTTAACTAATAAAATATCAATCTCAATATTCTTATTTGTGCATACACGGAATACATATATAATACATTACGCTGCTGTCCTCGACCTTTAAGGGTACTCAGCATTTTGTTTTACCCTCGTCATAACAACTGTAGACTTGTTGATCAATACTTACCGACATACTACTGACTTGCCGGTACGTGGCGGTGTAAATGTCTCGAATACTCACTGCACACCTTCACAGCAGCACTATCTATAATTGATTTATTTTTTATGTTTTGAACGTAGACACTCGTACTTATAATATCTGTACCAAAAATGTGTATACATATGTATGTAATAATGGCTAGGTTGTAGGGAGACGCGAGCATCATGGATATTTTGAATGGTTTTACAATTATTTGGTTCTCTACTTGTCAGTGTCAATGAGGCTAAGCATCATTCTAACTAAGAAAATTAGTGAAGTATGGTAAATACTGAAAATCTTACCCTTTGGAGATTTTTGCACGATGATGTGAATTAACAAACAAGTTTTTCAATATTAGCAAAATTCCGTTGTGGCAATATATTATATAAATAATAAGAAAAAACACTTCGTTCAAATGACTATTTATTAATAAATCAACATGCTTCGACATCTATGGTATCTTCTTCAGGAAATGTATACTAAAATTAAAAATGCAAGCATGGATATAACCAAATGTATAAAAGTGGAATAAAAAATGTGTTTTTTCTTATTATTTAATGAACAAGTGTTAAAAATAGTGTAATAATCTTCTAGTTTAACTGATCAGCGCTCATTATGGCGTTAGCTGTTTAAGAACTAGAAAAATCATTGTGTTAATTAAAATAATTCCTCATATATTCGTTAATTTCTTAGACATTTTTCAAAATATGACTAGTTGTTAAGAAGGTTAAATAAACGAATATTTTTACCCAGATATAAGATTAATTGTGATATATTGTGGTTTACTTTTAATTGAAAATATAAATCGATTGTTACTAAATTGATTATTTCTCTTAATTTCTGATACTAGTTCTAGATATTTAAAAAAAAAGAACCACTGAATAAATTTTAAATTAATAGCACCTGTTCAGGCGCGCGTGAATAGGAAACCATTTTCTAACTTTTTTCGACAAGTGACCAAACTGCTATATCTGAAGACCTACAGTACTGCCCTCAACTTCTCCATGTGGAAACATCCTCGCTTTCATCAGCTCGAGTGTTTTATCAGGCCTCATTCAAAGTGCCACCCACAGTGCTACCCACAGTGCCACCTACAGTGCCATCCACAGTGCCATCCACAGTGCCACCCACACTGCCACCTACACGTGATGATACTCCAGTTTCACCACGTTCCACATCTTGTGAAGTCTTACTTTATTTTTTAAAATATATATATTCTTTTTAATATTTGCCAAATCAACTTTGTGGTTAATGTTATTTTTTATGTAGATTACTTTATTTTGTTTTTTTAACCATTTAATTAATTAATACATGATCCGGTTTCGGAAAATATAAATTCCCTCTTCAGGATGTCAAAATAAGTAACCAAAACCATATCATTTATTAGAAAATGATCATACTTTTGATAAAAATTTGGGATTGTCGGTTTTATATATATAAACAATGTTAATCTTAAATTGAATAATTTAGAAGCATTAGAAATATGGCGCAAATAAAGAGTGTTAAATTAACCATAATATTATAAATAACGAACTAAATTTAACCATAAGTCCTATTCTAAAAATATTCCTAAAAAAAATTCTAATGATTTTGTATCATTAAGTTAATTTCTACATATTTCATTCTCATATTAATGTAATTCTTTAAATATTAATTAAATATATTAATTAGAAAGATATCCATATAAAATCAATTTTATCGAAAAATATTGTTGTTTCGATTCACCGTGATTCGAACCTGGATCTCTTTCCTAACCGGGGAAGGTTCATTATCCAACTATGCTACAGCGACAATAATTACAACTTCACAATAAGAATGTGTTCTCCTAATAATTTAAGTTAGGTACTAGATTTATTTTTAAATAATTAATATTTTAATTATTTAAAAAAAAAGATTTTTAGAACATTAAAATAATATTATATACATATATATCAATATGGATTTGGTTAGTTAATTTGACATCCTGGCGAATGAAATTGTATTTTTCGAAATAGGTTGGCGTATTAATTAATTAAGTGGTTTAAAAAACTAAAGTTTAATAATTTATATAAAAATATAGATATATGTATACCTATTATGTTTTTGTGGTAACAAATGTTTATAAATCTCGCATATGAGACGCCATATTTGTAAAGAGATATTTTATCATTTACAAGAGGGTATAATGCATATGGCCCGGCAATAACGTTATTAAATATTTAGGCCGAGTAGGGAGTGGATGAAATAGAGGTGGTAGGGTGAGTACTTTTACTGCGGGGTCCTAGAGTGCAACTTCTGAAAAATATGGGTGTGCGGTCGTGGGTCTAGTTCCTATATTTAGCGCAAGGTCCTGTGAGTAACTTCGCAAAATTTTTTTTCAAATCAAAATTCAGTCCTCCGAGTGCAATTCCACAATTTCACACATCGTACAATACTAGACCATACCATCCTTCAACATTTGGTAGCATAATTCTGCCAGGTCTTTCGCGGTCGTCCTCTATTCCTGCTACATTCCACCATACTCTCCTCACTCACACGTTCCACATGTTCAAAGCGTCTCTTTTTTAATTCTGTCGATTGTACTACAAATATAATAGATCTTTAATAGCTATTTTTTTATCGTTGAAGAAAAGAAAAGTTATTAATGTAAATGACCAAAATTACAATTTCAATTCGTATGTCGTACAATTTATATTATTTATACGAATCCCGATATGTTTCGTCGATCGATGTATCGTATACAATTAAATCCAATCTCGCAATCATCGTAAGGAAGCGTGCACGTGGATAAACGGTTGAAACTTTGCTCTCGCGTCTCGGAGATTTGGTGGTATAACACTTTATGCATTAGTTGATCGATTTGATCTTCGAACAGAATACAATAGACAACGAATGACAAGTTTGATCCGTGTGCGCGCACCCAACGAGTACGGCTATGACATCTGACGGATATTTTGTCGTGTAAAGAGGGGATTAACTTTGACGCGCGTAGAAGTGAGTACCTTTTATTTATGAATTTTTGGACAACATTCGTTTAACCTCCATCACGCGTGCAAAGCGATATTGTCATTTTATGAATAGACAAGATTACCGAAATTGTGAAAATAATTTGACAAATATTTTCTAACGAGGACCGGTCTCTTCACCAAAGAAGAAGTAATAATTATATATATACGTACTGACTCTTCTTGAGATTAAGATCTTGTAAGTATTCATGAAGCACTTTACGATAAGGAAAGTTGGCATTTATCTAACAGAATTCCATTACTCGTGTAACCGTCGTATAGTGTAACTAAAAAGCGATTTGAATTCGGCAAATGTTTATTTTAATCATATTATAATTTGAAAACTGTTTGTGATGTCGAAATATCTAGTAATATAAATTTAATGTTGGATTTACGAGTGCACCTACATCATTTGTCTTATATTAATTGAAAACACGTATTTCAAACTATTACGAGTATTGAAGTTGATGAATTCACGTCTAATATTAATTGCCTTATTTAATACCTAAAATATTATTGTAAAAATTAGATATAATCCGTCACTAATGCCGAGAAATTAATAAATATTATTTATTTATAAAAAAACAACAACAATGTTTACTTTTTTGTACTCTGACGTTAATTGACAGTAGATCTTGTTTATTTTATGTTGGCCTGTGACTCCGTATTAGTTTATATTATGTTGTTATATGACACGGACGGACATCTTCCAATTATATTAGTGTGCGATATTATGTCTATTAACTAAAACAGCAGGGAAGTGAATAAAATAATAAAAGGGTCGATTTGTATTAAATATCTTAAGAAAATAATTGAATTAACATTCTTACCCAGCGCTGTATATGTAAGAAGGAATGAATGTACGTACATATATGTTTCATTTGATAATATTACATTTCTAAAGATTAGATTTTGTACGAGTAGCTACTGAATTTACTCTCGATCTCCATCGGATGCGCCCTGGATACACTCCATAGGAAAGCATATTCATCTGATAACTGATTGCGATTTACTTCAAACTGAGGATTGATTAAAGTTTCACCGTATCAATGGAAAAGTAAAAAAAATACAGAATGTATTTTATAATTATATAAACGCCGCTAAATAGCACATAGACTCAGAGTTCAAAGTAAATTCGGGTTCAGGTCGGCTCAACAAAAGCAGGTTAAGATAAAGCGGGATCAAAAAGATTACTTAGTTATTTATTCAAGACGTTTGCATACAGTCACAAGTTAACATCAAAAGTTTTAATTAGTTTCTCTCGTAAGTCGGCGCGAAGTTAAGTTAAAAACGGTTTCGATAAATCGTTGGCGCTACGGCGCCGCGTACTGCCGCCGCCGTGAAATGCGAGCAGAAATAGTGCGCGCTCTCGGGACAACTGACAGACGACAATACTCGACGCCTTCGGTCGACACCTAGTTCTGACGGGCGCTCAGCTGGCGCATGTTTCACCCGATAACGTTGTCACGCGGGTGGGTAGGCTCGAAAGGTGGCGGCGTGCTCTCGCCACACATTATTCACTCGATAGTAATGAAGTAAGGGAGAATATTCCTATTATTATGATGTCGATTATACTGATTATGTGGATGATGCGCACAGGAATGGTATGTACAATCGAGGCTGCACGTGCGATATCTGTGACGTCTCAAAAGTAGTTTTCTATCTTGCCCTATTTAAGTTTTGGTTCGACCGTCTCCTCGAAGTACACAGACCTGGTCCTATTGACCGCTATCACGAACTCCCGATACCGAGACACCAGATTATTTGATCACTTTAGACGAGTTCCGCGGTCACTCGAGTACCGCTTTTTATAATGAAGCCATTCTTTACCCCCTTGTTTACTCCCTGACGCTTTTAAAGTTTAAATGTTAAGTGGGAGCTTAAAACTTTTAATTGCTTCCAGTAAAACCACTTCATCATAATTGAGATTTACTTTTGGCGATTGCGAAGCCTTTTAATCAGTGCGGATTTTTAATTACGGAAAACTTTTTCCTGCCACGCTATCTAACGGCGAGACCACGTGTTACTATCGACTCCGGACTCTACAAGAGATCTGATTTATGCAGTTTAGAAAGTAATCTTAATGAATATCTGATTATTTGCTTTCATTGGGAGAACCGCAACCCTTAACTGCAATGTACGGGAAACTCGCGAATTTATTATATTTTTAATACAATGCACGTTTACAAATATTACACAAATTTCCTTGTATATATCTGAAACAGAAAACCTAAACTGCTGAAGAAGGACCTCTAAAACATATAAGATTACACATCGGACTCTATTAACATGTTCGCGCCAACAATGCACCAATGCCCATATGCCCATATGCCTATATGCGCGTACATTCCCATTAGTGACATAATACATTTCTATTTCTTTCGTACTAATTATTTTGAAGTATGTATTTATCAGTTACAGGTTCGAAACCGAGCCTCGCTCCGGAAGGAGACAGCGGGACTAAATAATAGGAAACTCCATCTCGTTACAAGTTTGACAATTTACGGTCAACCCAAAAGGTTTTTCCAGATCTTCCCCTTGTAACACGAGACTTACATTAGACGAGGAGGGCGCGAGACGGAGAGAGGTATACCCCGTCGGTAGAGGTTATTTCACTCTAACTCCAAATAACCAAATATATACCTATATACCGACCTCAAATAGTTGGAATGATTAAGTTTGATTAATTTCTTCAAATGTATACTATCGTGTAGTGTGTAAAAGTGGCCATATTGATAGACATGGACAATATCGTGTGTAAACACATACAACAAATTGAGTAGGTATTATAAGTACCAGTTTCTTGTAAATTAAATCTATTTTGAATAATTAGTTCCTATCATAGTTTGTTTTCCAGACAGCCTCCGTTTAAAATGAGCTGCTTGGTTAAGATTTTTCGATTTCTGCGCAGTTAAAGAGAAAAGTGGCCGACATTTTCCTTGGAGGCGTAATTTTTATCCTCCATGGGACGTATGATTTGTATGTATATACTTCTGTATTTGTTCCTATAACAATCACTCTATCATGGTTTTTGTATTATATACTTATTAATTAGTTTTTGTAATATATTCTTTACTCGGTGAAAGCTCCCATTAATCCGGAGAAAAATCTTAGCTCAGATGGTGCCGCAAGTCGTAGGTCATATGAAATGAAATTATAGTATTTACGTAACAATGTTAAGCAAACATAAAATAATGTATCGAAAATAGTAGAATATTTTCATATCCTTCGATATTTTCTAATTCCTTTCAAAATTTCATCTTCAAATCAAACTTCCAGCCACAAAACAGAATTTTTTTGCCTTTTCTACGTAAAATATCATTAAATATCAAAACACTTCACTTACCATCTTAATTGATTATAAATACTTAATAAAGGAATATGCAAACATTCTTTTTCAAAAATAATATTCCTCAACGTGGAATTTGATAAAATTAAAAAATTTTTTTTGTGAAAGCGTAATACAATATTTGTATGTTTGAACATAAAATTGCATACCTAGGTGTGTATAAAAACAATTTATATACATGTAACTTGTTTATTCCAAATCGTTATTTTATTAGAAGCTATTTCGGTTTTAAACTGCACTTGGAAATAAAATACATAAGTCATGTTGGTGTGTATGAAGAATATTATGAACTTAAGATATGTCATATTTAAGGTTGGAAATCTATAGGTATTATAATGTAAAATGCAGTGTGTTGTGTTGTGGCTTACCTAGGCATCGAGCTATCAGTATGATGCACGATTGTAGATAATTTGTATTTATACAACTTGCGATAGTGTAGGTGTAGTCGGCGCATTTAAAAAAAAACTAGCCGCAATAGTAGTATTATAATAAATGTTCGTATATGCAAATAAAAATATTCTTTAATGTATTAACCAGCGACGAATATTATAATAATAAATCTATTTCTTATTACACGAGTAAACCTTTAGTTTAAGTCAGTAACAACACCTTTCGTGAAAACCTTTATCGAAAATACACCCCCAAAGGGAGAGCTTTAAAAGGTTCTGTCGAAAGGTAGTGATGTCTTTCCGATTCCAACTTAAAATAATACATTCAATGTTAAATCTATTTAATATGTTTAAAACCAATTGAGATGAATTATTTAGAAACATACATAGAAAAAATTTACCTAACGAAAAAAACAGTCATCTAACCTGGAACTTTCTATTACCAGTAGAGAGCTTTGACCGATTAAACTATGATGTCTTATAAAGAGGTGGCCAAATTTCATCAACTTAGTTTGTTAAGTGAGACATCTTTATTTTTTTCCGTTGAAAGCGATAATGTTCCCCAAAAACCTTTGCATAAAACCTGATGAATTGTTTTTTCTTGGAAGAATGATGAGGAATAACTGGATAGAAAAGAAAAGGAGGGAAGGCAACTTAAAAGTTATAAATAGTAAAATAAAAATTCTTCATTCAAATAAAAGCAAACATATGTGTAAAAGGCAATGCTCAATGGAGGAGAAATTGGAAGGGAAAAGACATGTCCAGGGTTCATTTTCAATTATTCGAGTGGACTGGGTGGAGGGAACTGAAGATCCTAGCAACAGAGCGTCATCAGCGACTAGGGAACCATTCCTGAGGATAATGTAGAACTTATAATTATTATCCGCTTTAAAATTGTTGCTTTTCTCCATAATGATATTTATGAAATATATATTATTTACCATGTATATATTTTGTCATCATTTTCATCCTCTTATCTTTGAAAGATCGGGAACCCAAAGTATCTACAAGATGCTTCCATTTTCCCTGTCTTGCAGTTTTTGCAATATTTATTGGCCCAAGGTCCAGAGTGTCTTTCTAAAGTCTTTGTTAGTACTTAGTCTGGGGCAACACACCAACTGAAGAAGACACAATTTGGTAATTGCCACTCTGACGATCACAAGACGTGTCCAAGCCACCTCAATAAATCTTTCTACGTGTAAAAGTAGAAGCTCCTTATCGCAATTTTTCTTCATATCGTATGTTTTCTTATATTTAAAAATCTACTTACATATTTAATTCCTGTATTTCTATCACCTGTATAAGGGAACCCGTTTTACAACGGATATTACATTTGGTAAATATATATGGTAAGTATAATAGCGTACACGTTCAAATAAGTCAAGTAGGTTCCCACCCTTCTAGTTGATCCCTTGTTGACTTTCAGGGTTCATGAGTTAATTATTAATTTATTGAAAACCACCGGAAGTACCCACCCTGTTGCTTATAGACCAATCCTTCCGGTAGACAAACCATATGTGTATATAGATACCTCTTTAATATTGAAAATGCACACTGGATCGCTGCTTGAAGCCCTTTATTTGATTAATCTAGTTTTCAGCAAACTAACCACGCGCAATGAAAGTGTATTTCGTTACTTTACACATAATCTAATTCCAAAATCCCGACTGCGCACATTTTGACTATTTCATTTGATAACCTGTATAATTAGCCCACAGCGGTGGGTCGCGCTGTAATGCACGTGTTGACAATATTGGTGGATACATATACAGTGTAACTCCCTGTAACTGTTTTTTAAACTAAACTGTTAAAGTACGAATATTATGTAGGAAATCAACAAATTAAATATGGCGAAATTGATTTGTCTCGGATTCAAATTATTGGAATAACAGAGCAACTCTTTCTAAAATTGTAGATTTTTATCCAATTTTATAGGGATGAAACTACACCAAAGTATTGTTCTTCCTCTTTTTCTTCTTCGGCCTTCCTTCCCTTTACTGATTGTTTTAAGTCAATATACATAACATGACAAAACTTATAAAGTTTTAAACTGTATATAAAAAATCACAAACGGTGCGATGACAGTTAAGGAAGGACATTGAACTACAAAAGCACATAAAAAACATCAACATATCATAAAATAATCTCAAAATAATCACATAAATTAAACGAAAATTAAAATAATAAGAAAACCACTATTTATTGATATATCAACATGTTTCGATATTTATGGTATCTTCTTCAGTAAACAATGTATACCAAAAATAAAAATACAAGCATAGATAAAAACATAAGTATAAAAGTATAAGTCGTGGGTAACTAATTAGGAACTTCTGTGAACTAATTAGTTAGTGAATAATTAGTTACTTATACTTTTATAGTTTTGTTTTTATCCATACTTGGTGGGATAAGATCTCGTGGATTGTATCGAGAAAAATATTAATCAGTGGACGCAACCCGAATTGGGAGTTTGAAGGAACATAAGGATAGATGGATCTGGCCTATCTTGCTTTAAAGTCCTGGGTTGAGCGTCGTCTTCACCTCCGGTTGACTAGCACGTTTGTTGTGAGGAACCGAAAGATCACTGCATTTCCGGAACTATTGAATACACTTCTTCTTCGCGGTCCCAGCGTTACGCACGGCGCGGATATAGGACGGCAGAAAAAGGCACAAGATATTGATAGTTCGATGTCTAAGCGAAATCTGTCCCCCCGTCGGCAAAATCGCAAGTAAAGAGTCGGCCAGAGCGGGACAGGTATAGATTATTGGTTTGTTTATACGATGGACAAAATGGATAAGGAGTGGTTATTCGACTTGCGTCAACAATACTAGTGTTTTTAATTTTAGTATACATTGTTTCCTAAATAAGATACCACAGGTATCGAAACACGTTGATGCATCAATAAATAATGGTTTTAATTAAAGTGTTTTTATTATTATTTATATAATATGTTGCCACAAAGTAATTTTGCTAAAATTTTAGATGACTAAAATATTTGCATCGGATTAAATTATGTAATGAGCTACGTTATGAGGTTACGGATGAGACTACTAAACGTTACCAAAGTAAAAAAAAAAAGTGTTATAAACACTAAGGCGTGCGCAAACAACAAAAACTTTGAAACTGTTTTTTTTTAAATATCGTCCAATTATTTGGAAAAATTAAATATAGAACCAAAAAAATCATGCTTGTTTTATTGTGTTGAAAAAGAGTTCTATAAAATGAATACCGTCTGTATTCAAAAAATAAAATAATCAAATTGAAATATGTCGTTACGTAATGCAAATGTTATTTTCTATTTTTAATAAATATTAGGCGATATATAACCATCGGGCTATCGCCGGACCAATGACAGTTTATTAATATTCCCTCCGTTTAATTAATTTCGTATTGAAAATTTGTATCAGCCGATGACCTGTGAATAATACGCACAAAAAATGGTACCGATAATAAGTATCGCAGTTGAGTGAACAAATTTGGAATTTAACTTTCAATTATTGTGTAAATGAAAGGCAAATTAGTGCACTAAATGAATTGGACAATTTATCATAAAACATTTATCTTAAGAGTTAAGAGTCTTATTTTTTTGTTGTTGTGAAGTGATCCGATTTTGCAGATTATTTAAACTGAAATCCAAAAATATATTTTTACGCAAGATTAATACTATTTTAGAGGATTGAGGAGGCTGTTGGGGGCGAGAAGATTGATAATTCACAACACTGATTAACAATTATGAACTATTTCGCAGAAGAGAGCCGGAGAGAGCAGCTCGATGGGCCTTGAACTAAATAACTCATTTATTGACCGAGCCAACAATTTTCACGCAAAATCCAACATGGGTAGGAAATAGTAGTCGACTTATTATCTCGGGTTCATTCGGTTTTAGGGCAAGTAAGAGGTGGAAAATATATGCTTTTGAAATGCGGTGCTGGAGATGATTCTAAAAGTCTCGAAAACATTAAGGCTAATTAGCGCCTCCACCCTGAAAGAGCTAATCATTCAGAACCGGCTCTCTGTGATATCTCTGAGGGTGTCTACTACATTGTTTCCGACCGCAACTTTTCGCTGCCACAATTCTTCGTCTGGATAATTTTACTATAACTATAAAATAACAAATTTAAAAAATAAATGGCCAGAAAAAAAAAAAATCATTTAATTTTTTTTTTTCATTTTTAAACCATTTATAAAATGCGCGAATGTTTTCGCATGTAATTCAATGACGATGAAGTTGAGCACAATTCTAGTAACTTATTTTAAATGCCGTATGAACCATTTCTGATCGACGGTACTAACTGTAAACCGTTTACATTTGGCAGTCTATATATGTATATATATAATCTGCATGTGAAATGAAAGTAATGAAGACAAACCTCAAACCCCGTCCGTTAATTCTCGATGGAACACCTAATACTAATACTAATACTAAGTCGAGTAGCATAGTAGTCGCGTGACTGTACGAGTATTGCAATTTTCCGGTCTTTGCTGCTGACAACTAAATCTTTTTTACCGTTTGGAAACTTAACTAAACCGTTATACACTTAAGTAACAAGCTCGCTGTAGATTCATTCTAAAAGGTGTGCATAACTGAAATATCAGCGAAATAAATATGCATACATATATAATATATACCTATGTGTACAATTGTAAATCGCTCACTAACGGTAAAATGGTTTATATGGATCCGATATAAGAAATTATGACACAAGTATTTATATTGTATCGTATATAAAGTATATAATATAAAAATACAATATAAATTTTGTAGTATTTATAACATAGCACTATAATCTAAGTGTATCAGATATTTGAACACAGCTGAGGAATAGCGCACATCTCTAAGGATAGTTAAAACACGGCTGAATCAGAGATGATACTTTATCCAGTACAAAAAGTCATTTGTCTACTATTTATTTCTAATAGATATGATAATTAACTATATTATTATTATAATAATACATGTGTTATTTGACTATATTAGTTCGCCACTCGTGTAAAATACTGTAAAAATTTGTCAACAAACTTTTATTTTATCTTACCTTTATTCAAATAAAAGTGAAAATGTTATCAGGCAAATCAATTTGTACGACTATCGAGTGTGTACAAAATAAATATTAACTCGGTGTCGATCACAAACTCTTCTATATTTTAATCTAAAGGTTCTGGATGCACATTGTGATGCCGGTGGCCCCTTTTAAATACGAGAATTAATGTATGTTAAAGTTAACCCTTAATATGCCCATTATTAATTTTACATCAAATAATTAAAATATTTAACTTATTAAATCAATTACACATATAAGTATTATACCTACATGTAATTCGGGACTGAGTCTATTTTTCATTACAATTTGAAGAATTTCTAGAAGCATTTGTCAAAGATGAGTAAGTACTAATTCTTTTTTCATCTAGTTCCACGACCGTTAAAGTTCACGATACGTCTCGAGTGGGTCAATTTTTGTTTTAAAAAATCATACCTCTAGAAGGATTTAATTTAACTTTAAAATCTGAGGTGAGATTCGAGGATTATTGAGGTAGACAACTCCATTTTTCATGCAATGAGAGCCAAGATTAGTTTTGATAAAAAAGGAAAAATATTAAAAATAAATACTTTTAATGACGTAATTACGATTGGAATTGATCTGGCGTTAACGAGACATGAATTTGTCAACAATCACTGATCCCCGAAACAAATTTTGTAACAATATTTTCGATTTTAGTCGATACGGTTATGATCGTATATGGTCAATCTAGGTAGTAACAATTGATTCTAATTGGTACATATATTTTAAGGTTACTAGATATTATTTTCCTATGTGTTTATTTCATTCTGCGCGCCGCGTGTCCAAATAGACAGCATTAAGAAACACATCTGAAGAAATAAAGGCGCCGCTCGCATCAAATCTCATTTGTACCGATTCCAGGGGTAATCTGTATTTATTTCTGTCACAATACAGCCTCCCAGAGGGAATAGAAAACAATTTACAAAGCAGATAAAGCGTTATTCCGCTGTCACGGGCAGGATAAACGTGTTATATTACCAATTTATTTATTTCGCCCGCTCAGCTAGACCAGCACGGAATATCATCGAGCATATTGTCCGACCGGCCGAAACTATAGATATTCGTTGTTTATCTATAGTTTCGTGTATTTTCTATCATTCATCAGGGAACTAGTCCTCTTTACGTTAATGTACGGCGCACGAGGTAAACGGGACAGCCCTAGGGCGCCGATAGCTCGGGGGTGCATTTTCACCGCATTATATCGATGCGAATTTATTTGACGAGTTAAATAATCGACCAGGCGAAAGTAAAGTGAGGTTAAGTAAATACTAGTAGAGTGCAGATAGCGGCTTGGGTTCGCTGCATGAACAGTTTTAATAGTGATAGAATATGAAACTGCTTAAATAACTAGTTTTAGACAAACTACCTCAAAAGTTTCCTTCATTTAATTAAAACTTTATAATTGGCGTGTAAAAGTGTTACGTTTGTAATTTTGTTTGCAGAATATTTATTTTCTACATTTATATTATATTGAAAATATTTTTTAGGTTTGAAATTAAAATCTAATGAATGAATTAATTATACTGAATTACTGAAAAACGTATAAGTAGTATTAAAAATAAGAAATGTAAATAATAATTATTTTAAGGTATGGTTTTGATCAGAAGGATGTATGATAATGATGATGGTCCGACTCCATATTTTGGGTCGCTACAGCGAATAACCTAAGGACAGTGGCACGACACGAACTAACGAATTACTTTCTTGACAACACTCGATTCAATCTATTCAGGTTACGTTATAATTATTGTAGGCTGATTAAATGCTCAATTACGCTTCGTGAAGGTGGTGGAAGTGGAAGTGATCGGCTGCGCGGAGCGGGCTTTCCGGAGGTTCTGTTTGTCGATACGACATATTACGCGCCGCAGTCCCTAGATGTCGGGGTATGTTGAGGCACGCCACAGTTTCATTAAACAAAATATTACATGGTGTGTTACAGATTGATCTCTTCATTTTTGGTAACGGAGGAAAAGAAAGGGAAAGGGACGACACCAGCAAGTTAGTCCTATTTTCATTTAGCTTAGTTTGAAAATAGTAAGAATATTGGTGTGACATGTATTCCGTGTACGCATCTCTATTTAAAAAAAAAAAATGTTTAGTTTGCCAAGGCTCCTAGGGCACCCGAATACCTTACTACAGCACTGCCTGCGCATATATTTGTTTATTTGTGATGTATTAAACAGGTTAATCCAATTAAATAATTCCAAATGATAATCATAATTACAACCTTTTAACTTTTTATCAATATTGAAACTAATGTACTTTTCAATACAACTTATTATTTGCAACACGTATTTCCAAGAGCACAGCTTTATGACCGAGTATACATGTTAAATAATACCGTAGACCAGAAAATTAGTACGTTTGAAAATTTGTTTACGTGAATCGCTAGGCTATCGTGTATATCAAGTGCAACATTGGGCTGACTGGAATATTAATATAAGACTACGGCGGCATCCGCCAGTGCCATCAGTGTTGGGCAGAGACCAACGCCAAACGAAGAAAATTAATATTAAACAGAGATCCTTAAAATGTGTCGCAAAAGATCAGCAAAACCAACGCACGCAGAATATCCTCAAAGAGACTACTGTATCTGGTGGACGTAAAAGTCTACACTTTTATCATTTCATACATATATACGTCGAGATTTCATAATTTCAAATGGAATATTTATTATTTATTATCTTTGTTTTATTAATCACTGAATTGAGTTTAAATACATCTACCGGTTTCGAAAAATACCATTTTCTTCTTCAGGATGTCTAATTGATATTGCTAATTTTAAAAGGAATATTTATTCGATTACTAGCATTTTACTCTTATTTTATGTCATTGGTGTTTAAATATGATTTCGCGCATATCTGGATGTTCAATTTTCAACCATTTTTTGGAGCAGCTGGGACCGTGTATAGGCAATAACGCGATGAATGTTGGCTTCTAATTTGTCTATCATCTCTAATTTATCAGGGTAAACCAGGGACTTCATATATCCCCACAGAAAATAATCCAAAGGTGTCATATCACACGATCTTGGAGGCGAATTCACCGGTCCATTACGCGAAATAATCATCGAGCTGTTTCCTTCAATAAATTGATTGTGGCGCGCGCTGTTTTGTTGAAACCACAGGTCTTTCACATTAATGCCATTCAATTGGGGAACGAAAAAGTCAGTAATCGTGGATCTATAGCACTCTTCATTGACTGTAACGTTCTGGACGGCATCATTTTAAAAGAAATACCAGCCAATTTCGTGTTGACAATGAAGATCAAGAGAAATCTCATTTTCGGCCCATTCGCCTGACGTACGGCGCTCATTCGTGTCCTTCTCAATACAACGCTGCACTGCAACAACAGTTTCTTCGGTGCGACGGTGCACTGTACGACGGTGCACTGTACGACGTCTCTGCGGATGAGTATTATCAATTAGAGTAGGCGTGGCGCGGAAAGAATCCACGGTTATTTGAATCACTCGCTCGGATGGACGATTATGTCGACCGTAAAATTTCCCGAACTGAACCACAATTAAATTTGCACAATTTTCAAGCTTCGTTCTGGCATAAGTCTATTCATGGTAAAATGGCAAACCAAACTGAGCACAGATCAGCTGTCTGCTATCAAATTGGCTGTCGCTGGGAAAAGTGTTGCCTATTCGAAAAACAAACCTCTAAAAAAATACCTTTATAAATGTTTTTTCACCCATTTTGTTAAATTTTTGAAGTAAAATTTTAAAATTGAGACTGCCCAAGTATAGCATAATACGATATGGATCGGGTTATTATTATTATGCTTATAATTAATATTACATATGGATTCGAGTATTCTTTATGTATTATTTTCCCATCAAAATTATACTATTCATCCGTTAAAGATTGATGAGAAAGCAAAACATATTTTATTCGGCTTGTGACGTACACCTTCCGCGATTTCAATTCAGTGAAAAGATTTGTCTTTTTACGTATTTTTTTTTGAAAGAATGAAGAACAGTATCGACAAATCTAAATATTGTTCTCACTCCCACAATAACATTCCCTATAATAACTTATTTACTAAATTCTTTCATAATATAGGTAGGTACGCAGTTATTTACTGCCTTAGTAAAATAAGTAATTTAGAGATTTTGGTGTTGTATATCAACTGTTACGTGATAACTTCTGTTCAGTATTTAGTTGATACACTTACTGTTGTTAATGTATGTAACATATAATATCCATGTAGACATTTTAGCTTACCTCTGTGTTCAGTTTAATTGATTAAAAGGTCAAGTATTAAATTACATTTTCCGGCATTTCCACACAATGTTTCTAACGGATCTGTTAAGTATAGTAATATTTGAACTAATTATTTTACTGATTCATTGCACTTACCTACTAGTAAATAAAGCGGGTCTCGGTTAGTAGATATAAAGCTCCCGGGTTCGATTACCAACCGATAAATGTGAGTTTAGAATTTTTTAGATAAATTATTGTCGCACGATTGTAAAGTTCTATGTATATTAGTATTTATATAACGATATAATGATAAGAAAAAAGATGAGTACGAAGTGTATTCACTATTTCCATTCGCTAACATTCCTTATGGATGCCTTATTTGAAATACAAATTAGATTTTTCAATTAGAAAGATATGTAGAAAAAAATCTATCTATCTACAAAATAATTTTGGTTGCTACGGAGATAAGATTACATTTACATTTTCGACAAATTTTTGAACTTTTGTTCTGTAGTTTTTTATATAATTGATACATCTATTTTTCATGTTTATATAGCAAAATGGTAACGAATTTTCTCGGATAAGAAAAGGTACGGGTTCGAATCCCGGTACCGACCATAATTATTTTTTCTGTATATCTGTCTAATTGATTCATTTAATTTATTTTAAAAATACCACTAAGCAACAAGTTCTTAAATTGCAATTCACAACAATAATGTGTTTTCATTTAAAATTAAAATAATTATTTTTGAGTTGAACATAACTAATATGAATAGTATTGACACTCTCCTGTGGGTGATGGTGGTAGACCTCATATTCCTTATTTTCAAGATACACTCGCATGACTGTCATTCCTGTATTATTCAAACGTTTTTCTTATTTTGGAAATAGGATTAAAAAAAATTATAAATAAAAAGAAATATTGTTGCTAAAATAACCAATTTAATAATTTTCAATACAAGACCTCCTTACATGAACATGTTATAAATGACTACAGCTGAAAACAATAATTACTCAATAAAAAGCAAGATTGTATAAGATTAGAAATGAAAAACATGTTTAAGAAATAATGTCACACTCGTATTGGACTTTATTATATATACTCTTTAGTTTGTATAATGTTTGCCAGTACTCGTACGAAAAGATAAATGTGAGGTGTTCATATTTTTAGTAAAACGTTCTTAATTTTTGTAACTCTAGCAACATTCATTATTATGATCTATTAAAAGTAATTAAGATTACTTCCAGGTACAAGAATATTATTAATATTTGTGTTTCATATCATTTTTTTAAATTTTATTTTATTAAGGGATTTTGACAGTGTAAACATATTGTAATAAACATAATAACTATTTAACATGCGATACTAATAATGAAAATCCACAAAAAATATTTGGATACATAAGTATGTTTAGATGAAAGAAGGAGAAGGGTGGGGAGGTTGCAACTAATGTTACGGTAAAGGGAGAACAACATGTGTTTTTATAGGTAGACTACAATGATACTATAATAGAGGCGAGGACGTGTGATGACCCATTAGTTGCAGAAGACACATATCACAAAGCAATTACTATAACATTCTCGGTTACAGTGGACACTGGAGTGCCCCTGGTAAACAGGCAGAAGAAAAAAGTTGTCTTATTTCGAAACGGAGACTATGTAACAATCGATAACGAGCTGAACTCCTTAAATTGGAATTCATTATTTGCAAATCTCAATACAAAGATGCACTCTCAGTATTTTATAACACTCTTGAAAATTTAATTGATACCCATATACCAGTTAAATATGTGTGGCCAAATAAATATCCACCATGGTATACGCCGTCCCTAATAAAAATTTGCAAGGAGAAATATAAATATTTCAAAAAATTTATATTATGTAACAATCCAACCGATTACCATAATTTCTCCCTATTGAGGACTAGACTAAAAAGCTTATCAAACTCGCATTTCAATGCTTATATTCAGAGAATAGAGAAAGCAATTACACCTGATTCTAAACGTTTTTGGTCATGTGCTAAATCTAAGAATGCATCACCAACCATTCCAAATAAAATGTTATATCTTCATCAAACCTCTGAGAATGATCAATAGACTTGTAATTTATTCTCTTAGTACTTTAAATCAGTATTCACTAAAAATAGTTTGGGGGTGCATCTACAAATCGAAGCCGACTTTGGCCCGGCTGATAATCAACACATAACGGTAAACCCAATTCTTCTGCAAAGCCATAAAAACAATCTAGACACGAATAAAAGTGCAGGACCTGATGGAATCCCTCCATTTTTTGTACAAGCGTGCTGCTCTAGTATTGTTACTCCGCTCTGCTTACTTTTCACTAATTCTAAGATAAAGGTATTCTTCTATAAAGGTAAATTCTCTCGATAAAGTGGAAAAATGCATACATTAGTCCTATCTTTAAATCTGGTCAAAAAAATAATGTGACTAACTACAGACCTATATAAAAACTATCAATATTCATCAAACTATTTGAAAAGATTGTTTATAGCCAGGTTTTCAGTGCTATTAAGCCTCATGTAAATCCGCATCATCATGGATTCTTCGCGGGACGTTCCACCATTACTAATTTGTCCACCTTTACACATTATGGGCTCTCCGCAATGGATCAACGGCCGAAACCGATGCAATTTACACAGATTACAGTAAAGCCTTTGATAAGGTCGACCATCAAATATTAATTGACAAGTTGATAAAAATAGGAATCCACGGAGACCTACTAAGATGGCTTATCTCCTACAACAGAAACCGAGCGGTGGTCATCGGCGGTTTTAAATCAGATTGGGCGCGCATCTCTTCCGGAGTTCCTCGAGGGAGTTTGCTAGGTTCATTATTATTCATAATCTATATTAACGATATATACACATGTTTTCAATTTTCCAACATTCTTCTTTATGCGGATGATATGAAGATCTTTGCCAAAGTGAGCTCCCTAGATGACTGCCATAAAATGCAAAATGATGTCACCCGCGTTGCAGCCTACTGTAAGGTGAACAAACTCCTCCTGAATGCTAAAAAGTGTTTTCAAATATTGTTACATTCTCAAGAAAATTTAACAATATTAATTTTACTTACATAATAGGCAGCACTCATTTAGAAAATAAAAGCGATGTTAAAAAGCTAGGAATAATCCTCGATAGCAAACTTACTTTCAAAAATCACGTTGACCAAATTGCCTCCAAGGTCTATAGAATGCTAGGATTCATACTTCGAACCTGCAAACACTTCCAAAATCCATACTGCTTCAAAATACTGTATTACGCATTCGTTCGTAGTCACTTAGAGTACGCTTCTCAAATCTGGAACCCATGGCAGATTACATATATTGCGAAATTAGAACGAATACAAAATAGGTTTATTCGACATCTGAATGTTAGATCTTATCTATCATTTGGCTCCTATTTAGATGCAGCAAACTTCCATAATATGAAGACCCTAGAACATCGACGAACACGTGCTGATCTAATACTTCTCTTCAAACTACTGCAAGGCCATATTGATTGTCCCAGCCAATTGGAATTAATATCTCTCCATATGCCATCTAGATGAACCCGGCAATCCGTACTCTTCCACAGAGTGTACTCTTCCCAGAAGTAGAACATCTTACATACAAAATTCATTCATTCACCGGTCATGCAAGAGTACCATAATGAGAAATTTACAGAAATCGACTTGTTCAACATTAGCCTTACTACGCTCAAAGGGTTCTTCTTATGAACCACCACAATCTAAACTTTGACCATTCACCTATACCTTCACCTATACAGTCACATATACCTATAAAAACTCATGTTGCTCTCCCTTTACCGCAACATTAGTTGCAACCTCCCCACCCTTCTCCTTCTTTCATCTAAACATGCTTATGTATCCATATATTTTTTGTGGATTTTCATTATTAGTATCGCATGTTAAATAGTTATTATATTTATTACAATATGTTTTCACTGTCAAAATCCCTTAATAAAATAAAAAAAATGAAAAAATAGGTAGAGTGAATGGCCAAAGTTTAGATTGTGGTGGTTCATAAGAAGAAAGAAAGTGGTTCATAAGAAAATAATAGTAAATTTACTACGCCTACGTTTGTGTATATGTAGACTTATTATATGAATAATAATTATATTCAGTATATTCTAGCGTGATCGAGGTGTGTGTGCAGGATCCCATAGTCTTCTTCTTTTTATTCTTCTAGGACTTTTTCGGTTATCGATCTGCACTAATTGGTATCTTATTAGTTCTGAATGTCTCACGATATGGCCTAAATATTTCAATTATCATCTCTATCAATCCGGCCTATTTTTAGATGCCGTCTGTAGATCCTCATCTCAAATTCTTCATGTCGCATTAGCACCGCTTTAGTGAGTGTCCATGATTCAATTCCATTTAAAAATACTGGAAACATATAGACTCGAATTATTCTCACTCGCAAATTTAAATATAGGTCATGGCTGCTCAATACTGTTCATGCGGGAATGCAGCTCGGGCATGTTCTATGCGACACGGGCATGTTTCATTTCCATAGAAGGGTCCCAGTTTTAATTTAATTTGCCTCCCAGTTAGATTACCCCATCCCCCATACAAATAATGTTATTAAAAAATAAAATTATGTATGAACATTAAACATTAAAAAATATTAATGTACATATTAAAAAAAACATGAAGAGAAAATCTACTGCGGTGAATTTAAATGGGTAACAATTTTTACAGTATACCTTGAAATCAATCGATTAATAATGGAACATTGTCGTCCAACCGTCTGCCTCGTGTAGGTGTGTGTGTCTATTGATACACACACACACACGCGCAACTATAGAACATGAGGAAATATGTAGTAGGTACGAGATATCTGTCTACCTCTCCACTGTGGGCCCAGTGTTGTAGGTGTTTACTTTTGATTTAATATTCGTGTTCATAAAGAGCAGAGAGCCCAATGTTTGCCGAGGAATGTACTGCGCCCGGTGTGCATACAATCTACAATGTACGATGGATACATTCTTTAATGAATTCACACGTGGGGTTTCTGTCTAGCCTTGTCTCACTGTACTGCTATCTGCATTATAATAGCCGACAGCCGATCGTGGCGTAATAAGTGTCGTGTGAATATTGCCAAATTGTTTCTTTACACACGCGCGCGCGAATAAAAACACGCAATGATTTGTATTTATTTTACTATATGTACGTTACGGCAATTATAATAATTACACTAACAATTCACGGATCTAATCAGAAAGAGAAGAGTAAGAGTCTTTATTGTGATTAGTTTGTACAATAAAATTGTTGTATATTCAAAAAGATGAGATAGGTGTATGTATACAAAATATATATAACGTTTCAAATGCTAATTTCTGAGAGTTTTTAGGTTACTTAAAGAAAAACCTCAGTTACTTCCTAATCATCACGCAGTTTCTTCTCGGAGTAGGGGACACTTTATGTACCGACGTTATATGTTCAGAAATAATTTATTGCAACTTCATCAATAATGTGTTCATATTAAGAGGTTGAATATTTTACAAAAGTTAACCAGTAATAACAGTCTAATTTAATATTTAAAAAATATATGTTATTAGATTATTCCAGCGAGATAGGCATACTAGAGTTATATGTCTTTAAAATTTTATACAGATATACATTTATTATGTATTTTTATTATTTAGAAGGTTTTGCAAAAATATTTTTTGTACAATTAAAAAATGTGGATTCCAATACTCATAAAATGTTACGCGTTTTCTTTATTATACAAATATATATGTTTTTGTAATATCTAATATGGTAAATAAGAATAAACTTTAAAATGAATTATTTCAGTTCTTCACAAATTAAATTGATTATGAAATAAAAGTATCAATTTTCGCAGTAAAATTGCTGCTCATGTTAGAACCTGCGACACCCCCGATCTGGCGCAACACTGCCTCCAGATTAATATCCTTTCATTTTTGCGCTCGCTTTGGGGACGAATTTCAATTTTTGCGACACATCATCAAAGTTGATCAATGATCTTTGTCAGTTCTTACGATATCAAGTAATTAGGTGTCCCGGTGATTTGGTGGTAACCGGTTAAATATCACCGGGACACAAAAATCAACCTACGCTACTCTATACTTACTTTCCACGATATTTATCATGCAAGTTTTTAAATTGTTGAGGATTATATCAGGGACATCTTCCAGTATCTGGTTTACCTGATCATGCCTAGTCTTCTGCCAACATTCTTTATTTCTGGCGCCATCAACACTTCCGCGGTATATCTTTGTGACCGTCCTCTCATTCTCTGATTCAAAGTTTCTTTAATGGTAGGCCAATGACTCAACCGATTATCTGATTTCTTATTTTTGTTCATCACAGAAGGCGAGGCCAACTTACTAATTCTAACTCGCCGATCTAACGGCTGAAAATCATCCTCAACCCGCGAGAATCATCCTACGTACATTCATTTGTCCTGCGGTGTGTCGTTTTAATAATAATTTATGATGCATATATATATATATATATATATATATATATATATATATATATATATATATAATTATGTATTATAATCAAAGTTGATAACTTAATATTGTGAAAATGATGTCATTTTATTTAGCAATTATTTGGGTGTAACTACTGGGAGTAAGTAATAATTCCCGTCCTCTACCTGTCCGCGATATTCTGCACGCACACTAGCGCGGCCGCGCACACCGTCGCGTGTTGACCGTGTTCACACGTGGATCACTGGTTTCTCAATCATCAATCGATAGACACGCACCGGCCACTGTCTGTTTCTGTCACGCAAATGACACGGCCCTTTACGGAAAAGAGACGAACTCGGAACGTACGACATAGTAAATACATTCAATCGCACCTGTTATGTAAGTATCTGATAGCGAATGTATTCTCGTCCCTTTCGCGCGAGCGGATTCACTCGACGATAGAAAGAGACGCTCGCATACCCTACACCCTCTCACCTGTAATAAACACACAGGTAAGTCGTTCCATTCAACAAAATAACAACAGTCGCGAGTGTGCTCGTCTCGTTCTCCCTCGTCGCGCCAGGCAGGCGCGCGAAAGAGACGCCGCATCGTCGTTCAAGGTACGGGCGAGCGGTGAGCGGAGATCTACAATACCGACAGTTCGATCAACGGTCTTTAGCCGTGCCTTTGACTCGGAGGCGACTCCGTGTTCCTATTTTTTGGAAAAAGCCAACGGCGAGGAGACATTCCGACGGTAAAGTAATATCTGAGCAGTGCGGAGATCGGAAATATTCAGAAATGAGTCCGGCGAGTGACGCGTGAACTCGGAAAGTTTCAAAAAGTCCCGGGTTTATTCGGCCTCTGCGGTTGGTAGCGCTCCTACATTCCAGAGACTCGCGAAACTGGTCGGAATCTGTGTTTATGTGCTCGAACTTTGAATGTGTGCCCCATTTGCGAGGGAAATTGACCGTTCGAATAAATATAATCGTGCCCCGTTTCCGAATTGAAAAAATAGATATACTGAATCGAAGTCGTACATCCGATTTTATTCAAAATCGGGCGCGTTCTCAGTGAATTATCAACCAGTGAAGCGATTGATCAGAAGAGCCGCGTTCCGGGCAGTGATTTGTTTTGTTTTCCGAGTGTTCGGTGAGTGTGGCCAGTGTTGTGAAAGTTACAGATCGTCGGATCGCCCACGATCTCCGGTGATTGAAGGCTTCACTTCTGTTCTCAGGTTGTGTTCTCTGCGGGACTCGCGGCCAGCATTCCTGCATACGGTAACTATGATATCAATCGGCTAATGTTCTTCGTCTCGCCCGGCCTGGGAGAGCTGCCACGCAAAATACCAGATGCTGGGTGACTTTTTATACGAATTCCGCTTCGTAAACATGTTTCTGAACTTTTTTGTCGGCGCTGAACGAAAAATACGGCGGTGGTACTGCAGCATCTCGTATTATTTCCGCCGGGTCGGACGTTCCTCTTCGTAATATTAAAAAAAAGGTTTCTTCAATTCACGCCAATTTTTCTGTCAAACCTTCTGACGTTTTTTATAAACAAATACTTTTACAAGAGCCCGCGAATGTATTTAACGGTAGTATTAATTTCCAATCGGTGTCACCTAGCTGTATATTAATCGAGTTTAACTTGTTTGTTGTTACCTGCGAACAATAAAATGTATAGATTTCAAGTTTTGATTTCTTTAATTGACTACAAACCTTGTTAAACACGACGATCGCGGTTATTTTAAAATGCAGTTTTAAATGTTACCACGACAAGAATTTATGTTAATAGTTTTACCTTTATAAATGTCAACATACTTGCGGCTGCACGAGAGCATTGTATTCCCAGAATATAAATAACCCGAATGCGAGGTATGACGAAACGATTATGAATTAACCGGACAATGCCATTGATCGGGATTTGTTTGTATTTTAAGCCTGCACACTATACACGTATAATATTACGTATATGTCCACGCATTAATAACCTTTACAAGCTTTTAATGCACATGTGTGATACCCTTGTAAGACTACACCTCCGTCCGTAAGTAATATAATATTACACATCCATGTCTATAAATTTATTGAAATTCTTTATAACTCATATCCTTTCACTTTTTAACTTAAATGGATAAATAATTCTATAAGTAACTTACTAATAGTAATTAGTAGTAATTAATTAACATACTTTACACAGTGAGAGTAGACAGAGAGGGTACAGTTGTAGGAGAAAGGGGTAGAGAAGACAGTGTAGTCTAGAGACATCACTCGTCTCATCCACATTCATACATCTCATGCGTGTTCGTCGATTGTTGAGTTATCCGACAGTGCCATAGTTCAGTTTCTAGATTACCTGGTCATGCCAGATCGTCCGCGGATCTTCTGTTTCTGGTACCATCGCTATCGTGCCATTCTCTTGTAATTCTCGATTATAATATTAAATTGAATCAATCGAGTATTTATTGAATAAATACAGAGAATGGTGAGGTAATAAAAACATTGTCGAAAGTAGTTTTCTTCTGGTAATGAAAATGAGATATTGCTAATGAAGTGGGGAGAAAATTTAGTGTAGGTTTTTCATGAAAACTATCAAACCATCATCTTTAAAGAATAAATATAATACGACGTTAGTAAACATAAATGCAGTAAAAAATAAATCAATTTTTTTAATCTTTTGTCTTTGGTGTCGAGTTTTCTAGGCTCAAGAAGGTGGCTGAGTTTTAATTGTATCTCATGATATTGGTCCCGTGGTGGGAATTGTCGGACAAAGAGATACTACGAATTCTCACACAGAGAAGAACAGTCCAAAATATTCAACACATATTTGTGTGATCTGTGTGCACGATGTGATCTTGACAAGTTCACTGAAAGCCGACGTGTCCAAATCTTACGCTAGAAAAAACAATTTATTGTAAAACCAGGTTCTAAGGTAGTTCTTGAGGCGCAATGGATAGTGTTTTTTTCTGATGAAAGATTTAATTATACATGAATATAGAGCAACGAGTGAATGAATGGTGTCAGAGGAGTAGATAGAGTAAACCTAAAATCAGTGACCAGTGACTAGTGAGCGGTGACCAGTGACTAGTGACAGTGACAAATGAGTGTCTTGCAGGGATTTGCGGCATTTAATCTACCAATTTGAAGTACATATTAAATCTGAACATTCAGAATTATAAGTGAGTGAATGCTTACCTAGAGATACAAAGTACAATGCTCACTAAGTCATTAGGTATAAGAGACTCCTATACCTATGTGCAGGCTATATTTCGCCAAACTATGACATGTCGTCCAAATTAGTTGTCTCTGTCTTTCGATATGGGAAACAATCGAGTCTCGCTCGGCTGTCACGCGGGAACACGGAAGTACAGTGTTGTCTGCGAACAGCTAACACCTCCCTCGCGTTGGGTTCGTTACCCGGCGCCACAGCGTGACGTATGCGGCGCCACTCGTCACGTGGCGTCGTTCCTGACGTCATTCTCGGCGCCAGGCATCCGTCTAGACCCGGTTTCAGGTGACAACGTAGGAGTCGATGTCGATTATTTTTATTACCTTCGTGATGGAGTCCTACTCAAGATTTAAATATAGACATGAACTTAAAAACAATCCACGAAAATTTTCGTGCCATGAAAAACTATACCAAAATACTTCTTTGCTTCTTTGTTAGGATTTATTTTATTTATTTATCAAATGCGGGCCGCGCATCCGATAATTAATAATTTGGGATTAACTCAAACGTCAGAAATAATTCCGAAAAACTGAAGCACTGCGCTCTCGAAACATTTTATTGTTATATAACATTAAAAATGAGTAACCAGGTTAATTCTATACAATTACATTATGACGTATTTTACTGTGTTTCTAGATTATATCCCGTAATATCGTCTCATTCTAGCACCATGCAATCATACAATTACTGCTATGCGTCTCCCCTTGTAAGGGCGCCAATTAACTACACTAAGTTTCCACATTCAACGGTACTGCAATGCTACTGTCACAGCCCTTCCTCCATTTATTGTCCATCTGCGTATTGTTGTTATTACTTTTCATTCTAAAACACTGATTTAGTGTAACGCGATAGTGTGTTAATTGAACCTAACCTTATCTGACTGAAATTGATAAGTCGAGTTGAGTTATTTTATACTTACTTACTTGTAGCTTACAAAAACATTCAAATTTCGTTTAGCTTGTTCACAAATAACATCTAAATTACAAATATCATCTAAATTTACGATAGATCCGAACATCTATCTATTCTGAAAATTAGCATAAGTCATTAAATATTATGATCAATATAAGATGTCAAGTTACTAACATTTATTCAGTTTTAACTGGTGCTGGGTATAAATACGATAATTTACCAAACTTTTTCTCGTCAGGAAAATAATGAATATATCTTTGTTCCTTTACCTTTACCCAGTGAATCTATTTAATGTTACCCGGAATCTATTTAATGTATAAAATATACTGCCGCACTTTGATGGCTAACTTTAATAAATTATTATTGGAATTTTTTAACGGCTTTGATATTGATATTTTTATTGAAGAATTTGAATTAATGACCTTAATGATCAGTTCACCTTGATATAAAAATGTTCTCGCTAAGGTTATTGAAGTATAAGATGCACATATATATGTACATGAATTCCTTATAAGTTGAGAAGGTGAGCGGTTGCATACTGATTGAATGTGCTCATATGCTTATGCTTTATCTGAGTATTAGATTTTTTTAAATGCATGCTCGTTAAGGTGAGTTAAGCATTATGTAATATATCAGTTGTATTGATATAATAACATAACATACGAGTTCAATCTTTTATTTAGTATAATTTAACGTCTACCCCCTCTTTGGTAGAGGTTTCCTTTGATAAATATTATATTTTTAACTATTAAAATGAAATTACACTTGCAAAGTGAAAAGTTGTAGACGTATATTTATATCTATAACATTCAAATACATTTTTACCCGTGTCGTGGTTTTCAAAGCACGCGATTAAAATAGCAAAATGCTGTTTTATACCATGTCGGGTGGGGGGGGGGGGTGCACGTTTTGTAAAGAATTTCTACCTGCGCCCTACTAGTAATGGGGAGGTTATACATATCACCCTCAAAGCCCACCACACGCAGCCACCTCCGCCCGCGCGACCCGCATTCCGAGAAAAATTGCATCAGTGGTAGCAAGTTGGATTCTTGGAATTAGGGTTGTAAACTTCTCCCCGATTCTAAATATTGCTTATTTTATTATTAAGGAGAACACATTCTTATTGTGAAGTTATTATTAAGAACACAGGACTGTGATATTTTAAATACTAATTAAATGTATTAATTAGAAAGACATACATATAAAATCAATTTTATCGAAAAATATTATTGTTGCTACTAGGATTCGAACCTGGATTTCTTTCCAATCTGGGGAAGGTTCATTAATCGACTATGCTATAGCAGACAGTACTTTTTGACGACAAATTTTCAAATCCACATGTTACACTTTTTCAAATGAATAGGTTTATTTATGGAACATTATGATTTTGATGATTGATTTTATATGTATATCTTTCTTAATACATTTAATTAGTATTTGGCTTATTTTATTGTAATTCACCCCACTATATACTGTCAAAAAATTCTTGTCTCTTTAACATTCGTATATCTACTCGATCAAGCTTGTCAACTGGCCTCTCAGTATCTGGACAGTCTCGTTGGGCCAACTTTTTCATGGGCGTCTCTTGGCTTCTGACATTCACCGCGTATTTGCTAGAAATTGCCAATATTATTTTTACTGGAAAACGACAAGCGTTTTGTCTATCATTTCTTTTAAAATTCTCTTGGAATGCATGTACCAGCAGTATACTTAAAATAAGGCCGAGTATGTGTATATGATTGGGTAAAGAATCAAAGAATAAACAAATTGAAGGTGAATGCAGAGGTGAACAGGCTTATGAAATCATCGCTTTAATAGTTTAATGCTTTAATGTGCTGGTAAAGATTTAAAGAATCAGGAGTAAATACCAAGACATACAAGAATTCTTGAAAGAAAGATTCCTTAACTGGTTTAATCATATGAAATGAATGAAGAAGGGGAAAATGGTAAAACAGGCATAAGATATACAAAGATTGATGACACCAGAAATTGAAGATGTCGGCGAAAGACCTAACCGTGACCAGAAAATATAGTTCTCATAAGCCTCTGAAATCAACGAGTATAATTGAGAAGTTGTATAAATGTAAACAAGACTAGAATGGTGTGTTAAGTAAGTATGGAATCCTCTCTTTCTACCCCCACGGAGAAACGGCGCGAAGGTTAATAATTAAGTAAGCTTTTCCATTTACTGATATTACCTACCTCCCCACCAGTCAACTTATACATAAAATATTTGGTTATTCCAGATATTTCGGGTTTGGCCTACACTTATTCTCGTGTGGAAACGGAACACCTTATTCTTCACCCTAGTTCTATGTTCTAGCAATTTTCATATATAGCTACTGAGACCTCCTTATAGGGTTTATTAGAATTTGTACGTTTGACCGAGACTATTCGATAATAATATTTTTTTTAAACGTATAATAATAATAATAATACTCATTCGGGTATAAGCAGAACACGTTAAATGAATTAAGTCGAATAATGATTTCAACGATCGAACTACGAAACCCGACATCGTAATACATACTAAAACTGCGGTTCAATGATATTATTGTGGTGATGAGAAAATGAGATGAAAGTTATGCGGTGAAATATCCCAAAATAATATATTTTAATCATTAACCCATTTTTAAACATTATAGAATATTATAGAAATGTATATTATATTATAGAAATATTATATTATATTATAGAAATGAAATTAAGGATAAGTAACTCATTTAATGTAGGTAGGAAAGGTGGTTATTCATTTTGAATACTCACTATAATACTGTAAATTTTATTTTTTAACACTAAAGTTAATAAAATATAATAACTGACTTAATTTATTAATAAATGTGTTTTGCGTTAACTCATTGATATATAGTTATACAGCTGTCTGATATAATATACGTACAAAAATAAAAAAATGTGAGATAATAATTTTATAAAATTACTATCTTTTGGCCCTTGTAAAATTTATTTTTAATTTTGTCTTTCCACGTGACTCACTCGATTCTGTCCCTTGCATTTTTTACACCTGTCGATCAATACTTTAAAATGTCAAATGTCTGCCGACACGCGACCTTCGTTCGGGTGGGTTAATTAACCCTCTTACTACTTTTACTCAATTATTATGTTGGCTACTTAGTGTTCATATTTAATAAATACGTAAAGCGTGCGCATGTGTGTGTTCTTATAATAACACCTATAATTCCTATAACAGACAGAAAAATATCTGTGTTCATATATGTAATACGTTCAAAACGTGCATACTTCGAAAAGTCTGAATGTCGTCACTTTTGTTAATTGTTTTAACTTTAAAAAATTATTAATATCAAAATTTATGTAAAAAAAGGTATTTACGAGAAATATAGTTTATTTATAAGTAGGTAATTTTAAGAAAAAATATTAATATTAAAGCTGTATTATATATTTTGATAGAAGTTTTTCCCATCAAAATGTGTATCTATATAATTAAAAGTAATAAAAGTAATATATTTTATTATTTTGCAATAATAATTTTAACTACTATAAGTCATTTATACGAACAATTCTAAGGCAATGTCGACATAAGATATTATAATATTTTATACAATTAAATTAAATACCATGAATTATACCCACCTTCATACGGATCCTAATCTATAAATGTATAGTGATGTGGTCAGGGATTAGATAAAATGAGCTGGTAGTATTGAATAATTACAAATAAATAAATTGTTTAACCCCTTGAGTTTTATTATTTCTTGCCGATCGGTTTCAGACTAAGCACTTTTACGTCATGGCAAGATATTTATTTTTCTCCGAAACCGGCTGGCATCAAACAATAAAATCTGGTTAAATACAATATTTTAATTAAATTATTTAAGATATACATAATAAATAAAATAAAATACACAAATTGACTGCTTTAAAAATTCAAATTAAAAAAATACATCTAACCAAATATTCAATTAATTCTGCATACATTTTGTATAGGCGAATTAATCAATTGTTATCAAAGAAATGTAAACCTACAACATTTTTATTTTGTTTTGAATAATGGTTGAGTAGCAACCACGCGCGATATGCACTGTTAGCCTTACGGTACGTGAGATATTTCATTCCATTTTTAGAAGAACAGCTGAGGTGAAGGTACTCATCAAAACACCTGTCGAGGTTAGAAATGGTTGTCTACCTGATCAACAATATTTTTCATTCTCCAATAACAAATTGAATCTATTCATAATAATCAATATGTCATAGTGGGCGTAGGTATCTATAATTGGCAGGTGCGTATTCATATAACAATACATTTGGAACTAACATGTATTTAACTTTACCAAGTTTGCGATCAAGTTCGCTCTGCTTAGTTCAGAACTTTTCTAAACTGTTTCTGAACTTTAGTAAGTACACAGCGATACGTTGGAGGTACCCTCCCTAGTGGCGAGCCACGGGTACTGTTCAATACTATACAACGAGGGTTATGGAAAAGTTACTCTTTTATCTTTACACTAAGTACTCTCGTTTACAAATAATATTTATTCACACGCGTTCTGCAGCTAGAAAACAGAGCATTTTTCCGATGTAAGCGTGTCTTTCTTCATGTTAGATTAAAGGGGAGAATCGCCTGTGACTTCACACATAGACTATTGTATATTGGTCAGCTGAGAAGATAGATTCTGTATTTACTGTAGCTGTCCTGCCGATATATAGCGAGTCAGTTTTGAATGTTGTTGAATCCAGGAGTAGCACTATTAACACCGTTTAAAGCCCTCGACGCCACCGCGATGTTTATTGGTGAAATGCCAACAAACAAGCAGCGCTCTCTATGGTCTGCAGACTTAATTGCGACGGTCAATCCCAGTATACAGAATTAAGTATTGCGACCTTTTACATGGAATTTATTTTATGAGCATTAAATAAATTGGAATACTTACGTCTTTGAAAAAATCAATATTAAAGTTTTAAAAATGACTCCCCTGGAGATCTGTTATGCGTCAAGTGATGGTTTCTATGAAACCAACTTCCATTTTCATCTTTAATATGTATAAGTGTAGGGAGATTTAAAGGAAACTGATAAATTGGAGTGAAGTGTCGATTTCATTTAAAATATACCAATTAGGTGACCTTTTTGTTATGAAGTCTTTCGTCAATTTCTGTCATCAGAAATTTTAAAATTAAAACATTAATATTTTTGATAATTACTTTAAGCTTCTTTTGTTACAACTGTTCCACACAAAACGATGGTTTTTCAAAGTTAAAACGCCAAACTATTTTTCTCAATGTTTCAAAATATGGCTGTAGTTAAAGGTGATTTTTTTTAAAATAAAAAAGTGAAATGTATACAAATGTCTATTGATTGTCTACTTAATTTGATTAATTGTTTGAGTCGTTTGGCATAACAAGACAAATAATTGTTTGTATGCCCGCGGTTTGTTTACATTATACTGTAACTTTAAAGAGTAAACTTCAACAACTAAAATATTTTGTTTACATATCCTACGAATACAATATTGATCATCTAGATTCCCTCATTATGAATGGCCAGATCTTCTAGGAAGATCGGTATTCAAATTCTTGGAAGGATAACAATACAAGTTGACTCATCCTGCCCTCACCTTAATATAATAAACATTCCCTTCAGACTTAATAAAATCAAAAGCCCTTACTTAAGTGGCGTAAATATTTCCGGAAAGATGAAGAGTTATGTTGTAAGAACTTTCATTTTTTAAATTTAAATAGGTATACATATTTATTTATTATTATATGAATAAAACTAAACAATATCTTGCTGGTTAAATACAAAGTTATTGTATAATGTTATTAAAAATAACTAATTACTATATTATTGCAGAACATAATAAGATTGTATTTTTTTGGTATTCAACGTAAGAATTAGGTACCCGCACCGGCTCTTATGAAAGTATTTAATTCACGTAACAAGACTGGGCAACATCAAAAAAAAAAAATTGCGACATTTTAATAAAAGTTCTTTAAATTAATCTTCATAATCTTATAAACTGTTTCCAAACTTACTAACCATCACGCCGTTTCCTCGTGAGGATAGCTTAAGAAAGTAGAGTTCCACACCTTCTGTCCCGACACACAATTCTCGCCTCATCCACATTCAAACATCTTATATAAGCTACTATTTCAGAATACAAATTATTTCCATGACCTTTAATATCTTATAATTCCCTTCAAAATTTAGTTTTAAAACTCAACTTTCAACAACTATACTACTAATAATAATAATAATGGATAATTTGTATAGCGCCATTTTTGTAAAAACTTTCACCTCAAGGGCGCTTTACTCAAACTGTTTATAGTTCTACTATTATCTTTGTTTTTAAAATTAAAAATTGTTATTTTAATTTATGGAAATTACTTTTTAAACTATGCAATCTTTATTGCATATATTTAATATTAAATTTTATGAAACATAACATATTATTTTTAAATTTTTGTCGGTTAACAAAAATATTATTAAGGAGAACACATTCTTATTGTGAAGATGTAATTATTCAGAACATAGGTCTGTGATGTTTTAAATACTAATTAGATGTATTAATTAGAAAGATACATATATAAAATCAATTTTATTGAAAAATATTGTTGTTGCGCTATCGGGATTCGAACCTAGATCTCTTTTCCTATCCGGGGAAGGTTAGCTAGACCAACTATAAATTCGTCATCAAAATTACTGTCCGTATAGCATAGTTGGTAATGCACCTTCCCCGGATTATAAAAGAGATCCCGAATATTACTCGTAATGCAAAACACTCGTTAAGCGGAACAATTTTTACCATAGGAATCAATGTAAAATACGATAATGCGTTCCATTCCAAAAAAAACTTGGATTTTTGGATAGTATAAATTATAAATCGTTGATGTGAACCGATTGTGTGTGCGTACTATGTTAACCACGCTCAATATCTCGTTCTCGCTTCTCAATGATTTCATGTTTCACTTCTACGGTGATTATTGTCTTTTATCGCTGACTTCTTGCGTCCTTTTCCTCGGGGACATTCTAGCAAGGATTATTAAATGATAAACTAAAAATGCGTCTGAACACAAGTTCGGAAAAAATTACAATAACAAGCGACACTAAGATGCTGGTGGAACGAGCGCTAAACACAGCAGAGAAGCAGACGAGAGTTTGCGCAAGGGACCCGTTGTCTCCTCATTACTCGTTATGTGGATCATTTTTTGCAATTTTTTTGCTCGTTATACGAATTATTCGTTAAGTAAAGTTCCACTATATTTGTAACTATCACTAATAACTTTGGATTGTAAACCGTGACACGTGACTCTAGACCTCTTATGGACAGCCGCACGGCGGCAGCCTGCGAATCGCACTTCACCTGTTTTATTTATTTGAGGGTAGCTTTACAGGAAGGGATGAACTGTGCGCACCGACAGGTGTGCTCGTATCAGGTTAGCCGAGGGCAACAATACCGCGAGTCGCGAGCGAGCGATGCGATCTATATTTGCATTACTTAAATTGCTATATTTGCATTACTTACAATGAAATGACAGTCTGAATATTACATTTTTTAGAAATTATATTTTCGATTTGAATATCGAAAACTTTAACTTAATTTTCAGTTAAGATCAGATCTAATTGTATTTAAGATACGACATTTTTAATATGTCGATTAATTGAAGATATTTAGAGAGTTACGTTACGTCGAATAAATATTATGTTCTGCAGTTGAGTCGATAAATATTATGTTCTGCAGTTGAATCGATAAATATTATGTTCTGCAGTTGAGTCGATAAATATTATTATGAATAGTTCAAATTCAAAAGTTTATTCACTGTTAAACAGATTATGTAGCACGCTTGTAGTAATTTTTTAAATGGAATTTACTAGAAGGGTTCCACTCCGAAATAAATAATGAGTGTAGACTTTGTTTATTCCATATTGCTTAATGTGGTTTCCCAGGGCTTCAAAACGTAATTACTATTCCCGACGTTCCATCAATATGGAAAGGTCAAATCAGGTTTCTGGGCGGGGCGGTCCTTAGAGATTGCCTTGTCCCCAAAATCGTCAATTTTTCCCGTGTTTTATCGCTGGCGTTTCCGGCGAGTCTAAGAATATCGGAAATATATGAAATTTCTGATCACTCCACAAAATGTCGTTATTTACATAACTTACATATGAAACCTATATACATACATAACCACTATTGTTACAAAAAAATAAAACTGCTTTTAGATAATGAATGCTTAACTGAAATTTTATAAACATATATACAATTTCAGATTCAATTTAAATAATAATTTGGATAAAATTCTGGACAATATCATGTTTGCTTCGTGTCTGCCTGGATATTTCTGTCTTGGTTATACAGTTTATTAATACTTTAGGTAAAATTCTGGACAGTATCATGTTTGCTTCGTGTCTGCCTGGATATTTCTGTCTTGGTTATACAGTTTAATAATACTTTAGGTAAAATTCTGGACAATATCATGTTTGCTTCGTGTCTGCCTGGATATTTCTGTCTTGGTTATACAGTTTAATAATACTTTAGGTAAAATTCTGGACCATATCATGTTTGCTTCGTGTCTGCCTGGATATTTCTGTCTTGGTTATACAGTTTAATAATACTTTAGGTAAAATTCTGGACAATATCATGTTTGCTTCGTGTCTGCCTGGATATTTCTGTCTTGGTTATACAGTTTAATAATACTTTAGGTAAAATTCTGGACAATATCATGTTTGCTTCGTGTCTGCCTGGATATTTATGTCTTTGTTATACAGTGTAATACATGTTGTGATTGGCTGAGAGAACATTTTCCAATTCTTATTTGAACTGTATGCTACAATTATAAATCGAGTATTTTGTTCGTTAATGTATACATTGATTTAACACTTAATATAATCTTGTATGTAGATTAATTCATTCATAAACGATTTTTATATTCTTACTGTTCTCAGTGGGTCTGTACTCCACCAATCGTGATCAATCTTGCAGATATTCTCCGAGAAATGTTGCTGGACTTGCAAACTACTTTAGAAGGGGTTACTTATTTTAAATTTTTGACCCAAACAGCAGTCGCCACCTCTATCAAGATGCGACCGGTTCGATCTGTTAAGGTTCCGAGAGTGCAGTAATGTGGTAAGGGGAATACAGTTATACGGACAAGTCCACTTAACTAAATACTGTCTACACCTGATAAGGATTAACTTTTAAAAATCGTATATCTATCTGGCGCGGAAACCGCGGGTTGAAACCCGCTGTTGAAGTGATTTATTGAGGTGCCACTTTTATACGCCTTGCCGGCAACGCCTTCTATTATTCAGGCTCTGTAATAAATCTTGCCCATTGAACCGTATGTCAATATGTAAATGGAATCATGAATGAATGTTTAAGGTTTCATATTAGTTTGTAATGGTATTACAATACTAACCCTTTCTTGCTGAATTGTTTAGAAATGTAAATGTCAAATTTTCCACTGTCGCCTTGTGCATCGAGTGAGCGCGTGCGCGCGTGTGCGTGTTGCGCACGGACAGTGTGTGCACGCTGCTGGCGTTGTGTGGGTGCGGCGTGCACGCTAGACTGCCACACGGCGGAGGGTGGTGGGAGGAATCTGGTGGTGATATATGTCCGCACGTACCCCATATTGTCGGAACGAGCAGGGTTGTCAACAAATATTTCACATATTTCGTTCTACTGAGCACCTACTTAAAATAGATAACATGCGCCAGACTAAAAGAAATGTCCTTTGCAATAAGTTTGAAAAACACGACTCAACCGATTTTTTGCAATATTTACATTTTGAAACTCTAAGATCTGCAGAATGCTGAGGAGCATATTCGAGAGGGCGAGAGTTCACCGAGATTACAATCCTCAGTCGTGGATGATAATTATTATGAAATATTTAACTTGATGCAAACTGTATTCATATTTGAAATATATCAACATTTGGGCGGAGAAACTTGCAATATTACTCCACAAAATTATTCAACAAACTGCCAATAATAGAAAAATGGAAACCAAACAACAAATAATGAAAATAAAAGACACGACAAATGGAACAATATTTAAGAAACTAATTATAAAATGGATTAAAGAATTGGACAAAGAAATGTTTAAGAGGATACTAAGGAAGAGCACATAATAATAAAATAATAAAAGAAGTCATCAATTTCTTAGAAATACAAACACTTGAATTACCTTTAAACGATAGCCCACCCCCACCTCGGCACAAGATTATCCCAATGAGCGGATATAATTTTTAATATCTACAAAAAAGTATTATAAAAAGAAGAATAAAAAAATCCTTATAATAATCCTGTATTAGATAATCCGATGTGTGTACCGGATATCTAACAAACCTACCCGGTGCGGTGCTCCTACCATATTCAACTGTATAGTACTCGTATTTCCGATCGGGATACACTTTGAACTCTGGATCGGCGCACGGTCATAATCGCATTTCTCGGATATATGCGTATCGATAAAAAGGACAAATACGTCATTCACATTTTCGTTTATCAGTATTTAATAATGCTCATGGCTCAGCTTTAAATATTTAAGATGCGTAATTATTCAATTCCGTAAAATTGTTGATATTTTAAAAATTTAAAATACTAAAAAAATAAAAAAAATATCGGTAGTTCAGCACTACACGTACTCGAGCACGTTGTTTAAATGAACCCCCGTTGCCTGTACTCGTAGCTCTCACCTTGAAGCGATCTATCCGCATATTGTTCGGTAGAGAGCCCGCCCGAAGATCATTGAGATGTCGGGGGCTCGATACTCCACTTTTCTTTAAATAGTAGAAATATTTCTATGATGTGTAGTTCTTGTAAGCATTCAAATATTAAATGTAAGTATTAGTAAATAAAGTTTTTTTAATAATATGTAGTTAAAAAATACCGTGCCAGCCCTGAAAAATCTATTCTGTGACAATGGAATGGGGGACAGGCCCCTTTGTGTGGGTAGTTGGGTAGGTCGCATTTATTGCGTAAAATGTGAAACATGGCATCGTTTGTAAAAGGAAGCTTGAAAAATATATATATTCACGCTTTCCAAAATTTATCATTTTTTCAGCTTTAATAACAAAGGTTCAAATTTAGATACTATCGCCGAAAGATAATTATAGACGTATAATTTAATTAATGAATGTTTAATTTATTTTTAATTTCAAACACAAAAAAAAAATCAAATTTTTTGATATTTTAAACAAATCGGCGTTTTATTGCAGATATTTATGTAATTACTTTCACGCAAATCATCAAAATTGTATATATTTTTTATAAATATATTCTACAATGGACAGATCATTTATTTTAAATGAGGGTTTTTACTGTGTGAATATAATTAGTAAATTATTGAACCGGTAATTTTTTTAGTTACCAATAATTAATGTGTAAATAATTTTATATCGGTTATTGGTTATTGTTGTTTCACTATTAAAAGTGCGCATCGGATAATTTTAAAATAGTCAAGATATTTTATTTAATTATATTAAAAATTGAAGGGAACCGAAATACGGTAGGTACAAGAAAAGAATCTGCACATTACATTATAATTATTAGAGTTATATAAAAATGCTATAGGTAGGTATACACGTTTCCTCCGAAGATTCTTTAGAGTTCAATTAAATCACAGTCAGTTGATATAATGAGGAGTTTACTCGTCTAGTGCGTCAATAAAGGGCGTGGAATTTTTGTGTTACAAGTTTGATATAAATTTAATATTCAAAGCAAAATTAAACGAAAACTTTTTCAATCTTTTGTACGTTATCAAAATTAGCATAATAATTTATTTATTATACATATTTCCTCAACCGACCGTTAGTAAGATGTATTGCCTCCTTTTCAGATAGTTCATTTTTTGTGATAATACTGTGGTAAAATTGAACAGACGCAGAGTTGATAATTCCCTGTGTATAAAAAATATTAATCAAGACTTTGAATGAAAAACTATACCGCTTAAGCGTGTGAACAGTCCATTATGAATGTAATCGTTTTATGTGAGGTCAAGCCTTAACTCTTTGACTGAGAAATGAATCAGTCAGCGGTGGGCGATGCTCCAAGCTTCGAACCCTCAGTTTTAAGTAAATTCTTCAATACTACCCGTACCTGTAAGAATTAGTGGTTCATATTAAAAAAAATGTCTCGAATAACTATTATCGCTCTGAACAACTTATAATATTACACATTCTGTAATTGAATAAATATTGATATTGAAGACAAATTATTCACATTGTCATTGTTCTAGAGCTTGTTTTCAAAATAATGTCAAAAATATTGTGTTCAGGCGCGGTTTAATACTCAGTCGTTTCTACTTTAAAACTTTCTAGAATTCTCCTAAAACACTACAAATTCTGGTAAAATGGAAACTCCGTTCGATGCGTAAATAAATACGGAGAATATTGGAAATGTTGGGAAAGCCTCCATTTCCCAGTTCAGTTTATTGTGTCCTTCCCCCCTCCCCCCTCCCCCCTACACAATGTGCCGCGGAGAGAAACTCGCGCTTCCCGGCATATTCCCGGTATTTCCTGCACAACTGCGGGTAAACCGGAGCGGCTTTAACACCTTGTGTCGTTATACCGAGGGTCCCAGGGGTGCCGGCGGGCCAAGCTGTACTTCTTATTACTTCGAGTCGTATTGGATTTATTTTTCATACAAAAAATTGATGATCTCCCGGCATCAGCTGCCAACACCGAAACTTATTTACTGTATTTTACTTACAAGTGTTTGAGAAAATCCACCAAGTATATAATAGAGAACGTGTCTAGTTCCAATTCCTCTGCGTATAAACACGTATCTTCGTTTTGGAGCAGAAACCGAGGAGAACCAAAAGTAATATAAAAATGACTTGTTTCGATAACAGTCAACTATTGGACTATTAATCAATAAGTTTGATTACAGCTGGATTGTTACACTATTGAACAACTATTCATTTCATGTTTCAGCTTATTTTAATTCTCGCAGTGAATTATAATTGGCATACGTAGGTCCTTCCCTTTCACCGGCTAGACAGTGTAGAACGTGAGATCCGCGGGTTCTTTTACCTTGAGCACACATACCCACCTCATTTTTGTCACTTCCTGCCACCATCAAACTGGGAAAAAAATATAATAATGCCTGGAGGTGATAAATAAAAGATGTTAGTTTTTAGTAAAAGAAAGACATCTAATTAAGAAAAACACAAGATTACTAGAAATAAAACAAAATCCAGACGACAAATCCTCATCTCACCGGGCCATGCATGAGTTTGACGTCCTTCTTGTATGGAACACTAGATGTCTTGGCATCACATCACGTTTTGGCCCGCAGGTCCAGACCGACGCAATCAGATTCGTGGACGTGATTTGTTGTAGATCATCATGATAAAATTTGTCACCTTCAGTGAGGCGACTAACTCTAATGTAAATTCAAAGTAGAAATTGAAGTTAAAAAAACAGAAGAATGAACTAGAGGTTAAATTACAGAGGCAAAGCTCAGAAGAAAAGCCCAGAGGGAAACATCTTGTCTCCTGTAAAGATCATTTACCATGCGATTAAATTAATAAGTTAACATTAAATTATGCACTAGTGATTAAACAATAAAAAATAGTTACCCTCTAGGTAAAGTGAATCACACACGGCTACATTTTAGACTGACAGCTCTAACGACGGTTTGAAAATGAACCATAGATTTCAACTGTTTTTATAAACTGAGACTAAGTAAAAACTAAGTTAACTATTTGTGAAATTTCAAGGTGCTGGACAAAAATAAGTGACGGGGCAATTTTGTACGTGATCCCCATTTATAACGTCACAATATATATTTTACGTTGAAATATCTTATTTTCACATAATTTGTTTAATTTAATTTATTAATTTAGGACAGGGTGTAACCACAAATATAATATACTAGCTAAAATACTCAACGTTGCCCGGGCTTAACGCAAAGTTTAATTTTTAGGATTTTTTCGTAATCAGATGTAGACAGTAATTTTCCTCTTATTTTGAACGTAAAGTGTACAAAATTTTATCAAGTACCAAAATTCTGCTTTAAGGGGTAAAAAAGAGGATGGGGGTGCTTTTTCTAAATCTCATCTGGACAATAATTTTCCTCTTATTTTGATCGTCAAGTGTGCAGAATTTCATAAAAAAGTACAAAATTTCTGCTTTAAGGGGTGGGAAAGGGGGATGGGAAAAATGTCACGTAGATATTGACCTTCCTCTTATTTTGAAGGTCATGTGTGCAAAGTTTCATCAAGTTCAGAATAAAACTGTAGATTTGTATAAAAAACAAAAACCAACAGACACCGTATATAGATTTTAAATACTAATTAAATGTATTAATTAGAAAGATATACATATAAAATCAATTTTATGGAGAAATATTATTATTGCTACCGGGATTCGAACCTAGATCTCTTTACAATCCGGGGAAGGTGCATTAACCGACTATGCTGTAAGCACACAGTAAAATTGATTTTGTTTGTGTATTTTTCTAATTGATACTTTTAATTGGTATTTAAAATATCACAGACCTATATTCTGAATAATTATATCTTCACATTAAGAATGCGTTCTCCATACTGATAATATTATATACTTACTTCGATTTATACAATTGCTTTAAATGATTACTGTTCTGGTGTGACAAAAAAACAAATCGAATTATGCGTATGTGCATCGGTGAACTCATTATAAAATGCCTAGATTTGTATAAAACATAATTAATTAGTGTTTATTTGTTTACAAAACCCACGTTTGTTGTCAAATACAAAGAATAATTGATTTTACAAACACACAAGTTACCAAACATAAATCCAATTAGGCCAAAAAGCGCCCAGCTAACCAGTATTCGGAAACATACATTGTATTTTATTCTTAAACTTTATATTTACTGATGTTTAAAACGAATTGAATATTTTTACTTCCATAGACCATCTTCATATTTATTTAGAATTACATAATATATAAATGGCATATAAAAGTATGCAAGACATGCACTAGTAAATTCCGCGTTACTACATAACTTTAAAAAACTTTAACGTAAATACTTTGACGGGAATCATAAATATTTCAAAGCGACGTCTTCCATTTAAAACCAGAAATGGGGTATCTTCTGTCGTGAATATAAAAATAAGATGAACCTTTCACACAAGGACAGAAACTTTAAAATATCATTATGTAAGTGAAACTACCAAATACAAATGTATTAATTACGCAGACTCGGGACGACCCTCCATAAATTACATTATGTTTATGAAGTAGGCTAATTCGTAGAATTGAGGAACCTGTGTAAAAAGGTGTGAGGTAAAGAGAAAGAATTAGAACAATCGCGAGACCCGTATAAAGTATGAAATTAGAATTAAGTGTAAAGTGTAAAATAACAGTGGGTTTATGGATTAAGATCTAATATGTGTTCTCTATTTTAAATATTTGTTGCAAATTTTACATTGTAGTTTTTATTAATTTTAAAACAGATTATTATTAAAACTTTGTTTTTAACCACTTATGAGTTATATTTAATACTCCAAATAGGTGTCAATGGTGTATCAAATAGAGCACAAAATGTTTAAAAACAAAATTTTAAATTATCTATATTAAAATTACACATAATTTTTTATTTGTTACATAATTCATCGTTTAAATTGATCTTTGAACCATTCATGTGTCATTAAGTACTTTGCGCATACTTTTTTATATAATTGTTAAATATTTTATTGTTTACGCATTATTAAATTTCTTCGAAATATGTATCTAAATAGTGTACGGTATATCTGAAATTTATTTTTTCAGCTTTATTAGTGATTTACGGAATATCCGTAATAAATTTGAATATTGTAATTTGCAGTTTCAAAATAAGTGTGACGTCATGGTTTAAGTTTACCGATTTCGCTGACACTATTCGTATACGAATATTCAACTCCAGTTTAGCGATTTGTATGTCATACGTGACTAACGCAATTCGTCGCGCGTCGCGGGTTACCGCGATAGCTAGTGACACTACTACTACTGGGAGACTGGCGCGCACTGCGGTATCGGATAATCATCCCTAGAGTGTGATCTCCGTCCATAGCGGTGTCCTGGGAATATTGCCACAGCTTGACTTCACGACAAGATGGACTTGTATATATTATATATTGTTTCATGAAGTTTAAAGCTTCAATGAGATAAACCGTGATTGTTTGATTGCGATTGATATTTAATTGTAGCATTGATTAGTAAGTGTGACTTAATGGTTGGAGATACAGTTCTAGTGCACCCACCACTAATTGTTAGCCGAATTACAAATTACAAACATTAATGTTACAATGGAGACTCCGCAGCAACGACGCTGTATATCGGTTTCGTGCAGATCTGGGTTATGAATACCAAAACGTTGTTCTTGGGTATTCTAAACAACTAAATAAAAATAAAATACTAATCAACACAATTTCTAAGTGATATTCTCCGCAACAATACCGTATATCATCCAAGATGATCGATGCCTCGTGTGCCGCACAGGCAAAAGTTCCATAGGGCCGCGACGATCACGGCCCGGAAAGAGGCATCACTCTGCGCCGTTGGAATTTCGCCTTCCCTGCACTCTGCGAGCCGCCGGGTGGAGAGGGTCCCGGGCCGCCTTCATTGCGCGGCAAGCGGTGGCCGAGGACTTGCCGCCGTTTAGCGGTGACCCGCTGGACTGGCCCACCTTCAAGGCGCAATACGACCAGTCCACGGGCCTATGTGAGTTGTCGGCGGCCGAGAGCCTGCTACGATTACAAAGAGCCCTGAAGGGACGGGCACGGGAGTCAGTGGCGGCGCTCCTAATCGAGGCTCGCAACGTGCCCGAGATTATGGCCATACTTGAGCGGTGGTACGGCCGGCCGGCTAGACAAGATCGTCGAAAGAATTCTCGAGCGGGTGAGGCGCCGTTCCCGCCTCGCCGACACCGCCACCACTGAGGCGATCGTGGAGTACGCGGTCATCGCGAAGAACGTGGTGGGCACTGTCTAAAATTTTAATGGCAACCAGTTAGCGTCTTCGCAGCTGCTCACGGAAAAGGTGGGTAAAGTGCCCACCTGCTACAAAATGTATTGGATGGGCGAGCGCCGAGGAATGATGAAAGATGTCACCATCCACGACTTCTCTGCCTGGCTGATAGAGCTGACCGCAGAGGCGTCGCACACCGAATGTCTGGTTTCAGAGGCGTACACCCAGGAAGGGCGCTGGAGTGCCTAAGTGCACGCCACTCGAGAGGAAGACAGCGATCCTGAAGTGAGTGCGACCGCCAGGGCGAGCGCGAGCTCGGGTTGCAAGAAGCGACAGTGCGCGGTGTGTAAATCGTCGCGGCACGGAATGAGACTTCACCCAAAAATCGGTCACGGACCGATGGACCGTGCTGCGCAGAAATAGCGTGTGCTTAGTGTGGCTCGAAGCGGGATACAGGTCCCCTCAGTGCCGGCTGACGCGATACGGTATAAGCGGGTATTGCGCTCCGCACCAACGGATGCACCATAAGCCGCGTTCGCAGTATTGCACTCGCCCGGGGGGTCAGCGTTGCCCGCCGCATCGAGCGAACGCCGGCGGTCGGAGGGGTACACCGGGCTCATTGGCAGCGATTCAGTGGGTCTCACGGGAGACCGACAGCACCAAAAAAGTGATCCCATTTACACTCAGTGGCCCCCGGGGGTAGGTGAAAGTGCACGCCTTTCTTGATGAAGGGTCGACGGTGATCCTGATAGACGCGAAAGTGGCCAGTGCCGTCGGGGTCCGAGAATCGGTACGCGAGCTGCGAATTCACGGCGCGAGCGAGATGTGATTGTCGGATGCCCGGTCGCAAACAGTAGACCTCACCGTGACAGGCGACAGCGGCAAGCATTCGTTCAGAGCGAGCATAATGCGCGACCTTGCTCTGCCTTCGCAGTAGACGAGGCGAGCGCGCGAGGGCCCTAAAAGGGCGAAGCAAGCAGTTCCACAACTACTAATTGGGCAGGATCAGGCGCACCTGATAGTGACACAGGAGATGAAGGAGAATCCTGTCACGTAGGTCCTGGGATGGAGCGTGCAAGGTGGTGCCGCGCCGCACGAGAATGACGCTAACTCCACCATTCTGGCGCTCTCCGGGGTACCGAGCCCAGCATTACGCGGTACATTCACTGGGGTTGACTACCACGGCCCGGGTTAACACAGACGACGCCCGGGCCACTGAAATAATGGCGGCCAATATCCGCTAGTTACCCAACGGCCACTGGGAGATGGGCCTACTGTGGAGGCGGGACGATGCCGACTTACCGAACAACCGCCAATGCGCGGTAAACCGACTGGCCGGCATCGAGAGAAGGTGCGGGCGAGACCTGGCGTATGCGGCCGCTTACGGGACCAAAATAATCGATTACATCCTGAAAGGACACGCCCAGGCACTATCAAGCGGTTACTGGTACCTGCCGCATTTTGCCGTCTATATAATAAAAACAAGCCCGGGAAGATTCGCATTGTCTTTGACACAGCGAGCCGATGTCGAGGTTATTTCTCAAAGACGCCCTGCTTACCGAGCCGGACCTGTTATCATCCCACTTAGGAAACGTGTTCCGGTTTCTGGAGGGAAGAGTGGCGCTAGCGGCGGATGTGCGCGAAATGTTCCTGCGCATTCATATCAGGAGCGAGGACCAGGATGCGCAGCTGTTTTTGGCATGACCCCTTCCCCGTTATGTCAAAAGAAGTAGTTTAAGAAAAAGGTAACAACAAAAGTAACCGAGAAAAAGAAAATAGCGATGCGGAAGAAGGAGAGGAAGGGATGCGTCCATCCTGAAATTACACACACAATTAGCGAATAAAAAATTACATATGGTGTAGGACAACACAGATGCCAAACATATTTAATTATTCTCACCCTTACTCACTTATACGAAGTCACATCTTCGTTATTTTTACATCAGACTAACCGCCCGTGCACGTTCGCAGCTGTCAAAAAACAAGACGGTAGCGAGAATTCTTTTCCTTACGGAGCTAGTGTTACCAATTCCCAACCTATCTCGTGCGCGGTAGGTCCCAAATATAACGTATTAATACATATATTTATTTATTTAGACGCAGCATTTAATAAGTAAAACTGATTGATAACGAAATGAGAGATGGAACTGTCTATGAATTTGCTATTGTGCCACCTTATTTCTCTCGCCTCGGTTATGGTTACTAATGTTTAGCCGGCGAGAGTTATATTAAATTACCATTATCGAAAACATATTCATTTGACTATTTTATATAAAGATTTTAATATCGAAAGTAATCCTCCCGCGAGCCACGAGGTGATGGAGCAAAAATGGATGATTGTTTGAGCGACAGCTCTAGAAGTGAAAGCGAGAAGAGAATGTGACAGGTAAGTGTAGAGTGTATGAAACACGGTAGCCGCGCATCTCGAAAAGGAAAGGAAGCGGACGATTACTTCGGGCAGCTGCTGATGTTGGTTTATCGAATTATTACGTTTTTTTATATTCTTCTTTTGAATTTACACTGTTTTTGACCTCCCAATGGACGGATAGCACTTAACATAAAGATCATTAATGTTAATACTGTCAGAAAGCACTTCTTGGTCGGGTGTAGTTATTAGCAAACCGCTTATTAAAGTTGTGAGTTATTATTATTATTGATCTGGAATCTGGAATCTGGGATGTATTCCCTCGTGAATGTTTTTTTAGTTTATTTTCATTTTTATTTATTCAGAAAACATACAGTTAATTAGTAAATACGGAAATGACAGTGAAAGCTAAACAATAATTAAACCAATTACATGTTTTCTCTGAAGATATTAAATACTTTTAAACAGTGAGTACAATTTGAATTTTAAGAGGAACTAAGCAAAAAAATGTGAAAAAAAAAAAATTAAGAATAAAAATTTTAACATAGAAAAAAAGTTATAAAAAAGAAAGTAAGGAAATATTCGAGGAGAAAAGAAAAGAAGAATGGGATAGGGAGTAAAATCTGAGTGATACAAATAAAAAGAAAGATAAAGACCTTTAAAGTTTATGTATTGAATTTAGATTTGATTGAGGTAACTGTAGTATTGAAAATGTCTAGTTCGTTTAGTTGTGAATTGAAATAAAGGGATGCTCGGTAAAAAAATGAGTTTTGTTTGAAATTGGTGTCGCAATGTGGATGATTAAATGTGAGATTAGTTCTGGTTGATCTGGCCGACACTCGAATGGATATGCGTCTGAGTACACAGTCTACTTTGGAGTTGGCTATTTTGTGTAGAAAAGTGATATCGGCCAAATGAAAAATGACTTCGAGTTTGTAGTGATGGAACTTTGAAAAAGATAGATGACTCGGCAGTGCTAGTTAGGGTTCGATAACAACGAAAGTTAAGATATTTGAGGAACCTGTTCTGTATTTTTCGATACTATTGATGTATGAGGTATATCTTGGATTCCAGACTTGGCAGGCATATTCGATAATTCTTCGGACATATGAAAAGTACAGTGTTTTCATGGTGTTCATGTTATTGAATTGTTTACATACCCGAAGGATAAAACCTAACGTTTCGGTTGCTCTGGATGTAATATGGTTAATCTACAAGTCGAAAAGTAATTTAGAATCCAGCATTCTGGTTTTCAGGGAAGCAATGGAAAATAGCGTGATTGTTAACCTATATTATTAAAATGATTCGATTTAACTTCTATTAATACATTCATAAATGCGTCATCTACATTCATCAGCGTCCCCAAGGGCCAACCGAATTGATATCAGTGTGCACTCTGTATATTTGCTTAGATATGTACGTTGTACATGTTCGTAATATTTGTCAAGATAACGCGAATCGCCACAATAAGTGCGCTGTAAGAACGTGTATCAAGAAAATGTTAATATTTTAGTAGGTTTGAATTAAATAGTTCTGGCCCACTGCGGAATCGATTTACCAGTCGTCATACATTATCGATTGGCCTCATAGCCATGTGGACGTTCATTTGGATGCACGGTCAGATAATCAGATGATTATTATTTATTGATATTACTTTGTTTTATGAATTCGATTGAATGAAAGCGTTTGAGAATTAAATTTTTACTTTTTGTTTGTATTGTATTTTCTTATTTTTTGTATTACAATATTGGTAAATGTATTATTCATTGAATGTAAGTTTTATTATACACTTATATTTTTTCAATATACATTTTTGATAAATAATAATAAAATAACTTATATAATTTAACTAAAAGCATTATAGACGTTATTATTTATATTAAACATTTAGAAACTCGTAGAATATATTTTATTTTTGGACGGTTTTAACCAGTTAACCGTTTGTTTTCGTAAACAAATCCAAAAACAGCTTAGTATCTTTTGTTGGTTGAACGGAAGCCCTAGGAGAACCCCAACGATTCCGGTGATATCGTGCGCACCGCGCCAGGTAGGTCCTGCCCTCGAACCGCGGGACTGGCGTTCTACGAATGCGACTATTATATTACTTCACCGCCACCTCTCCGTGTGTTTGGTTACACGTGTAATTGCAGTGCCATCGCGGCCCATTCGACTAATCCAATTCTAAATTGCACTGTGGTTTCGTACTCAGATAATGTCATTTGAATTTACGCGAAACGGATCGTTTCATACTGAATAAGTGGAATATTACTTTGAACGATGGTAAAATAATGTGGTTAACGTATGGCAATAATTTGGTAACTGTATCAAATAATCGAGTTGCGTGTATATTAATTATCATGGTTCATTTTGAGATATTTTGTTTAGAATGCTTATCTTTCTGGTTATCGACTAGAATACTGGCGTCATTTAGCAAGTTTCACTTACAGATATTTAGAAACATTGTAGTTTAAAAAGATGGTTATTTTCGACTGGAAAAAATAGATGTCTCGCTAAAAAGTAACAGGTATAATATTCAAATTGTTCGAAAATGTAAATGTAAATGAAAATGTAATAAAATAGTTTGCTATAGCGTAATTGGTTTAACGCACTCTAGCGGAGTTTGGAGAGGGTTTGAGTCCCGGTGGAAATTTTATTTTTTAGAAAAATAGATTTGTTCTTCATATTATTGTAACTATTGATATATTTTATTTGTTATAATACTAATAATAATAATAAGTCCGTGATGGCGGGAGAAGCCCAGCTGTATTTATGAATAACTTTTAACTGACCTTGCCTCTCCAGGATCTCAATCTTCTTTTTCTTTATTCAATTTTTTTTTTTTATGAAAATAGAACTAACTTATTGGCCTCCTGGAATGAGGCTCAAACTCCCGACCACTAGATCAGTAGGTGAGTATCGTAACCACTAGATCACAAGCACGCAATTCCTCATCCACTGTTGGATGAAAACCTCCTCGAGTACTTTTACTCTTACTTTTCTCCATACATTGTTATTCTCTGCCACTTAAATATTTATAGACAATTTGATGACTTCGTTAATCCAGCGGGCTTTGGAACGGTCTGTCGACCTGATGACTAATTCTCCTCGGGTGCCACTGGATGACTGCATTCATTCCGAGCGATGTGGCTTGCCCATTGCCGTATTATTTTATTGTCTGTTCTTTTACTCGCATGTTTATTTCCTGTGCCTTTTTGGTCTTTTCTTTTAATAAAAGTCCACATATTTGGCAGCCATGCTGGTGCACGCACACTGTAAGTGCACTGATTGGGCACTTTTAACCTTTTTGAAAATCGCTTCACATTCTTAACTATTAACTATTCTTAACTATTATACTAGTCAAGATTATGATTGTCAACAAAGACACTAGTAAATCCCGCTATTGTGATAAAGATTATGATTGTCAACAAAGACACTAGTAAATCCCGTTATTGTGATAAAGATTATGATTGTCAACAAAAACACTAGTAAATCCCGCTATTGTGATAAAGATTATGATTGTCAACAAAGACACTAGTAAATCCTGCTATTGTGATCAAGATTACGATTGTCAACAAAGACACTAGTAAATCCTGCTATTGTGATCAAGATTACGATTGTCAACAAAGGCACTAGTAAATCCTGCTATTGTGATCAAGATTACGATTGTCAACAAAGACACTAGTAAATCCTGCTATTGTGATCAAGATTACGATTGTCAACAAAGACACTAGTAACTCCCGCTATTGTGATGAAGATTATGATTGTCAACAAAGACACTAGTAAATCCCGCTATTATAATATTTACATTTTACTCGTTATAAATATGAGCGATTCCTCTACTTTCCTTCGAGTGAAAAGTGTAAATAAATGGCATCACGCCCAAATCCGCGGCAAGCAGCTATTTATTTATTATGGATATCCAACAGCTTTGCAAAATATTTACATAAACAGGATTTAAGAACAGCGCGGAAAGGTATGACGGTGGGAAGCCGCTTGAAAAGATTCGCCGAATTAATAAGAAGACAAAAAAGTAGATAATCTTTTCATTCGCACGTACAATAATTAAATCACAAAACATGTTTCAATACATTTTTGAAATATTCCAGCACGCTATATGGAAACTATCAATATCACGTGGTATAATTACATTCGACTATTTAGCACAGATGTTTTATTTTTAAATACTAATTGAATGTGTTAATTAGAAAGATATACATATAAAATCAATTTTATCGAAAAATATTGTTGTTGCTACCGGGATTCAAACTTGGATCACTTTCCAATCCGGGAAAGGTGCATTAACCGACTATGCTACAGCAGACAATACTTTTGACGACAAATTATCGAACCCATATGTTACGCTTTTCAAATAAATACATATATCGTTCCATTATTTGAAAGCCATCTACTACTACATTAATACATTTAATTAGTATTTAAAATATCACAGACCGTCTGTTCTGAATAATTACAACTTCACGATAAGAATGTGTTCTCCTTAATTAATGAACATCATTAATAATTAACATAACAGTATTTATTGTGTTATTTAGTTGTAAAATTAATTCAAACAAATAACTTTGTATTAACCGCGTTGATTTTTTGACGTATTTGAGAATTTATTTGATATGGCCCGATATTGGAATTTATTTGATATGGCCCGATATTGGAATTTATTTGATATGGCCCGATATTGGAATTTATTTGATATGGCCCGATATTGGAATTTATTTGATATGGCCCGATATTGGAATTTATTTGATATGGCCCGATATTGGAATTTATTTGATAGAGAAACGGACTTTCTGAAACCGGTAGGCGCTGAAGGGGCGCTCGAGTAAAGTAGTACTCGATTGTTCTATATTATATACCTTTACCATTGACTAAAGCTATAATTCATTATTATTAATAGACGATCATCTATCAAAGGCGGTTATCCTGACTATTCAACCACATAACCTTTCTAAACCTAACCTAACACATGTTCGGGTCTAGCGGTAAGTTACTCGGCTAGGGACCGATCGGTCGGCGGCTGTGCGGTTTTACCCTTGTCGGAAAAAAACATTAAGTTCACCAATTTATGTGACATTTATCTCTTTATACAAATACATTTAATCTAAGTTTTGAGGATAAACAGTTTAATTTTAGTAAACCTATGTATATGTATAAATATATAACCATAAAAGTAAACCGTTTACATAAAAATAATAGGAATTCAATTAAGTTGGATTGATTGATTATTTTATGCGTTAATTGGTTGGAATATTGACTTACAAGTGTACAATTAATCCTTTGTTTCCCACTCCTTCACTAATTCCCAGTCAATCATTAGAATGCATTCTACGAAATGTTTTAAACACGCAGTTGAACGGTTTCGTATTTGATTACGAAACATTACATTACGACTACATCGTAAATAAATTCTAAAAATTCCTCTGCATTTTATTCTGCTCAGATTCGTGTGGTCGCGCCGTATACGCGGAATGCCCTCAGCGCAGGAATGGAGCCAGGAACCGATTAGTGAATGTTCCCCTCGCGTTCGTGACTAAATATTGTCACTGCTGATGCTTCCCTGACAGGACGGAACATTCCTCTCGGCGGGTTCCCACGAGAACACATCTTCAGATATGTACAGCCGGCATGACTGTCGTCGGCTCGGAGTTTTCTCGTGTTAATTGTTTTCTGACTGCGGATAGGTCAAACCGTGTACGGCCGGGAGATAAACGAGGATACGAGGTAAAGAGACGAGCGCAACCGATAACGAGTGATTAGATTGCTCGGTCGAACTATTCATATGTACGACGGGAGATGTACGAATAGTTTAACATCTACACAAAACCGATTATCGAGGAGGTTAGATGTTTGGAGAAGTGAACGAAGAAAAAAAATTGCACGAGTCAGCGGTGAGCGAAACTCGCCAAACGCGACCACCGCGCGAGATCGAGTTCAGTACGCAGTCGGCAGTGAGTCATTCATTCTAAAGTTGATTGACTTATTTGGCATTTCGATATAATAATTTGATACAATAGTCGAGTCCTAGGCCGAGACCTGAAACAATTTATAATAGTAAATTAAAACATAATATAATAATACAAAATATTAAAAGGTTAAAATATTAAACATATGTCAAAAATAAAACAAAACGTCATCTTTGCATTTCTTATTGAAGTAAGATTGAACCAACCCATATAATTGTTATCTATCTCTATCTCTAGTCTTGCATGTCTAAAGAGTCACGTATAGCAAGAATACAACGTTAACAAAATCACTGCATTATCCGTAATAATATGTGCTCCTCCATATTTTATCTAACACTTTCTGGATGTATTGGATTCGGACGTAGTGTCATTTGTGGCTGTAAAATGCTTGGTTAAACAGCCAGGTCTGTAAGACGCGAGCGGGGCAATAATGAACGTTTTCTCTTTTATATACTCAATAACAGTACGTAAATATATATTCAATTTGAAATGAAGTGTATACTCGTATTATCCTTATTACGTGAAAGAAAACACATATATTAGCGAAATCGTATTACGGCTGGCGAGTATATTGAGCATCTATCATCCCGTCATCTCATCTATGTCTCATGGTAATCTCGATCTTATCTATGCTAGCACAGCCAAATACGACCATAAAAGAGATGACAAATTAATATTTTGTTCGTATTTTTCAAGAATGTCTTTATGTTGATATATATATATATATATATATATATATTTCATAGTTGATACGTAAAAACACCGTTTGCACAATTCCAAGAAGAGTAATACAGAATGTAGAATTCCGTAGAATTTATATTTCATCTAAACCAATATAATAAGGATGCACAATGCACTATTATTAAAGCAATATAATAAGATTCTACTGAGACCCTGACCAACCGTAGCGGCCACAATAGCCACCCGCAGGGCCTAGCAGCAAGGAATCGTCGATAGCCGATTGCTTATCTGCTAGATCATGTAATTGTTACGACAAATAATTTCAAAGCGTAGCTTCATTCTGGAGCAATCTACTCAGATATATTTACGAAACTATGACACTGCAAACTTTTAAAGAATTCAGTATCACATAACTATTATTCCTTGCCATTTATTATTTTCGTTTTAATATCTACGGAAGTGCTCGTACATTCATTTTTATTTTAGTACCTGAGCGTCATTCTGCCCAACATTGATACAGATGCAATAAAATATTTTATCGTATCGTGGTGGCGCATTACATTAAAATGGATTTATAATATTGAAAAAAAATCTTTAAATATATTTGTTATGTCAATTTTTATATTTTCGTAACTTTTTCTTATTTATTTTTTCATCAATTTATCAGTATTGCACATTACTCGCATGTTGTCTGGAAGGTAACATTATTATACTTCATTCAATTATAAGTTAATACAAATTATATGTATCAATTAGAAAGATATACAGATTAAATCGATTTATCAAAAAAAATAGTTTCTTTCCGACACCACAGAACTACATATAACAGCTTCACAATAATAATGTGTTCTCCTTAAAAAAAAATATTATTTTAAATACTAAATTAATGTATTAATTATAAATATATACATATAAAATCAATTTTGTCGAAAAACATTGTTTTAGCGTCACCGGGATACGAACCTGGATCTTCATTTCCAATCCGGGGAAGTGCACTACCTTTGTGCTATAACGCTAGTATTTTTCTTGACAAATTTTCGAAACTATATGTTACATTTTTTTCAAATTAATACACCTGTCGTTCCATTATTTGAGAGCCATCTACATTATTTTTACAGAATCTCAAATACCTTTGAGTAAACCGATTTGCAGACGCCAGAATTATCAATTCATTTTTTATTAAATTTTGGACACGTTGATACATTATTCTTAATATTTACAATAACTTTGTGGTAAAGGTTATTTTTTTTAGTTTTAAATGTGTTTTTTTTAATTTGACATCCTGAAGAAGGTAACGGTTGTTTCCGAAACCGGTTGGTGAATAAATAAATATTTAAGTGGTTAAAAAACAAACTTACAACTAAAAAATAACAGTTTAATATTTTCATAGACATTCTCCGAGTAATGACAGGAGTGAGTATACGAGTATGTTGATCGGTTTAGTCGTAATGCTCTCGATAAGTTGTATCCGCTAATCTTTTTGATACCGGTCCCATTCCAAAGCACCAGGATTGTTCTACCAGTTTATCATTCTATCGAATTCTTTGAAAATATTTTCCTCAATCATCCCTAAGTGGAATAAGTCACTGTAGTTAACTGCAGAAATAAACACAGCCATAAAACTGTACGGACATGCACGTTTCTACATCTTGATTACACGGGGTACCTTCACGGGCTGGTATTGGATTGTTGCCCTCAGCGTGGAAGTCAAGCCGCGGAGCCGTGAGACGAGAGACGAGAGACGAGAGACGAGAGATTGCGGCAGCAGGTGTTTAGCTCGTGCGAGCAGATAGCACTCGGGGCACGAGAAGTATTGGACAGTAATTACGTTGTCAATTCGGTTTGTTCCAGAAAGCGCGGGAGACTTGCAAATAGCTGCGTTTCAATAGATAAATATCAACCTGCCGGTAATATTGAGAAAAACGTTAACAATTACAAAATTGGAATTCTGGAAAATAATATAATTAATTTTTCAGTGGTGTGATATGATTACCAGTTTTAAAATACTATCATACTAGTCGATTAATTTTAAATCAAAAAATTAAAAGAAAGAACAATACTACATTACTCTCAATATTATCAATGCACAACAAAATTCATTTTACAACCATTACACGCGTAGTAAATGTCCATTGCGCCAGAGATCCAGTCTTCTTCCAGATTAGACTTGTCCGAAGCACCCGTAAATATTTGTATCTCTGACTGGCCAGAAAGTCAGGAAGGCTGGGTCACCTACTTGCATTTTAGCTTGCAGTGAATTTCTTGCGTCGTCTTCGGTTGTAAGATTATCCCGTCGTGCACTGTTTAGTAGCAGAGATCAAATCGTACCCCTTCCTTCATTTTTCAGGAGAAATCCTTCCTGAAGTCGAAAGTATTGTCATGGCATGACCCCTTTCCCATCATGTTAGAAAAAGTAGTTTAAGAAAAAGGTAACAACGAAAGTAACCAAGAAAAAGAAAGTAGCAAAACGGAAGAAAAAGAGGAAGAGGAAGGGATGCGTCCATCCTGAAATTACACACACAAATAGCGAATAGAAAATTACATATGGTGCAGGACAACACAGATGCCAAACATATTTAATTATTCTCACCCTTCCTCACTTATACGAAGTCACATCTTCCTTATATTTTACATCGGACTAACCGCCCGTGCGCGTCGACACCCGTCAACAAAATAATACGGTAGCGAGAATTTCTTTTCCTTACCCGGTCAGTGTTGCCAATTGGTGAATGTCAATTCCCAACCTATCTCGTGCGCGGTAGGTACCAAATATAACGTAATAATATACATGGAGTCCCTCAGAAAAATTAATATACAGCTTCAGCAGTCGTACTTCTTTTAAATATGGTGCCACGTTTGGATATTCATTTAGTATAAATTATAAATTTTTCTTTAAATGTGATATATGTATGATAGCCGCATTACTTACGATAAGATGCATAATCTCCTGAAAAAAACTAAAAATTCTTAATTCTTGGAAAACTAGCCTGCTCTAACAAGACCTTAAAATCTAATGACAAATAGAGATGACCCATTTGATCAAGTGTTACAATGGCTAACTCAGCTAATCCCGATACACTGTGACTTGCAAAGCCAGCTTACTCCGAATTAAAATCACAGCTGCCTTATAATTCCCTTAGTACACAGATGGTAGAATTAACTATTAAGCCGTGATTTTATTGTTCCAATATATATATTTTTATATACGGCCGTAAAAATTGATTTTAAACCCTATTAGTAGTTTTTTGCAGTTATCCAAAAAAAAGAGTGCAATTGAGTGCAACATGTGTCTCCAGCACAATGGAGGCATTCGTGCATCTCGCCGTCCAGGGTACGGGCAACATGTGTCTCCAGTACAATGGAGACATTAGTGCATCTCATCGTCCAGGGTACGCGCAACATGTGTCTCCAGCACAGTGGAGACATTCGTGCATCTCGCCGTCCAGGGTACGCGCAACATGTGTCTCCAACACAATGGAGACATTCGTGCATCTCGCCGTTCAGGGTACGCGCGACATGTGTCTCCGGAACAATGGAGACATTCGTGCATCTCACCATCCAGGGTACGCGCAACATGTGTCTCCAGCACCACATTTCAATTCAATTTTATATCAATCAATTTTATACTGATTAATAATTATATATTTAAAATCAGTTAAAATATAATGAGTGAGGGTTTTTTATTTGTTTACGTATGACGTAGTTAAATCTATTTATTATATAATATATTTTTGATAAAATAATGATCCTTATTTAATCCTTAAAATATTAAATTATATCCTACCTCATAATATCGCTTTGATAGATGGATAGATTTAGACTTACACTTACCCCGCGATGCGACTGTAATATTAAATGTTTAGAATTCCGAGCATTATCCGAGACGAAGTTGCGCGGCTCCATCAGTCGGCAGGCGAGACAATTCAAATACCGACCGCTTCTTGCCGGCAAGGTCAGTACACCAAGGTCACCGGGAATCCTCGGGGCGCTCGGGTGCGCCGCGCGGCCACGGTGCACGGCCACGGTGCGCGGCCACGGTACTCGGGCACGGCCAGCCGCGTCATAATGCTGCAGTTCCTCCATTTCACATTTCGTCAAGTTATTAATTATAATAATGAATGGAATGTGTTGATTTATTATTCCGCTTAGCGGACGTTGTAACACGTGGCAGCGGGCGAATCCGCTGAATCCGCTCCGAGGCATGAGAGACTTCTAATCATTTTAACGCTGTACTCACAAAATATATATATATATGTATATATATATATGTATATAGAGATGCGTACATGGAATATATGTCACATCAATATTCTTACTATTTTCGAACTAAGCTAAACGCTAGTGCTATAAAAATAGAACTAACTTGATAGCTTCCTGGAACGAAAATCGAATCCTAGATCACTAGATCACTAGGCGAGTATCGTAACCTTAAGCAGTCAAATATATATATTTGTATGTATATTTATATCACAATTATTTTTATTTTCAAACTGACTGTTTAACGCAAACCTATTAAAGGTGTTGAATTAGCTATGTCGGGCAGGAGCGGATGAGTGCGCTAGATGTGATTATTGTGATACATGTCCGGGTGCGGTGTGATACATGTCCTGATTTACGCGACTGTACAACATTCGTGAGAGATGAACATTTTATTTTAAATCGTAATTTATAAATACGGAATTTCTTCGCGGGCGCGCTGTACTATTTACTTTACGTCTTTATTTATTTATTTTTCACAATTTTATATGCGAAGAAGTGTTCTGTGTTTATCAGCACCTGCGTGTACCCGCGATAATGCTGTAACAGCTCTCCCAGCGATGCCCTTAGAGGAAGAAACTGTATAAATGCGAGTGTTCCCTGTATTATACAATCTGAAATCTCGTTGGGTTATCTAATGTTATGACGATATCGCGTAGCAGTGCTGCCACACCAGCAACTCTCATAATGAAAAACCTTAAATAATATGTTTGCCGTGTTAAAATCTGTAATATTTCTGGCTTGCTTTAATATTTGATGTTGTCGTGCGAGGTTCCAGCAGAGTTATTGATAAAAATCTCATTTTCGGTGCGTATTCTCTACTTATATATAGTATAAATTTATGATACGGCTAGCTTGTGTCAACATATGATTTTATACACATATCTTGTCAGTTTTTGGTTACGTTAGGTTAGGTTAGGTAAGGTAGATGGAAATAATGACGGATATTCTCCCTGTTAAACGCGATTTATGTTTCTGATATACGTATGATCCAGTTCATTCAAATCATTTCTTAATGGAAAAACTCTTTACTGGTTTGATAAAACCTATCGGAAGAGTAACTGGGATATCTTTTATCATTGTTTTAGTATATTATAGTACAGTTCCGTATTGACGAAGAGTCATTAATGTCGAGAGAAATATAAATGACTGTTCTGAAGGCTCGATCTTGCATTTGACCAAGATCTATTAATCCATTTGTCTATGTAATTAGTTGTTGAAATTGGTGAAATCTTTCCCGCCGGATGGCAGACATTTACATCTAGATTTTTTACTCGTGGCACTGTACAGTCGGCCACTGACGAATCCATTGCTAGTATATAGATTTTTATTTTTACAATATAATAGTATATAGATTTGTTTAATGTTTAATTATTTTATGGATAAGGAATGTAATAATTAATCACGTCTTAATAATAATAACTCTGTCAAGAAAATAAAACAAAACCAACTGAAGTACGACATAAAACAACGCAAAAATCACACTGCGCGCGGTGTATATGACCGATACCATGCGTTAAATAACGTCAAGTGCGTTGTTGCATTACTGTCTAGCGTGAAGCTGTCATATAATGTTGTCTCTTCCTCGCTTAGATAGCGCTCGGTACACAACACATTCTTGAAGTGCCATAACAAAAAAATCGACCTGTACTTCCAAATGATTCCTTTAATATTATTATTATTAGTATTATTTGTAATCGTAATGTGCAAAATATTTTATAATATCTCCTGTATAAAATATATTTTTGTTATTTTTACTCAAAGTAAAATAAAATAATTTCGAATTGCTGCGCCTGTTAATAGATTCGATTAATTTCGCCCGCTGCAATCTGACAATCTGCACGAATGGAATTTAGTGTATATTATTATAGGTTGTTATTTGAATGTAAGTAATAGAATACCGAACGTTTATAAAATGCAATGTAATTTAATAATCTCACTGGCCTGTCGCAACTTGTGATGTTCTCCGTGGCGACGTTGCCAAGGTTGAGCCGTGTGTCTAATCTCGCTGACAGTTAATCATTTACCTTTGTCGACCTTGAAGCTGACCTTCGGACCTGGAGCTCGTAATCAAATTAAAACCCTTCCTGATTCCATTAGGTTGCGTTAGGTTAGGTTAGGTATTGTAGTAGACTTTTGATGAATTTGTTACGGAATCCATTAGTCAGATATTTAGGTTTAGGCTGGATGGTATCCTTTTGTTTTATCTAGTTACTGCAACACCATCCTGTAGTATTGTTCATGATACATAATACACACTGCATATATATCACATTATTAAGTACCTACATGTCTAAAATATTACATTTGCCTTTGTGTATTACGCAGATGTTTAACTTTAAATTCTAGAACTTCACGTCAAAGCTCCAATTATGAAAAATCTTTTTTATTTTATTTTAATGTTAGAAATATAATAAATATATATATATATATATATATATATATATATATATATATATATATATATATATATATATATTTCACTTAACATTTCTTTCTTCTGTATGAGAGTAGGACTCGTGTATTAATTCTTAAAGTTCTTCCCCTCGATCCTTCTAAATCCTTTCAAGGACGCTACTATATTAAGCAAGTGATATGACAATTCTAGAAAATTACTAGATACACTTTCCGATTTCTTATTAATTTCTTAACTTGTTTGTTTCCGTTGAACACTTTCAGAATCTAACGTTGTACGAGTATTCGTTTAAACTGCCAGGCCGAACCGATCCTTTCGCTATTTCTGTCATCGCTGTCCACTGTCCACTGTCCACTGTCCCGAATTGGAATAGCCACATTCCGACTATCTCGAAACGAAGGTGTGAATATAAACCAAAAGCGGATAGTTCGCGTGACTCGGGCTGGACGGCCGCGGGCCCTGATCGGCTCGGGGCAAAAAAGTAAAGATGGCGGCCGCTCGCATACCTGAGTCAAAAAGCGCGGGGAACCAGTTCCGGCGACCTGCGCGGTGGTTTCTATTTAGGAATTCGTTTGCGCATGTACAGAGCGAACGGCGCACGCTTCGAACTGGATGCGGTGTACAAGATCCCGCACCCGGTACGCTGGGTACACACATTTCAGAGTAACGCTGGGTACACACTTGCGCGGCGACCTTTTCCGACATACAATATTAGCCAGATCGACATGGACGCAATGAGATGCTCTTTTTTGTGTTTATTGCCTTTTCGCAAAATAATATTTAAAGAATTTCTTAAAGTTATTTATTAATTTTTGCTTTTTCATTAAAAGCTATTGATTTCTGTTTAACAGTAGGTACTATAATATTCTATAACAATGTGTGCAAATTGTAAATGTCAGGAACGTTATATGTATAATACAGAGCAATAATTATTAAAACAAATTAGATAAGTCGGTTAGAAGGATCAACCGAAAACATGTGTCTATCGGAAAAAAAAAGTTATCGGGACTATAACCCTATATTATAGTAAGACATTTATTATTTACAATTAAAAGCTATCATTTTTAGGTTTTGGGTTTGAGCCCCAGTGGTAAACGTACATATTTCGACAGATAGAATTTGTAGCTAATAAACATATTTATTAGATTTTATAGATTTTGATAGATTAATCTGATCAAAGAACGTGTGTTCTAAAATTGGCAACTTCACAAAAAGATGCGTTTTCATTAAAATATAAAGATTATTATTTTTTGATTAGTTTATTGAAACTATGTCTCATACACGGAGCGCAATAAACTTACGTAATAAAATTAGTATACTTACTTACGCAATAAACTTACGTAATAAAATATGTATTACACAGTAGGAGAATTTCCACTATGAATGTATACCTAAATGTCTTAAATACTGAAAAATTCAATTAAAAAATTTACGAATTCATTGTCAAACAAATAACTGAAGCAGAGATTAAAAAGTCATATTGATGAAATGGTCGCGCTGCCGAGCTGGGCCGCGCTGTCGCGATCCGATGGCCGTCAGTGGCCGTCAGTGGCCGTCAGTGACCGCCAGTCGCGCGCGACCACCGGCGACCCCGTCTCGTGTGACCTCGCGTGAAGCGATGTGTCGTGTGAAAATACACAATGATACAATTTTAGTGACATTGTCGGCGACTGATATGTATTCGCTGTGTGCTGCTGTGTGCTACTGTGTGCTACTGTGTGCCGCATGCAGTGGATATGTCGCGCGGCTCGCTTGTTCGGGGAACAGAGGAAGTGTGGAAGAGATTCTCCTAAAAGTACTTTTTGAGTAAACTGTAGGCCAAAAATGTAATCAGACTAAACGTATCAGTTATTAAAATGTACAAAATTTTCAGAATGGTCAGGGTCTCAATAGAATATATATTTGAATGCGGGAATCCCTTATTATAGTGTTGTACTTTGTATTTATTGTTAATATGAATAATTTCAATGAAAACCCTAATCGCACAGCAGCCACCGAAGGACCAAAAATGACATCTAGATGATGATATAAGAATCGCGGATAGACAATAATAAATATATTATTTAGTATTAGTATTTAGGCAGACAGATGAGGATGAATGATTTCCTCACTCAGCCTAGACAACATTCAAGATTTAGATTATGATGAATCATTCTCGCGCAGATTTTGACAAATAGTAGATCGCAAACATAACCAAAAAATACATGATCATAACCAACAATTATTCTCGGGAGTTTTTAATGTACCCAATGCACAATAAAAGAGAAAACTTTTGTCACATCTCGCCAGTCGTCAAAATTCGTACGATATCACTAATACATGTTTTTTCTTATTCGTAATAAAATAAATTCGTGGGCACTATTATTGAATATATAAAAGAGAAAAAATTCAAGTAATCTTCATCTAGAGATATTAATTACGTAGAAGACGTGGATTTTTTTTGAAATGTCTAATGACATTACAATCCAATACATCCAAAATATCCAATAGAGTCCAGTGAGTCATAGATAAAATATGGAGACGCTATATTATTAATACGTTCATTTGTACGATTCATCAATTTTGGTTTATTGACCGATTTTTTTTCTAATACATCTTTTTTCTCGTACATATGTGGTATATTTGTAATGCGCGTATGTAACTACAACATTATTTAGTTTACATCCTCAAGATCAATGCCGCAGTCTGTCTGTCTGTCTGTCTGGTATTTGAGTGTCGGCACTCCGAATTCGATCAGTCACTCCGTCCAACCGTTGTAACGTGGATCTTCCGCGGTTTAATCCCGCGGGTTCAACGTCACCCGCCCGCCTCAGCCGTGCCATATTCATAATTATGCTTCAAAATTTCCTGTGTTTTAATTCTTGATTTCGCTGAACTTTTTCTCGGGATTCAGAAGTATTTCGTAGATCTGATTAGTTTTCAGTCACCAAAGCGACATTTCTTTTACACTGTTTGAATATTTATTTGTTTATTCTTAATATAGTGCATACATAAGTATTTTTATATATAATCTAATATAAAAAAGATCAAAATCGTTTATTTTTGCTAGAACTTATTTTTCACATATTTGCTTAGTTTCATTTTGAATCTGTACAGTTTCTCCTCCTTTCTTATGTTTTCTGGTATTTCATTAAAAATCTTCACCACATTGTACATCATCGATTTCTGACATTTAGCCTTGAAACCTTCGAACATACAGCATTCAAATAATTAGCATGCATAAACTAAAATTGATCTTTCGCTTACCACCTTCTAATAGTGCAGAGATCGACAATGTTCCAAGTGACAACTACAAAACAATGAGAAATTGTAATAGTATGCCTTTAAAGTAGTAACTTACGAAATTTTTTTTTTATCAAGAAGCGCCGAAAGAAAGAATCGTCTTGAAATGTATGGAGTGAGAAGATATGTACTAGGATAGGAATACGCGTTATATACTTTTGAGTAAACGACGCTTTGGTTTTTTTTTATAGTTAACCGACATACGAGATCCGCTCTGGGCTAGAATGTGGTCCGCGTCACTCGCCGACGGACATCAGCTCGCAGTTGGGTCTGATATAATCCGCGTCTTAAAAACATTCAAATAAAAGATTTATTATTGTGTGAGCTGTTTGTTTTAAGCTTTGTGCATGTCGCATCTAACTGCAGTTGTTCTAGTTAGCTCAGATCGGATGCTTTGATCGTTTAAAATATGTTGATGTGTTTAGATTTCTACCGGGATCCTCTTTCGCTCTGTTTGTTTTTCCTCCTTATACTCGGTACCTACCTGAAGATAAATAAGCAAATAGACAACACTAAAACATATATATTTTATTATTTTGCGGCTTCACTTACCGTCCGGTGCCATCTGTCTCTGAACATCCTTTAACCTGTTGCAGATCTATCGCGAGGTGGACTGTCGAGAATGTTTAAACTGACGTAAATAAAGATGAAAAGAGCGAGACGAAACATTCGGAACACGACGAGCGAGACTGTTTGATTGTTCCTTCGTGAATGAGTCAGACCGCGCGCCGACGAGCAAAGGCCGAAGAGATCAGCAAAAAGCACTAATGACCAGGAACTCGTCTGTGCGCGTATCGCCAGTATCCAGTAATTAAATTTATGAAACGGGCACCGGTGGGCCCGGTGAGGATCGTGGGAAGACATCGCCGGAATTTCATCTTACTTCTGATGCTGACAGATCGCGGTACAGTCCAGACGTATTGCTGTCTTCATTGGTAGACGTTCGACCGGATGCTCTGAATATTGCAGATGGAACTTGGGTCACTTTAAAAATAAAATTCAGTATAAGGAATGCCAAATGGTGAATTAATAATTATGACCGATTTACTCTGAGACCATCATCATTGCGACGATTATTTTTTTAGTTCAACCTGAAAGTCTCGTTTGCTATGTCTGAATAATGTAGAAGTTGTATAAATAATTGTCGTGTATTGTATAAAGTAGCAGCATCGTATTGTTACATTTCTGATACATTATTTCTCAGCTTTAAATATGTAGTGTTTGAAATGGAGTACCGATTTGTTCAACGATATTTATATTGAATAATAATTATTTTTAATGAGACGTCTGTATTCTGTAATCTTTCATTTTTAAAAACAATTAATTTAATTTCCATTAAAATGTCACAGGGTTATATTCTGAAAATGCAACTTCACAACAAATTGTGTTCTCCTTATAACTAATAATGCCTAACCGTATTTTTCTCCAGCTGTAGCAGTAGTACGGACTTATTCCGTGTTCGTTGAACCTTACAAATCTTAAAATATCACACTTCATTAGCGCGTGTTCAATATTTATAGTTCATACATATGTACGTCGATCAACATTACATTCAATTCCATACTGCGTTTGGTTTGAAATTTTGAATTGTGCGCATAGTTTGTTCGGCTGTTCAGCTCTTATTCCTGTTTGCTTTTCATTCGTAAATGTATATTTAATTTTAATTTTCATTAGCGACAGTTCGCTCCTTACGAGGAATGTAAGAAACAAAGTGCAATCAAATGCGCGGCCGCCGATTAGCAGCAATAGTATACAGGTAACTGGATCATTCTCGAGCCGATCCTCCCGTGTCTACCTAACCAGAAACACGACACCGTCCGAGATCAGCACGGGCAGACCGCGAAACCGGAAAGGGTGACCGCAGACAGCGTCACTGTCTGCCGAAAGCGACAAGGGCCGAATCACGGAGATATACGAAGATGCGTACGAAGTAGTTCCGGTTAAGGATTTCAAAAATACTAGAAGTAGTGTGCGGATATTTATTTGATGTCGAGTCCTGTAATTTTAATTACCTCGAATCAATGTTAAAGACGACGTATTAAAAAAAGCTAAAAAATGTATGGTTAAATATTCAAAATCATTTTGAATGTGTTACAGAATTTAAATTGTTTTATGAAAGACCTACATATATTTGATTTTATTTATTGAAGCTACGCATACTCGCCTCATTAAAAATATATTATAAATAGTCTAAATCTGAATATTGGTATTTTGCATAGAAAAATAATATAATTTATTCCGGAATATTCTGCCGTGCGTCGGTTTTTGCCAAACGGCATTTCGGGCGCATCATAAGAAAAGCCTGTAGGAATATATATCATTTAACGACCGTGAAAACGTACGAATGTAATCGTAATATAATGCATAAAATAAGCAATATCGACTATGTTTTTAAAAACATCGAATCAGACAATCGCAATATATTCGTTCAGGGTTATAAAAGTAACACAAATCGTCAGCAACTGCGGAGCATGGCCGCATAAGGATGTTGAAACTAACAAAACAGTGATACCACTCGCACAAAATGTTAGTCTTACGTCACCTTTTTGTATTTTCTATACATTCCTAGCCAGCCTCATCCGATCACGGCTGAGCACCATATACGTGTGAACAAATATTGTATTATATCATCGTGCGACCTTGGGCGCCATCTTGTGCATTGTTCGTCCTTCAGGCGAGCCGTCCGCATTTCTTTGGCTGTGGAATCCAACGTATCCCCAATCTGATCCGTGAAACATTCAAAGCTCTCTCTTCATCGATGTAATGTTTTAAGAATAATCTTCTACTGTTCACCGTTCACCGTACGCGGGTAGGTAGGTCAGATTCAATTATTTGATCGAAGATTTATCGGGTCCGATCATTTGAATTATTCATCTTAATCTGCTGCCAATCGTAAAACATGACTCGTCCGAATTAAAGTAATTTTGTTACGTAAAGAATCTTGTCCATGGTCTCTCTCGTCGGTTACGTTCTCAGTGTATCACTAGTTCATATATTTATAATATAAACTTGTTTAACATTTTGCAGACGATAAATATGTTGGAAACCATTTCTTGTTTCTTTCTTAAACTTTCTTAACTAAATAATTTAATATCCTTGGAATTATTAAATTATTTTTCCTAGTGTGTGAATTGCTGCGGTTCCTATCCATCGATTACACGTTCAATCTGAAAAATACACGAAGAATGTTTTATAAATTGATGAAAGTAACTTCAATATCGATATTTTAAGTATTTATTTCAAAAACATTGTGGTTAGTCATTGATTGGTTTTTCATCGCCTCTATTGCCACTGCAACTCCTGGTGGATCTCGGTCTAGTCGAGCCATATCTTCGAAGACATTGCCACTCCATCTCAGCTTTGGCCTTCCCAAACTCCTGTGCCCTCTCAAAAATTCACCTCATTAAAATCAAAGTTGATTGTTAATTTTACTAATATAAAATATTATAGATAATAATTAATAATATTACATTTTAATAAAAATTATTTATAACTTTGTTTTTAACCACTTTAATAAGTTAAATTTAATACAGCAACCGATTTCTGAAAATATCATAAACTAACTAAAACAATATGTTAAATTATCATAAGATATTTTCTGAAAACGGTCGGTGTAGTAAATTTAAGTCATTGAAGTGGTTAAAAACAAAGTTATAAATATTTTATATTAAAATAAATAAAATCCATTATGTAAAGTTGACAATAAATATAAAAAAATAATAATAATACAATGGTGCTTCATTCAATTCATAAATTATTATATTTTTTCACATTCTGATATAGATATTTATTTTCACGTATCATTTCCAATCCTTTACTGCTCCTCTTCAAGTGTAAACCTTGCAAAGCCACCGCCTTTGAGCTTGATGCGGCAAAAGTATCAAGTATATCTCCATATATTATGCTAGTATCGCTCCATCGTACATCTCAGATCTTTTATAACACACATCTTAAATGTAGTATCTTTGTGATACCAGCTGAATATGAAGTTTTTAAAGTGTGTTTGGAGATCGCAGAGGTACAAATTCCTCTTGTACGAGGAGCCAGGCGCTAGACCGCAACGCGCGCGACGCGAGATGCCCCGAGCCCCCGATGTTTGCTCTGCGTGGATAATCACATAATTCAACCTTGCAGCTCCACGACCGCGTAAATACCAGAGATATACATAATGTGTCCTCGTGTGCCGAGACCGCAGAACTGCCTGTTGTGTCTCCGTGCCAGGTTGACAGAAGAATTGGCGGGAATCTGATATGCGCCATCTTGTTTACGAACACGGTTGCCACTTGCTCTAATTTTAAATCTGTAATTAATTTACTTTAAATATATATTTCAACACTTTCTGATTTCCTGACATCTTAGCCATTGTTCCGTCTAATTTTTCTATCATCTGCGCGGACTACTACTATTAACTAATCTGAGCGGTAAAATTGCGAAAAAAAAATTTATTCGAAATATTATTATTATAATTTCGAGAGATGATGATGATGAGAGGTATTGTACTTTTCGAGACAATAATGACAAAAGTATGATACAACTCAACGTGTGTGTAGTACAACATTATTTTATTGGAAAAAAAAGTCATGTCGCATCACAAAGTAAATGCCATCTCAATTAATGCAAATACTCAGCACCTAACCGCAAGGACGTTTTGTTAACATATTATAAAATGTCTGCAAGTTAAACTGGTAGAGAGAACACCGCACCCAGGGTCGAATCATTGTGGTTGTCATTTTGCAGCAAGACCTAGATGTACAGGGTGCGCCGTTAGAATCCAGACAATATTGTATTTGAATTCAGGGTTAGGCGCTAGATGGCGCTAAAGTTAGCTAAATATGTCAGTATGAGTTTCATAACCTCAAAATGGCCGAGCCTGTCAACCCAAGCGTGGAGTACGACATGAGAGCGGCGATTATAGAGCGCCTTCGTGCCAAAATAACTTCCACCGAAATTATTAAATTTTTCAGGTACCCAAGATCGACTGTATGTGACTGTATGGGATGCCCACAACACCAAGGATGTCCCTGTAGTGGGCAAAACCAAGTTTCCGGCCAATATCCACGTCCTGAGCGTCGTCTCGAGTGAGGGTGTTGTCATACCGCCGCACTTCAATTCTAGGCACCCTAACATTAACGGACTCCGGGCCGCTATCGAGGCAGAGTTTGCGGCCATGAACCGCGATCAGTTGAAAATAGCGTACCCGCGCTTTAGGGCGAGGATCGAGGAGATGGTAGAGGCACAGGGTGGCTATATAGAATGAAAATTCCCAGCAAGGATCCTTTAAATGAGATATAACAGCCTTTTTTGGTATCTTTCTATATTGGCTTAAATAAACAACTTTTAGCAATAACGTTTTTTTGTCCGAATTCTAACAGCGCACCTTGTATATATAGATATGAACTTCACATACTCGAACTTTACAAGTTAAATAAACTACGTATTTATTTATTTTGAAAAGTGGACGTGTTATGCATTTTTTCAAGTATTGTAAGTTAATTTGTACACCTTAATCTAGAACAGGCGTCAGCAACCTTTTTTGGTCAAAATCAACCAAAATGTGACTATTATGAAGACGGTTCGAGCCAATGGGTATTTTCATTTTAAAGCAGCCCGTTAATGAATAATAAAATAAATTTTATTGAGAAAACTATTACAATATGCCTTTAAACTATTTTTAAAATAAGTGTGTTAAACTAAACATAAAAAAAAAACAAATATAACTGTCAAGTTTTAGTTCATTAATAATTTATGAACTTTATTTATAAGCGTTCTTTGCGCCACAGATTCTTTCTCATTGGCCCTCGCCTGACGGATGCACGCGCACCTTTTCAAGAAAGGATTCAGACCACCTCTTCATCGTCCACATTACAAATGTTTATGTTTTATAATTGATTTTTATATACATATTATACTTTATTTGCGGAACCCGAGTGGGTAACTTGGTGATCCGCGGGTCAAAGGTTGACGATGCCTGATCTAGAGTTGAACAATGTTAGAATTTATGTTATTAAGTTCTAATTATTTATTATCGCTAACAGTAATTTTATAACACTCTTTTTAAATAAATTTATACAGTATACTTCGTATTTAACCACGTAGATTTTATATGAAAAACAGATAAATCCTTTTCCTTCATCGGAGTAAAAAAAACTAAAATTAAACATCTAATTATTGTCTTCTAATCTTAAAATTCAATTAAAAAATATATATATTATTAAATGAATAATTGTACCTGACTGAGTAAAATACTTATTGAATATTATGCTGCAGAGCAGCGGTCCCAGCATCATTTTAAATCTCGCGGAGCATTAATATGAGTATTTAAAGTGTTAAATACATTTTGAAAAATGTTATTAAAGAACATATAAAATGCGCTTAGCTTTGAGAGTGTCGTCGGATAATCGATCGATTCTTTTAGTTTCATGCTAAAATTACTATCTTGAATGTTTGCTGCAAACGGATCTATTATCCACATATTACCATGTATTAAAAAATGCAAATAATGTCCACATTTCTCTGCGAACCAGCGAAATTTTCTCGCCGACCACCACTCAGGTGACCGCTGCTGCAGACTGTAGACATTTTAAGTCAACTCACCCCTATCCGATGCAGTGTCCCTTAGTATGTTAAATAATATGTGCATATCTACTAATATTCTTATGAAATTGAATCTGAAACTGTGATACACTATATATTAAGTAAACTTATTTCACAGATTATTATTCCATTTTGTTCAACGCACAACTAACGTAGAAAAGAAATAACAAAATCAGCATCGCGAAATGCAAAACTGCATATTGCAGTTCTGACTTCAAGAAATCCTTCTTGATGTTCATAGCTGTTTGCATATCAAGAATTCACTGTAATGTAAATTTGTAATATGTATGCTTTTGCGCGTAGGTAAATAATTAAACTATGCGTTTCTTAAACTTTCTTAATTTCTGAAATTCTTTTTGAAATATTTTGCTAATAATGGTTTTTCATAAAATAATAGTTTTCAAGTCTTTTAACAGAGGTCTTTAAAGATTTTAAATTCTGGCATTTATTCGAATAATGTGAAATGTCTTTATAATCTATTTGAAACATTAGTTGCAAGACAAAATTCCTTCACAATATAAGACATACAAAAGTAGTGGACGTTGGTCGCGAGTAAATACCGAATGGATTTGGTATTTAAAACGACGTTCTGAAAAATATACAATATTTTTGAACAATGAGAAGCTGCGAGTAATGTGTGCAGTGAGAGTATTGGGTCGGAACACCAGGAACAAATTAGTACAAAGCAGACGGTAACGAACAAAGCTACACAAATTTGGAGTTTGTTACATTACAAAGCATAATTTACACGGTTCAACAGTTCAAGAGTAGACAAAAACAGGTCAATGTTTTTGACATTTGTTCCAATATCGTATTCGTAGGCTTCATATTTATGTTTATAATATTTCTAAACGGAATTATTAAATATACTCGAGGATTGTCATAATACCTCAAATATGTATTTACACAGGAGAAATGGAATTTAAAATTAGTTAAAAATTAATTTAAAACAATGTTATTTTAAACCTCAAGTGTTTTATTTTTTGATGCCGACCGGTTTCAGTACGATCGCTCATTTGTCATGACGAAATAAAACTATCTATACTATATATATATATATATATAAACTAATCGATAACAATCATATTGTAGTTAAAATGCACAGAAATTTAGAACCGAAAGATTACATTAATTTTCAAATTTAAGATGAACGTTCATTTTTATTATAATTTTGAAATATAACTATTTACCAAAGAATATAATTGTTTCCAATTAACTTATAATGTATTAACATCATTTACAAGATGTCTACTGAACCGTTACATGAACATTTGGTTTAATTTTTACAACGAATTTAGATAAAAATATGTTAATTTACGAACGAGAACTGTCTTATTTAGCAATTGAATCCAAATCCAATATCTTCTGGAAATTACCGTAATAATGATGTGTGTTCCTACGGTTCGTGGGTGGGTTCAATATATCCATCCGCATTCTAATACAATTCCTCTGTAGGTGTCAACCGTCAACCGTGAACTTCTTATTTACTGTTAGTTCTACAATACAGTCAAGTTGTAATGGTTTCCTGTGTGAGGAATAGATTGGAGAATTCTCAGATAATAAATTAGACCTCACCTGGCTTACCTCTTCCGATCCGGTAACGGATGGCCTCCCTCCACCTGTAGGTCGTAAACTAGTCAATTCTTAACACACTGTTCTATTTGGTTTACTGGCTTACGCACACCGAGTCCAGATTACGAACGATCTCACTTCCGAGCTCGAGCAGCTTCAACTCCGATAAAAGATAAAATGAGAAAATCAAAAATGTGATTTATAATACATTTATTGGTAATGTATAAACGCACACTCAAACTTATATATTATTATTAGTCAGTGTAAGTATATATGGTTTTTCAAGTTCACCTTTTGCGATGTATGGGTGAGAACAGTTTGCATGGGTCTTTAGCATTTTTAGCTAGTGTAGTGATGGGCTGCTTTGATAATACCATCATACCGGACACTGTCGTAACGAATGGCCGCCATTGCAACGCTACGAGATGTGCTATCGGCAGTCGCGCGAAGGTGGTAATTTGTAACAGATATACTTTTTAATCTCCCGCAATGATACCCGTAACCCCCGAGCATTATATAGGTGATGGTTTACTGCCAAATCAAACAAGCTCGATAGCAAACATCGTTTAGTGTTTCACTAAGGCTAAATCATAAAAAATAACGTGTCGGTCATGTTTTCTTTAAAACATTCCCATCTGTTTTGTTAGTGAACATTCTTAAAAAATGTCTGGAAAATATGTACCGAGGATGAAAAGGCTAGTCCTCAAATTCTCACAAAGCGGGTAAACATAATTAGATCGCTCGTCTAGTATTGTATGGAATGATGGCAGTGTTTGGCCTCGATTCGAAACATTGAAATCCTCACAGTTCAACAGAGATCAAAAACGTACCTGTTATGTAAAATAATAATATTGTAATTGAATTATGTAAAAAAATATTAGCCAAGAATGACAATTCCAAGCCTCGGTAGAAGCATGTATAATAGATGGTGGCCTCTGATTAAGAAGAATTTAAATAAATGTGTACTTCGAGGAGCCATTTGGTTGTTTCGTAAAATATTATAAAAGTTACCATATGAAGAGACTAAAATAAAGCCATTCACGACTCAAACAGCAATTTATTCGGTCGTGAAAAAAGTGAATGTATTCAAATTAAGTAAGTAATGTTTTTTTCTGTTCGGAGCCGCAATAAAATACCAAGGATACATACAGTTGGCAAACACGTCCATTATAAACATTTCTAAGAATTTTTTCTTATAGGAACATTAAATGTTTACGAAGTGGACGAAGAAAAAAATCATCTTGTTCGTTTAGGTAAGAAATTTTAAGGAATAATTCGAATTAACAATTATATACTTCGTATGTTCTTTATTTAAACCTTGAAATATAATTATTTAGCGATATTTCAGGGACCCACAATGCAGTGAGTGAGCAGTGAGCTTACTGTGAAAGAATTCAATTGACAAATTTCCTTCATATTATTATTAATAACTTTTTTTAAATATTGTATTATGTACTTGCAATTATTTTATGCCGGCCAAACTGGGCTTCGCATGTATTGTAAATTTGATACAAAAATGAATATTATATAAAACAAAGTAGGTATAACCGATCGGTGACGAAAATGTTCTTCTCTGACCTTGAACTGGCTAATCTGCGACTGCTTCACATCACTTCTCCCACTAATTTACTCCGTACGCGGGCGCGAGCTTAGAGCTATACTAACGGAAGACAAAAAATTAAGTGTCGGAAAAAGCTAACAATCTTAAAGTATTAAAATATAGTCGCATCGCGCAAATATAAAAGCTTCAAAGTTTTTTAGAATCTTACAGTTATTCGCTCGTTCAGTCATAAAATGGACGTAAAATGATGAATTTGTCAAAAAAAAATCTTAAAAATATTAATTGTGTTTGGATTCCTTTCATTTTTACTTTTAACCCAGCCCAAGAACGTTTCTTAAGGATTTTTCATCTAACATAAAATATAAACAGTAAAGTCTCTGCTGATTTATTGTGACTCTCCTACGCCCTCCTGCAACAAAACTAGTGTTTAAAATTGCGGGTGGTATTACTGACTGTGTACGGTCGGTTCATGCTGAAGTGTCAACACGTATTGACTGCATTGGCTCTCAGCATGGTACTGTGGGTGTATGGCAAACGCGTGCTGTCACAAATTAGCATTTCAGGTTATGGTTTTATTATTGTTCTCTAGACATGTTATACAACACCGCTGTTTCTATTCTTCGCAAAAAAGGCATTTTTCTTTGTATCCATTGTACTCCTACGAACCGTTGACCTCTGCTTTACATTGTAGGAAGTAACAATGGAATGTTGCCAGGCGTTCGGTGGCCCGCGGAACAAAAAGTTAATTGCATTAATTAACTTACCTAGAATGAAGATCGGGAGGTTCTCTATTTGCATTTTTAATTGTTCTTGAAAATATCTTCACATGTTTGTGTCCGGTGAAACTTGAGTATAGCTTAATTATGAAGATTTTTTGTATACCAGTAATTTGTTTAGGTTTTAAGTGAGGTAACGTTAATGTTTGCTTTACTCATGTTACAATAACTCATTCATGCCTGTTTCCACCTAACTAACCTGATACGTGTGGATTATATTCCAATGTCCTTCTGTGTGTCGGACGTCGGAAAATTTGAAATAAAACTGATACATTACATTAAAATTAAATGTCAATTTCCCTTCAAATATACGAAATGTGACCCTTTGTTCTGAAGGTACATCTTCTTTTAAATAGAATTCAAACAAGTTCATTTCTATTTAAGAAATTTAAATAATTAAAAAATTACCTGTAGGTTGGTAATTATTTAAATGATGTATGTAGGTATAAATAATGTAGTAGTAAGTATATATATATATATATATATATATATATATATATTAGTACAATAAGCTTATCGAAATGCCTAATATCACTATATCAAACCAGCTTGAATACTGGGGCTGCATCCATAAATACTGAGGCTACGTAAAAGTATGAAGTTGGCCCTCTTAAAACCTGATGTTTTTACTGGGATATTACCAGAGGACAAATGTATGAATCCTCGTGGAACATAAAATTGAGCTACGTTTGTTTATTTTATACAACGAAGCGGCCTTAAGTACATTTGCCAAATCATAAGGAGAGAGAATCGCGTGGAAATATTTGTGCCTCAAAGTAATAATAATAATACTAAAAAATTCACCTCAAAGGCGCTTTACATACAAACTGTTTAGTTGTATACTAGTATGCATTTAAAATTGTCGAATAACAATGACAACAATTCTTATGAATAAAATGTTGTTAAAAGTTGCATTTTCAGTATTTTTTAAAATAACATATCTGATACTCTATTTCTTATGATGGAGGGTAAAGACTTCCACGCTTTTGGTCATGCCAAGCAAATATACGTTCACTGAACATAGACTTCTGGTTGGTCAGTTGTACAACACTCCTGCGTTTGAAGTAGGAACTAATCTGAAAGTTTGAACGTCTACCATTCAGGTTGTCTGGGATGAACTTGAAGATACAGATACAGATACACTGTTATGTGCCGCCTTGTATACCAACCGGCACAATTTAAATACTACCCTTTTAAGGAAACGGAGCCAACTTAATTTATGCAGGATTTGATATGAGAGAATTTAGACGTTCCATATATTATCCGTGCTGCCGCATTCAGAATGGGTTGTAAACTATCCAGCTGAAACATTGCCAGATCACCATTATTAAATAGTATTACAGTAGCAATAAATCCATTTATGAGAAAGATGTCTTCAAATACTTTTACTCTGTCTCAGTTGATAAAATGCATTTTTTGTTGATTTGTGTCTTAATGGAAAGATCTGAATCAATGTGCGTGCACAGCTTGAATGCAGATTTCGTATTCACAGACATTGATTTCTGGATTAAGTATCATCTTGTACGTGTTGCTGCCCATAGTAGCTCTGTTTCGAATGAATTCAATATAAGTCTGTTTTGTGCCATCCACTCGGCTATTTTCTCGACGCATTCAGTAATTTTTCTTTTTAATAATTCTGTCTCTTCCGGCTTACAGAAAAAGTAGATTTGGGTCTCATCTGCATAACGGTGATATTATTATATTTTGTATATTTTTTGTACATAAAATATACAATAGTGGTTCAAGAACTGACTCCTGAAGCAAGTAGAGTGGAAGATCCCATTCACGCGACAGATCGATAATCCAGATACTGGAGAGATCTGGTGACAGCTTGCACACATAAATAGTTCCCTCCATCTCTAGAATTCTACTTCTTGTGTCCAAAGGAACTCTCACGATTATAATTTAAAGGGCGCAGCGGGATATGACTAGTATCCCACCATAGTTGCATTTCCGGAATTCCAGACTTCCGGTGTTTCGCCCACAACATCCTGTTACCGATGGAGGAAGAGGAAATGTATGCAGGAGTGTCGGATGCCAGACGTCATGCAAATTGACCACGAGTTAAATGAAAACATTCTTGATTATACTGATGCATTGTACTACTTGTATTGAATTTGGGAAGCCGCTCGGCATGTCAAATAGGTACTAGTTCAGTTTATGATGGGTTTATACTATGTTAAAATTTCTTTAAAATGAAACACTTGAGAATATTTAAGGAAAATAATGATTAATACATTTTTTAAGGTAAACACATTTTTGTTGTGAATTTGCATTTTCAGATCATAGTTCTGTGGTATTTCAATACAAATTAAATGAATCAAATAGAAAGTACACAGAATAAATATATTTATCCTAAAAATATTTAGTTCCTTCGCGATTGAAACCTTCACCTCTTCCTATCCGGGATATTCTATCTAAATTTGTTAAAAATGTATTCGATTGCAATAGCAATAACTATAGCTAAATAGCTTCTTCGGATAATTATATTTCGATAAATAGATTTTTTCTGTATATCTTTATTGTGATTGATATCTTCTACGTCGGCTGCGCCAATGTGTACTCTCTTTGGTTAACTGCTTGGTGCTGTTCTTATTGTGCGCGGAATTGGATAGAGACACAAGAATAACCCGGTGTGGTAACAATACTCTTTATTACACAAAGTTATATAGTTATGAGTCAAATACAAGAGATGCTTTTCGAGCGATGGCTCAGATGCGCCCGAAAGCCGGGCTATCTTTTATCCCTTTCGCAGCGTGTTATTCAGGCCCTTTTGCGCCTGAGCATTTATCCATAGATACATCCAATTTATTAATTAATGTGGATTAATAAATAATGAGTTTGAGATGATATAATAAGGGGGGAGTATTACCCTGTGACTGATGTTATGGTACATTAGAGGAAATTACAGATTGATATTAAGGTCCGATAGAAGAATAAATCTCCCAACGAAGGCTAAACTATGCCACACATACCGATTCAATAATTTATGGCTTTCACAATCAACCCAGCCAGATTGTATGTTTGTGCAATATAAATATTGGGGTAAATTCCGTAACCTATTAAATTAGGGATAAAAGGGTACTGTCAAGATTTATAGTACATTTTGTGATTAATGCACATATTGTTTGTTTAAAATAACTAAAACGAATATATCTATTATAGAAAAGCTCGATTAAGGATAATTATCCACTACATGTCATCAGACACTGAAAATAATGGAGGTTGTAGTCGTTCTACTCTCCTTGGCGATGCACGCCACCCCAAGAGTCGAGATGATTGGAGAAGACTTAAATATTTGCAGGGGGATGATGATCCTCTATAACAAGAAGTTGACTCACAACAGAAGAATATTTTAATTAATTTGTATTAAAATTCCACAGAACTATGTTCCTAAAATGCAACTTCACAACATATATGTGTTCGTTCTCCTTAATTTTATATTTATATTGGAAGTATTGTGATGTTTGCTCTCTTTGGGATATTAAACCTTTTAAATGCCTTTATGGTAGACACAGTCAATATATAATAGTTTACAAATCTCAGTTAAGTAATCTGATATAATGTTTACTTTCCACTACATAACTATGCATATATAAATACTTAGGCCATGTCACAAGGCGCACATATGCAGTAGAGAGACTGGAGAAGATATAGTCGAGCGATTCTACCATCGTGGAAAAACATCTATAAGATGGACAGATTCAATTTATTGTACATTGAAGTCGACAACAATGGATCACAAAAGATGACACCTTATGATAACTGATTGCCGTCAATATCACAGTGGTCACAAATGTTCTAAGTCCAGAGTATGTCGACGAAGAAGATTAATAAATATTACATTAGTGTAAAAAGGAAAGTTTGAGAAGTTTCTAGTAATATTTAAAGAACATTATGTTATGCAACTGTATCGGTTTACTATAAATACATCAAATAAATAGAACTAAGTAGATTATTCATATTTAGTCAATTAATTTTATTTCCATAAATCCACTAAAAGATAATATATTAAGCAAATTCTGTGTGTATTCTATAAACCACTTATTTTCGGTAAACTTCAAATATAAACTTCCTTATTTATAAGGATGAATACATAATAAACAGTCTTAACTATTATTGCTACACGTTATATCAATAGGTAAGCCACACCCACATTAACAGCACACACTGTATGTATAGTTACAAATATTGATCGTGGAGAGGTCCCTCGAAATATTATATTTCATCCGTAGCCCACCTATTCATAATTTCATATCGTATATTCGCGTATCTTCGTTGTTAAACTCGGCAAAATGGTCACTTCAATTAAGAAAGCTAATTTACAACAACAACCGTACAACAACAACGGGGCCGAAACAATGCAGCCAGCGTTGCAAAGCCCGCGATGGTATTATAATCTAAATAACTAAATTATAAAGTAATTACCGTTTGAATTTACAGTACAGCATTATGGAAGCGGGTTTATCTTTTTTATCACGTGGCGTTCTAGTTCCAGAAGTTTCTGCGGATCCGAGCGGGAGGCTCACGATTGTCTTTTGTTTTGGCGTTGGCGCGCGAAGTTCCCGCCTTTTTATCGCCATCTTTGTGAAAATTTTCCGGGTCGTTAGTTTAGATAATGCGACCGTTTCACACGGCGCAGTCATGTGACCGGCATATTTATGAATACATTTAATTGTTACGAAAGTTACGAAACAAAGGGTTTCATTTCACGGATGCGTGGACTGATCTTAATGAAAGTGAAACTTGACAGCGAGCGTACTGTTCCGCTTTACTTCGTGATGACGACTCAAATGACGATACAATAATTAAGTAAATACTAAGTAGCTGAATACAACTACGCTGATTATAACGCACACGATAGGTAGATACCTACTACGATTCCTCTACTCTCCTGAGCAAAATGGGTGAGCGGCCGCTCACTTGTTAAATTCTTCTGCTTATTTTTTACACAATTTTTATAGAATGAGCGCAATAAAACCTTCGCTGTTTTCGTTAGCACGCGACTAGAGTTATTTGCTTATATGGAATATTCACACTAAACACTGACTACGCCATTTTATTGCACCGTGTGCATATTCTTAGGACGCAGAAAAAAAATGAACAATTTATTTATTACATTGTATTTGTCATGGTGTATGTTTCTATAATATACGATATTTAATTAATATAATTATTAAATATAAATTTTACGTAACTAACAAAAAAATAATAAGAATAATTTGAACGGTATGAAAAAATTAATTTTATTGATTTACCTACGGTACGCAAAGTAATACTTCTACAATATTAGCCCCGATGTACATGAACCGATATCACGACAACGGGATGATGCTTATTAGACTCAATAAATATATTATTTCCCATAAATTCTAATAAGGCACACATTATTTGAATGTATTAACTGCACGCTCCTGGAATCTTCTAGGTCTAGATATATACATATATATTTTCGCTGCTTAACTACAATAGTGTTAATTGTTTTGGCCGATTTATATTTTGCAATTTTAGTGATTTACTTTGATTTAAAAAAGATTTAATAATCTTTGATTATTTTGGATTTTCCTTTTAGTGTCACATATTTTGTAAACTAGCGATACGATATTAATAATCGACTGCGCTCTTACTGTGGAAAGTCGCAGCTTCCATAATCGGATGAAATAAAAATCCATCAATCATATATTTATTTTAGATCCTGAATTATTCAATTTATATCCTTGTAAGTTTTTAGAAAGGTCAACTAGTTGTCCGTTGCGATCTGAAAGCATTTAAGATTTTGATTTGGCAAAGAAGATAAATTTTATTGATGACCCCGAGCTTAGCAGATCGATACTAAGAATATTGGAATATTAATTAAGTTTTAAACTAGTAAGAAGGGGTACTACACACACATTTGGCTAAATTAATTCGATTGTGGAATGAGACCCTCGTGCCTAGACCCCTGGACATTAGCAAGGTTCAGCAATCACCCCCTTGGTTCTGCCTACCTCTTAAATTTTACTTTGTAATCAACAATCTGTATGTTAATTTAATTCTGCTAGATATTACTGTAACAATTGTCAAGGCTTACCTTTCAAAAACAATTCATATTTCCACATTTTTTTCGAAAATATGAGTTTTTATTTCAATTTATTTCAGAAGTCATACAATACATTTGACTTTTTTTAAAACTATTGTAAGAAGCATCATAAGAAAGACCGCGACCATTAAATTTACTTTCAGCGTGCCACAAAATTGCTTTAATATAGAAAATTCTTTCATATACGAAATATATTTTCTTATAATCTTAAAGCCAAGATTATGGAGACAAATCTGCATTGAACCAAATTAGCAAAATATTCAAAATTAATTGAGTTTGCAGTATTTTCAAATTGCAGTATTTTCAAAAACACATTATTTTCTTACTAAATAATATTTATATCGATCCTATTATTGTGTGATTTTTATTTTAAATCCCCGATTAAAAAATAAAACAATACCTTAAACTCACAGATTAGTTCAAAAACAAATATAATGCGTGTCTATCACATACATTAGTGAAATGTTTTGGTATTTTCTCATTTTGCATTATATTTTAATATGTAGGTAGGTATGACATTAACTGATTAATAATTTCTTGAGGTTATAATTTTATTTTATTTATTTTTCATTTGAAATTAAGATTTTTCAAAATCGTTAGGTACACCCGATTCGCGGTAACGACCGATCGTCACTCGCTTCAGTCGATATCTCCCGGGGCAACTTCTGGCACACTGTGATTAATAAATTATTATTTACATAATATTGGCCCGGGTATTTTTTTGCGGGGGTCACTTATGGTGCAAAATTGAAAGGATTCATCTGTAAAGAGGTTCATTTCTCAAAATAGTTACCGACTCATTCACTACGTTTTTGAAGTTTTATTATTATATAAATAATTATCGTCTTTTTATCTGCAAGGCGTATTTTTTCGACCGCAAATTTCGTAATTTTATCCGCGAGACATTCCGCGTCTCTATATTCAATCTCGGCAGCCCATCACAATTTCGCTAGAGACTAGCTCCCGGTGGGCACTGCTCTGCTCATGACCGTACGACGTTTCGGAATGTTCTTCGGAGCTACGTGAATCGTATAGTACTCGTACTTAACCTCTGTAATGGATACCTCTTTTGTTTTATTACTTAACTGGGTTTCTTCAAGTGGAAACTTGGGAGAGCTGTTTCCGAAGTATTCTCGGATAATATTAGTTCTTTGAGTTATACATAAATAGTTTCTGCTCGTGGATTACGCGGAATGATTGTTCAGAAATAGTAATGAGTTTATTACAGATGATCGAGCGGGACAGGTGTGTACATTTAGTACAAAGTAACCAATTCACCACCGAACTATATACCCTACAATGCTTCTTCAAGTTTTTAACGAGACTATATTCAATTCAATAATAATAAATCATATAACGATAACACAATAATATTTGACAATTTGCACACTGAACTCTATAAAAGCTATTTAATTAATCTCGCGACAATTATCTATTAAATTATTTAATTTTGCTTACACTTTTCACTCTGGTCGTATATTGCGTTAAGTTTTCTGGGTTACTCTGCCGGGTATGTACGAGTATATCTGTCACACCTTCGAATCCCGCGTCGGGGTCAATCAATAATAGTAATTTTGAATATTCACATTGTTTTCTTAGTATTCATTTCATGTTACGTAAGGTGCCCACTATTGTAGAATGCAACAATTTCCAATAGTGTTTTACATAGAAGATTATAATTTTTCTGAAAAATCTGTAATATTATAGAGAACCGTAGTAGATAGGCGCAGAAGTAAATTAAAATTAATTAGTTTTCTGATAGAATGTGATAGCAGATTAAAGTATGAATAATTCGATAATATTATAGTGGAAGTATTGGAAGTGAGGTTTGATGTCTCTACGTGTTATGCTTTCATGTATCTTAATTTATTCAGATAATGCTGTAATATTCATTTTTATGTATGTATAGTCAATACACGGTTCATACGCGCTGCCTTATTTACAGGCTGCGGTGGGTTGTTCCGTTATAGTAAACGTATAAGATGAGCGTTTTTAAAACGTTTAATGACTACATTTTTAATTATAATGTGTACCATGTTGTTTCGTTGAACTTTTGATGCTCTGTAAATTATGAAATAATATCGCGGATAACCATGGACCACTGCGTTCCCTACACTTTTCTCATTACTTGAGTCTAGATTTATCCGGCTTTCACGGCTATGAGAAACGATGGTATTTTAGTCGTCAAAACTTTTCGATCTCCACAATACCGAACAGTGGTCAACCAACAGTTTAGTTTCGGTTTCTGTTATGTCAATTCATACGAAGTGAGGATAAAGATAAATAATACCAGCTTTATTCCGAAGCGTAAAAAATCGTTTTACATAACCCCGTTGCGTCAGAGACGTGTCTCTAAAATTATTATTATTGTCTCGTTTCCGCGTCACTAATAGCGTCATACCATCCGCCGCGGAGACAGAACTCTGTACGGCGCGGCTATCAATCAGGACGCGCTCCATTGTGACGGAATCATAAGACGGCGAGAACACTGGACCGGGTAAGCACTATTATCGGGTTCGAATCACAAGAAACGGCTTCTCAGGTTGGCGCTCTCAGTCGGTACTCGTCAGTGATACGGAAGTTACTCACAAACAAGCGCTTAAGAGTGAAGTTTTCTAATTACCGGATGCCTAATTATTACCGCTACATCCCTCATTCTTCAGATTTAATTTTTTTTTGACATAAATACACATTATCCTTATTTTTCTGAGAAATCACAATTTCATTGCCTATACAGAAATACTTGTTAGTCGTTTCGTTCACAAGTGAAATACTTTTCCCACGTTAATCACTTGTATTAGTTATAATGAGTCATCTGTGAAACCAAACGCATTTAATACTAGATTACAAAATACCCAATTACATCAACGTCTGTTTTGTAATACTTTATATATATACGAGTATATATAGAAAATATCTATTATACATGATTTTGTTTATAAGCCATTGTATTTCTAGAAAACAACAAATAAATAACACTTTAATAACTATCAGATAAGCAATAACTTACGATTGCCTACTTTTAGGCCCTGCGGGTGGCTATTGTGGCCTCTTCGTGGCCAACAGTGACCGCTGCGTGACCATTGGTGACCACTGCGCGATTAGAGTCTCAATATAATTTATATTTCTACGATATAGGTTTCTCCAAAACAAACCTAAATAAATAAAATGTAGACGTAATTAAAATTATTCCATCTTTGTAAGTTAGCTGTCAAAATAAACAAAAATGACATCTAGATGACATATAAGAATCGAGGATAGACAATTTCTATGGTAAGTAAGATTCTCCCTTACCGTAGATAGCATAAATAAGAAAAAATGAGATGTTAATATATGTACTTGCCAGTCATCTAGTACGGTTTCGCTAAAATATGTTTTTTTCTTCATTTCAAATTTTATATAAATATTTTATATTTCCGTACTGTATATTGAATATATAAAAGAGAAAACATTCAAGTAATCTTAACCTAGAGATATTAAAACAAGTTCGTTTTGCCCTGCTCGCGTCTCACAGATCTGTTGGCTGTTTAACCAAGCACTTTACAGCCAAAATGACATTACCAAAGCCGCTACATCCAGAAAGTCTCAGATGTAGTTGGGAAAACATTATATTATTGTGGATTATAATAATTGTGGTTAGTCATTTTTAATAAAGTATATACAATTAACTTTCTTTTTAACTCATCAGTTAAACAAAATGTATGAATTTTATTTGAAAAATTTATAGAATGGTTGTATTATTTAATCTTTACCTTTACATCATAAATAAACATTTTTTGCTTATTTTTCATCACCAACCATTTTGCCGGGGAAGCGCAAACGTAATAAGAATAAAGAATCGTGAAAGGAAAAAATCAGTAAATACGCCAAGTCCTCACTTGGAATAATTTTATTTTACCTTTGGTATAACAGAACGCGTGCTCAAGGAGCTAACAATATGTCTTGTATTTCGAGCTGTACTCTTTTGAGACTCGACCTGCTGCGCGCGCACACTTGACACCTGAACCTCTGAACTTAAGCCGCTCTGCGCCGCACGGCGCGGATTACCCGCTCGGGGATCTCCGGGACACAGGCCCCTTTGATATTGAAATGGACCTCACAAATCCTGTGAGCGTCACCTGTGACCGTGGCCCCAGACAAAGGTGGTCCGAGTTAGGAATTCTAAGGAGCTTTCTGCTTTTGACAGCGCCAAATTGACGTTGACATATCTAACGTTTTAAGCCCCGGTCAACAAATCTCGGAGTTCCGCAGGGGTTCCGCAAGGGTTCCGCGGAGGCTTCGCCGCTACCCGCTTTGTAAGGGTTTGTTGTACTACATCGTAAGGCGTTACCGCAGTTTGGTTTGAGAACTTACCGGGAGTTTAGATATTTCGGAATTAAGGGCCCTTATCCCGCGGAGTGAGCTAACAAGTTTATGTATTTAGTAACTTTCTTTTTTAACATTGTGTGGGCTACACTTTATACTGGTTGTTTACGTATATGTATATTCAATAGCAGACATCGTCACAATGCTATTGTACCAGTTCGACATAAAAGACTTTTTAATCCAAAAACTTTTATTATCCTAGAAAAGAACAGTAATTTTATTTCCTACTTATTTACTCACTAAGTATCTTTTATAATCCTAGATAAGAAGAGTAATTTTATTTTCTATAATTAGTTTTTAAACGAAATGAACTAAAACAAAAGAAAAGTTAGATATTTGCTTAAAAATTCGTATTCCATCAATGTTTTTATAAAATAATCTTTTGTGTGCAAATGCTTATACATAGGTTATTTATTAAATACAAATATTTTATTACATTTTTAAAATAAAGTATTCATTGATTTTTTTTTCTATTTAAGTTATTCCCTTTAAAAAATATATGTTTTCGTAGTCATAACATAATAATTAAATTAAAAATTAATTTTGTATACATAATCAAATTATAATTTATGTATTTTTATATCAAATCTAAAATTATTATTTGTTATTAATAATTTTAAGTTTTCTTCTTGAGTATTCACCCCCCTAAGTAATAAGATGAATGTATGATGAAAAAATAATTATATGAAAAAAGTGTAATAAGTCAGGTGAATGTTAAAAACAGTAAATACGGGTATTTTCAATTCATTAAAATAAAAAGGCGTCTTTATGTCAGTTAAGTCGTAGTTAATTATTTACGATGGAGTAAACCCGTTAATGTTTTATTACATCTTTTTTCGACAGTTTCTTAATTTTCACCCCTTAAATGACAGTTGCAAGATTCCGAAAGTATTATGACAGCCTCTTTACGGGCTTTTAAATAATAGCCTTTGACAGTTCCAGTTCCAGTCTCCCGCTGTATATAGTCGAGGGCGGCGGAAATGAGATTCGGACAGGCGTCGGCGCCTCTCCGCCCCTGTCTAACTCACCCTACTCTCCAAACTACCTTTTGTAATCCCCGTTAAATAATGAAACCGATTTTAAGTGAGATCATTTAGAATTAGACAGAGAACAGTCCTTCTAAAACCGTGGAAGCTCGAATCCATTCAACCATACGAACGTGCGCTTAGGGGTAGCACACTATATCATCTTTACATCATGTAACATGTGCTTCATATCTTCCACTTTATAATTTGTTTATCTTGCCAAAATGCACTTACCTTCTTCTAAATTACTTGTCCGTCCAGACCCAATTTACGAGTGTGCATATAAAAATACACACTAATATATTTGTATTCGTGTGTAAAAATACATACACGTATTCATGTGTTATGTGTATTTTGTATGATACGTATGATATACAGGAGAACAAAAAATTACCTTACCACTATAAAATTAAATATAATAATTTCTTGTATTTTTTAATCTCTTATCCGCGCAATTCTATAAAGCATAGAGATTATTTTTATCTATATATGATGAAACAATATTCTATTTTTGTAGAAAGCAATCATTTTGTGGTTTGACATTTTAGATTAAATAAAATAACAATCACTTTGTACGAAACCACGAAATTTATTATACATCAACCAGTTTCGCTTATCTCAAGCTTCATCAGGTCGTATTTGAAATTAAACATAAATACAAAGAGTGCACTTATATATACATACATAAGAGGGAGATAGAATATAAAATTACATGTGAAATAGAGAGACAGAATACATAAATAGAACTTCAAGGTAGACCGAATACAAAATTATATGCAAAAGAGAAAAAATACATATACAGATAGTCGGAACATTAAGAAAGAATAAAGTACAGTGTTGATGGATATTAAATTGATTTTAAAGGAAACATACCTAATATGGGGCTAGTGGATAAACTAAATTGATTATTAAGAATTGACGTACCATTATTTATTTATTTTATTTCAAGGGCTTCTAAATTGTCCAACCATATTTACCGTAGAAGGTATTTGAATGGGATCTAACTGCGTATTATTTAGCTTTTTACTGTTAATAATACTTTCCTCACCCCATTAATCCAGGATTACTCGGCTACACATTTCTTGTATCCATTTAGTATTTTAGTTGACGTATGTTATTTATCGTATATTTTTTAATAGTTGTTTGACATTATTAGTTCAGTAATTTACAAATAATATTTGTATCCGGAGTACCATAGGATACATTAAAGCAATGAATTTGGCCTTACAAAAGTTCATTGAACCATAAAAATTTTCCTAATATTTCTTCGTCTTTTGAGGATAATAGCGTACTATTATTTAGTCACCTATTTATAAATTTACACTTTTTCTTAACACTATTTTTACTACATATTATTACAAAATAAATTTTCAAAATTAGTTCGGTCACATAACTTATTTGATACTCGTATTTTAAGCCGTAAATCATCGCTAGCGACTCGCGACTCGCCACCAGCAACAATTGAATGTGTATTCGATATAATTAACCGTGCCACCGGTACACGCGGCACTTCATTTTCTTAATCCTCGGTGTTACATTTATCAGAGTGATTTCATCAAATCGTAAAACGTATTTTACGTATTGTAAATGCGAACTAGCCGATTTATCATACATCGTATCGGCAAACGATAAACGCACTTTATTATATCACATATTTTTTATACTATACTGTTTCAAGTAGTTTATTTCAGGTGGATAGTTTTATTATGGTGAAGGATCATTTTTCATAGAAACGACCCATTAGCTGTCGGCTGGTGTTACAGGACACAGGATTACGAGGATTTGTGCTTACCCCTTCCGTTTGAGGTCTGAGACCTCCCACAAACTATTCCGGTAATGTTCTCGAGACCGTCCGGGGAGATATCTTCTACATTCTTCGGCGGGTCACCGCCACCCCTTTTGTGGGCGCACGCTTGTATCGAATGTCATCAAATTAAAGTATAATAAATTGTATTTATTTTAACATTTAAAAAGCATGTAACGTCAGTTTCCTCGGTAAGCCTTTGCTTTGTATCTTTTTATATCTTTATATATTTTTGTAATACTTTAGATATCGACGTTTTTCAAGTCAACGAGATATGGGAATATGAAAGAACTTCGTCTTGGCTGAATTATATATTTTTTCTGGTTCCCATAGTTAAAACACTCGCTTAGTTATCCGGCGCTCGAAGGTTCCCAACCTCATTCCGGGAGATATTTCCATAGCACGAGCGTTTAGCTTGGTTTGAAAATAGTAAAAATATTGATGTGACATTATTCCGTGTACACAATTCTATTTAAAAAAAAACGTATAATTGAATGGAGTAGAATGTTAGAACAAACGAGCCTCGAATTAAATGCAATACTAATGTCCCGTACCCACGGAAGAGATTTATCCCGGAGATTCGAGTTGAGACGAGATGAAGTGCGGTACAGAGTTCAGCGTGAAGCGATTTATGAATCATTAGTCCATGTATTTTGCGCACAGATTAGAATGACTTAAGCGACTCTCAGAGATCAAAGTCTCATGGAGAAGGATCTCAACACTGACTGACAATTTAGCTTTAAGCAATAGTTAATAACTGTGGTGTAGCTACCGCTCAAATAGCGTAAAACTGATTTGTAAATGTTAAATATAAATTAAATTTCCCTCTTTTTTTATGTCCAGCCGGTGTCACAGTCACCGCACCCCGTGCTAATGGAATACGCCTGTTAGCCGCACTACTTAAAATAATAAAGCTAGTTTATTTTTTACCGCTGACATGATATCCTATAAAAATAATATCCAAACAAATTCTGCGAATAAAACAAACCCGGTTTTTGCGAAGAGCTAGATCTCGGACAGGAATATTGTTTAGAATATAAACCAGACAGATTGAGACAAGCTCAACCGTAAGTAAGTTACTACACGATTAAACAATGTCCGACCAAGTTTCTGGCCAACATTATACAACTAATAAAATGTTATATATCGCGGCTTTTGTACTTTGTAATGTCATTAAACATTCTTATTTTACTGAAAATATTACCCGATTAGAATCTCAATAGATCTGGTGGACACTCTTATTAATAAACTAAAATTAAATAAATAAATGTACAATGTGTATGTGTCTTAACATTTGTGGACACTTTAGTGAGGAGCAATATAATATATGTATATTTAGGTAGAATTTTATCAGTGATTTAAAAACAAATTTTATTCATTCGAATAGTCGAATATTCCGATAAAGTAACATACGTATGTTAATTGTGATCGTCTCCTTAACGGTACAGAATTTTAATATATACCTTGAACATTTTCAAATCAGAATAGGTATCGATCATCCTATAATATTATATCATGAACTAAGTACGTTTTACCTTGTATATTTTTGGTATTTAAACCATTTATATTTAATTTATAATTTCAAATAAATATCAATTTGTGATATTAACAAGGGTTCCGTTTTTTAGGACCTGTAAGTAATAATAAACCTAGATTATCTCAATTCCCTAGAGTGTAAAATAGACCATCTCGTGTGTCTTCCAAATGTATTTTATATTCAATAATATCATATTACACAACCATGTTGAGGACGATACTCTGGACGTCAGCAAGTCTGGAAGCCTAGGAAAAAGAACGAATTCCAAGACGGCACTCACCTGTGGCATTGTGTTAGGGCGGCTTCACTGAGTAATCTGCAATGCCAATGGAAATATTACAATTTAATACCATTTTATTATAATTATCTAATGAAAGTATTGAAATATTTGTGAACTAACTTACCACCACGCTGTTTCTCAGCTGGGGTAAGCAGAGGGGATAGAGCGCCACACTCTTCTGTCCTGACACAATTCTCGCCTCATCCACATTCATACATCTTCTCATACAATATCGTCGATTATTGAGGCTTATAACAGGATCGTCTTCCAGTATCCAGTAATATATTAATGAACCTTTGTTATTACGCCAAATAGGTAAAGCAAAATATTTACAATAATCATACAAATTTTCACTACTCTACTTACATGGCGATAGTGTTATATAAACAATTTGATATTTTTAAAAGAAAAATAAAGTTAGAAGGAAAGAATAGGAAATTATTTGAGACATGAGAGAGGAGGTAGGTATTGCAAAAGAAAGAGGAACGTTGGGAGTGTTCGACTTGCCTTGATGTATCCTCGTTGTGGCGTTGCAGACCGCTCCACAATTGATATTTGACCTCACACAAAGTAAATAACACGAATGGTCGCAAAGCTTAATGATCCAACTGTACTGTACAGCGAATACGATACGTAGAAATCGAGTTCCTGCGGTTTAATCTCAACTTGTTCAAACAGTGAGGAAGTAGAGTGAGCTATGGGTGGACCATCAAATGTTCATTACAAACACAAGACAACTGCGGCTGGAGTAACCGTATGTTACGTATGTAGGTCCTCGGTGAAACGAGTGCAACTCCCCGACGTGCGTAGGTCAACAATTTTGGGAATAATATTCAATGCGTGATATTCAGGTTAACAAAATGTGTTCACTGAAGCTATTAAGAAAATTGAGCTTGATTTGTATCTTTTAATAAAGCGAAACGGAATCGTACTCACTGAGAAGACGCTAGAAAATAATTGAAATCTCGTCGGAGTTAGCTCTGGCGGTTTAGTTATGAACCTTCCTTTATGGCTGCTCAGTATGAAGTTAAAGAGGAACGTCACCGCTTCGTAAGTAAACCTTCGTGGTGCGGGCCCGTGTTTATTAAAGGCCACATTTGGGTCTCGGCCCACAAAAAATGGTCCCCTTTGGGGTCTGCGAGCGAGATGAGTCAACAGCCGCGACACTTGTTCCATAACAATGGTCCCTCAGCTGTAAGGAGAGGTAATATTTGTTTGTGGATAATTAAGTTATTAGGTCACATTTTGTGAATGGGACAGGACTCATTTCGTTGTTCAATATTTGAACTGGGGATAATAATGTTGAAGAATGGTTAAAGTGTGCTGTTTTGTTTATTGTTTACCAGCGAAGTACCTATACTGCACTTCTTATTCCGGTCTCTTGGAATATTATTCTAACCTTCCAATACCGTTTACGTTCATTGTAAAGTTTCATGATAATACTATCTGATTTTACACCTATATTAAAGAAATATATGACTATGTTTCGATTTTCATGGATATTTCGAGATATTTTCTATGTAGTAATATTTATTACCCCAATATAAGAAAACCTTGCTACTTATTAGTATAGAAGTATGAGAAGTACCTACCTATAAGAAATAATGAAATATAAATACAGAACTTTAATTACTATAATACTACAAGTAAGCGGTGAGATTCGCTTAGTAATCTCGCCGGGGATTCGAGACTCATCCCGGAAAGACCAAGTTAGTCCTATTTTTATAATACAAACGATTTGCTTAGTTTGAAAATAGTAATAGTATTGATGACATGTATTCCGTATATGCATCTCTGTTTTAAAAAATAGTTTATTTATGGTTTTTGAATAAAATTATGTTTTCTCTACCCATTTTAAAATGGACTTATTACGAATAATTTTAAGAAGCATAAAAAATTAAGCAAAAAACATGTTGATAGATATCTCTATATACATAGTTCGTTCAGCGATAAACGAAAATTAAGGTTAACTGTCAGATTTATTTAGATGGATAATTTATAATTATCTGTATTAACATAGAGTATGCACAGCAGAAAATAAGGGACGTACGCATGTGCGGCGTTAATTATTGCGTTAACTGTGCCGTTAGACTTGGCCAGACTGACTGTATCTCCTCTGTGGGTCACCGTACCACCCGAGGTCTCCAACACCCGGGCCTTCTGCATCTGCCGTTATCTGACTGAGAGCACTTGGATCCATTTAGCACTCTTTTCCTAGAGCGACACTTAACACGTTCCGTGTAACAGTCGATATTAGAAAGGTCAATCGATCAATTAGACCTATTGCTAATACAACACACACACAATGCTGTGTAATAAAAATTATATTTCTTTGCATTTATGAGAGTATGGAGAAAGTTGTTCTTCGGTGAAAGTTTGGTCAAAATATCTCAACGTCATTTATATGATAGATCCGACGAAGAATGACTTTGCTTGCTGTTTATGATTAGATATTACCATTTTATTATCAGAAGGAGAAATGATGCACTTTGCACTTATATTTTAAAAATTATATCTCATTTCAATCTTATTTGCGGTACAACAGTACTACACGAATAAAGAAAACTAAAATAAAAAGTTTAACCATATCGTCAAAATGATAAATTTATTACAATAAACTAATGTGTAAAACCCGTCCATAGACGTTCTGTGATAAAATATGTATAATTACCTACCTACCAACAGCAGGATTGCATGTTCTATTTGTTGTCGTGTAAAAGGGTCACAAATCCACAATGAAATCAAATCAAATTTTCTTGAACGTCACGCTTAGGTTATTGAAATAATATATATAACAATATAGTTTATGGATTACAAAATCTACTTATCGATTGGTAATATTTTTTCGATTAATAAATATTTTCTGTATATCTTTCTAATTTATTTATTTAATTTGTATTAAAAATACTACAGAACTATGTTCTGAAATTGCAACTTCACAACAAAAAAGTTTTTTATTTAAAAATGTATATAATTATTACATAATACCAATAAATATTGTATAATTATGTTTATTTATTTAATATCACAGTTATAAGTGTGCTATTGAAGAAAAAATGATAAAACATATTGTAAAACATTTAAGGTTATATCTAATTATAAAAAAACGGGTTAACCAATAATATAATAAAATTGTAATGTACTAACTGCCAACAAATTAATAATATTATCGGTGGACACAACCATTAGTTTAGTCCATTTTTGTTTATTATTTTGGGAATACAAACGAAATCAAGTACATTACAATATTTTCTATACCAGCTACTTAAAGTTTTCAACATAATTCACAAAACAAAAGTAATTGTGTGTAATATTAGTTAACATCCTTTCGCTTCTTTGTAAGGATAAGTTGAATAGAATTCCGCACTCTTCTGTTCTGATAAATAACTCTCTTTTTAAACATATTCATAAATCATTAGGTGTACCGGGCTTACCTGATTGTGCCAGGTCTTTTTTGGACTTGTTCTATTACTTGTGCGCGCTCTAAAACTTGCGTCATGAATAATTTGTACCATTTTTTCTTCGCTCACACACTGCAAATAAAAAATATTAGTTTTGTAGTTTTACTGCTTTGATTATTCTGACTTACTTAAAATACTATAATCAAAATAAATACAATACATCATGTTTTGGGAAGTAAATATTTTCTCGGAGAGCGCATTCATTTGGACATTCATTTTATACAAAATACACGATTTAACGATCAGCTTTGACAGGTAGCGTATTTTACGCGACATTTGACGGCGGCATGGGTCATTTAATAAAAGGGAAATTTAGAGCGTTTTCAAAACTGACAAAAAAACAGTCATCCATCATCTGAATATTATTTATTTAAGAGATATCTGAATTCATTATTTATATCCCTGATATTTTACCTTTAATATTCTTTCAAAACGATCATTCCTGAGATTCTGTTCCACATTCCGAACTGTTTTTAATTCAAACGCTCAATTTAAATGAAGGCTTGAAATATATTTTTTCATATTTTGTAAATTAAGTTAAAACACTGTTTTTTTCCACTATATTTTATTATATTAAACTTATATTAGAATGTTTTAGTAAACATCTTCCTATTATCAATAATACAATTCAACTTAAGTTAAATATATTTTCATGCAGTAATTAATTGCGTGTTTGGAGTTAAAGGAGGTGGGGTGTTTAATACAACAGAATATAGGGGAATAAAACAGTGTTTCAACTCAATTTACAAAATAATCTTGAAATTCCACAATGTTTCACCATAAACATTTTTTTTATTAACTAAACAAACTGCTACAAAAGGGCACTTAGGTGTATACAATAAAATATGAATTACCCTTAAGTTAACATCGTTTATAAATAATATTTATACAATGTGGAAATAATAAAAACAAATAGAAAAAATAAAAACGCATTTAACATATTTGATCTTTAAGTACTTTGCATAATAAATAATTTACCTGAGAAATAATTAAGAAACATTTTTAATAAATTAATCATTATCGAATGAAATCATCAAAATTATTTTGAAATGTCCATTCTCCAAAACGAACACCACAATTTTAAAACTATCAACACTTACAGAATTAAATATTTCGTATCTAGAATTAGGACGTATGCATGAATTTTGTGCCCGATTAGTTCTGGATAATACATTAAAACAGAATGAATTAGTTATTGTACAGCGCAAGTGTAATAGTGAATTTTTATATAAATTAAAATATATTTTTGTTGCGAAGTCGCAATTTTACAATTAAGTTCTGGTCATATTTAAAGTAAATTTAATGAATATAATGATGGTTAGAAAAAATATGTTAATCTATAAAATATTTGATAACCACCGGGATCTGGAACTTTTCTCCGCAAAGGAAAAAATTCCGGATTCGTATTTCGGTTTATTTTTTCTTGTATTTCTTTAAAATTGATTAATTTAATTTGTTTTAATTTTTATTTGTGTTTGCCACGCACGAGGGCAAGTTTCGGGATTCATATTCTTGTAAATTTTTTCTAAATATCTTTCTAATTATTGTTGATGTTAGTAGCGCTAACTTTATGGTTAGACATAATTTAAAATTGATTTAATTATTTTGTTTTAATTTTAATTTGCGTTTGGCACACATGCGTGCATCTTTTGCCAAGTATTATACTGTTTATCTTATGTTATTATTATCATCTTATGTTGAGGTATGTCATTGTATAATTTTATTTCTTTCGAATTATATGTGACTTTGTTAATATTTTTTACTGGATTTATGCGCTAGTTTTGAGATACTGTTAGATTGTATTGGTGAATTGTATAATAGTGTATATCCTGTACCACTTCGTTAGAGTTTTCACTGAAAAAGTAAAAGAAAAAGTACTCGAAGTTAGAAACGAGCAAGCCTATATTTTCACGTGACCCTTTCCAAGGTTGTCTGCCTCCGAACCTAAACAAACACAATACAACTTTTTCGATACTGACTTCCCTTACTTTTGTACTTTATTTAGGTTTAAGGGTTGGTCTATTGCTTCAATAATGGAAGAAGTTCATTAGATAACTTCTCCCGGGGAAAATAATGAAGCACTTAGCGGAGGGTGTAAGTACTTTGCATTGTTATTCACGCACAGGGGTTGGAAGGGGCGCAACTCCTCGGCAGACACAGTTTACCTGTGTGATTTATTTGCAAAATTGTGGTCGCATAACGCGTAACTTGTGCTCGAATATGTAAAAAAATGCTGTCAGGTCGATTGTTTTTTTCTTTGTTTTTAGTCAATCAGGTAGTAAATTGATATGGGAGTACTTTCATTTTTCTAGTTTTAAACTTCTTGTTAATACGTTAGTGGTTACATAAATCTTGCGAGAATGGATGATTTTAATAAAAAGACAAGACAATAAAATTATCGATTTTCTCGCATTCGAGACGAGTTTAAAAAATAATTGGTATTTATTATTTAATAGTATGGAACGAAAAATTTTCATTTGAATTAATTCACCGAAAATTAAATAATTTATGGAAGTACCTAGTTGATATATATGTAAATATTTTGAAATCAGTCAAAGTACCTACTATCAATGATGGTTCGCTAGTAAAAACCATCAACGATGTTCCGTATTCAAAATTTTTGTGACAGTTTCAATTTATTTATTTTTTTATAGAGAACGATTTAAATATACCACGTTACCGTTTTCTGATTTTTTGTTTCATAATTACGTAGTTTTTTGCCTTGTTTAAAATACAACTGTGTTAAATATATACGCAATATTCAAATACGACTTACATGCAAAATAACGTAGGTAGGTACATGAAATGTTTACTTTGGTCGAAAAACCTTGTTTTCCCATAAAATGAGTGAAAAGACGTTTAATTTATGAAATTTGCAAATGTTATGAATAAGTTCAATATTTATTTTGTTATGGCTAAAATACGGGCGATAATACATATTTTCTGTATTTCGATACCATTACGGCCGCTTGAATTGGCGGATTGAAGTAAAAAAAACAATAAAAAATTCACATTAGTAGGATCGCATTAAATAGTAGCTGAAGTCTCAAGTATGTGAATAAATGAAGTGTAATATCTAAAACCGTTTATTTTAAAGTATTTTATAAACGTTTAAAATTGATAATATACCCTGCAAATTTAACGGTTTATAACTATTAATTTTTAATATTTTGTTATTTTATCTTAGTTCAGATTTATTTACGTAATTTTGGCTTCAAAATTATAATAAAACATATTTCGTTTTTGCAAGAAATATACATATTAAGTAAATTTTGTGGTATATGAAAAATGAATTTATTGGTCGCCGTCTTTCTTATAATGCTTGTATTGTCTTAATTATGGCAATTAATGTTCACTTTATTAATTTTAAATTAGTGTAAAGGTCATATCTAAGTAATAGTTTAAAAAAAGTTTAATCTAGTGAATCAATAATAAAAATCTAATCTTCTGAATTAATAATAAAAACCTTGTAAAAAAATCGAAAATATGAATTATAACCGATAGGAGCACCTCAATCCAAGTCTTAATAATATCCATTACGTAAGAAGAGAAATAATAAAAATAATTCAAATTCATAGCAAATCCGTTCGTCGTGTTTCTGCCGATGCAGAGCGAAGATGCTCTTTGACAAGTTGCTTTGAGACAGGTTTTCTTGTTCCTGCAGTTTTCAAATGGTGGCTTGAATAATTATTTTCTCAGTAAATCCGCATCTCTGACGTCACCTGGAACGACAATGATATTATGAATGGGATTCTTTCCCATTATTTCGAGTCTGATACTCGGAGTACCTACTTGTGTTACAAGCACGTCACACTATCTACATTGACAAACTTACTAAACTGTTTTCTAACCAGTAAAAACTTTAAAATTTTATATATATGCGATTTTCAAAGGGTTACAAAAAAAACATAAATTCTTTCCATCTTTAATTTGTACCTACATAAATAAAAAATATGCAATACGATAAATAAAATAATTTATTTCGGATCGGTTTGTCCTATATCCTTATATCTTCTGGGAATTTCTGCAATAGTTACAGGCGGCAGATGAATAGACTCATATTGTATAATAAAATGTCTGTACAATACACTGGGCTATTTGGCAAAAGGCGCTTAACTTTTACCGTCTGCCCTCGTTACAACTGCAAACTGTATTTCAAAAATGTTTTACAATCTTGTTAGCATTTTATTACAACACATCACGGAAGAAAGCGATTCATCATGTTGTCATGTCTGTAGAATACTGCCATTAAATACCATTTGTACATTCTCCCAGCTATCGTTTCATATTCGCGTATATCATTTCCTAAGGCAGACATATCTTTCGTGATCTTTTTCTTGACTTTAATCTGCTGTTTATTATATATACTTTAATCTTTTAATAACGCATTTTAGTGACTCAAAATGTTCGTGCGGTATTAACAGAATTTTAATTAAATAATATTTCTAATATTATATAATTGTATGGTAGAAAATGTATATTTTGAACAAAGGGAAAAGTTTAAATGCCTGTAAAGTACCTATATTTAATAACAACAGAAAATTTGAAAGAGACATCGAAAGGATGATAACGGCAGGAAATAATTATTAATGGTTCTAAACCAAAAATAATAAAGTGGTTACTTGACGTGGGTAGAAAATAAAATGAAACTATTTTGTCATTTGTGTTAACCTAACTATATAAATACTTAAACATTTTTGTCTCCAACTACGAGTATATTACAGACAAAAATCATTTTTATAACTTTTCATTTTATCTTAACAATACATAACTTGTAAAAAATGTACATTAATAGTTTTGGAACCGACTACGTTTAGTAAAGTAATTAATTACCTTCTTTTCAAATGTAATCATTTATGCTAAAACAATTAAATATAATGGGGTTTTGGCATCAACACTGCTATTTTTTTTAAATAATAGTCTAGATGCAGTGCAAATGAGGTCACTTTGATATTTCAGTTGTAAATGTAATGGAGTGAGGACTGAATGTTAATTCTAAGTTGATTTGAGCATAGTGAACACAATTTAAAAAGATCTTGTTTTTTATTTTACTATTTCCCTTGTAAATTACCTGTACATGTGTACCGTTCACCCTGTACCCAGATAATACGCAACAAATGGTGCGATAGTAAGCGAGTAAACTACCATTCGAATATTGAAACGTTTCTTTAATCGACAAAGGGCAATATCATGGTGTTTGGTGAACTAATTCAAGTATGATGACTAGCTTCGGCAGGCAACATTTATATCACGCTTCGTATTCCCAGCTCAAACGTTTTGGCTTATGACTCTCATCTTTCCTTATCACCGAGAAATCAAATGCGTAGTCGGCAATTTCAAAACCGTGCTGGAAAAGAAGTTGAATGATTTTTTTACCTCTAAAAATATGAATTTTCGTAGGAATGAGATACGCGAGTGTATCATCGCGAAAAGATTATGTAGTTTTATTTATTTATATGTTAATTGCTACATTAGAGCCTTGCACATTGAATATTTTGCCGTACTATTTAAAAATCTACCATCAAATTATTTGGTACAATTCGAACACGCGATAAGGCAGAATTAAATAGTTTAAAAACAATAAATACAAGAGCGCCTCAGTTTGTTGTCTATTTATTTATTGACATCTTAATTCTGATTTGTTCAAGCACCGAATAGGGCAGTTTACCTGTCCTCTGTTCATGTTGCCTTCTCAATCGCTTCATATATTTAAGTTTAATTCTCTCCTCTCTCATACATTCCGCACGACCGAGATGTATTAGCATCCCATTTTTAATTTTGTGTGTTTTTATATAATATAATATATTATATAATTTAAATAATATTATATTTTCTATAATCTATTTCCATAAGTTCAAATAAATTTTAAATACAATGATAATGTAGGACTATAAACAGTTTATTTGTAAAGCGCTCTTGAGGTGAATTTTTTTATGAAAATGGTGCTATAAAAATAACTATATTATATTGAAAAAGAAAATTATTCAATATAATATAGTTATTTAAAACCACAAAGAGTTCTGCGGCATATGTTTTGTAAAAATTAATTTTGCTACAATTTCCACCTTTTTGATAAGCATCCCATATTTTATTCCCGGAGACGGTCGGTTCAGCAGTATCCCCCGAGTGCTTCCCTAATATTTGATTTAATTTTTCCAGGCGGACGAAGCGCGAAGACTAGCGATGTTATGAAGGAGCCAGGAACTCTCGACGAAGTGGTGAGTACCTGTTACCTTTTCCCTCTCGACTGTAATGTGCCGGCCGCGTGTCAGTTATGTATTTAATTTACCTTCTTACACTTTTTTCTTGCGAGAGACTTTGAGTAATTTTATCCCTTGATCTTTATTAGAAGTATAATCCATTAGCAATTGCATACATCACAGTTCAAAGTTTTTTCGGTTCTGTACCAGATGACTGCCGACACCGTGCAAGTTACACCGTGTTCGTATATTTGTTTACTATGTAAAGTATAAAGGAGCGCTCGACATTCAACGTAACATTAGTAGCATTTATTGTTTCAATAAGTGACATATCCAACGTATTGTCATTCATTTACTTGGCAGTCATTGTGGTGCGACATGATTATTTTATATTTTTCAGTTTTCTTTATTGCTTTCTTAATCCCATTTTAAAAATATTACTAAAGAACTTTACCAGCAAAGGTTTGAAAACTATTTAAACGCGTGTGCATGCTCAATATATTCATTGTGTTTAAGTTATAGTGCAATTAATAAGAATTTTTAAATGTTGTATTTTATACGTCGGTCATTCGATATATGATTGCGAGAACGTAATGTAGTGTTAATGACTTGGAATGATCTAGCTGTAAAACTGGTCAACACTCGTCAACAGTCGACAGTATCAGGAGAGCAAGCAGAGGATGCAGACGTACTCAATTCACAGAAATCAGCAAACCTATACCTGGAAAAGGTAAAACACCTTCGATACTACTCGGACGAAGCTATAAGTTGATTTATTCATGTAATATACAGCAAATCTATACCTGTCTGTTTTCTATCCTACAACCTTTAACTGATCTACATCAAATTTTGCATAGTCGATTCTCTTGAGGAACCTGCGTAAAATGTAGGCTATATTTGGTTGTGTCTCTGTTTACATCATGACACGAGAATTTAAAACGTTGTTTAGCTAAATGATTAAACTAGTTCACTTCCAGTGCGTTAGTACAGCAGCCGCGGAGAGCCGCCGCAGTGTGACATAACCGTAAACAATCTGTGGCATTATGATTACCTCCTATCGACGGGAGGCAATTACGACGTACATTTTTTTAGAAGTACCGTTGTTCGTGTACAGCGTTATCAAATATGGGTCAAATCCATTCAATGATACCAGATAGCTTGATTATTAAATTTAAAAGTTTAAAAAATCTAAACTATATTTTTCGTTCAGCGGTAAGGATATAATTAAAGTAACAAAGGGAAGCTTCATAATCCATTTCGGTGCCTGTGAGGTTGCCTTGTAACAACTTGTATTTCTACTATAAACCGATGCACAAGTAACCTGTGATTGAAATGATGCAAGCTGTTTATACCTCATAGGAGTACCGATAGAAAAATCGAATCATTGTATCACATTTGGAAAGTCACAACCGATGTTCCTCTTAAGGATTGCGGGCGCGCGCAAACGGTTTGGCATCATAGCGTACACAAAAAAATATAGCACGCACATATTTTTAACAAGATTTCTTCATATACCGCCTTTTATTGAGTTTTATTTTATTTTTTTTATTTCAACTTTATTACATAAATATTACATTTCAATTTTTATTTTTTGCTCTGCTAGCGAAACAGTTTTACGGCAAGGATTGCCCTTTGCACAGTAATTAAAGTAATTAACATATTAAATTAAAGTTAAAGTACGCACAAAAAATGACAATGTTGAGGGTCAGTATTCATATTAATACTATTTATCATCTCTTCTAAAATTATATTATATGTTACTTTTTCGTCAACTAATAATATTTTAGATATTGTAAAATATAAGATCGGCGCCCGAGTTGCAGTATGTTGGTTTATTCGGTATAAGATGTACAAGATCACCAACATTTTGGACATTGAACCGCTTTCTACGCCTCTGCTGCTTTCTATATTCCCGTGCATAATGTAATATATCATTTTTTTATTGCGGAAAATGACTCTTGAATGTTCTCTTGACGCGTATAGGCGTCTCGATACATCGTCCACCCGGGCCCTGCCGTAGCCTCTTACACCGGTACGGTAATGTTTTACTGATTGTCTCCTCCTGCGCACAAATAATAATTAACATTGCACAAAACATATTTTGTGCACACGCCGTGATCCAAAATTAAATGGAACATTGATCACAGCCGTCCTTGAAAATCTTCCGCAAAATAGTAATTATTATATTATACAAAAATAATACTGTAATATTTATTCACACAATATTATTTTACGAAGAACTTCTTATCACGTTCGTCAGTTATTGAAGTTTAATGAGGATTTGAACATGCTTTATTCCTGATGCTGTCAAGTGTCCCATCATCACCGTACGATCTATCTACCCGAGCCGCCTTCATCATCCATTCTTAACTTGTTTATCATAATTTGTAGCCATCAACGCTTTACAATTATTTCTGCCAATTGTTTACTGCGTCTTATATTTATTCTATTAAATTTTCTGTACGTACAATTGTGCCAGATAAAGTCACCGTGGTAAAAAACATGGTACTATTAAATCAGGTGTAAGTTTCCAGTGGTCAGTAGCTGGTTTGTGAGATTTTTTCTTCCATGAGCGATAACCGCATTCAGATTGCTTTATGTACGTATTATGTAGCAAGAAAATTAAAAAATTAAGTAAAAATCAATATCAATATATATTCAGCACTCCCTTGTATACATTTCTTATAAGTTATTTAAAGATAAATAAATAATTAATGTGGAAATAGTAATTAAAAACTAAATTATTTGAAGCGCAGTCAATCTAATTATGAAAGAATCGCTCAGTTGGCATGGGAGAGGTCAGGAAAGAAAGTATTTAAAGTGTTCAAGGCGTTAGAAAAAAATGCATATCTGGCATTATCAGATAAACCAGATATTGAAGGACTACCTTGTTAGAAGCTTCAACAATAGACAAGAGAAGATTAAAAATGAACGAGGCAAGTAATGGTATACCATGAAATAAGAGTGTGGCGTTCTATCCTCTTTGTCAGAGAATGACAACGACAACAGAATAGCTACAGATGCAATAATAGCCGTGACTGAAATGTAGCATTTATATTTTGTTTATGTACTCGTACGTATGTATGTGTATGAACTTTTATAACATTTTCTTCAGGTCATTGTTAGGAACATTCTACAAAATTCATTACCTACGTAATCCCAAAGCCGGTTTTACGAATTTTTTTTTTTCTTAAGTCGGTTCATTATTAAGATTTGGGATCCGATGATGGGGTCACTCCTGTAACTCAAATATAAAACAAATACAAAATCTTCAAACAGCTATAGTGAAAAAAATTGTAAGCCTGGAATTTATTTAAATTGAGGCATAATCTAAAATTGTTATATTCTTCCATAAACGTTCTTCCTGTACACGGGCTGTGTCACCAGTAAGTTTGGATCGAGGACATTAGAGTTTGTTGTTCCTATACTAAAAAATAAATTACCTCGGTCTTTACAAAATAGTACGCTTTCTCTCAATTTGGAAGAAATGATAAAAAAGTGGCTTATCGAAAATAATTTGTCTCACTGAAATGAATTGTTTAAACTGTGACACTGAATAGTTATGTTTTGATTATATTAAATGGATCTGAATGTGCCTGCAGACAAACGTACAGCGAGATGTTTTGTAGGTCTAGTTTTAATTGCAAAAAAAAAACAAATTTTGTAATTAAAATGTATCCTATTATATGTATTATCTGTATGGCGTTTCGGGTCTATATAAAAAAAACCCGATCACACTGGAATAAACGCATTATTATTATTATTATTTGCCTACCCCTGCGGGGTAACAGCATGATAGTACGTTATTTAGTTAGTCAAATGGTATTTTATATATTTTTAAAAATATGAATTAAATATATTAATTAGAAAGATATACATATATAATTAATTTTATTGAAAAATTTTGTTGTTGCGCCACCAGGATTCGAACCTGGATCTCTTTCCAAGCCGGGGAAGGTGCATTATCCAACTATACTAGAGCGACGATATTTTTTGCGACAAATTTTCGAACCTATATTTATTTGAAAGAGCCATCTACCTTATTTTTAAAGAATCTCAAATACATTTGAGTAATCTGATAGAGACACCAGAATTATCAATTCATTTTTATTAAATTTTTTGCACGTTCATACAACTTTATTATTTGGAGAACACATTCTAATTGTGAAGTTGTAAGTTTTCGATTAAATTGATTATATATGTATATATTTCTAATTAATATATTTAATTCACATTTAAATATCACAGACCGTCTTTTGAATAATTACAACTTCACAATGAGAATGTGTTCTCCTAATATATTTTTTGTTTAATTTTTCGACCTGACATCACTAAATTCAACTCAGGTAAAACAGAATAATATGAACGTTCCTAAATATAGCTTGACATTATAATTATCACAGCACGATACGCAATCCGTTGCGTAACGCACTCTAAACCTCGGTACGTCAGGTGACGTGACACAAGCCGTATACACGTTACACGTCTACATTGGACGCGCATACATACATTCATATGAAGCTTTGCACTCGAGCCTTGAAAAGCATCGCTATAGTATTCACGTATTACGCAGATATGTACATTCAATTTATTTTAAAATATTCCACTTGTAAAAAGTATGAAAGAATCTACTAACAAATCACGACAGGGCTGACTAGGGAGAAGTTTCAGCTCACTTAACTGGAAGTGGCGAATTCGATTCGATCTGACAAATACTAATTTTAAAATATCAAGTGAAACTTCTTTTAGTTTTGTATTTTGTATTAAATATCTAATTGTATTTGTACATTTAATTTACGATGTCGAAGGAAAAATATCGATATCGGATTTTTCTAAATCTGTTCACTCAAATGTTCGAGACCATAGCGTACCGTGCGATCCGATCATAGCGTACCGTGCAATCCGATCATAGCGTACCGTGCGATCCGATCATAGCCGTACCGTGCGATCCGATCATAGCGTACCGTGCGATCCGATCATAGCGTACCGTGCGATCCGATCATAGCGTACCGTGCGATCCGATCATAGCCGTACCGTGCGATCCGATCATAGCGTACCGTGCGATCCGATCATAGCGTACCGTGCGATCCGATCATAGCCGTACCGTGCGATCCGATAATAGCGTACCGTGCGATCCGATCATAGCGTACCGTGCGATCCGATCGCCGCCCGCGATTTGCGCTCGGCACAGACTGATACGAGGGGTGGAAGAAAGTCAGCAACGGATATGAATGATGTAATTACTTCCGTGACGCGTTTTCGTCCCCACGAACGAGTTTTAATAATGTGAGAAATATATCTAGGTGCAGGCAAATAATAATCATTTTCACACAAAAAATTCTCATGAAATATTATTAATTTAATCTCCGAGTCTAAATCCGCTTTTATTCCGCGAGTGCATCAGCGCTATCCACTTCTTTCTAATTAAGGCACTTGGTGAAAAAGATATTGAAGAATATCCTGTTACCGACTCCGATTAACGAGGAGCGCGCATCAAAAGGTGTATGATAGTGAACGAGGCAAGGTGTCATGTCAGGATAGAAAAGTACAGCGGTCTATCCTCTTCGCTACTCGCACAGAATGACAGCGTAATGATTAGTAAGTATAGTATTTATTAACATGTTTTTTAAATACCCGAGTTGGATGAGAATGGAATATGAAGACGACTCTTGGTCTGACGGCCGTCATTATCGCTGTGATTGAAGTTCTTTGAATAATTAATTATGAACAATTTAAATTCTTTCACAATTCAACATATCCTCCACTATCCTTATCACAATAACATTATCCTCATGACGTGAATTCGCCCTTCCTCGGTTCTTCCAGAAAATAGTACAGTTACAGTAAATTTAATATGTTTTATGAATATTATCGATAAATTGTATTCTTGACTTTGGTAATTGAAAGTTTATAGAATATATATTATTTTGTAATAATATACAATATAATTTTAATATTACAGTATTATTATTAATGATATTATGATTTTAATTAATATACAACAAGCCTTCACTAAATCCATTATTGCTCAGACGTAATCGGTGTATCAAAACCCCGGAAATCTGTGGTTTTGGTTAATTGAAATAGGTTATAAAATAAATTATGAAATTAGTATTCGACGTCTGGAGGTTGTCTAAAGTTCCACACTAACAATGGCAAAATACAGTTATTTTTTTATAACTCTTTTTCCAGTAATAAATGATCACTTGCTTGATTAATGTCGCTACTCCGGTTTATGGCATGTAAACTATTCGTACGCGCTCTCGGTATTCATAAACGATTGACATTAGTAGCCAAGTTCGATTATCCGATTTATTAATATATCATCCTTCTTAAAACCCTCATGTTTTAAAGATTCAAATTAGCAGTGGTATCCATTCCGCTCTTCCCTTCCTCATAAGCGACATGCTGCTAAGGTTGTGGAGGTCTATCGCCTCCGCAGTTATCATCATTCCTGAACGCATCTTGCATTTATTTACCAGTGCATAAAACCAGAGTTCATAACAGCCGCAAAAAAACATTCGGCACCGACGCCATAATAACCATGCGACCAGCGTCTATCTGGGAGGCCGGTTCCCGAGCACCATTCTTCTTGCACATAACGTCTCCTGGAAACTCCCGTGTAAGACTTTTGTATATTTCTAATCTGTTCCAGAAACAACCGTGGGTAGTTTGACATTTTCCAACCTGCTGTGGTTACACAAATTCATACAGACATACGCGATGCGACCATCTTTAAACGAACCTGTAAGTGTTGGGTAATTAATGGGGCACCCACCACTCACACATCAGCTTATATTTCTGATTAGTTTGCCATATGCCCACATAAATAGCAAACATTAATTCACAAAACACTATTTCATATCTGCATCCTTTCCCCTTAAGGTTAACAAGGCTGGTTTCTTAAGAGAGTAAATATGTCTGTTCGTAAATATATAAAAACAAACGCTATAATAGGTATAAAAAGTGAAGAGCCCTTTTCGTCTAGAGCCAACCCTGGCCACGTGACCGCGTGCCCCACTTCTGTTCTGTCCCGCATCAGGTCGGCGGCGCCGAGGTAATCACACATCATTATGTATTAAACCCGTATATTATTACGGTTCGGACTATAAAGGCGGGATTTTGTTTGAAAGGTTTGATGAACGTTCCGGAATTTATGACCCGTAATTGCGTGCGGTGACCCTGGCCCGGAGAAGTTGACCTTAACGCGCTTTTGATTTCGTGGCATTAATGATATTTATAAGATGTGTATATAAGCGTGTGTTTTGTTTATTCGAAGTCTCTGATTTATTTTCTCTATATACTATCAAGGATCGTTTAGAATATTATTACTAAATAAATTCTGATTTATAAGTATCTCAAAAATATTAGATATAGAAAATTACTGTCTTATTCGATGGGTTTTATCATCCTGTGATCGTGGAACAACTCATTTAGACATCACTAGTCAATCTTTAACATTTTTTGAAGAACAACACATTTTCAAAATGTAGTTCTCTTATATGTGTAATACATATTAAATTAAATAAAAATATTTTTTTTGTTTATTTTTAATTTAACGACTCCAATTAAGCCTTTCTCACTAGATATAATATATTACAGTAATACATAAATTAAGGTATACAGAAAAAAATTATTTAACTAAATATATATAATATTCTATGTTCTGAAAATGCAAATTTTCAACAAAAATGTATTCTTAAAAATATATGTTGTATCAAAAATGAATTAATTTAATTCTTGTGTCTCCTAACATGTTTTACTAAAAGGCATTTAGGATTCACCGCAATATAAAGTTAATTGCGTTTAAAATGGAATAATAGATGTATCAATTATAAAGTTTGAGTAGCTTGTTGGTGTAGTGGTCAAGACGTTGGCCTAGTGATCTGGTGGTCGGGGGTACGCGCCTCGTTCCAGGATACCAGCAAGTTAGTCCTATTTTCATAGCACAAGCGTTTAGCTTAGTTTGAAAATAGTATGAATATTGATGTGACACGTATCCCGTGCACGCAACTCTATTTTTAAATAAAAAATAAATAAAAAAAAGGTTACAGAATACAAGTTCAAAATTTATCGAAAACGTATTCGTTGCTGTAGCGAAAATGGTATCACGCTTTCCCCGGATAAGAAGAGGTCCAGGTTTGAATCCCGGTAGCAACAGATTTTTTTTGTATATCGTTCCAGTTGATTAATTTAATTTGCATTAATCCTCAAGTTATCAATCACTACCATAGAGACCTCGTTTTGCGTCCACTTATCCACTTGATATAAAATGGTCTGCGGTACTTCTTGCACAGTTCGATAGTTGAAGTCTGCCCCGTACAGTGGAATGACACAGATATCAGCAATGCGCACCTTCTTGTGGAGACCACTTTTCAGAAGCTACTTTAACAGACACCGAAAATTGTAACCTTTCATTGAGCAGCGAGCGCAACCGTAATCCGAGTACATCAACCATTATCAATAAGTAGGTTCTTAAATAATCGAAAGTGTGACTGCGTCACGGCAATACAATTAATGATTTATACCAACAGCATTCACTTCGTATATAAAACTGCAATATAAAATCCTCAAAATAACTTAAGATCATACTGGGACGGAACCTCCTGACCATAAATCAGTAAGTCAGCTCTTCAAAGTCTCCATATTGACACATGTCACTGTGGATTTACTATTCATTCAAAATTATCTGTGACCCGTATTTTTGAATAATTCCATAGTAGAATAACTTTAAATACTTCAGATGGGTTTAGGACAGTTCGCAGGTTTTCGTGACCATTCAGAATCTTCTGTGCAGAATTTTCTGGAATATTTTGCTCCAGATATCCGGTCGCTTTGGCCGTTTCGAATTACACTGCAGGGTCCATCATCGTAGCTGATGTCGTCGGTGCGACGTGTGAGTATTGGTGTTATATTAGTTTTTAATATTGGTTTACAATACCGTGTCGAAACTAGTAAAGGCAAGGCTAGAGGGTCGGATACACATCGCAGAATAACTCAGAAAACTTTACACAGGAGGGTTATACGACATTTCATTAAAATGTATCTTATTATTTTGTAAATTGAGTTGAAACTCTTTGTTTCATTCCACTATATTTTATTATATTTAACGATAGAAAATTTTCGTAACATCTTTCCATTATCAATGATACAGTTCCACTAAAATTAAAAATATTTTCAGACAGTAATTAAGGGTGTGTCTGCAATTAAGGGAGGTGAGGGTGGGGGTGCGGTGAAATGAATATGAGAGGGGATGTAATGGGCGGTATTTGGATGTTTATTATTTTCTTATTATTAAAAATTTATAAATTCTCTAAGATGTCTAACTTTCGTCCTTGGGCGCAACTATGTAAAAGTTCTAAATTATTGTTGTCAAAGTAATGGCCCCTTATTTATGCATGTTCAGCCATTTTGGAATATAGATTGAAGTTTTTTTTATTGTTTTTTAATGTTCTTCTAATCTTTTTCCTCTTATTTTTCCGCTATGATCAAGATAAAATTCATCACAATCCTTGCTAAACAATCCCCGAAAACATTCTTGTGTCAAATATTATAAAATATAGTAGAATAAAACAAACTGTTTCAACTCAATTTACAAAATTAATCATAGAACAGTTATCTTATTCTTCTTTATGTGGCTAGATCTGAAAATCTTGTATTTTTAGATAAACTGTGCTTCGTTCCTGTAGAATTTTGTGAGAATCATTCGGCTACCATTTGTGTTATAAATCTGCACACCTTCAAATGTTGAAGTCACAAACAGGTAGGGTTATCTTCTTCATATTCTTCTCTTTTGTGCGGTCTAGAAGCGGGCTGTGCGTTCAAGTTCTAACTAGGTCGGTCCAGCATGTTGTCTTGAATCTTAAAGAGAATCATGAAAACCAAATAGGTAGATATTTGATTTTGATAAGTATAATAACTTTTGTATATTTTTGCTTCGTTTTATTTTTATGTCGCCATATACTATTTTATCTCTTTGCCGTATCTTCCTTCGGGCCGACGATCGTTTCCAGATAAAACCGTCAAATTGCAATATTTTTTCTTCATCGTAAATCAATCGCCTTTTCCCTTCCGGTTTATCAAATAACCCGCCCCGAGTCCCGAGCGGACACGGACACGGTACTTCTCGGTGGATTAGGTATCTTTATATCTCGATCCATTTTGAGTTATTGACCTTAATCTACCCTTAAAACTGAATCAAGATTTACAGTACAATTTTTTATTTTATCATCGAAAAACTAGTGAACTTTGACAATCGAATATTGAAACTAAAATCGGCCGCTATAATGATGCAACTTTAAATCACCAATAAAATATATCAATGTATAGTGTATTTTATATTCGTGCGTTTGTAGAAAACTAATAAAATACTCCATATTATGGTTAACAATATTTTCCTATCCCGAATTACATATAAATAATATCATTAATTTTTCAGGAAGGATAAGCGAGGTAAAGCATTTTATAATATGATTCCACTATGCGTAAAACAATTTAATGGAACTCCACTAAGACCGGTTTCTTAAATGTTTCCATTTTCTATCCCGACACATTTTTTCGCAGATTTTTCCTGTACATAATATGTGTACTAAGCACTGAATCCTGAATCTTTGAACATCCGCTTGCTATGCACATTTTTAGGGGTTAAATTTTTTTAAGCGAATTGGAATTAACTAATTCATTTACACATATCCTTGCGGTGAGGCGTGGTCACATGTCGTCATCTCACGATGCACACCGAAGCGCGTACCGACGGGTTCGGTACTGCGGTTGACGTCAGTGGTTTCATCGTTGCCGAACGGTGGAGGGGAATGGCCTCACACCCCGAGAACCCGACGTTTCCGAAGACCAGCACTCGAGTACCACACTTCGTGGTTATTCACTTTGATACTTAAGTACCGCCATATCAACTTTGAATACTTGTAATGTGACATACTTTAAGAATAAATTCAGGATTAATTAAACGACCAGTCTTTTATAAGTATCAATTTCTATATTTATTTCATTTTGTCTCTTTTCAAGGGCTGAGTAATTGCAAATTTAAACGCCAAATTTCAGACGCAAAACACAAAACATGACAAAAGTGACATAAAACATACCCAACCCTTCAAAAAGACCAAAAACAATGATAGGGCGGTTGAAAATATATTTCTGGGCGCTTCTTGAAAGATTATAACTTTATGAGCTAAGTAGCTTTGTGCGTGCGCAGCGTAGGTGGCCACACGTTGTTTTTCTATTTTTACATATTTTATTTTCTCTGAAAGCGCCTATATAATACATTTTTTACACATTAAACATGATATAAACTACGTTTTAAAATGGATTTAGTATCAGTAAGTCATCATCAGATTTCATGTTTATTACTACAATTTTTGTTTGCTAACTTGACGGAGCCATTCATTATTTTTTGAACCGATGTCAATAATGAAATTTGCAACTGATTGCAAAGGTAATGTTTTGTTTAAACTCCTGGCATTACTCTTTTAAAATGACAAGTACCGACCTTAAATAAACCCACACCAGCTTTGGTTCGACACCGTTCAGGGTCGTAACATTATACTGCCCTTTTGCAAGATAGACTTACCTATATTAAGAAGAGGCAAAACAAATTTTGTAGTTTTTTCAGGAAAACAGGAGACCATTCGTTTTATCGTTCGCCTTCTACAAGGGTTGGGAAAAATTCCCGACTGAATCATTCGGTCTGTGTCTGGTAGAAATAGGTAAGTAAAATGGGATAAAGATTCAGGTCTCGGGGAGGGGTAACGCGGCGACATTAAAAAGGCATTAAGCTTTCTGAGATAAGGATTGTACTAGGGAGGAGAATGTATTCACTGATCGGGTGTTTTGGTAAATGTTGTGTAATGTCCTATTAGCCAAGGATTTGGGATCACGTCCCGGGTGCCTTCGTGATCTTGTTGAAAATTTTAATTCCAGGAATAACGATCATAGATACAGGGTTCGTAGCCACAAAGGTCTAATGAAGTTTTTTAATGTGTAGGTTGATATAATACGTTCCATTATTTAATGCACGAATAATCTGTGAAATCTGTAAAGCTGTGAAAAAATTGGTGTTCATTGGGAATGTATTAAATAAGGACAAAGCGAGTGTTCGATCTCTTAACAAAATAAATATATCAAGTCTGATAAATCATCGAAGCCTTGCTGTTGCACTAAACAAGGCCCAGGATCGCGAAGAATGAAAGTAAGTAGGTCATGCTGTAGAAGCAGATATTGAACTACGATGCTTAAATAGAGACAGAGAGAATATAGCTCTGAAGAATGAATGACGGTAAGTCAAATAAACGTAGTCATAGCCAATCAAAACATATATCAGAGTGGCAGTACATTTCTGGTTATAAAACTATATAGTTATAAAAATTAGAGCTGAAGAAATAAAATATTTTTGTTTCTTTAAATATATAGAATTTTATATTTTATTTAGAAAATTAGAAATCATGTATCAAAATCGTTAATTCTATTCATTATTCCGAAATATATATTTAATATATAGAAGAAAAAAATGATTACATTAAAGCAGATTTCATCTAGATGGGATTATTATATTTTGTTCAAACTTCTTTAATACAGACGAATTTGATTCACGATTGAATTTCATGATTTTCTTTGAAAATGGTAATATACATTGTATCGCGTGATCTATTTGATAGCTCTGTGGAATAATAATAAACATGCTACCTTCCATTTCGTTCTTCGTTACCTGTTATTTTTTATTTCCTAAACTTGTAAGTAGCTACCGAAATGAAAGCCCGCACGCAGCTGTTAACTTAATCCTGACATGTTGCCAAATTGCTAACGTCGATATATCAAGCCTATCGTGTTACGGGCTCAAAATAATAATAATACAGTATAAGATAAACCTAAATCGACAATAAACAAACCACATTTTGAAAAGATAATTTAAAAAAAGTTATGACAAGAATAAAATTTTTGAAAATTGTTTATCATTCTTGGTTTTTCGAAATATACCGATAATTAAATGTTTTATTCGAATGTGGTCTTTCGTTCTGGTATTTCAGATACATTCAGTATCTCGTACATTTGATGTTAATTGTAGCGTACTCGTAATGATGCATCGACCGCTGCGCGCTAGTTCGTCGATGCGGTCCTCCATTCCCCAGCACGGTGCGCGGATACGTCGCTCGTCCCGAGGCACTCTCCGTGTCCGCGGTATTTCGTCTCTCCATATGAACGGTCACTGTGCCAGATGCAGCTCGGATACTGCAGAGTTCAAATTACTTTTAAATAATGTTTTCTAAGTAGCTCCATGTATTAACAAGATTAATATGTATTTTATTATAAGCGGCCAGCATGTTTGCCATTATTTTAGTGCATCCGTCGAACGTGGCAAATATCAGAAATAGTCTCAGGTGATGAATAGTATCGTGGTTAGATCGTTAACGCAGAGGATGCGTGTCTCGCCTGCCTGCGGAGAGCAGCAGTTCGGGGATAGTGGAAATTAGTGAGGAATGCAGACAGTAGCTGTTAGCCGCGGGAAGATTATTATTCGCTTGGTGAAAAACTTAGTAGTCATTATGAATCATCCAACAGGCAACAAAGGGTTGAATTAAGTTAGAAATTCATAAAATAATAATGAGTATTTTTAATACTGCCCTACTAAGATTATGGTAAAAAAAGAGACCAAATAAATTTTTACCTTTCTTATTTTTTTACGTAGGTGAGCGACTTATTCTTCGCGTTGAATGTTGGTCTTAATATTTACAGCTGTTTTTTGTTAATCTTCGTAATGCTGTAGTTTTACAAAAATACTACTAGTAACGATTTAATTTATGTAAAGAAAACGCCGTTTTTAGCCAACCCGCGATCTATGTGTAAAGATGTTGCGCGAGAGAAAGCTAAATAGGAATGTAGAAAAGGATAAATTATCTGACCATTCACATCTGATCATTAAATACAAGATACTCCGTGTTTTGGTTCTAATGAGATTTGCTCTTTTTCCATTCGTATATAAAATCAGAATGTTATTGTACACCCTGCTTTCGACACGGTATTGCTAGATAATACAAATATTACACTAACGTACGTGTCGAGTACCACTCTGATCCTGCTGTGGGATCCGAAACGATCAGATACGGCAGGGTAGCCTAGGAAACTCTAAACAGAAAATAATTTACTGTTTACGTTACATAAGCATTAAGCCGTGCCGGTAAATAATTTACGATTAGTGACATGAAACATGATAAATTGATTGACGCGAAATTATATACCTACCACACGATTTTCAGAACTCTAATAAATTATAGCTTTAGGTAGGTTCCCAAAAAGAGTATCATAATGAGAATACAGAGTGTTATAAATCCTTCGCTCTTGTTAATCTCGCAATAAACTTGGTTATTTTTTAAATAAAACATGTTAATATGTCACAAATGTTCTAATTATTTTTATAACTAATGTAAGCATTCGGGATATGATAAATAGCTCGCTCATCTCCTAACGCGTGGTTCCAATTCCCGACAGCTTATTAACACGTTCTTCTTCTTCTTCTTCTTGTGCTCCATCTGTTCAAAGGTCGTTAGCTATCATCACTTTGTTAACTGCGGCCCGGAAAAGTTGTGCAGTAGTCTCCGGATCTCTCATCACAGATCCGAGATATGGAAGTTTTCGAATTTGTATTGTTTTAAATACTTGTTTACCTTTATTCATCCGAAGCATAATATTTTGATCGGTAACTCTATCCACCCAGCTTATTTTGAGCATTCTTCTGTAGATCCACAAATGCTTCTGGTCACCTTATTATTTCTTCGGTAAGTGTTCACGCTTCCATTCCATAAAATAATATCGAGAACACATTACATCTGACAATTCGCATTCGTAATCTTCGGTTAAGATCAAAACTGCAGAACATCTTTTTAATGCGGATAAAGGTTGCACGAAGTTGCTCAATGCGGTATTTGACTTCAACAGAAGGATCCCGTCTACCATTTATATTGCAACCCAGGTGTGATGTCATATTTTGTATCTTCTCCAATTTCTTTCCAAGTAATATAAAGACTTTCGTCGTTACCAACGTTATGTTTACTAATGAGTACATATTTTGTTTTAGTTGTATTAAGCTCTATATTTCTTCTTATTAACGTAAAATATACTAATTGAGCAGGTACCCCAGTCAAATTTGACGTGAAAGAAATAGCACCTCAGAAAATTTCGTTACATTATTATATAACCGTACTTTTATATTATGTTTTATTATCACCATTACCGGTACCGGTATCGATACCGAGCATATACGACACGTTATATATAATATTTTGGCGGTCAGTTATCGATCGATCCATTATCTCTCGCGTCTCGAGCGAGCTCTCTACCATCTTTGCTACGCCCTCCAATTAACTTGCGCGCCAAATTGTCACATAAAAATATAATGCTAATGACACCTTCAATGAATTATTAATAATTTTATTCTAAGTTTTGCCTAAGAATTGTTAATTATTTATTAAAATATAAGCTTATCATAAAAGTGTTTCTCTTTTAATATACAATATGTTTTATTAGAGGCTCACCTAAATCGTTAAAATAAGACGATAGAAATAGTGCGTATTAAATACAGTGTCGAGGGTGAGATGGTAGTCTTATACCTCCACCGACGTCTTCAGCCGAGAGCATGAGATTTGTAGTTTCTTTCTTCAAAATCGCTTACTCATCTTTTGTCAAAAATTTTTATCTCCATCACTTCTGTAAAAAAAAATTGAATATGATAAATGAGAAGATAGGTTATAATTGACTTTTTTTATTCTGTAGTTAGTAAAATCAATTTTATATGCAAGAAAACGGTTGCAAGAAATGAATTTATGATAAAAGATTGCAGAATTCAATTATGTATCTAAGATTAGTTCTATTTACAAGATTATGATTCCTCACGGGAATATCTCAAAATTAATCTTAAAAATTATAACATTTTAACTGCTAACCAGTTTGTATTGACACCATGTCAAATTAAATACAGAGTATTGAACTAGAAATATTCATTCAATGTTAGGTTAGTTAGGCATGACGCAGAATTTGTTGGATTAAAATATAGACCTAAGATTAGAATCGATATTGGGTTTCTTGAAAGAAAATATACAAAGTCCATGATTAGCGACTCGGCCTTAAAGATAAAACGTTCTTCGTATTATCACATAGAACGTGACAACAGTACTTGATGACGGCTTCAATCACTTTGATTAACGTTCGACACGATACAGATTCGGGCAGTGACCTCAGTGTTTAAAGAGAATAAATAGTATAAGTTCTTCGTTCTTAAAAATTTTGGCTGGGGTATAATTCCTCCATCCTGTAAATTTTTCCAGAACAATAACGAGTCTCAAGGTTATGCACTTCAAGAAATACTTGTGACTCCACATACGATATGCCCTTTGTAAAAAGGAAACTGCCTGTTTCTAGAACATAAGAAGTTCATAATATTAATCATATCATATACAGGGGCACGATAATCTATATTCCAAATAAATTGACCCTTTTTATAAGGCCGAATGATCAAGGATTTACATTTTAATGCTAGATCGGAGTACACGGAAAAAACTGAAACTCTCATTGGGCAGGCGCAAATTCTGAGATACCATACGTGGAACGAAATTTTCTAACGTCACAACAACAGTTAGAAAGTTTCTGAACATAAGAACATGGTATGTCATACGTTTCTGAGATATGTAACGCGTTTTAAAAATATTTATTTTATGTAAATATTTGATAATTACGCTTCCGTGAAAACATAATTATTAGATAATAATCACTTGTTCTAAAATTAAACTTGTCTTTACTATTTCTCCTCTGTAAATATTATCTCATTAATGGCCTGGATTTTGGCAGAGATCCAAGGACTCGGTCCATTCAAGTTTGATTATAAACAACATCAACAGGTCGCACCAAATTATCCAAGGGGCACTTTATTACAAACTATGAACCGTTTATTTGTATTCTCAGACGTGCACGTATAAAAGAGGCAAAGTTCGTTTTTGTATGTTTATTTTACAAAAAATGTATTAATATAAAATGGTGTATAAATAATTTACTAAAAAGTACTACATTAAAATATACTAGTATATAATATTTATTATTCTTATGCCAACCTACTATACCAAACTGCGTACTCCCATATTAATCAGTCTATGAAGTATCTCCATTCGATTTATTTTGTGTCGGTCAGGTTGTTTTCACTCCCTACGAGAATACCTTTATTTTTTATTTCATTACATTCGCTTAGTAATTAATTAATTTCATCAACAATTTAGTTTTTTTTTCAAACTTCCCTATTATCCTCTTATACCTTTATTGTGCATTATTATTACAGCATTACTTCTCCCTTTATACATTAAACACGTGTTTTTCTTTTATTTATTTATGTAATTAATTTAGGGGATTTTAACAGTATAAATAATCATAATAATTACAACTAACATAATATATAGGCATATGAAACTAATTATAATAATCCACAGATATGTTTAGGCAAAGTAGTAATTAAGTATGTACTCGTACATAATATATGGTAATATAATATTAGTAGAAGAAGATAAAAACTGGTGAAAGAAATGGTGGGGTGGTTGAAACTACTTTTATGGTAAAAGAAGAGCAAGATGTGTTTGTAGCCAGAATTATTGGTTTAAATTGAAAATGTAGTGGTTCATAAAAAAAATTCGAGCATAGTGAAAAAGTCAATCACTGTTAACTTCTTATTACGGTATTTGCATGAACGGTGAATGAATGAGTTTTGTGTTTAAGATGTTCTACTTGTAGAATGTGGAAGAGTACGGACTGCCGGGTCGATCTATGTGGAAAAAAGGTTCTTTAAAAAAAAAGATTTTCATACTTTGTTTTTAATTTACCTCATTGGTTCATAACTATAACATTATTCTCAGTGTTGAACATGTTCTAGTGCTGGATTTTTATGGATCAATATTTATTAGGTAGATACAAATATTGGAATAATTCATTCGCATTAAAATATTTCAAAGAACTTAAGTACTTACGTATTATTATTTTATGCATTTTCTGCCCCGTGAATTGAAATTAGAATAATTAAAAAATATATATTCGGTCACTAAAATATGCATACGTGAAAACGCAATAAATATATTTTTGTAGGCAATATAACAGAAATCACAAATAACAAACACAATTAATGAATATATGTATGTAATAATTTGCACCCGTACAGTCATTTTTCATTTCGTGTTCATAATATGTATTTATTGAAGCGACCATTAATAGACTTGGGATTATTTGCCTAACCGCTATAGATATTTTAAAATACTTTGTTAATAAATGTCGTTATAGGCAGTAATTTATATTTATGTAAAGTTAGTTTCAGATAGTATTAGGCTTTAATTTATCGCTATAAGCGGATTATCGGTAATAAAATAAATGTTTAGGTAGTTTCACAACATTGTGAATGTCGGAGACATGTGTAGAGTAACAAAAAAGGCCATTCAAAATATTTTATTGTCTTTCCTAATTATCGGACACAGTCAGCACAAAAATGTTTGGCACTTACTTCTATGGCAATGTGTTTAAGAAAATTTTAATATTGGGATAGGCATTTCTATAATTTTTAAAAAGAATTTGTGTTTATTGGACACATAAATAAATAAAAAAAGTGAACAATACTATTTTTAGTATAACTTATTTATGATAAATATTAAACATCGATAATCGCAAAGTGCCACGTTACCAGGTAATTATTACTAATAATGAACATACAGAACACATAACACCTCGCTTTATTCTTACACTGTTGCATGATGGTGTTAATTAATTTCTAATTATGCAAGTCTTCTCTTTTATCAAAAACATTTTCCATTTAATCTAAATTCTTTTTAAATTGATAATTTTCCGTTGTTCAATCTAACAGGTGCATATAGGTGAGTAGCTTGCAGGTGTAGTGGTCAAGACGCTGGCCTAGTGATCTAGTGGTCGGAGGTTCGCGCCTCGTTCCAGGACTCCAGTAAGTTAATCCTATTTTCATAGAACAAGCGCTTAGCTTAGTTTGAAAATAGTAATAATATTGATGTGACATGTATTCCGTGTACGCTATATTTAAAAAAAAAAAATCTTATTTACTTTGTTCCCAATACATCGTTTCTCTGTGGGAGAAACTACAGATTATAGAATCCTACACGTGTTTGTTCTCATTATTGGACACTTCTCGACAACTCTAGCCTCAGTTGCATTCATGCATTTTTTTATGCTTTCTCAATGATTATTGACGCGTGTGATAATACCATCTGCCAGTATTTTCTTTAATGGCTATATCTTCCTTACTTATATCACTACAATGGTGGATTTATGGTAAAGGGGCCTGTCTCAGTGGAGTGGAGTGGAGTGGCCCCCGAAATGATAATATCCCGACACCACTACGATCAGCGACACGGATACAGAGATGATGTTCGGTTGATGAAATTATCAATAATAACACACCCGGAGTTCAGAGTCTCCGAGCCACCCGCCACGAAGTCTGGTTTTGACAGTATTTTTGCAGCTAAAAAAGCCAAAGCTTTTCTTCTTTCTTTTCGCTATCTATTTTTGGTTTTATTTCTCCTTTCTCAGTGATTCGGGGGCCCTCTGAATCACTTTTACGATTTGGGATTTCAGTGCTCATTTCATACGATACGTCTACACAAAAAAATTAAAATATCAAAATGTTGTATGGAAGCTCGGTACGCATTCTGAATTAGCGCGGCGTGAATTGCGAGGACGTTAATTCCACACGAATTTGCCGCCCGAAAACATTGACCGGTAATTGACCGGTCCTTTGTTACTCAGTTCGTTTGTCAGGGGATATCGGAGCCGGTACTTCCGTCCCGCACTACACAGTGGTTGCCTGTTTTTCTGTATGTATAATGAGTGACAATACAATTTGATTGCAGTATTGTGTGTTGGAGACAATCGCTTCACAGTTCACGCACTGTACTCTGCGGTTTGCCATATAAAGTGGGAACTCCAATTACACTCGTGCTTCCGTGAAAGGCGGTACAGTTGACCGAATTGTCGAGAATGCAGGTCATATCTAAAATTTGTTTAGATTTTTAAAATCTTAACCTTTTTCTATTAATTCATGTAAAACTACGTAGACTAAGATTCACAAATAGAGATTTCACGTAAATACCTAGAAATATATATTAACAAAAAACCTATAAATTCCACGTTTCGAAAATGCTCCGGTTCTATACATTTTTTTAAATTCTCGTTATGTCCGTTTGCTGCACGATATTTGATGAATAAAGTTCAATGCGAAAAATTTGGATTTCAAATATTTATTAATTATACCTACTTGAAAAGAAATCTTTGTGTCAAAAAAATGAAAGGGCGGTGTCCTAGCCCTAAAAGAAGTACCGAGGGCCGCCCTGGACCGTCCTGGCCCCACTACACTACTGTATATACCTATTTATATTCAATTTGCCTTTGACTCTACCGAATCAACATCGAATATCTTAATATTGATTAAAAAACTACAAATTATATCTAAATCAAGAATGATAAATACTACAACTATATCAATTTGCGTACGTTTGATAGCGTGAGACTAACTTGCTGATCTCCTGGAATGATGCTCTAACTCCTGACCACCGGATCACAGGCAAATGTCTTAACCGCTAGATAACCACGTCATGTTTTCACGTTTTTTGACCCAATATTTATCTATTGGATTATTTGATATTTTAATTTTAAAAAACATTTTGGTTACGAAAAGAAAATAAATTCGGAAGAAAATAAATTTATAAAAAAAACCTTTAAGTGTTGCTATGCGTAAAAAATAGAACGCAAACGTCTCCTTATAAATAGATAATGAGATATTTCTATTTAAATCTTTTTATTTATAGATATTTTGTCCACCCTATCCTTCGACAGTGTGTTCGCCATCATTCGACTCACTTCCTCCTTCAGCAGAGAGTTATGAGATAATCAGGTGTCGCCCGCTCTGTGTGAACTTGAAAAAACCGCAAGGCTTTGTCATCTGACGGCGGTGGTTTGCGGCCTAGCTCGCGCTGCATCCCGTCTCCTGCCTCCCCAACGAAACGAGTATTACTTGCATAAGACAATGAAGCTTCGTTCTACAATTTATTGTGCAGTACCAACATACGGACAAACGATATAGATATATATATCTTAGTACGCTATATATTCACGCGAGTATATACACAAATAGAGAGATTTTAAAGGTTTCCGAACATTACAGTAAATCCTCAAATTTCAAAACACAAAAGGCGAGCAGTGAAATCTGCATTTAGCGGAACTTGCGAGTCTACAATAATTAATAAATACAGATCAAAAATTTTGCAATCGCAATAAATGAATTTAGCGCGAATTTTGCTGTTTTATGCAAATAACCCGACATTTTATGTTGTTCAGAAAATACTTGATTATCGTCAGTAGTCAGTCGTATTCATTCATCTTAAATAAGCACGAATGTATCGATAACACGACTACAGCGAGTAAAGATAAATAAATAATTTATAAAATAGGTGTCGGTTTGATAAAAAAAAATATTGCATTTATTTTTACGTTACATACTACACCGAGCAAAAATTAAGGCAACGTTTTATTTGATTGTAAATATCTTTGAGTAAATGTAAACACCGATATGTATGTTTCTGACTATGTCACGCTTTCGTTAATCTTGATCCCAATTTACAAAATATATGATCTACTACAATATACTAAATAAGTACTGATATCCGTTGCCAAGAATGTAAGTGAATAAATAAATATTTTACCCTATTCATAATATGAACTAGAACACTTTAAACGTTATTGATCAAGTTTGAATAAGCAACGTTTTCCACAAAATGTATCGTATTAAACCAGGTCAATAAACGAATTTATTCAGCGCTTGGTAAATTTAACTGGGAAAATGAAAGAAATGAAATTTTTGGTCCGGTGCCAAAATTGTTGTAATACATCGCCTGTTCGTGTGCGCGTATTGCAGCCGGAGAGTGCTGCTCATTCCGTATGTATTGTATTGAAAACACATGGAGCTATCTATGCCAATGTTAATGCTATGTCGTCAAGATAGTGACTCGTCACTCGGCCATCGGTACTCCATTCGTACTGCTCTCGTTTCAGCTAAACGACTCGCTTCCTGCTACGCCAGGGAAGTAGGATGAAAACAGATGGTGATAAAACGTAATATATATTACGTACCTATATATCTATAATATAAAAAATATATATTTTGATTAGTTGTACTGGGATTCGAATCTAAACCTTTTTCCTATCCGGGGAAATGCGTTACCATTCCGCTATATCGACCGATTACGTTTTCGATAAATTTTGAACATCATTCTGCAGTTAAAATCAATCAACTTTATTTTACAGTGAATACCAAATGACTATTGCTATGTAGTGTATTTTAAAATTAACACCCTCCCAGGTAAAGAAAATCAAAGTGCTGAATTGAACCGCAGAATTGGCCTTTCCTGGGGAGTTTTCGGAAAATCAGCTTTTCGCCTAAAATTCAAGACTCATACTATCTCAGAACGAAGTTAATAAAGGATGCGTTTTATCTGTACTTACAAACAGTGATGTAGTGGAGCCTGAGCGAGCCAAGGACCCGTCCTGCCACTTCTTTTGACATGGAACTTACTTTTAAAGTACATTTAAAAATATTATGATACAAAATATTCCGCATTGAATTTTATACTTCACACCTCGTGCAGCGGTAGGATATTGCGAGAATGCAAAAAATATATATATATAGGACCAGAGCATTTCTTAAAACATGAAAGTCAGTACAAGGAAATTTATTGGATTTTTTTTTATTAAGAATTTTATCATCTGAGCCAGCGGTATCCATTTTTTTTAACTATTGACCACATGTACATGAAGATAGATGAAATACGTGAACTCAAATTAAATAAAGTCATCCCTCAATATATATATTATAGTTCGATAGTTTTTAACTATTGACCACATGTACATGAAGATAGATGAAATACGTGAACTCAAATTAAATAAAGTCATCCCTCAATATATATATTATAGTTCGATAGTTTTTAACTATTGACCACATGTACATGAAGATAGATGAAATACGTGAACTCAAATTAAATAAAGTCATCCCTCAATATATATATTATAGTTCGATAGTTTTTAACTATTGACCACATGTACATGAAGACAGATGAAATACGTGAACTCAAATTAAATAAAGTCATCCCTCAATATATATATTATAGTTCGATAGTTTTTAACTATTGACCACATGTACATGAAGACAGATGAAATACGTGAACTCAAATTAAATAAAGTCATCCCTCAATATATATATTATAGTTCGATAGTTTTTAACTATTGACCACATGTACATGAAGACAGATGAAATACGTGAACTCAAATTAAATAAAGTCATCCCTCAATATATATATTATAGTTCGATAGTTTTTAACTATTGACCACATGTACATGAAGACAGATGAAATACGTGAACTCAAATTAAATAAAGTCATCCCTCAATATATATATTATAGTTCGATAGTTTTTAACTATTGACCACATGTACATGAAGACAGATGAAATACGTGAACTCAAATTAAATAAAGTCATCCCTCAATATATATATTATAGTTCGATAGTTTTTAACTATTGACCACATGTACATGAAGACAGATGAAATACGTGAACTCAAATTAAATAAAGTCATCCCTCAATATATATATTATAGTTCGATAGTTTTTTTGACATACGCATAATTTTAGCGTTTACAAAAGCTATTTTTTGCAGGCTCAAATCATTTCTTAATATCGAAAGGGGGGGAGGGGGTTTTAAAATCAAATACCGCCCTGGTACTTTTTTAAGTGGCATCACAATTTACTACTAATGGCTTTGAAATAACATCATTTAAGAAATATGCAGCACGTGTAGAAGTTAAGAGTATCTCGGCGAACTATGAAAATAATAATATTGGGTATGTACCTTTGGGATCACAAGACAACTAAATACGTAAGAGAACAAATAAAAGTAGCGGATGTTGCAGACAATGTAGCTCAGCTAAATCAGAACTGGGCGGGTCATTTGACGAGGCGTAAGAATGACCACTGGACGAAGTGACTATTAAAGTGGTAAATCGAACAAGAACAGAATACGAGTCACCCTCAGACGATGATCAAACAAATTAAATATGTTGCGGAAACACAATAGAAACCCCCTGCCGCGAGATAACTATTTCCTCTTAATTCTGCCTACAAAAAACATTAGATATAAAACTAGATTTCTACTAATATTTGACTAACTTATTTTTTTTAAATCACTTTTCCAATCCAAATTAAGTCATTATTAATTAGATTTCCGATGTTGTCCCTCCTTCCCCTGTCCTAGGAGAAGTACTTGAATCATGTTTTGCATCATCTGTTAAGTATTTCAGGTCTTCACAAAGTGAAGCAGTATGGTCCAAATATTTACCATAATGTTGCAACTAATTTAATGTATGATATTTCATATCGAGTAAGAAAACTTAACTTCGACAAAACAGATACATAATTTTGTGTTCGCGTTCTCGAGTACGAATTTTTATTTCGTTTTACGTACATTATTTTATTTAGTAAATAGTTTTTTAACAAATGGAATTATAAAACTTCATTAAATATGAATGATTAAAAATTACATAACTTTATAATGTATGCAAGTTGACATATTAATAAAGAAACGATGTTAAAAAAACTAACAAATATTATATATAAATAATTAGAATTAGATTAAAATTACAAATATTTATCAAAACAACCCACCAATTATTATTATTAAAAATTATAAATAACATCAAAATAAAAACACTGGTTTAAAATAATATTTTATATTTATAATCACATTTATAGTTATCGGAGTGATAAAAGTTAAATAATAAATCATAATTTATTAACTTCATGTCTCAATCAAGGAATTAATTTTGAGTAGGTACATCTGGTAATGTCTAGAATTAGGAATGTAAAATGTAGAATTATTTATTTTGCAACGTAGGAGTTAACGAAGATTATTTTTTATACTAGTTCATGGAGAGGAAATAACATGGTAAGCCAAAATTAAGTTAGTTTGATGCCAACATTGATGAATGGAAGCGAAGCCTGGGGCCGGCAAAAGATGAAAGGAAGCAGAATGAATACACGGAATGAAATGAAGTTGAAATTGCAAGTAGGATTAAGATATGATCACTTGGGTTTTTTGATCACGCGATAAGAGTGAATAAGAGGAGAATATAATAAGGGAGATATGTGACGCGAATGTTAATGACACTGACTTGATAAACCTGGCGTGAACAGATAAACCACATATTAGACACGGTCTCGTTAGAATCGTTAACAATCGACAGGCATGAGATATATGGTTGTGTACAAGATGTGTGAAATGTGTGAATATGTACGAGATGTATGAAATGTGCGAATATGTACAAGATGTATGAAATGTGTGAATATGTACGAGATATATGAAATGTGTAAATATGGACAAGACATATGAAATGTGTGAATATGTACGAGATGTATACATGTATGAAAGAGTACGAGGCGAGAGTCGTGTCAGGACTGGACATTATGGCGTTGAAACGACGTAATAGTAAGTTAATTCAATATTTGATAGGGAGGTTAAGTTAGGTTAAATAAGCAAACACATTATTTGAATATTCTCGCTAGACATGCGCCATTTATAGGCTCAATTTTCCCAGATCCAAAGTCCTCATAACATTAAAAAATGCAACCAATTATTTTTTTTAATTTATGCCTACAAGCGAATTCACCTACTGTTCTCATACGTACGCACTATCGATTCACTGCTTCCAAGAAGTTGATAGCCAAAAACGCGCACATTTCTTGAATCAATTTTGCAAACGAAAAATTGCATCAAAATATTTCAACAGCATAAAAGTCGTCCACTTGCTCATTCAGATGCCAACCTTCGCGGTTTGCAATATCTGCAATCTGATAGTCAAGATATCCAGTGTCCAGTGTCCTGCCGGCGTGAGAGTTATCCGGACGATTTGTGCAGTTCTTTAAATACGGTGGAGACTTTTCGGTGAATTTATAACATTGAACAGGCTATAATAATAATACTAGTGATTTAAACATTTTTAGATTTAGTCGAGTGCAAATGCGAGTTCTTGGCAAATGTGATGTACGAAGAAGATCTAAAATTTTATTATTTCGAAGTTAAGCCTTATACAATATTAAATTAAATTAAAGTTTACATGGCACTAAAAAAAAGAAAGAAAAAAGAAGAGCTGCTACCAGGACCTTTCAAAATCTAACGAGTAACATGGCGAATACAGTTCAGTTGATATAGCATTATACCGACAGATTAATTGTGTCGAAAGAAATATTAATTTCTTGCATTTTTTCACTGACTTATTTACTTATAAAATCGCAACTTCTCCAATAAAACGTGAATTTATAATTTAACTGTAATAATATTAATTTTTACTTCCATTGACAATTCTATTTCGTTCAGTTTTTGAGGTGAAATGCTTGCTGATTTATTATATAATATTTAAAACGTTGTAGGTAATAAATTGTCTTCAGTAAAATTTTGGAATAATATCCTGGCTCCTCATATTCTATACCCCCACGAATGCGATTCCTTTTTTATACAACTACGATAAATTGCAGGTCGGTTAAGAAGGTACACGCAAAAATTATTTATTGATAACTACAAAACTTGCATCCATCAGTTATTCGTTTACGTAGTTTGATTTGTAAAAAATAATTTAACTTCGTTAATGAATATTATTTCCAGTATTCTACTCACATTTTGCATTTTCACACGGCTGAACTGCTATCTGAATATTTCGGTGAAGTTTTTTACATGAGGTAAAACCACTCGGTACCATTCCAGATCATTCCGAATATTTGCATAACGTACGTATACAATATATTATGAACGGCTTCTGAAATGATAGTTCAGTTTAACAAATTCTCTACGTAACATTATATTCTCGGAATCAATTCCCTTTGCACGTCTTGATATTCCTCTCGCAGTGTAAACTGCAAGTGAAGCTGAAAGATGTTTCCGATGGAATGAATCTAGAGATCAGACGCTGAGCATTTCTTCAATGCAAAAGGCAAAGAATTTCATTCCTCATAACTCACATGTGTACATTTATTACACCGCCGTGCATGTAACCTTCACTTGAACGTTTTTTCTGCTCGTAAAATCTCACAAAATGATGGGTTTGACTCACACTTGAAGAATTCGGTTTAATATTATGGCGTGATTGAATATTGCGTATTTTTTTTGACAAAAATAAATTTTGTTCTGTGTTTTTGGGCTAATAATTTTTACGTGCTTTTAGCTCGTGCTTAACAACGATAAATAGTTTTTCTTTGTTTAGTGATTATATTTCAACAACAATCCTACATTTTTATGTATTCTTTTCTTTCACATCATTTTAGCTAGTAACGATCGCGTCACTAGTTAATTTTAGATCGCACCTTGACTTAAGAAAGCATTTTACGCGTAGATGGGTTATTTTAGGTTAAGACATTTATTACAAATATTATTACATTTTTTACAAAAAGGATTTTTCGTGTTTATTATTTATCAAAAATTCATAAACTTTTTGGACAACAATTGTATTAAATGATTGTGTATAAATTTATTTTTACCAACTTGTTCATTATATTTACTCCTTTAAGAAAAAAATATGGATACCTTGCGCAATGTATGATGTGAAAATAAAAAAATCTGTGTTAATAGATCTCGATAAGAAAAGAAATGAAATACTTCTCGTCATTATCAAATAAACCATGATGCTGTGTTAGGAGCATCAACAATCGACGAGCGTGCATCAATGTTATGTATGTATTTAAATAGGCAATAGTGTCAGGATGAAGGTGTGGTGGCGTGAAAGTTAGTTCATTGTTGTACTCGAAATATTATTAAGTACAAGCTCTCACTTCTTCTCTGTTGCTGGAACAGCTGTCACAGATCACGTGCCGTAACAACCACTTCCCATTTTACTAATTTATTAAATAAAACTCTTAATACAATTTGTCTATGTGTATATTTGGTGTGTTTAAGTTATAAAAGCAAATATATTCTACAGTGAAGTAGAATTCTATCACAGTTACCGTTTTCGCTGGCATATTACATCAATGTGTCCCTTCAAAAAATACCAAGAATATATTGAAAACTAAACCTACAATAAATTTATAGAAATACACAGAAAAATAAATTTAATATTATATGTTTAAATAATTAGGTAGTATTATATTAATTATTTTGAAAATAGAATAAAAATACCAGTCAACCTTTCGATGCAAATTCGTGCCTTGATAAGCTTTAGCTTGATAAAGACTAATCAAGAAATCGGTTTGTTATTAAATTATAAACATATTTCACAATTTGTGTATTCATTTTCTATAATCTGTCATCGCGACTGGTTACTGAATGCATTCGTTCGACTGCTTACTCAAATGCATTTTTATTCGCGAAAAGTTAATTTGGATACAAATTTGATTAGGATATAACCGTCAATGGAACCAATCAGTCTTTATAGCAATAGGCTATATAAGATATAACAGATTAGGTTATATCCTAATCTTATATAGGCAATAAAAGATTAGGATATAACAGTCAATGGAACCAATCAGTCTTTATAGCAATAGGCAATAGTCAATTGAAATACTGATTATAATTCCAGAGATTAGAGACGTCATTTAACCATTTTGTGCTACAATTTTTCAAGTTATCTGATCTTAACGTCAGTCTTCGAGCGCTCGAGTTCTCAAATAAGAATCTCTCCCTTTTGTGCGCGTCAATTAATTACAGGAATGGTTTGTTTTATTATATGTTTTATCAGCAAAGAAAATAAATACCCAGTTATATGCATTGACCATCCGGAACAGCGGCTGATCAATTCTCATTCCGGAGCGTCGAGCGAGCGAACTCGCGCGCGCCGCCGTGACTCCGCCGACCGTGGCGGACTCTCGGTCTATTTCAGTGTCCGAATGTTAACGTATTTATATCGAAAATTTAGCACCAACTTGCCGTGGACGCTCCGCGGTCGACACTCTTTATTCCGGCGCTGGAGACTATTGGAGGCTATTTCCGTCGGACGCCGCCTCGGGACGCCCAACTTTCGACGCGCGACGCCACAAGTGGTTCGAACTCTGAAACTCTCCTATTGAAACTGTCATCCGCCGCTAAATTCTGCCCTCGTCCTCTGGGAGGTTCATTGGTCAACTATTGGGGAAATGCGACGCGTTTATTGTCTTGTTTCGATAGCTCTGTGATTATTTACTTGTGGTTCTGCGTAAGACTGATCGGCTCTGTCCGCGCGCGAGGAAGACTGTTTACTGTGATAAGTGATTCAAGTTTACTAAAATACGAACTTTGTTTACATTGTGATTTTGAGCTGAATATATATTATAAATCTTTTAAAACAGTAAATTTAAACATAGCCTTGAATTAAATTGCGTCGTTTACAGAGAAAAATATTGGCAATTCGTTATGTGCTCATGGCACGCGTACAATTTTTATAAATCTCTAGTAAACATAATCATTTTAACGTCTCCTATATCACTCTTTTATATAAAATTAAAAGCAAAAGAAAATAAATAATTACTTGATTATGAAGAAATGAATTTTTATGTGTAACTAAAACCATATTTAAAAAATAGTTTTATTTGAGGTTTGAAATAAATATAGGTACTTTGTGTTAAAATACTTTATTAACATTTATTTCTTGTTGCGTATTTAGATTGATTGAAAAGACCTTTGACAGCTTGTTAATCAAGAAAAGCGAAAAAAGTTTTTTGGGTTTGAAAATTTGTATTTTTATTCAAAGAATTAATTAATATTATATAATATGAATTAATTTAACTTCAATCTCAAGAAATATTAATGTCAATATTTAGATTTTCTGATTTTGATAAGCTTGGCAATAATATGTATATATATATATTGAAATAATTTTCCAATACTTTATTCAGTTTATTTAGCCTTCCAATTCCAAAGCCGTTCCAAATTTATCAGTGACGCTGTAGTAGGCGTGTTTTTTGTTTCTGTAGTAGTGAATGACAGATTAATCACGATAAACATTCTAAAGTAATATCATTATTTTAATCGTTTAAAAATATATATTATGCGTATAAATATTTTCCTCATTTTAAGATCATGTTTTTAAAACAAGACGTTACAAATTAGAAACAATTACAAATATTAAAAAAAATATTAATAAACAACAAAGTAAAACAATAGTACCTATTATTTTACTAAATAAAACAAAACAATTACTTTGTGGCAACATTATATATATAAATAATAAGAAAAACACTTTGTTTAAAACTACTATTTATTGAAACATCGACATGTTTCGATACCTACGGTATCTTCTTCAGAAAAAAATGTATAAGTACTAAAATAAAAAATACAAACATAGATAAAAACGAAACCATAAATGTATAAGTGATAGGTTACTAATTAGGAATTACTGTCAAAACAAATTGAAAAGGTGACTATTTACAAAAAGCATTTGGTTATTTATAATATTTAGTTTGCTATTAACATTTTTTCTTATTTATAAAATTTACAATTTATCTAAGTGTAAACCCCTAGCAATATTAAATAACAACAACTGTTCTGAATTCGCTAATCACCTTTTGGAAACAAGCCATTATTTTGATATTAACAAGGGTTTAGAAATTTTACACGCAAATATTTGGGTAAAAGTCTAGTATTTGTATTTGTATTAAGGTAATCATTATGTATTATAAATTTTACATACAATTATTAGGGTAGGGTGAACCCTTAGTATTTGTACTAGGGTGAACTTCTAGTATCTGTTTGTGAAGAGTTTTTTTTATTATTTATAAAATGTTTAAAAATAAAGAAAATACACATTTCACTAATAATATAATTGTGATGTTGAATAATCATCATACAATATTGGATAAAAAGTTTTTTCGAGAGAGTTCTAGGGAGTGGGGTGGATGGGGGAGAACTTTCGAGGCAGGATCAATTTCTGCTGAGTAATTGCGAAACCCGAGGATGCAAAGCCGACATCCAACCGGAAATTTTGCTTTAGTTCATAGAGATCACGAGGTTATCGAGTCTTTAGTCCTTTACATCTTCACCCAAGCATCCAGCTATAGGGCCTCGACAATCTCACGCACTGTTTCACACTATCAGTTTCAACTTACGACGGATTATAAGGCGAGCCCTGCGTTTTAAATTCTTTCGATTCGAATCTCTAGATCCAATACAAACAAACTAATGGAGCATGATAAATTATTAGCGGTGACCGCATCGCGTGTCCGATAATCGCATCCGGACCATACACGAGCTATGCACAATTAGAATACACGGAATAGGAAGTCACACTTTGCCATTCTTAGTGTGCCACTCTCGCATCACAATATATTACTATTTTTAAATTTAACTTGAGGTTGTGCTATAGAAAATAGGACTAATATGTTCTGCTAGGGTGAAAACGAACCGACAACTTTTTGATTACATAGAACCTGTCATAGACTCAAATCTGATAACGTTATCAAACTTCACGATGGTGGATTCGTGTAATGGCGGTTATCATGGATGACGTAAGGACTGACGCCTGCCGTACTGCTTGTTATTTTTCAGTTCCACCGATCCAGATTATATTTGTAAATTCTTGTTATTACAAAACCGAAGCGACGAGATCAAACACAATGTCGATATTTCTTAGAAACGGTTAAGAAATCTATGTATATATAATTCGCTGTAAAGAAAAAGGAAAAATCAACAAACGATATTATTGTCAGACCGTAAATGTGGCTATGATAAAACTGTTCATTCAACAAAATCTGAAATATTTATGTGAGATTTTCTAAATATACCGTTATAATCTATAATAATATAATAATCTATTATTGATTCTTTTACATGACAAGTTTTCTATTTTTTTTACAAATTATGGTGAAATCTCGAGGGCAAAGCAAACGGTTTAGAATAATATTATGGAATTCTTCGGATTAAAGACATATGTAAGTAAGAATAGGTATTTTATCTAGTAACAGTATAGAGTTATATAGAAATATTTATATTTAGTATAATTTATTTTCAAAACAAAGATGCGTAAAAGTCCTGCTATTTAATGTTCTCACCGAACGAAGAAGGAATACTCAACCACGCGACCGCTACGCGAGACCGAACAAGTCCAATATTATTGATTATATTTATTCTTCTTTTCATCGTCGTAATTTTTTACGTAAATTAATATAGAATCTCTCGTATCTTTCAATACCAATTTATCGTCGGACTGTTCATCGTTTCTCAGGCAATTGCGTCGCGTGTAATCGTTTTTTTAGTCAGCACTCTAAGCGTACTTCGCAGAGCGCGCGCCTTTATGAAATGAAAAATCGTTTGAAATACGCGGACAATACGAGAGCCCGCCGTGATACCGAACGTAACGTCACTTAATGGACCGTGACTTATACAGTGACATGTCGATCGGGGGCGGCGGGTGTATCATATTGCACACTGATCAATGTGTGTCATATTGCAGACTGATACACCCGACACAATTATTATACGAATTAAGTGGTTACCTAAGTTTGTACCACTTTTCCGTCCTGTCATTTAATTTCTTATTTTGTGACTGCGGCGTAAAAGTTAATTGAATAAAAACGAAAAATGTTCAAAATCATGGTCCGGTAGTAATGAGCTGAGATCACAGATCAATCATAAATAACTAATATATTAGTAATGTTTTCTCGTTTTCAATTTATTTATTTAGTCGTGGCAAACTGTATCATTTTTAGCTGTGTTTTTAATTACTATTATTTTAACTTTTTAAAATAATATTTCAATTGATATTTTTTTGACTACAGTTTTAAAGTGCAAAAAAGTCTTAAAATATAATTATTTCTGATTTATTTAGCTTCAGCCAAGTCGCAAGCGTTCCTTTTTAATTTGGTTGTTTACGTATTAATCTTTTTAAACCTCAAATATGACCGTGCTTATTTTTGGTCCACATCCTAGAAATGTGGTTGTCATAGTCATCCAGATCCGCTTACTTAATGTATTGACAAAATAATTTTAAAATTAACTATTATTATTTTTTGTTTCAATAAAATTGTTTTGTCAAGTCATCAAACAGCGCGAGTTGAACGATGAAATGAACGTGAAGTGAAGTAAAAAATGAAGGATTTAACATGCGGTTTGTAAGAATATCAACAAAAAGTACTAAATAAACCAGGAAGCAAAACGACAAATAAATTCTTCAACATGAATACCGATAACGATGATGACTCGTCGTCAAGCAGCGCCCAGTATGAACCCGATGAACCCGAGGACGCTCCGAAACAAAGGAAAACGATACATCCCTCGAGATACGCCCATATATTGCAGCTAAAGACGAAAGACGAAGAGGCAAATATCATAACCGTCTGCTCGATCCAGGACTTCAGGCACTCGGGAACTTTCGACAGTGACGAATCATTCCCCCGTAATGATGATTACCTCGTATCGTTCCCCGATGATGATAGTGATCTTTACTCTATTAATGACGACAATAACTCTTCCATGAGGAACAGCATATATTCTGTAAAGAGTGGACAAGAATTGTATTCTTTGATTGACGCACAACTAGCGGAAACTATATCAGACCTCGATGAAGACTTGGAAGAACTGGATAAACAAGAATTTGGTGAGAATACCAAAAAACAAAACATAAAAGAATACAGAGTTGTTTTTGATGACGTCTTCGATAATGCTAGTGATAGGGACATGACGTACAGTAAAATAAAACCATGCGCTAGTACTAGTGGTGCTAAAGGAAACTCGGAAGATTCAAATGAAGTTATGAGTTTCATGGGAAACGTACATAATACACAATCGAGTGTTGAAAATTTAAAATGGACGTATATAGATCCTCCCAACGTGAAATTTGACGATTCTAAGATAGGTGCAGTGAATGAAAGAACGTTTCAGTTTCATGAAGACGAAAGCAGTCAGCCGGATGAACAGTACCGTACAGTTATGCTGAAGATGAGCAGAGCTGCTTGCATACAGAGAGCCTTGAAGTGGTCTGGATTCAAGAAGGTAACTCCCATTTTAAATGTTTTTCTTTTACATTTAACATTTGACAATCAATTTGTTCCCTTTATATTCCAGAATATTTTATGATCTGGATTAACCGTTCCCTCTCGTCTTACACAAAATTTTTACAAAAAAATGTGCTGACGTAAAAAAATATAATATATTGAATTGTACCAAAGAACCTACAGATTACCCTAGATGCCTAGCTGCCTAGCTGTCAGCTGTCATGCGGTTACTTTATGTGTATACTACGCAAAGCAATCCACTGTTATAATGGATAATAGCCGAAACACTTTGTGTAGACATAAAAAAAGTTGACATTTGACATTGGAAAAGTCAGTTATACGCTACATGTACCCTTAATTCAGATCATATTTGTGTTCATTGTGTATTTTGTTTCGTATTAGTTCATCGTTATATTATTGTATATCATATAAAACATTGAAACTCGACATACTTTCTAAAGCTCATTCCAAACACATCGCAATCAACTTAGTTCAATCTACTTAATTCAATCAACTTAGTTCAATCAACTTAATTCAATCAACTTAGTTCAATCAACTTAGTTCAAACAACTTAGTTCAAAAAACGCAAATTTTCTAGCGCCAAATTTTTTCCCGTTAAGCATCTTCTCGTTTTGGTTTACAACATCTTCGCATTTTGGTAAACTTCACATCCCAAAACGGAGTACAACTTTTCCCACAAAATCAGGTTAAACTTTGCATCCGAACTCTTCATTTTCTTTCCACATTTCCTCCCGTCGCTCGTTAGCGTCGAGCGGGCCTCTCGGTAAGTATATCTTTACATATGAATGGCTCCCAATTGGCAAGCTCCGGCGTGAAGTATTCGATGCCTGACATTCTCCGATACCCTGAAGGGACATTTTCTGTGCGATTGACAAAGCAAGGGTTGGAAGAAACAGATTTTAAACGACACGAAGCAATACATGGTCTTGTCTTCCGACCGATTGACTTTTATTCCGCCACGTAAAATGCCTTGTCTCTTGATTGCATTTACATATGTAAGCTAAAAGTCCAGTTTTCACAAGCGTAGGAAAATATCAAAAGCGAAAAGAGAATAGATCTTTAAATAAAACTTGTGACAATTTTAAATATTGGTGTACTTTCTCGTTATTTATTCGATTGGATGTTTCTTGTAGTTTCACTTATTTTGAGTTATGAAATGATTTCAGGTGGGTATTGTCTTATATATTTCTCACGTTAAAATATGACATCATTTTGTTATTTACAATTTTTATTTTCTTTCTTTGATTATACTTATTATTCTAAATTTATATTTGCTAAACCAATTATGTATAATATAATTTTTGATTAACAATGTAAAATGTTTGCCTCAGCCCAGTGAGGTAGATATTAAAATACTAAATGTATACACAACATTTGACATGAAATAAATAAAATATAGTGTAGTAAATGTGACCCCAAATCATGTAGATAGGACCATTTCCGCAAAAATGTGGCTTGGTGCGCCGGGAACCGAGCGAGCAACGTTAACTAAACATGAACAAAATGATACAACCTGCCGTGTATATCTGACCTTTCTGGCCGATGTTTCGGATCCCATTGCAGGGTATATTACCTGGGCTGATGATGCAATAAATCTCTGTTTTCCTCACTTTAGCGTAAATTTTCAGATCATTTATTTTTTCAACTCTATCTGAGAATGTTAATATATTTTTGTAGACTGTCAAAAGAATATGTAATTATAATATTATTCTGTAATAAATAATATTAAAATGTAATTGTTGTCATTCCGATATTTTTTAAAAAAGAAAAAAAATTCAGTAGTCTTAAATGTATTATAAAGATAAGTTACCCAAATAGGATAATCATTTTCTACAGTCTTTTAAGTGAAGAACGCTCATTTCATCCAGTGCAACATTACATTCAAATATGACTTAATTTTTTGATTGTTTAGTTAAGTATACATTAAGAATCATGACGTTCGTCCTGACCTATATAATAAGACCAGATAGCACATTATAAAGTAGACTTTTATCAGATACTCCAGTATAGTCAATACAATACTCCAGTATAGTCACAATAAGAGTGTTGACTGATTAAAATATCAAATCGTCCACTATCATTATATGTGGCGCAGTATAAAATGAACAATGATCGGAATCTGTTTATATTTATTATAAGCTCTTGTTGACTGTTTTATTTGGCATTTGCTCAGAAACTACATATCATTTGTTCAGTATTACATGGTTTATATTAAACTCTAATACGAATTAAGTTATCCAGTGACGTGGCGTAAAATAAAGAATAGTACTGAGAATTGTTATCCTCGTAAATACTATCATAGTGAGCATATTGTCATGAATAATTTATATTTTCAGAGTTGTAATGATATATTTGATATTTATAAAAAAAATTATATCGTATAGAACCATTTAAATATAATAAAGGAATTGAAATTCAAAATAAGGTTTATATTAAACAAAATAGATAAGATCTTGTTAATTTTGTGTATTGGAATAAATAGATCTGAATAAATTTAATATCGCAATAAATTGATGTATGATTAAGTAGATTAAGTTCTGAGAGAATATTTCTTCAGAAAATATCATTGTTAAAAAGGAGTATTGTGAAAATTAGCCGTCTTAAATGATGTAAAGAAAAAAAGAAATCCTCTTCTGTCCACGTCTAGGAAAATATTCAGCATAGAAATTGATCAGAACTGTACCCTAGGGAAACTGGAAGGAAAGAGAAGAAGAAGTGAGTCAAGGAAGGGTTTCAGTTATCATGGTCATTATTTCATGGTGTAGGTCATGGTTTCACTCATAAGTCGGAATGGGCTGGAAGTGAAGCCGGGCATAACGGTAATCATTCCATAAAACGATGAAATCAATCATAACTACTGAAATCTTGTTTCATTTTATTTTAAGCAACAGAATATACAACAATGCTTTATCGATTTCATTGATCGGAATAGATAAATGTTCTTATAGTATCTCTTTACCAGTTGAGGGCCAAAAAAGTTTCCTCGGCTCGCTTACAGTATATTATAAATATTATACAAATTTATGTATACTGTTTTTTTAATTTTTATATTTTTTTATATTTTTCAGATACCAGGAGTATTTTTTTGTAGCTTTTCATCATCATTTAAAAAAATATATATTTATCGGTCCATTAAAAAAAATTGTAGGTGAAGAAAATAACGAACGTATTAGATAGAAAAAATGTTTATTTAGATGATACGAGGATGCGCATTGTGTACAAGCTATTAGTCAGTTATAGAAAGCGAGTGTTACCCGAAAATTAGTCATCATCATAGATGAATCTTTATTGCAAAAACTCGATATTTTTATTTTGAAATGATGTATTAAATTGTACCACTTATATAGCAGGATATCTAAAATTAAATAATAAAGACTCAGTTCCCGACTTACTGAGTGAATGATTCTAGTCAAAAATAAATAAAAATTCTGAAGAAGACTATCGTCAGAAGCGATGGAAGTTCGGAGTGCATAAGGAAACGTATGGTGTTTATTATTTGTGATGGTATACATGTTTGGTTTATATATTTTTTTATGCTAATGGATCGGCGGTTGACTTGCCTGCCTCGCTACAAGCTATTTCCTGAGATATTTTCCTCGATAAGTGACGTGACATTTTTCAAAACGACGCTGTGTTTCCAAATTCAATTTGCAAATCCGTCACACGACACTCCCCTTAACGCGTCACACGCCTCTCTTCCTCCCTCCTTTCTCTCCCGAGGCGAGCACTCTGCCTGTTAAGGGAGGGAAGGTCTGCTCCAGGTGGCTGATAAAATGGTTTGTTAGAGTTCGGGAAAACAGCCGTTTGTGTCGGTTTTGTTTTTTCAATACTGAATAAATCATACAAAGAAAAGGTTTCAATAAAATATTGCGAGAAGAGAATAAACATCCGACTGTTTGCTCAACTGATTGTTCCGAAATTGCCTTGTAATGGTCTTATTATTATTATTATTTATTTACTGGGTTTTTTTTGATGTGTTACAAGTTAAAGTAAACCAATGATTATTTGTTCTTTTAAAAGCAATCAGCCACCGCAGGTATGTATTGACTTTTAGACTAAAAACAATATTAAGCTATTATATAACTTTGCTATCTATCTAACATATCGGTTTATGCGGCAATAATATAATATTTATTATTGTTTTCAAAAATTTGTTTTATTACAAAGATTTTATTTTCAATAAATCTTACTGAAGTTATGGCTAATGGCAAATATACATAAATATTATAGTTTAATTTTTCATTTGATAGCCAAAAATAAAACGCTTACATTAAATGATGCTTTTATCACGATCTTCATATATTTGTTGGACTTGCCGGAAATATTAATTTTCTCTATTTACAATGTAATATTTTATAATATGTCTTATCTTCTTTCGACTCGAAAGGATACAGTGCTCTCTCACTTTCTTTAATTGACAATCACTGCTACTCATATTGTATCACTTTTGCATTAATGATCATGATTGATTATCTGCATTAGACCTACTGTATACTGTACGCCGATCTCAGAAATGATTACAAATCATTATTAAAGGTGATAGCGTCTCCTCTCGAGTAAATTGAGGATATTATAAAATCATAAATACGAGTTCCAGATTCTATTCCAAATGATTGAAGTACAGAAAAGATAGAGCGCAACATTCTTCTGTGCTGACACATAATTCTCGCCTCACGCAAAGTCATAGATCTTCCCATAATATCAAAATAGAATTAAAGTGTAGTGAAGCTCTTGCGCGAAATATCGATCGATGATTCTTTATTTCTTTTCTCCATCAGAACCTCGGTCTTCTTCATGGTATTTTTGTTCCTCTCAGATACGAAACGGGATCACTTAATTCATCTAATATTGAACATTTACCGTCTTCTTTGTCCTTGCCTTGTCCCATTCCGGCTACTATCATCCTTCTGCTTCACTTTATTTTGTTACTTAAAATACTTACTTTAAGTTATCAAGACGTTGTTGTTTATTTAAATACCTTCGATAGCTGTCTTTCTGGTTCGATGTTGTTCTTTTAGCTGGGTTGACTTCTTTAGATTTCGATCGACCGAAGCGCGCACTGGTGGTTCCTAGCTCCACACACACACACACACACACACACATTGACTTGACGACATCTTCACCCCCAAACCGTCGGATTTCCTCAGACGTGTAATCGAAAAATCTGAATGTTGAGTCAGTCGTAAACAATGCATGTGAAAATATTATTGATTAATGATTGAGAATGTATGTCGGTCATTTAAAAAAATAAAATTATACAAGATTGCTAAGAACTTACGCATCAATTCAAGTAATTATTATATATCTAATGCTATATCACTTAAATTTCCAACCAACGACTTTATCGGTTAATTTTGTCTCTTACGTTGTATTAATTAATTCGTCTTAAAAATATTTCACCTTCACGAATATGAAATGTTTCCAATACCATCTAATATTGTGAGCTAAGTTTACTTCTTAAGTGCGAAGTGACGCAGCACGCGCTCCCTTCTGCGACAGCTGACACCGTCTGAGTTAACGTTCCGACTGCTGAGGTGTTGTGCTGATCCGTGGCCTGCGTGACCCGTGATGTGACTCATTCCACGTGGACCTACATCTTGTGGACGCGGGAGATTTTATTGTGCATATGACATTATTGTATTTTAGAACAATAACATTATTTGAATGCTACGTTTTTAAAGGAGTTGTATTTTATTATTTAATATATGTGCTTACTACTAATAATAATGATATTTCTATTTGTGTTGGTTTTGAATTTGAATGTGAACACATAAAAGAGTTTCGTCCTGATTCGGCCGGGGGTCGATTTTTGTCTTAGCTGACGTTTCAGATATAATTAAGGCGTCTCATTTTACCTCCATTTTAAACTTATTATAATTACAAGTTGCTTTCCCTGTATAGGATATCCATCCTGGTCTTTAAGTACTGTAAATCGTACCACTATTAACTACTTAAACTATCACTTATGTTTCTGAAATAAGTTTTAAGTAAAATTTAGTACTAAGATATTCATCAAACGTGTTACTTTCTTAAGTAATGTTATGTTATGGTCATAATTGAAATTTATATCTCTAAAATGGAAACTATTTATGTCCAGGTTTGCAGAATGGTTCCGCTGTCTTTCCGATACCATCTCCTGACGAGTAATGACCTCATCTGCTAAGCTGCACCTGCTTCGCTTGCAACAAATTCTGACTACTGTTGGCTAATGCGTGCACCTGGTGAAATATCACAGAAAGACGTTCAGATTTTCAAAACTTTTGCTTCAGATTCGTTATCACAAATATTATATAAATTATTTAAAAAATTAAATAAATATATTTTATCTTAATTAAAAATAATAACTAGTACAAATGTCACCTACACTCAAAGGAAAATTTCCCCTAATAAGACCAGAAATAAAAGTATTCGTTGTTCACAATTTGTTATAAAATAAAAGTTTTTAAATGTAATACCAGACTGTTTACACAAGGAGTGGAAAGAGGGATGTAGGAAGAGTGATAGGAATTTGGTATAAAGACAAGACAAGACCGACCAGAAAGAACGACTTACCTGAATTTTCTTTGCTGTAGTCACAGGTCTCCTTAACTTCTTTGCCGATTTGCACGAAGCACTATGTATCATCCATAATAGTAATTGTCAGCACGCACCTCGAGAAACCGAATACACAATAATAATTCAAGTCATACTCTTTGACAGATCAAAAGTCATAGACAAAATAACAATAAATACATACATGGTGACCAGGTGTAATAATATGGCAGAGCTAAAGCAGTACGGTAACTGATAATGAATGAGACTAATGATTATTTTCACCATAAGGTGCTGTAGACTGTTGTTTGGTTTCAAATTTGACATCAAAGCCTCCTCCATAGGGAGGTTCCTTCATAAACCTTATCATCGTACCTCGTAAATCTTACCATCGTATCACCCAGGTGTTATAAACATTTTGTGACGGTAATTTCGCCAGTGAAATGCATCTTCCATGTAACTAGACTGAGACATTACTCTTTTATATAAAAGATCCCAATCGTTTCGTTGACGATCAATAAATTGAGTTAAGTGAGGCCATCCGAAAAATAAAAGAAATCTCAAAGTCGAGATTGCATTTTTATGGTTGGCAATTGAATAAAAATCTCTTCACCAGAGAACCACTTCGCGTGGAGTGGCAGCGAGTACAAATGGTAATGTCTCTGAAGTCTGTATAAATATGTATTTCTTAATAAAATATTCCTTAGTGTAAGTATCTCTTTATAATATATTTTATTTATTAAACCGACGAAAATAAATCCCTGAAAAAATGTAAACGGTAAAATTAAATAACTACCGGAACTTTTCCGGGAACGTTCTATTGCTAGTAGACTGCTTTGTCCAACTGAGCTTGTACCGATGTCAGGTTAGATAATCTTTTCTGATTTATTTTCACATCATACTTCAGAGTCTCATCTGTCTATTCCACTTGAAATCTGTGTAATATAATATAATGCATACAAGCTGTCGCATCCGACATCGCGCGGGTACTTAACCTCCCCCCCCAAGAATGAATAGATATGCCAGTTTAAGTGATCCGTCACTATTATTATAATTTGTAAGGAGAGTTAAATAGTCAGTAAACATAATACACTGACCATAAGATAAGTTGTAGATTCAGGTAGGTCACTTCATTCGCTGTAAATAAATGAGATAAAGCGTGTGGCTAACTATTCTCTACATAGCCCTACCGAGTTATCGTGCGTGTGTATATACGTTTGTTCATTTAAAACAAATTAGGCCAATAAACAGAAAAAATCTATCTACAAAAAAATAGTTACGGCGGAACTAAAACCCAAAACGTTTAGGAGAGAAGACTAATACACCGAGGTCACCATTTACCCTACATTATTTATCTCCCTCTCTTTGCGTGTTATTCCTCATATTATAGTGAGAAATATATTTTTTCAAATAAAAGAAATATATATTAAAATTACAACTTCACAATTAAAATGTATTTTATTAAGAAGAACACATTCATATTGTGAAGTTGTAATTATTCAGAACACAGGTTCGTAATATTTTAAATACTAATTAAATCAATTTTATCGAAAAATATTGTTAATGCTACCGGGATTCGAACCTGAATAATTACAACTCCACAATAAGAATGTGTTCTCCTTATGTGTCCAAATTTAATGAAAATAAATTGTTAATTCTGGCGTCTCCTATCAGTTTACTCAAAGGTATTTGAGATCCCGTAAAAACAAAGTAAACGGCTTTCAAATAATGGAATCACAGATGTATTAATTTGAAAAAGTGCAACATATAAGTTCTAAAATTTGTCGTCAATGCATTGTGGTAGTATAGCATAATCAGTTAATGCACGTTCCTCGGATTGGTAGAGATCCAGGTTCGAATCCCGTTAGCGACATCAATATTTTTTGATAAAATTGATTTTATATATTTATCTTTCTAATTAATATATTTAATTAGTATTTAAAATATGTTTCCATTAAAAACATAAGATTAGGTTTTCATTTAAAAAACTAAGATTTTTCTAGAATTGAAAATTATAGTTATTTCTGGTAATTAAACCCTTCTGAGCAACGGAAACTTTCATATAAAATGGAACGAGATGTAATCTCCCAGATGCCCCGGACGGGGATGGCGCATAAAAGTAAATTGAGTGACTTAAAAATTCAAATTCAGCGTCTAGCAGTTGGCCAAGTGGCTCAGGAAGGAAATTGCATTTTCTTTTAATTCCGACCGATCGGAGGCCGAGTCCCGCCGTGACCTGCGCGGAGAGTCGCAGCTTCTTGTCGACCAATCTGGCCATCTGGCGAGACCCTCGACTGGAGAGGACAAAAAAGAGCTAGAAAGACTCGGGAAAGACAAAGACCAGTGGCGTAACTACGCCAATGCATCTAATGCGGTGCATTGGAGCCCATGTTGGGTAAGGGCCTAAAAGTCCTGCGATACTTTTTATATTTTTCCCAGCGCTAATAAGTATGACTATTAAATTTTTAAAAAAAAATTCTTACCTACATTAGGAAAATACTTGAAAATGTTCTCGAGTGAATATTATTGGAGACGAGAGTCTAATTTTATTTTACTATTATTACCGCATAGTATTTCATATTCTTATTTTTTATATGCAATACATATTTTTCCATTTTGCATTGCGGCCCAATTTTTATATTTACGCCACTGGGAAAGACTAATGTATTGAGCGTAATGATACTCTTAAACGACTGTAGAGATTTCTGAACGAAAACCAAAAGTAAAACACTTGTAAAGCTGCATCACTAATTACTTATTATTAGAATCACTCGCTTACCATCACCGTTCAACTTCGTGAGCAGGCAGGACGGGAGGATACAATAACGAGAATTGTAAGTTATTGAACGAGCGTGTTATTCGAATATTACGAACGCCTTTTTATTAATCTGTGCCGAGAGGGAGTACTTAAAGTTTTAATATACGTTTATATTTCTGTTTTATGTACTGCGTGAGAGGTACTATTTATATCCACTAAATACAACTAAACGTGACGTAATGATAGTCAAGTTATTATTATTACAAATATTAGGGAATATTTTACACAAACAAACATACTAGTCGCTTTATTACTTTAACGGCCGAACTAGAAATGTGTATCGGAATTGCAAAAAATAAGATTTCTGAATTTAATAATTTATTAAATGCATTATTCTTTTTTCGTTCTAAATAAATCGCCATGGCTATACATAGATTATACATTGGAGTCGCCATTTTGTAACAACTGTCGTGCTGTGTTATATTATTTAACGAGAAACCGGTATTCTTATACATACTTAAAAATAAAAACACGCGTGACACGAGTTTAATAAAAAACGCGCGCAAACAAACACCACTCGTTTTTAAAAAAGAGCAATATTAAAATATTTATATACTGAGTGATTATGTAAATTTAATTTTATTAATTACGCTGATACAACTAAGAACAAATATTGACCATTCCTAAAAATGGAAAAAATCGAACTCTCTCAATTGACCTGTGGGCCCTTCGTTTGTATAACCGAAGCTGTAAGCTGCGAAAGCTGATTTGATCTAAGGTAATTTCAGGTATATTCTCGTAGAGTAGTTCTTTTCAGCTTTAAAATGCTGGGAAACCAGAAGGGAACAGATTGAAAAAGTTTCCTGCCCTTTTTCGGGTTAGTGTTTATTCAGGCAGTCCTGTTTACATTTTGTCAGAGTGGATCGGTGTACCCTAAACACGGAGCACGCATTGTTCTCGTGTATAGCGCAGGACCTCCAATAATGGTACACGATCCCTTCAATTCCCCCCGTTTCGGCATCGAATTAATATACACCAATATTTATGTTTTGAAAAAAAGTATTTCTAAATTGAAATTACACTTATTTTTATTTCAAAATGCAATCTTCTGATCTGTTATCTGTTTCGTGACTTACTAATTCATATTCTAAGATTCATAAATAAAAAAAAACAACAAAATAGTAGTGGATAGTCTATCTTCTAGTTTTAAGATTTAGTTTATCACTGAAGATGACGCATTGAAAACGTTAAAATTTTTAATTAAAGTGCGGTGTGAAGTAAACAACGTTGTATTTTATTTTAATAATTTATAATTTTTTTCAAAAAGCTAAAAATTTTGTTAAAAGCTAATTACAATGGACTTTCACAAAGTTAATCACGACAATTTTGAAATATTATAACAAAATCTATTTAATAATAATATAGCATGCAGTATTCATACGTATTAATATAAATTATTTATTAGATCAACACTTCAAATGTATGCATTTTACATGGTTTCAATAATGATTTTTTGTGCGTCATTTGTCGGCATCGGTTCGACACTAGATGGCACGACAGACGACACGGCAAATTACGCAATAACGTTTCATATTTTCGTTGTCAGTACATCAGCCTTGTAAACGTTTTTAAATAACTCTTATGTTTTAAGCTTTCAATTAGTTCAATAAGTTTATTAAGTAATATTTTTAATCTTATTTTATTTTTTAAATTGTATTGGTACCCTAAACACAAATTTTTTAAGTCGATGTAATATTATAATATTTTTTGTAACTCGAAATTCTTTTGTAACTTCTAGATCTATTCTCTTCTAGAATAATTCCGAACACCCGACCATTAGGCGAGTGACTTGCCGTTAAACCGACAAGCGCGTTAGTTATTACATTTTTAATGTAATTTTAATTTATTATGAGCGGGTGAAGACTATGTGTATTAATTTTTGAAAGTTTATTTCTCACGGTGCTTGTATCGATTAATATACATAACATATAGTTTTATACTTTGTAATCAATACATATTATTATGATTAAAGTATGTATTATTTGGATATCAACTGAAAATAGGCATTTGCCTGACACGCCTGATCCGTCAGAAAGCAGTCACTCAATTGTTTTAATTTGTAACTTGAATTAAGCATACAATAAACTGAAATATTACTGTTATTAAGTTGGGTGCAAGGTGAAAATTAAAGGCCTTTGTAAAATTAAAAAATCTCTGATATTTTACACACTCGTAAACAGGCACGTAGCTGGTGTACGGTACGGAGCCCTCGATTATTAGCTCCACGACAACCTTACCCGATTGACTAATAAGTCACTCACGAAAACTAAAGCTAGTTTATGTGTAATTTGAACTAATATTAACTTGATAATGTGTCAGAACATCTAGGAAAGCGGCAGAATGTTAATTTTGTATAATTAATTCAAATTTTCAAGAACCTATGTGCGAAACACATATGGTTTTCTTAGTAGTTTCATTTAATTACGGGTAGATTACATCACTTAACATTGACCTGGATATAGTCTTCACAACACAGGCTCAGTTTAAAAGAAAATTGTATTATGCGTGGTTAATAGTCGTTCAGATATGTATAATACATGCTTACCGTACACCTTTAAAACTCCAGAGTGTCACGTGACTAGACTTCGTTGACCTTGGAACTAACGTACTTCTGTACTCGTACGGTAGTTTTAATATCATTTTTATCCTCCTCAAATGTCAATTTGTAACATCACTTTTCTTCGATTTTTTATATTAGTATTTCTAATTTCTCTTTAAAAAAATGTATTCTGTGACATGTTACTGTCCTAATTGTCTTAATACGTTTTTATATTATACTTTAATGTCTTACTAGAACTGATACCACCTGCTAATAACCTGTGTATTTGTTCCATGTGACATATTTGTTCATCTGTCAGTTGACTTTTTTATTACAGTTAAAACTGGCAGATTTAAATGGTTTAAACTGGCAGATTATTACAGTTAAAACTGGCCGATTTAAATGGTTTAAACTGGCAGATTATTACAGTTAAAACTGGCAGATTTAAATGGTTTAAATGCACTAGTGATAACCACTAAATGTACAATAATTACACTGAGGTCACCGTCACCGTGTAACAAAAAGTTTCAGATGCATTATCTCGCGTATGTTATCGGCATCTGTCGGTTTTACACATCTGGGAACCTACTACATGGAGGTCAGTACAAAACCCTGTGCAAAAATGGAAAATGCTGCAAGATGACGGAGGGCTCCAGTGTCGGTCCACCCTACCGCTGCACCGCTGTACCGAGCTCTCTATTACTAGAGAGTGTTTGGATGGTACTGTGCAATATCATCTACAACTTTGACAATTTCACGCACAGGTCTTTGCCATGGCCAATACAATAAGCCGAGCGACAATGTAGTCAGCAAAATTACTTCTATGCAATCACAAAAATAAAAGTCTAAGCCTAATTACATCTCATTCGCAACTTGGGACATATCCTGGAGGCGGATCTGAGTAGATGCTGCATAGACCTGAACATTGGGAAACTGTGACCCAGGACCGAGGACAATGGCGTTAAAAAGTACTTTGTGCAGGGGAAATTTGCGAATAAGACTGGCGCAATTATCGATTACTCCTCTATCGAGTGTAATAGGATGCACGTGCATAACATGTGGAATGGTGTGCGGTTGGTTTGAGAATAGAACTCCTCAGCCACAGTCGGACTCACAATCGTTAACCGTGGCAGATGTTATTCACGTAACGAGGGACCGCCGAAGGAAAAAAAGCCTTGAAAATTGTGAGGTATTTAATATCTGTTAAAGTTATATGTATGTGTCTGTGGCCGCTTGGTGACAGACGTGAAAAAGCTGACCGGTGCCTAACGGACGCTAAAATATGGTGGAAGCGCAGTTGCGCTCTCTTTCAATATTCTTCAGTTTTCAAGATAAGATATCAGCTTGGGTATATTATATTGTTGTACGGTTGTAAAAGTAGTAAGAAATTGTTAAATATCTGGTCGTGTAGCTATTATTTCTGCTATCTACATCGCACCGAATATCAGGGAATCTGTAAGATTATTGCCATGTATAAAGGACAATTGTGTCGCGGCTAGATTGGTTACAAAGGCACTGAAATGTCACCCGAAACGATGACATTTATCATCTTAACATAACACTTGATAAAAATAATATTAAACGTCTACAAAATATGTTGGAGCAATAAACCTTCCATTGTATAATGATTTTTCTTCTTGTCGGCGCAAAAATACGTGTTTAATGATTAGAATCGATCACAAATTTAAGACCTATTGAATTCAAAATTTTCCGAAAATTCAGAAAACCAACTTTTACAGATACTATCATATATAGTGAATCTAATCATCCATTATCACACAAACATTCAGGGTTCCACTCTATGACACATCATTTAGTCAATATTCCTACGTCAATATCCAATTTCAATATTGAATTAAATACAATTAAAAAAAAAAGCAGTTAATAACGGATATGTATAGTACAGGTTTAATATACACTATTAAAAAAAAAATTAAAAGAATATAATAATCAATTTTTATAGAAATCACAGATAAATAACGATTATTGTAATGATTATTGGTGTATGATTTTATACATAAAAATCGAATCAAATTTCTAAACACCTTCCACGAAACATTAGACTGGCATTTTATACAAATAATAATATAGGAAATTTACTCATAAATTCTAAAAACAAAGATGATAAATTTAACAATTCTGGTTTCCATAAACTTAGTTGCAAGGATTGTGCTGCATTTTATATTGGTAAAACGGGCAAAAATTTTAATGTAAGAGTGAAGGAGCATTTGAGATGTTTGAACAATAGTAGGGTTTTCAGAATTTCTAATCATTTGATAGAAAATGGTTGTGGTTTTGACAAAAAATTAGGATTGTCAATTTTGCATGTAAGCGGTGTTGGTTATAAATTAAATAATTTGGAATCGTTGGAGATAAATAAAGCGCGTAAAACTAATCAAAAAGTTATAAACAACCGACTAAATTTAACTACGAGTCCCATTCTAAAAATTTTTCCTAAAAAATATTCGACTATATTTGTATTAAGTAATAATTTGAGTTAGGTACTAAATGTATTTTTTAAATAATTTTTGTTTTTTAAAAAAATAGATTCTGGTAAAGAAACAATGACGTATGTTTTTAGTTAGTATTGACACCCTGAATGTATTTAAACTCTATAAGTGGTTAATAAAACAAAGTTAACAAATAAAAATAATGAAATTTAAGCACAAAGTTAATTTTGCTAATTTCAAAAGTAATAATACACTATTATAATTATTATAACGAGTGTCAAGAAAATGTTAGTTCATCCATATTCTTTCTTCCTTCTTCCTTCCAGCCTGAATGAACCTGTGTGGTGAAGCTTCCCACGATATGTCTCGCTTAAGTTAACTCTTAACTCCCGTTTAAGGATAACAGTAGAAACGATTTGCACAATCTCGCATCCGGCGGTCTGAAGGATGATCTCCTTTGTGAAGCCAGTCATCTCTCATCTTTCGTTACTGCTTCAGGAGGAATCTTTTACCGATACGAAAACGCTAGATAGTTTTGCTTTAAAATGAAATATTAAAGATTTAAAATTTTCCGCGAAATATTTCATTTGAATTTTATTTTCGATACTTAAAAACAATCGGCATGTGTAAATATTTAAGCGTTTTTTTTTCATTGGAGCTTTAATTTTTCGGAGTCGATACATCCGAATAACCAGGTTATATCTGTTTTCATATATTTCTGTATCTTTTCCTCTCGCACGGCATCTTAATAGATGTATTAGACAACTCTTGTACAGAATACCCTATTTCATGCATGTTAACTCTGTATTCACACTGAAAGAAAATTGTTTAAAATATATACCGTTTAGTATAATTACCTTTTACAGCTCTAGTTTTATATTATCCTAAATAAGAAAATGTATATTTTTTTAGAAAAATGAGTCCCTAATTTGAATGTAAACCAAAATCAAAGCTTTTAAACATTTTTCTGATATTCCTATCAGTGTTCTTTATTTTTCGGACAGTTCTCATAAACATAATTTGGCACAACTTTCCTGCCGCAGCTGGCAGCTGGCCGAACGTGAATCATCCACTTGACACATATCTGGACATCACTCACGTGTCAGCAGTCAGCAGTCAGTAGTCTGCACGAGCACCGAGCACCGAGCACCACTGGCGGCCAGCCAAGAAACACTCGAGACCGCACTTCCTTACACTTCTTGAATATCGAATAGTTTAAAGAGACTGAATTTCTAAAAAGTAATGTTTGTTTCCATAAAAATGTTTTATTTTACTCTTATTTTTTTTTTAATAATCCTGTCATGTTTGCATTATTTATTACTAACATTTTAAATTCATTTTTTATATATTAATTTAATAGCGGTAAGCCCATTAAGATATTAAATTTTCTTAAGAATAATTATATCAATAGAATTATGTCATACCCAAAGTGACATTTTATCGTCAATAAGGTTCCAGTGATAAGTCATAAATAACCGAGAGGCGTGTTGTCATGTCCAATGTATTTTGATTTATAGTATATCTAATTTTGAAAAATCAAACGCCGTGATTTTTGCATACTTACTTAATTTATTTAATTTATTTACTATTTGCTATGGGTTCTTATTATTTTTTTTGTTTATAACAAACACATCATCCAGAAAATTAATTAAAATTCATGTGTATGTGTGTCGATTTAAATTCAATATATATGAAACATTTATTGTGATGCTGTGCATTGTGCCCCCTCACATAGGTGCTCAACACGCGTGCGGTCCAGCCCAGCCTCCGTCTGCAGAACACCCTTCGCCTACCCCTCCGGGGTCTGATGATGATAAATTGTATTCTGCCTCTCAGTATTCTGATCCCCATTGTTGGGAAAAGTAATTCTCTTTCATTCGGATAGAAATGGAGAATAAAAACTATTCGCTAAAGTAAAAAATTGTGCGATAAGCTGAAGATAACAATCGCATTATTCTCAGTGTGTGATATTCTAGAAATATTTTCTTATACCTTTTAAAATAGAAAAAATGTAGAAGTTTTATTTAACCATTTTTATTTACACACCGAATATTTTCTACATTCTACCGATCTATAAAATTTTATTCCGTTACCAATTTGTCTTGAGGGTGGGCTGCAACTTTCTGTTGATAAATACTAGCCCTAGCCTTTATTTAAATGGGAAACAATCGTCATCAGTTTCATGCTAAATTCCGCGAAATTTTTGACTAAATAGTGTAGGTACTATTGGGGTAGATTTACTGTTTAAGATTGTAATCTGTTGCATTGTCTCTTTAAACCAGTAAACATTGTTAAATAGTAATTGGTTTCAGCATTTTTGTGATAAAATAACCTTATCTATTCGAGAAACTCGGACATTTTTGTATCCAAAAAGCCTACATTTCGACTATATAATAAATTATTTTTAAAAAAATTACAAGATTTTTTCATTATGATATGAAATTATTATGTTCTTTAAAAGATTTATAAGATGACAGTAAAAATTGTACACAAGCAGAGCGAAGTAACAAAAAATGATGTGACTAAGATACACAGTAGGTACTACGTGTATTTATATTTTACCTTTTTTCCTCCGGAATACAGAAACAACATCGCTAAATATATGTAATGTAGCGGTTTCGTAATAATAATATCAAAATTTCGTCATTTATATTGTTTGTGTTATTTTATATTTCACTACAAAGACTCTTTGTATATTCTATTGTTTTTAGTCCCAGATTTTGTATCATTAAGCTGCGTTTTCAGTATTTTACATTTTTGCCCCTTTGCCAAAGTCATCATAAAAACTATTTTTAGTAAAAAAATGTTAATTTTACTACATTTACCATTATTTAAAAAAAAATAACAAAGTAAAGATTACTAATCCAAATTTTAAAAAAGGAGTTAATTATTGTGGAATTTTTATAGCTTGTTTAATATTTATTGTTACAGAATAATATTTTATTCAATTAGTTAGTTATTTATTGTCTTAAAAGTTATGATAGAAATTAAAAAAGTTATTCAATATTAATTATCTGAAGTAATTTTAACTTTATGATGGTGTATGATATCTGTGTATATAGGTATTGTATACTTATATATTTATAACTCACAAAAAAATAAATGTATCCGTGTTTCTTATTTCCAACCATATAAAGTATAACCACTCTGTATTTAAATGTTTTTATATTATACCTCAACGATATACTAGGACTATCTATTAGGGTTATTAATAACCGGTTGATAATCTGTGCATTATACAATTTAAATAACTAAAATATTATGATAGAAACGCTTGTATCAATGGTTTGCACTCTGTCTTATATTATAATATTATGTCGTTAGGCAGCGTCGTCGGCAGATTCGGCAGTCGGTCATTGGCTTTGGAAGGTAGTGCACGGGTGTTATCGTCGGACCTGTGCATTATGTGAATATGTCTGATTGGGTGAGATTGTGCTACATAATAAAACATATTAAATATCTTGTCTATTAAATATCCTCATCGGATTTACCAAATTTGATATGAGCCCATTATTTGTAATAATATTTTCCTGTCTGACGCCATAACATCCTCAAGCGACTTATTTAAAGCAACCCTCCTCATCCCGTGCTTAACATTCAATACCGCTATTCACACGTGAAGTAAATAGTATCACACACAGATAAATGCAAATACAGCCTCCGCTCTTCGCGTCTTCTACTTTTGGATTCATCTATTCAAATCCTCCCTCCGACTCCCCCCGCCCGCGTCCCGGGCTCACATCCCGGGATGCGGGTCGGAGATCGTCTGTAATAATAAGACATCTAGGGAGATGATGGGAATTCACCTGCCAATTCTGGTCGCGATGTCTCCGGTTTATTGAACAGAAAAATTCGATCTGACAACTACTGAGAAAGGCAATTCTAAAACATGCTAAGTTCAAGGCCATAATATAATCATTCATATGAGCATCCATCCATTTTACAGGACTGCAATGTATCATCAATATATATTAAATATCTATTATATCTATCAGAACATTTATCTATAATTATCATATATGTATAATTATTACGTCTATATATAAATATATTTACATATACACACGTATGTATGTCAGAGAGAAAGTTTCTCGGTTATCCCGCGTCTGTTGGTCCTGAGAAGGACCATTGTTGTCCCGTTTCCGGTAAATCTCATTACCTATTTTTAGGGGTGCCTTATCGGTGAAGTATCGCTCTAAAATGATCGTGAGACACGTATTTTCAGGTCGGTAGTTTAGCGCTAAGCGAAGTTACTAATTTTAACTTTGTATAATAAGAGTGTTTAGTACCTAAATTTGCCTTCTGGTAATTCTGTGACTTAAATTATTATTGTTGTTATTTATTTGTAGATTTTAATTTATTTTGTTTGCGGTAAGTGCCAAGTTCCAAGAAATTGTTGAAGTTAACGGATTTTCAATGTTGTTGTCAGAGGGTCGGGTACGTTGTCTGTCTAATATGCGATAGCTGATGTATAACTGTACGACATATTCCCAAAAAAATGTCTAAATCATTCGAGAACACCGCATTGGTTCAGTCATTCCCGAGTTCAAGGTAACAGGTTATCAATTTTATCCGATCCCAATATATGTTTATTACATTATATATATTAAAAAAATATATATCATTGGAATGTTCAATTATCTTAATTTATTTAAGAAAATTAAATATGTATGCTATTTTACATTTTATTAATTACGTGATATTGTTATTGTATTTAGTTTGGGGAACTCCATGTTTATTTTTTAATGAAGTTGAGTTCTTTATTATTATAGAGCAAACTAGCAGAACTCAACAATAATATTTATTAAAATTAGATTTTTAAAATTTTATTAATAAATTGGGTAAGGTAGAAATTTATATGTCTCACGCCGTTTCCCTGCGGGGGTAAGCATTGAGGATAGAACGCAATACTGCTCTGTCCTGACTCACAGTCTCATCCACATTCACACATCTTCTCATAAAGCTCGCCGATTGTTGAGGTTTTTAACATAATCATCGTACATTGGTTTACCGGGTCGTGCCGAGTCCTCTATTTCTGGTGCCATCAGCACTTGCGTCATATATCTGTCTTATGCAGTAAGCATATGTAATGAAAATATTTATCAAAGTGTTGAACTTTCATATAAAGATTACTATTGTTTTTACTTTGAATAAGTAGTTCGTGTTTACCTCATTTTGAAATATGCTACTCTGTCAAATACTCCATATGAGTTATCAAACACTCCTCCCTTAAACCTGCTGCCCGTGCAGTGCCCACTTCCAACCCTAATACCATCCATCATAGACCTGGAGTCGGGATCGCACTGGTCACATCCTTTCACAAAGTTTCCGAACCAATTTGTATTTCGAGATTTGTTCTCGATGAACTGTCGGAACAACCGTTTCCGGCGTTTCTGGAAAAATCTAATGTTCTCTTTTCGTGTTATATAATGTTAACGTTTTATTCAGCGGGGCGAAGGAACTCTACGTTGTTCGGATTTGCTTGCAGTTTAAGTGGCGCCTTTTTGTGTTGGGGATTTTAAATAGCAAATTGTTTCTCCAGGATCGGTACCGCCGACGTTTGATCTTTTCACTAGATAGAGCGAATGATGACGTCAGTTCGATCATTCTGCATCGAGAATGATTTTTAAAATATTAGTTAAATCAATGTTGTCTTCGTATTGCATTTACGATTAAAGATGAGTTTTTAACGTTAAGTTCGCTGATTCGGGATGTCATTCTAAAAGTTGTAAAACTTTTTAAATATTCTATTCAGAATATTGAATATGTAATTACCGAGATATGCGTTGACGAAGAACACACATTAACAATTTGTTCTATGTGCGTGTCATATGTTTTAAAGTTAAGGAGTTGTATTTTGATAATTTATCGATACTTACACATTTCTGAACTGAATGTATGATTTCGATGAAAAATTAATATTTTTCTTACTAACGACAGATAGGTAGGCGGAATTTTTTATGCGTAGTTTCGTTACGCGGAACATTATTAAAATTAATATAGACGAATACTCGACTACACAGTGACAATAAAAAGTAAAAGTACTATATTTATTTATAAGTCTACTAAGTCTACTCTGTTAACCTCGCTTCTATGTCTGCTCAAATGTTTTGTAAGTATTCGGCATATATTTTTAAGCTACAATACATAAATATAATATATATTCGATAACATTGTACCATATTATATTAGTGTACAATTATTTTTTATCTTATGCAAGTTTAATTCCGCGTGGAGTTTTCTTTTTATTCTGCTGTATGTTTCCAATGCTTCGGATTTCATTGTATGGTCCATTATCAGGATTGATATCGCCAAACACTCAGGTGATCCTACCGTTAATTTGTTTTTACGTTAGTGAGAGTTTAAGTATTGCTTTGTTATATTAAACACGAGAGTTTTTCCAATGATTTTTATAAAGCTCAACTATTTCAATGAACTATAATTAGATATTTTATACTGACGAAACTATATTGTTTAAGTAATTTAAAATATTTTTTTATACATTTAAATTTATACGTATTGAAAACAAAATGAGTTAATTATAAATTTTATATTGTTTAAATACTCATCAATCTACTTAAATGTGTTCGCAGCAGGCTTAATAATTGGACAAGTTTTTTTTTTTTTTTTAAATAAATGAGTACATGTTTTACTATTTTCAAACGAGGCTGTGCAAAAGTGCTCTGAAAATAGGACTAACTTGCCGGTCTCCTGGAATGTGACTCCTGAACTACTAGACCGCTTGATTACATGTAGTTGAATATAATACGGGCTTTATAATGATTATATGAGTTTGCAAGTCTAACTTGGTTATGTAACGTACGCATATAGCAATGACAATAAAGGTGATTTGAAAGAAAGTTACAAAAAGTCATACAATTATACTGCTTGAAATTTTGCAACGGAATCTAGAGTTCGAAGCGAACACTGCTGCCAGGTCTGGTGATGCACAGATGGCGGCAGGCGTTCGCCACACTATTAATTATCTACAGAGTTAAAACAAGCTTTGAAACAAACATGTAAGCGTACAGACAATTCAAATATACATACACAATATATGAATAATCAGCAGTAATCTGCGTGAAGCCATTAAAATATAATATCACGTTTACATACTTAGTATTTGATAAGATGTCAATCTCATCATTCGTGCAGACTACGTTGTAAGATCTTTAATAATTTAAGAAGATTATCGTTGTTATATTCTAAATCAGTCACACTTCTAGTTAATAACCTATTAGATAATTAGTAACATTATGCTTAATATACGAGTACACCTTAGTAGATATTCATATTTACATGATTGCTTTACGTATTATATTATTTATTCGCCAATTTTATACAATCAAATACCGTCCTTTGAATATGTGATTTTATAAAGTATCCGAACCCTGTTTGGGATTTCTAAGAATGTATTGAATATTTCCAAGACCTTCCATTACTGGATTGGTATTTTGATGTAAATCTTTGCGTACAATTTACATCCTTGGCCAATTCGAGGAAAATTCGAAAATAAAATGTCTGGCATAAAAGGGTACCTACATTATTACGTTTCAAAACTATATAATAAGATTTTATACAGAAAGAAAATAAATAAAATATTTGCCGAATTTCATTATCTAAAAAAGCGAATTTGAGACTGTGCTAAGCAACATTGTGCGCAGTCATCATTTATAAATGTCACATAATGATAGCCATCACAAATATACATATATACCTGTCTAATTATAGTATACTAATGTACTAATAAGTATATTATATATTTTACTATAATATAACCCTGGAGTATGTTTTGTCTAAATTAACTAGGTATCCCAACGTCGCTTGATTATATCAAATTATTAGTATTATATGTTCTTATTAATTGTAACGTTAATGAATGAGTATCTATTTTTATCAATCGAGAACGCGTATTATAGTTTAATCCTCAACAGGCTTAACGCTTATAGTATATTTTCTGTGATAAGTGGTATATCTGAATCGCTCTAGAAATTATGTGTGGATGTTTAGTGTAAAATTAGCGATATGTTGCCATGTTCTGAAGTATTAATTCGCATTATATTGATAAGACTATAGTTTCGCCGTATTTTTTGAATCTGAATAGCCAGGTTATATTTATTCCCTTTAGTGTATTCCTACTACTTTCATCTTATTCTCCAAGTCAACATTTAACACATGAAATACGTTAGTAAGCATCTACGATTATATATATCTAAAATCTTAACGGTATCAAATGACATCTATACGGTATGCGATATAACATAAAATATTCTCATATAACTTCGTTCCCCAATATTTAATCAGTATTTTTTATAATACTCGAATAATGTGTATTAATGGGGTAGTATCGATAAAATCACACACATTTACAATAAATAACGATGTTATAGAATATTATTTCTTTCCTTTCTTAGACGCTATTAACTTATTTCGCCATCTGCCACCGTCTGCCTGAATACTTGTTCGCGCTTCCAGACAATCTTCCCGACGGACCCACTGATACCTTTGCTGAGTTAGAGGGTTGAGGTCGGGCTCTCTAGCCAGTATCATCAGGATTAGAATCACTACCCGGCAGATCGCTGACACAGGCTCCAACCGCCCTTAAAAAATGTATATATCTACACGTATCGCTGTTGTTAACCGTGGAAACAAAAAGGCATTCTTTTCAGTATTAGCGTGCGTTCCCTAAAGGCATATAATATGCTATATTTTATTTTAAAACATTCTTTGCTTACATAAAATACATTTAACAATTAAAAGCTTGCTTTTTCGACATTCTACGTATATACGTATAAATGAATGACCAAAGAAACGAGTAGAGAACCGAAGTTACGAGTATTCTAACTAGTGATGGTGTGACTGGTTATGATGATGGTTAGTGACTGAGATTTACCGATGATTAATAACTAATATTCAACTGATATAGGCTTCCTTTCTAGTGTACCGGTCACCGCTTGAAGAACTTCGAATAATCAGTTACCGCTCATTGTTACAATCGAACGCAATCACAGTCACAATAGCGATTTAACCATTCCTAATCGAAACGACTAACTCTACCGAACGCAGAGTTAATGACAGTATGGAGAAGCGAAGCTGAGCAATAGAATATAAGTTATTTCAAGGCAATTGACATTGTCAATTAGTAGATGCCGTCAAAAACATTTTTTACATCATCAAACTGAGAGATTTTTAGTATTTGTCATTCATTAATCTGATCGATTTTAAACACACCCTAATCAGATGCCGCCCCAGACACCCCTGCACGCGACTATAGACAAACGTGAAATAATGATAATATAATGATCCAGGCCGAACGCAAGAGAGGAAGTCTGACAGCACACTGAATGCTGGTGAAATGGGTATAAGGAATGAAGATGTGTATAACGAACGAGCTGAACAAAGGTTATACAGCCATCTCACGAAAGAGCAGTCCGGCAAAGCGTGGGTGGGAACGGGAGGCGAACTTGACATTTGGGTTTACCAAACCGAACGATCTTTGAAATTGAGAATGTCAGAAAGCGGTTTACTTGCTAAATGGCACAAAACTTTGTATTTCAAAGAAACATTCAAATTTCTGACAAAGTTATCTGAGATAACATTTGCGCACGATATAAGTTAGTCCGAGTGAAATTAGTTTACCTTCAGCTCAAAAATAATAGATTGGTTTTCTTCACATGGGTACGTAATTAATTTAAATGAAATATGTATTACATTAATATATTTTTAATTAATAATGCATTATTAGGTATGTAAATTTACACGTGTATTGTGTGAGCACCTCCTCAATAACACCGAAACTAGAAAATATAGAAAAAAGTCTGTCACGTTATAACTTTAATATTTAAAGTATGCCATATGGTGTATGTTTATCTGTGCTACGAATGCCGGGTGGGTACACGCGGCTAATATTTATAAATTTACGTGTACCAATAATATAACGTTATTTAACACATTCTAACTTACGTACTGTCACTTTATATTTACTATAATTTTATACATGCGCACCATACCATACTCATACCATCATGTCATTGTTGTAGAGGTAAGCAGTGACACAAATGGTACCCCAATATTCCATAAATATTTACTTGATAATACATCTAACACTGTATCGCATTGCTCAGATTTAAATTTTTTGCCAAAAAAATAATTAATTTTTCTAAAATGCTAGTAAAGCACTGATTTTTCAATATGTGACCTGTACGCTTCTGCAATATAATTTTTTTTACACATTTATTTCGTACGGTTTTTGAGTTAAATAATGAATGTACATCTAGTTAATTGTCTTGAATGAAATATATATAAAGGTTTTTCTAGTGCTTTGAAAGAATAATCTAATATGTATTTTTTTTTCTTTGTTCCAGGTGAGTGATCTAGAAAATATTTTCCCGAACCTTTTGTCAGAGTAAATGAGATAATATTTAAAAAGTTATTCAGTAAGTTGTCATCGTCACAAAAAAATTTAAAAAAATGATTTCCAAAAATTCTGGAATTTAAAAAAAAAACGAACATTTTTTATATTGTCTGTAATATACAATAGTTGGGATATAAATGTGTAGTTTTAAGTTAGCACAAATGCCAAATTAGATTCATTTCGCTTCTATCCACATCAAGCAACCATTTTGTTATGTTTGGTTTGAAGTCGTTAGTCACTTTAGATCCTTAAAGGTCTAGTGGCAATTTGTTAAATATTCGCGGAGCACAAAATAAGAAAGTTCGTTGAGCGAATTTTATATTCAATTTTGGCACTAAAAAGTATCCTAAAGCTTTGCTCCTAGTTTTCTTTGTTTTTTTTTTTTTTAAATAGTTTTCAGATTGCTCTGGTGAACAGTTGTCATTTCTAACTTGTCATATCTAAACTTGGAAGGATATAAAGAGTTCTTCAGAGTTATGTTTTAATGGCCTCTCGTTTATTACTCTGATGACCCATTTCTGAGCCTTAATTAGAGAATCCATCGAAATAAGAGCTGCACCGCCCCATGCACATATTGCTTAACTGATAAGACTTTGACAAAGTGAATAGTATACCATTTTTAATAAAGTAATATTCACGGAGCTGCGTAAAATTTTGAAAATATAAATTAATTTTCTCACTTTAGAGCTTACTCGATCGATATGAGGGACCCATCATAAATTTTCATCAATTGTTAATCTGAGATAAATTATCTCATTCGATTTTTCAATTATGTCACAGTTACATATTTGATTTGAATTCTAAATGCGTGTATGTATTTTAATAGTATTTGGGACGACATGGTTCTCTTGTTTTTTTAACGAAAAGGTAATAAAATATATTTTTTTAGTTAAGTGTTAGAGTAGCATGGTTATATATTTTTTTACTAATTTTATTAGGGTATACAGAAATGAAGAAAGCATGATGTCGAATTATATATAAACTTCCAAATAGATCGACATCAGATCTGACTGGCTGAGTCAAGAAACAATAGGATATAGGCAGCATCTCCTGTTTGTATGCAATCCATATTTTGAACTTTTTTTTATATCTGACGCTGTTTAATATTAATTAATGTCTATTTGTTAATTACCTTTGAAATTAAAAATATAATAATAATATATTTTCGTAGATAAATTTCGTCAAGAAATACATATATGTAGGTAGATCATATATTTGTGAATCAAATAAATATAAATTTAAAATAAAGGGAATATATGTATTCTTATTATTATTCTATTATATATATATATATATATATATATATATATATATATATATATATATATACTATTATTATTCTACCATAATGATAGTAGTAGGTTAGTACTTATATATTGTAAACTAAAATTGTAAAAACCTTTACAAAAATTGTGACACTGGCGTTATTTATAAATGTCCAGTTTTATTTTCAATAGTAATATAGTTGGTGCATTAGCCTTTTTTTATAAGTGAGATGCAGAAGTTAAGTTAGACTTAAGTTAAGTCTGATGGTCATTAAATAGTACATTATTCTAATTGATAACAAATTGAATTATTTCCTTATAATTTATCCGTGAATACATCCAGACCTTTTGATAAATAAGCGACGACTTATTTTGATGGTGACAGATAATTATATGGTAAGTTAAAAAGGTGACAGATAAATAATAATAACACACGATTGATGATGGCTACTACAGAAATCAGACCGAAGTGAATATAGGAAGAATTTATGTTGCGCATGCGCGCCAATTCAAAACATCAATCTTTGTCACTCGATCGATAATAATAATTGTTTAATTCTAACAGATGGGTAGTATAATATTTCTGGTCGCGGGAAATAGTCGAGCTCTCCGCGTAACAAAACGAGCCACAAGCGTCATAATTATACTTTATAAAATGCTCCCCTGAGACAACTCTGAGAGGTTCTTACAGCAAAGGCCTTTTGTGTTGAGCATACAAATTTGATTGTATTTTTAATTTATTTTAATATTATCGCATTAGATTAATTAATAATATGGACACGCAGTACGGCCGGTATTTAATATAATTATTATCAATTAACTTATGTCCGACTGGTAAATTAAATTTGAAGAAAAATCTCAGCTTTGCTCAATGTCTTTTGGCTAACATGGCTGATGAATTTAATTTAAATAATTGCTCATCTTGAAAATCGCGTGACTCGAGCTAAAAATATGATAGAGATAATAAATAAGGAAAGTTAAGATATTACAAGGAACAAAAGTAAATTTGAAATTTGTCTTAAAAGATTTGTCTGTATTTTATAATATACAAGGTTATCATGGTGTGATATGGATGTAGCTGAAGGTTTTTATGTTATCATTGATTAATAAAAAACGCGGATTTTTCATTACTGGTCATACGGATCGCATCTGACCATGTTACAATTTGAATTTTTTTGTATTGTAACAGGTCATTGAGATGATATGACATGTTACGAAAGGCACCTTTTCATGATCAAAAATATAAAACAGAAAAAAAATATAGAAAAAATGATGTAAAATTAAAATACAAAAACTATATATTTAAAACTATTAACTAACAATATATTTAAAACTATTAACTAACAATATATTTAAAACATAAGCGCGTGGGTTCCAAGGTCAACGAAATCAATTTCCATGATATGTCTATGCCGACAGTCCTTGGCGATAAGAGCATTGGTCTACGGTAGACGCGTGTACACGTACGGACGGCTATCATCCACGAATGATATGATAATATACTCCGTATATAAACTTGTGATATTTTACTCATAATAATAATTTTTATCCCCCCCTTTCAATACAACACATTATGGTCTTTCACATTCAATTTTTAAGAAATAAATCGTGTGAAATATATTTCTCACGGTTTATTTCTTAATCATATTTTTGCCTCGTTTAATGAAAATTCTGCTTCAAAAATTCAGTTCAATGTTAAATAAAATAAAATACATTAAAGTCAGTACGTATGTGGAGTTAACAGCACTCGATAATTGATCGTTTTTTGCTGTTTATCCCAGTTTAGCCTGGGACGACACCGCTCCCTTCTCTCACGAGTTGCTAAAAACAAATATCTCGGATGTCGTTCCTCTGGCATTCGAAAAACGTGTCCAAGCCACCATAATTGAGATCTCTATATACACATAAATAAAGGCTCCATATATACCGGTATAAAATATACAATAAAATGATAAATGATATTTTTGCTATTTTAACAAAATATAATGATTGTTTTATATTTTGTTACTAAATATTTTATTGAATACCTGTATTAGCGGTTATCTGCATTAATTCAGCGAATGATGTCTACATTTTTTCTCGTGAAACTATAGTCAATTAATTTATACTACCGGCTTTGACTAGATACAAAGTGATTGATGAGATCGTTTAGACAAAAAAATGATGTAATTTTAAAATAAAGGTGTCCTAAAAGTTGATCTACGTTCAAAAAATTATGTTTTTTGTCAATTACCAATACCAAAGCAATACTTAATCTTCTAACGATTGCCTTATTTTTACAATTGAATTATTAATGAATTATTCATCTTTTTTTAATTATAAAAATAGAGACATATACAGCATACGTGTCATACCAATATTCTTACTATTTTCGGACTAAGCTAAACGCTCGTACTTTGAAAAAAGAACTAACTTGGATGGCCTCCTGGAACGATTATATAATATATAATATCATACATTTTTAATTTAAAGTTACTGTTTAATGCAATGCTATTAAAGCTGCCGAATTAGATATGTCGGGCAGTCGGGGATGATATGTACAAGATGGCTAAATGTAATTATGCAAAATCATATATGTTCATGGGTGGTGGTCCTAATTTACTAGGCGAATGCCGTATCTACTAGGCCACAAGCACTAGTAAGTCTGCATTGCTTGCTTTATTCTAATAAAACAAATTACTAAATATAAATTTTGAACAGAAAATAATTTGCTGGTACGTAACATTTTCATACGACTACACTTTATCAATATGGTCTAAAGTGTGTCACGGTAGTAATTATTTTACCCTTGTTCACCGCCGGCTTTGATCCCACCCTTCTGTGCTAAGTACTCGTACATCGGTTGTGACTAGCGTTATCGTTCTGCCGTTTGATTTATTTCGTCGCACTCAATACAAATAAAAAAACAAACCTTACTCTCAAACTCAATTTACTTTTGAAACAACTATTAGTAGTAAATGTTATCTATTACGCGCTAGAGTCTTCCAATCGTATGTAGTCGTTCAACTACCTGCTACTACAAAGCTTTAGCCTATCGATTTACCTGCAACCATCTGGCCTGTTTTCCAGCAAATCATTTTTTTTCACCATTGCGATTATCCTCGCGGAAATAAGGGGCTGTGCTCAAGAAATTGAATACGCAAAATAATAATCACCTTAAGGGGGTGGTTTTTTAAAATAGCTCTCAAACATTGACATTTTCAGTGCTTTTAATTTTCAGCGCTTTAAATTTTCCAATTTATTTTAAAGCCCGTACCCTAAAAAACCTCGTTCCGACCGAAGAGAATTATTGATACCGCTGTAGCTGTAACCCTATCGCAGTGGAGGTGTTCGCTCGAATGTCAAGTCCTCACTGACGATTACGTACAAGTACCACGAATCGATAACAGCTGCACTAATATTTCACTCGATTTCTTTTCGAAAAGAATATCTCTGAACAAGTTCTCCTAATCGCCAGTAAAATCCCAAAAATAAACGGATCTGCTGGCCCTCCCAGGGTCAGATTTTCAAAACTGTTTCAAAAGCTACATTTTCGATAGTACCCTGGATTTACAGGAAGTTATAATTACATTTCGAACATGAACTTATAACGTACTTTGTTGCCATATTGTACATCATTAAATGCTGGGATATTGATTTAGTTAGGTATATTATTAATAAAATATGTTATAATATCGATTCTACATATACCGTGCCATCGAAATCCTGTCAATTCTGTATATGTATAATATCAAAGTAAAATATTTTATATTAAAATATAAAATACGGTTTTAATAATCATAATTACTACTGGCTCTGCAACCCCTGGTTTCCTCTATTGATCAATGTCTTCGAAGACATTGTCGCTCCGAGCTTTCCTATTTTTATAAACTTTGAAACGCTTAACTCATTAAACATATAAAAGTAAAATGTGTTATTTTTGCGCCAGCCAGGTTTCGATACTAACAATATCTTCGTCAGGATTGGCGTATGACAGTTCTACGTCAGATACGTTAGACGAAAATACGTTAGTACGACACCGGTTGACGTAAAAATAACACAGTGATTTAAACAAAGTTAAATATAAATACAATTTTAAATTATGTCTAACCATAAAGTTAATGCCACACACAACAATATATTATAAAAGTCATTATTGTTGTCTACGCCAAAATCCACTTTCTAAAAACGGCTATACCCGAAGACCCAAGGATTACGTCTCAAGATTTTCCATTCAAAAATGTCCAGGGCACCCTCGTTCTTCTTAATATTAATTCATTTTCTTCACATAAAATTATAACGTTTGTAATATGCGTTTAATAAATGTCACTTATCTATGCTTAAGCCTATTGTAAGGTGGTCTATGTAAATATACTAATTTTAAGAGTTAAATAAGTACCCTAGTAAATAATAATAAAAGGAAATTTGGAAATTGTAAATGAAAAATTATATATATATATATATACGAAGTAATAAATGAATGTTATATAAAGTATGCGAAATGGTAATTATTGTTTAACATTTGATGAAGGTGATTATGTATCGTGAAGTTTGTAAACCACAATTAGCTTAATGGTCGACCGTATTATATATAATATAGCATAAAATAACAAATGAAATAATTTGAATCAAATGAATAATTTTAAAATATCATGCAGTTATAGTTCTTCAAGTCTTCCGTGTAAGTTTACTTTCGTTTAAGTAAATGGTTTTCCAACTAACTACCCACTCGTAAAAGTTCAGGATATTAGCTCAAAGGGTAGCAACCACCCGGCTCACTCGAGATCACCCTGAGATAACTCCGACCTGCTTAGGAGATGATGCGGATGTTCTGATTCAATTCTGCCGGCAGACTGTTGCATATCTAGGCTAATTTAAACATCTCCAGCGTAATCCGCTTGAGTCCAGATTGCACATCGTAATCGCCTTCAAATTGGTTTAGTTTACATTGATTACGGTATTTCATGTAAGCAGGTATGTTTAAAGATTTTCTATTATAGACAATATTATTGTCCACGTAAATAAAAATATATGGGGGTTACTGAGAAGTATGTGTTCCGTGTATGTACTTGATCATTATTTAAAAAAAAAGTTATATAAGAAGCAATGAAATACCTGTCTAGCGCAGATTTTGGAAAAATGACAATTCATGTTTTTTTTTTTAAATGAAAACGCGCACACGGAACACATGTCACTATTTTCAGACTAAGCTAAATAATAATAATAATAATAATAATAATAATAATAATAATGATGGATAATTTGTATAGCGCCATTTTCGTAAAAACTTTCACCTCAAGGGCGCTTTAAACATGAACTGTTTATAGTTCTACAATTATCTTTATTTCTTTAAAATTAAAAATCGTCATAAACTATTTTTCAACGCAGAAAATATGATTTTATAACCTAGTATTTTTTTCATTAATATAATAAGGGACAACAGCCGCCCAGGGCCCCGCCGATTACTTACCTGCTAGTAATAATTTAAAGTGTAATCTTTTCAGGGCTAATCATTTGCCGTATGTCTCCAATCTCATAGACTAGATATCGGAAATGTGTACAGAAGAATTTGTTGGGCCGTGAAAATAATTTTTGTAAATGAATAATATTTCTAATATAATGCTCTTTATTCATCATAAATCATCAGCCATTTCGCAAATTTTAATATAGTACCAAGTATGTGAATATTACCTCGATTTTGACGATAATGTCAATTCAAAGTATGAATCTCATTTTTTTCTTCTTCCCGCAGTTGAACTAGTGACGGCATGTTTCTTTTACAAAAATAAATAAACAAAGATTTAATTATATTTCAGACGATCAAAAGATATCAATACAATATAGATAATAGACACTATTTGTTCTAATAAACGTTATTCGTAATTGAAATGAAATATTTAATGGAATGCAAATATAATTACTATTCTAATTTGATTTACAAACGAACATGTTTTAACGGATATCAAACAATCATAGTCAATTGTTTATAAACAACCATAGCATACAGCTCGGGTAAGGGGTAATACAGCCTTCCTCGCCAGAGATACAGATGAAGTTGTAGAACCTTTTCTGAATGCGGTCGGTGATTGGGCCACAATAGAGGCAGACGCATTACTAATTAGTGTACCGTGTCCACACGCTGAACACATACACAGGCGTAACAAAACCATTTCTTTGAAGAAAAACCTTTGGTAAAGCCGACACTAGTTGTCTGAGAATTGTTTGTAATATGGGCGGAGTCGAGTTGAGTTGCTAAAGATCATTAGATGAGTGTAATACATACGTACACGTATACATACAATCTCACGCAATTAGATAATTAAGGCGTGACCAAAAATATTCTTTTTAGATATATCAATTTCTCTACTTTATTAATATCATTACTAGACAATTCTTCAGCAGGTAATAAAAACTAGCTCGATTATATGAAAGTATGCTGTAAGTTCTGTGTCTAAAATGAGAGTCAATGACAATACATTCTTCCAATCCTGACAGTGAAACTTGGACTTTAAATACTAACCTAAGTCAGAAGTTCCAAACGTTCAGCACAGGAAAGCAGTAGGGAAACACTAAAAGTAATAGAAAGACAAATATGTAAGTTAAGTCAAAATCATAAAATAAAATATAATTCGGAGGTAAAGTGAGATTAATACAAACAATTGATGACAACTGAATTCAGAAATCATTCTTTAACAATGTTGTATGTCACGCAATGCTTGATGTATTCAAAATTTAATAAATCAGGTCTGTAAATTTTTTTGTCATTTTTTGTTTGCGTAATAATAATAATTTATGTATTTGATTTTTAGTACAGTATGTTATATTATAATCGGATAAACATTTGAGCAAAGTCAGACATATATTTGGGTACCCTGCCTGCTACACTAGTATTTTACTGTATTATAGCAGACAGTGTTCTTCCGGTATAGTAGTAGTGCTTTGTCACAGGCTCGAACTCTCGACCACTCGATCACTAGGCGAGTATCGTAACTATTAGACCATAGCAGTCGAAATATAATTACCCTTCGAGTCTAATCAATTAACCAATCGTGGAACTGAGATAATATTATGGACTTTATTTCTACTACTCCGTGCGTTCACAGCCCATTGAGAGCATTCGAGAACTCGGCGCCAGGCGTCTCTGCCCTGAGCCAATATACTCCACTCGGAGACAAGAACATGAAGTATTTCCAGATCGCTCCTTCGACTTAATCCGTCGTCATCCATTTGTGATCCCTCGATGTACACAGTTCAGAGCACATTCCATATTCATGAACTCTGTATCCTGTCAATCGGATTTTATTATTTCTCATCGGCTCATATATTTTTTGGAGAATTTTTTTTCAGTTTTTTTTCCATGGCTTTTCTAAGAGTTCATGTTTCACATGCGTACTCGGCAACTTCATGAACTTTACGTTGGTAATTATTTTATTTTCGTTAGAGACTAATTATATTTTGCTTTCAGCGTGTTTCACCGACCGAACTTGTGGCCAGCCGTTAAAAAATAGTGTGTACGTACAGGCACTTAGCGCTTCGTATAAATATGTATATATTGTTGTTTTTCTGGGCCACTAGAACATCTGCAGAGTGATGTAGTGTAAACTTGTAATTGACAGACGTTTACGGAGAACTCCGCTAGAGAAAGTTCATCTCTCACTCTGTTCTTCGCTTAAGTATTCAGTTGGACTTTCTCTCGAGATGCAAATACAGTCTAGCCAGAGGGCACGGTAATGCCTGAACATCACATCTGAAACACAGTCTTATATTAACATAATCCAACTACAAAAATTAGGAAGCAATGCAGAGTGGAAAAAAGAGCCCTCTAAAACTAATATCTTATTTTATATATTATAATATTCACACTTCCTAAAAAAATAAGTACTCTTAGGCATTTATATACCTTCACTTGCAATTTCAAAAATTCTTGCTTCATTTTAATACGATTTTCACTTGCGATGGCTTTTAAGGCGATGGTCTAGTCCTTAACCTAACATTTTAGCGGGGTTCTGCCGCTGTGTTCATCGATAATGTTTTCACACGCTTTTGTAATCGAGAGAATTATTAACGCTGGGAAAGGTATCGCAAAAATCTCAAAGGGCGAACCTTTCGGGCCCCTATCTAACGTGAGTTGCAGTACGCATACTGACATTGTTTCCGTAAATACTTCGATAGCTAGTTCTGGATTTTCTATTGGTAATGATGAATACAGTTATTCAATCTATGTAAATTCAAATTACACAAACCTTTGTGAACATGTGCTGGTTGAGGCCGACGTCGCTATCCTTGTAGCCTGATGGTCCGCAAATATGCTGGTCAGCCACCGAAAACCTTCACACAATCGATAATCCGAAATTATATATACTAAAAGTTTTATTATTGCCGCCGTAAAAAGTCCGTCCGAATCACAATAACTCTTTTCTCAGAAGCAGCTTCGCTTTTATTTTCTGTTTTTCAAATCTACACAAAAAGAACACACATATTCAAAATTTTATATCAGGCCTACCTATCGAAGTATAAAACGCGTAAATAGACATAATCATAAAACGTAAAAATAAAGATTATTTAAAAATATTTTTAATTTACCGAAAGTAAACATGTTAATGATAAATTGCAAATTATTATTTTTGTCCGAGTTTAACTGTCATTTATTACTGCTAAATGACATAATAAATAAATAATTTGATAATTATGAAATACACTATATATGCATTGTAAATATAAATGCATTGCTTAGGTGGTCGCAATATGTATATTTGAGGATAAATCAAAGTGAATCATTTTATATGACGTGTTGATGGCACCGGAAATGGAGAACGTGTGTGACGGATCTGACATGAAAATACATTTTTTTATTCTTTTTCTTTCTTCCTTCGTACAGTGACATTAAACAGATGAGATTTGGCTCGTAACGCACCTTTGCAAGTCCCGTTTCTTAGTCGCCCTCAGCCCTCACAGTCGATTTCAGGGTTTCTCCAGTTAGGTGCGACACATTTATCTGCTGCTGTGGCGCTCTTGAAACCTGTCTGAAAGTATGTATATAAATATTGAAAAACAAAATCCCAAGTTTCAAAATGATACTGGTGTGTAGTAAAAATAATCCAGGTATAAACAACCGAAGAAAGCAAATCTAATAAATAATATTAGTTATTTTCTAATAAAGCCGTGATTTGTAGCCGCCCTTGGGCAAGTTTCAAAATGCCGGCCTAACAAAATACCACCCCTAACGGTTGCGGCACGCGGGCGGCCGATTTAGGGGGTGGCCAATTTATGGATATGGTTTTACAAAAATTGAAAACATCTTCACTTAAGTTACCAGGGTAGAAAAAAACAATTTTGTTTATGGCGGCAAAAAGTCTAGCGCCGGCGCTGCTTCCAGGACTTATTCGGCCCAAAGTTGTGCCCGGGATAATTTTTGGTTAACATTTTGTCGCATAATATGGCCGAAGAATTGTAAAAGTACTTTGTTCAGGATTGAGGCACGAGAGCGTCGTGTTGCCATCCTTCTCCAACAATACATCCGAAGGCATCTATTGTATTTTACGCTTATCGCTATTGCGGACTGTCCAGGTCTCCATTACACACATGCAGATTGGAAAGTCCCGAGTGTGAACTGACATCATTTTAGTTGCTCGCTTCATGTCACTGTTTTTCCGTATCATCTATAGTTGGTCCATAGCAACTTCAGCTAGTTGTGTGTGTCTTCGAATTTCCTTGTGTGCACTGATCACGAACATGACACCAGTGTTCGTAATCAGTGCGCCTATATAAATTGCCTCTTGAACTACCTCATATCCAAGTATTTGAGAAGTTCATTGTGATGCATTATTACATATTTATGTATTTTAACTGACACTTATGTATGGAAGTGAAGCCTGGAGCTGGCAGAAGAGGAACGAAAGTAGACTGAATACAATAGAAGTGAGATCACTTATGGTAGATCTATTTATGATAGAGTAAAGAATGAATAAATTTGTAAACATTGAAAAGCTGATCTTAGTATAGTGAGTAAGATTAAGAAAGGATCACTTAAGCGTTTTGACCGTATGGAACAGATGATCGAAGAGAAAATGCTAAGAAAGATATATGATGCAAGTATTGATGGCACCAGAAATTGTGTTGATAGCGAGAATTGCATGTCAGAACAGCAGAGTATGGCGCAATATCCTCTCTGCCTACCTCCATGAAGGAACAGCGTGATGTATATATTTTATAAGTATATATTTTAATATAATGAAGTTACCATGTATGTACTCCAATATTGGATATTTTAGAAAAGTGTCTTATTTATAGAAGGCTGAATTTGATCTAACATTGATATTATTATTGTAATTATTATATATATGATATGTAAAAGACTGGGAAACCGCGTGTGCGTGCCACATGCGTACCGCGCTCCAGATTCTATTCATATCGCCGACCTTTGGTTTACGGCGTCATTAACGCCATTAAAGCTCCGCTGCGATTGGCTGCCTCAAATGCCAATGAAATCATTCCAATTCACAGTAATCCCGAATGGGACATTAATGTCAACCGGTCGCCATCACCGCCACCGTAGGTAATCTGCCGTCGGTACTGTTCTGCACTTCAATATGGGTTAATGTCGAGGCAGGCTTGATACAGATTTTCATACGAAAATGTATGTCCATATTTTGATGACCTTTCCATTTGCAGTGATATTGCCTATTGCAATGTTAATTTATATTTAGTTACACACGTAGTCCAGGAAGTCAGTGTCTGTTTGCCTTATTTTCCTTACTAAATAAATAATAATCAAATAGTGACACTTGTGTGTCAGTACTCAACTATGCAGTGATCTTCAACAATACATTTTTAATACATTCTATTTTTATTTTTAACATACAGATTTTTTCTGTATATCTTTGTAACTTTCATTGAATTTGTATTAAAAGTATCACAGACCTGTCTTCTGAAATTGCAACTGCATAACAACAAATTGTGTTTTCATTAATAACAACACATTTCCCAAACATATAATTGATTCCATACATATAATTAACTGCATACAGTACATGTAGTTGGAATAAATCATTTTTGTTGATTCATATCAGTGCTTGATTTTGTACTTTACTGTAGTTTAAACAATATGAATATTTTCTATTCTACACCTAAAACAATAGTCACGGTATCTTCTGACTTACGCGGAATTCAGCTAGTAAGTAATTAAAATATAATAATTAAATATAGAAGAGTTAACAAAGCTAATTATTGCAACTCAATTCTTAACTTGAAAAGGTAGCTCGTTGTTCGTTAGCTCCGCTTGGTAAGATTTAGTTCATTTCTATTTAACTGCGCCGTTTTTAAGTGAGCTATATTTTCCGAAAACTTATTGCTAGTATAAAACTGTCACATACACCGACACTTCACTGAGGAAGTTTAAGATCAGAGTTAAATTGAAGTTATCATGTTCTGTTTTTAAAAATCATATTTTGAAGGGATTGCTTTTTACCGGTATCAAGAATTGAATCAAACAACATAATAATAATAATAATTCACTGTGTATTTGTAAAATAATAAAGTAGAAATGTGGTCACATATGTTTAGTTGTATGGTAATAATATTCAGTGAAGGATGAACAAGTTAAGAAATAATAATGATAACTGAAGCGTGAGATCGTAGCGCAGAATTATCACTTAGATATTTGGGTACGTGGAATGTACGAGAGTAAAAACGAAGATACCATAACGTGTGTGTCGATGGCATCAGATGACAAATTACGCATTACGAGGCGGGCGAACGCAATGGATAGTCAGATCAAAATGTGAACATCGAATAATCGTATATGTAATTCTGCCCTCATAGTGACGACCTCATCTACTGTGTAAAGAGTATAATCTATTTTATAAACCGCTTAAATTTGAATTTGGTGTATCAACACTTCCCTACTTCCACGTAGGTACCATATCGAAATTAGCAACGCGCCTGTGAAAGATAATATGCAATAATAATAATGCAAATAATAGATGCAGACCATTTATACGTAATAACTACTAATTATATTTTACCTATACAGACTGACTGCGTTTAAGATCACGGTTCCATGGAAAAGAAAATAAAATATTTTTATTAAGGAGAGCACACTTTTGTTGTTAAGTTGCATTTTCAGAACATATGTAGTTCTGTGGTGTTTTAATACAAATTAAATTAATCAACTAGAAAAATGAATCAACTGAAAAGTTGCTACTAAATATTTTTTCTATATATCCCGGTAGCAACTAATGATTTTACTAGTTCTAGTTGATTAATTTGATTTGAATATAATATTTTATGTCAATTTCCAAACATTACACTTATTAACAATGACACAAATTAAATTTCTAATCCCAATACTAACAGATATGGCATTGTACTTTATTTTGACAAGATAGATTAGATTTTTTTTGTTTACGAAGGTACCTTTCAAAACGATTAAATGTATGAACTCATGAAGTGCATGAGTTAGCTCGTAATAACTAGGACGTTATATTTATATTATGTGTTAATTTATATATAATTTAAAGAATATTTATTAGTAAAGTTTGAGAACAGACCTCAACAGTACAGTACAGTAAGGTGCGTGAGGCTGTCAAAAACTAATCGACGCTCAATATAAGTTCTGTATCCACCGGCAACTCGATGCGATGTGAAAGGATTGATGATCAAAATGTTCCGGAATGAAAATATTTAAAAACAAAATTTTTACGGCTATTTTACGAGCGGGTGTTTGTATTCCAAAAGCTTTCAAATTAAAAATAATAAGTGAGAAGTGAAAAGTAATAAAAAGAAAATTTGTGTATAAGAGAATTTGTGAGTTATAAATCATATAATATTAAAAAATCACAATTAACGTGTTTAATCTTGCAGTAAGATGATCACCTAGTAATTAAATAGTTAAGGCTTCTATCATCATGATAAGCTCTCGGTTATGTTTAAAAAGTAATAAAAAGATTTGTGTATCAATACCCCGTGATACATAAATATTTTTTTACTACTGATATCTTCTTTATGATTAAGAATTCGTTTTTGTTTTCGTGAGTAATTTTAATTTAAATAACGTTCGGTACAATCCAATTGCAAACGGCACGGAAGTCGGCAAAACTGAATATTGTAACGTTGTCTCATATTTGTTGAGAGGTAATGATATGAAAGCGGCACACAATAGGGTTAATTCGCGTTCTAGAACATTCATGGACCATAAAGTTCCCCCGTGCCAGAACTGTTCCCCGTGGTGAACAATGCAGGGGCAGACGACACCCTCAGAATCTCGTCAGGTTCTCACTGGGTTGTTGTACAGGACCAATATTGTTTTACAATAAAATAAATCATTAAAAAAAAAATAGAGACGCGTACACGGAATACGTGTCACATCAATATTTTTACCATTTTCTTAGTAATATATTTTATTTGTATTAAAAATATCACAGACCTATGTTCTGAACAATTACAACTTCACAATAAAAAATATGTCCTCCTTAATAATTTTCAAACAAAGCTAAACGCTTGTGCTATGAGAATAGGACTAATTTGCTGGACTCCCGGAATGAGGCTCAAACACTGAGGGTCACTAGGGTATCTTAATCACCAGACCAACAAGTACATCAATAATTAATATATTTATGTAAAAAACACGGTGCTGTAAAAAGTAAATGCAAAACACAGCAAAAGGAATGTTGAACGTACAAGACGTGTAATGATTACAAGGCATCACATTCACATTACGGACACTGGAATAGATGTATGTTAGAAGACAGCATGATCTTGCATGAAAATGATAATAAATTAAATTAATCGTTTGATATAATTAATAACAAAATAAATGCGTCCATGATCTTCAATGCACGTTAACGAGACAAATGGATATTATCAGTACATAAAAATCTACTCTTTAATAATACTGTCGGTTCACTGTTCTAAAATGTCCCTGGTACGACATCAAAACACCAATCCGGCCCTCTACGTATGCAATAGTCACACGAACTTCGAGTTGTGAATAATTGCAAAGCAGTGTAGCAAGTTTCACGTTTTATTAGGGCTTTGAACAGTGAAGTTAGTTATTGTTAACTCTGAGTAACTCACGCCATATTTGCATTTCGTAGTGCTCACAATTTGTATTGACTCATAACTAATATTCTGGCTTACGAAAATGAGTACTGAAAATAAATTATCGCACGCAATGAGTTGAAGTAATACTCCTTTCGACTTTTAAGCTTTAACGTAGCTCGGATTTTCTGTTTTCTCTTTCATACAATCAGAGCATTTTAAGTGCCAAATTAACCTTTCTCTTCCAACAGCCTTATTCTCTTCTTCCCTCCACTTCACACCGCGTATCCTGATGTAGGGCGGGAAACACGTGTAGAATTATATTTAAAAAAAAACAAAATAGGACTTCACGTTTGAACATGGAATGAATCATCTTCTTTTAATCGTGTATTTAAAGCTCCATTCTTTTCAGTCTTGAGCCACATTTAATAATGATTCGGTTAACTCATTTACTTTGTTTATTCATATTATAGAAAATCGTCTCATTGCCCGCTTTTCCTCTGTCGCTAACTCTGTGATCATGAACTTTCCGAGACTCTTTTTTCTTTCTTCTGGCAACATATGCAATGTATGCAAGATTCCTTCTTCTGCATGTTGCCGAAACTCTTTCGGTAATCCTTACTTCCCGGAACATCTGCGTGCGGTCTGCGGGATACGCAACATTCGGCTCCAGCAACACATCTATGGAGAATAGCAAAGATTTCGTCAGACATGTTTTGGTTATTTTTAGGATGCACTGATTTCTCCATATCGTCAGGCTGAACTAACATATTGCACACCCAAATCAAAACTAAAACAACTCAAAAAAACAAGAATTTTGAGTTATTATTGTATTCGGATACTCTGTCATATACGTAACTAACTTAGCTTCAGTTCTCGAATATTGTCATTTTAGAATACATTTATGACCTAAAATGTTATTTAGTTTCATGAATTTTGTAACAAAAAATGGAGAAAAATGTTATTATTTTTTTGTCCACTGAAAAATGACTTTTTGAGTTGTCTTTGTTTTGATCTAGGTGTGCGCTGTGTGGAAAATAAAACACTCGTTTTTTTATTCTACTCGTTCAATTTACTCGAGACTCGTTTCGCCTTGTAAGAGTATTATCAAACGCATCTCAGGTAAATCAAACGGGTAGAATAAATGTTATTATAATTATTTTCACATATGTATGTGATTATGGAGTTCGACAAACTTACCTCAGAAACAGTCAATATGAGCTGACTATCTTAACATCACGCCGTTTCTTCGCGAGGGTAGGCAGGGAGAATAGAGCGTCACACATTTCTGTCCTGACACACAATTCTCGCCTCATTCACATTCATACATCTTCTCACATAAGCTCGTCTATTATTGATGCTTCTAACAGGACCGTATTCTAGTATCTGGTTTACCTGGCCGTGCCAAGTCTTCTGCGGACGTCCTCTATTTTTAGTGCCATCAACATTTGCGTCATGTATCTTTCTTACCATTATCTTCTTATTCATCCGTTCCATATGACCAAACCGTCAAAGTGATTCATTCTTAATCTTTCTCAACCAGACTGTATATAACTAAATACAAGACTTATAGAGTAGCGTTAAAAATAGACACTTCATAAATGATTACAAAAACATAACATTGTACTATCATCAATAAATTGCGATCAATCATTGTCTTGTTAATACATTATATCCGAAATAATTTCCGCCGCTTTTCAATTTCAGCGGTACAAAATGGCCTTTATTTCTTTCAATATGCGTTTCTCTTCCAAGACTCCCCTAACCACGATCCGATCCCATTGTCAGTGGGTATCTTTGTTTCAGAAGATTAATGAAATTTACAATGAAATACTGGAATTGTAAATGGATTATTTTTATTTATTTTATTGAGTCATTTTAATAGTATACAATTTTGTAACTATAGATATTTCGTGTAAAATATAAACTAATAATAAAAATATGTCACTGTTTCAAATAGGTATGTAATAATATTCATTATTTTGTAGAAATAAAATACATAAATGCAAACATATGTACGCACACATGTGCACACATATATGTATAATGTGCCGTTAATATGTATGTGAAGTATATATTTCTATATCTAATAAAAGAAAATGTAACCTGAAAAATAATATGAAAGTGAAAAAGAAAATTAGGGGAGTAAGTCTTGTTGGAAAGAAAAAATATAAAATAAAGAGTAAAAAAAAGATTCGAAATAGAATAATAATTAATAACTTTGAAATAATAGAAATTCAGAAAAATTTGAATTCGAAGAAAACATTAATGAAGAATATCATATTTCCAAATTTTTCGCAGCTTTTTTCAATGTTTCTTAGAAACAATAGAGATATTCCCACCCTTACGTGTCCCACCGCCCCAATAGCCAATTGTATTTCATTTGAGTTCAATTTACACCTGTAAATGGGAGGGACTGCACTTCTTGAAACTAGTCATGATACAACTCAAAAAATTGTGTGTGTAGTACAAAGTGAAAATTAAAAATTACGTATTGTATTTAAATAAAATTAATAAAAAGCGATCGCTGCACTCTCACGCGATGACAATTTAGTCAACGAAATTCTATTTTTAAAGAGTTGGGTGCACACAATGCGGGTCTCATTTAAATTCTTATTTTTTTCTTACTAAATTAAGCGCGTGTGCCATGATAATATCTTTGTGGTCTACCGAGACGAGGTTCGAACCCCGACCGCTTCGTCACTAGGCGAGCGTCTTACAGTCGGACCAAATAAACACGTCTTTGCTTTGACAACTCATGTATCCAATTTGAAACTTAACATTCATTATTGAAGATGCTTGTTCTAACTTAACGTTAAATAATAAGGTTTTAAGAGAAATTGACGTATGTTCAAGAAAAGTTTTCAGAAGTTACGCACTTTCATTTATTTTTTGTGGATATTTGATACGAAATAAGCGATACTTTTTATGCATGGAGCATTAAAATAAAATAATAATATAATCAAGATGTATTTTGGAAAGGTAATTGTTGTACATTAGAGCTATAGTTGGCAGTGAGTACGTACTTTTCCACATGTAGTTGAGCAATTTATGAAAATAACTTTGGTAACATAATTTTATCAAACTGAGGATTCTTGCCGAGGCAGCCGAGACTCGAACCTAAGTAAAACATGTAAATCCCAATTCTAGCATGATGATTAGGCACATTCAATTAACAGCAAAGTCAATATGACGGTTTGGTGTTAATCTAGATTATGTTTACTCAAACCGTCCTAAAATATTGATTATACAGAAATTTCCATTATTAATACAAGTTCAAGCACAACTTCCATATCAACATGTACTTAGTATTCAAGTGTTACAGGCAAAGCATATAAATGATGTAATATCATGCAATTCCTTCGTATCATAATTAATTTACACAATGGATTATCCGCGGTATTTCATTGTTATTTTATCTGTCGTTTTATTCTTGAAGAACTGATCGTGAATACGACTAAGGATTATTATTTCCATTGGCAGATAACTGCTTGCATTATTTATCTCCATTTTGTACGGTTGGTAGCATTTCTGGAGCAGTTTTGCCGGTAGGTGTTCCACCCATCCCGTGATCCGTGTGCCCTTAATCTACTTATTTGACATCCCTCTTTATCGAGTCTCCCTCCGTGATATGACTGAAAATCAGCGCGTTTTTGTATGAAAAAGCAGAATTAGAAATTAATAAATATATTTACATTGCTATTACACAATAAGTAGTTGCTTCTGAACCGATCGGCTGATTGAATATAATATAATGCTTTGTTTCTTTAATTTAATAAAAATAAAATATTTTTAATGTTAAACAGTTATAATTTGATATTGAAATATTTATTTATTAAAGGTCAGCTGCTTATTATAATATATTGAAAGACTTGACTGATGATAAGAGATGATGGGAAATCACTGGAAGAATAGCCCTGATGACTATCACCTGCTGTGAAAACTGCGTGATCCCAAAACACTAAAATAATGATAATTATTTAAAATTCATGTATACATATTATACAAGATAATAACAAATACAAGATGCAATTAAAAAAAAAGCTAAATAAATTAAAATAAAGGTGCAAAAAATAATAATAGTAAGCGATAACTAATATAAGTAATTAAAACCCAAAAAAAAATATTTACCAACACAGTGCACAGTGCAGAGAACTTTACTAGACAGAATTTTGGTTGTGAAATGTCTAATATTATACAAAAATGACTCGATATTATACTACTTTTCACTTAGAAAGATTAATTGTACTAGTGTGAGTAATATACGTAATATGCACATTGTAAAAATGTATTGGTGCCGCTTAGCGTATTAATTCATCAGTGGGCGGGGTTGTTATTTGAAATTAGTTATAAACACGTTATTTACAAAAAATATGTACGAAATGTTTGAATTTTGTAAATTAGAAAAGTTTATACGTTTTTATGTTCCTAATTAACTAAGTTCCTAACTAGCTAGTTAGGAACTTTAACATTGACTAACTTAGTTTGTTAGGAAAGTTTATTTTATTATTTTAATGTTTATATCTGTTAATTTTTTAAATTTTATTAGTTGTTTTTTTGTATTTTTATACGATTACCAAAATGAGTTGGTTGGTTTTTCATTGTTTTAAATATATAACTACGTATTTCTATAAAAGTTAGTATTCCTAAAAGCATTATATGTTCCAATAAACCCTTTATTTCTCTGTACACAAATATACTATATTTCTATTACATATACACGGCACGGCGATGAAAAACATAAAAGATATATGATATATCGCGAAAAAAACGATGTATATGAAAATTTGAGCTCTGTTTGTGTTACGGGGTTTATTTCCTACGTTATTTTTAGTAAAATGTATTTATTTGATATTTTGTTTAAAAAGTATTACATGTGGCCTGTTACACACATTAATGCAATTGTTCTTTCTAAATAAAAAGTAGTTTACTTGAAATTTGGTTCTTTAATAATACTTTCATAGAACTCAACAATCTACAGAACAAGGCTCACGCTTGTATAATACATTTTTAATAGAATGCATAGATATTTCGAATAACGTCTGTTTTCTTGATTAGCCGGTAGCGTATACAGATTATATAACAGCACGACATTGACAATCTTTAGGCTGCCGCCATTAGGATTTTCGGGAGCTGTGTGGAACCCCACAAGCCCGGGTGATGTGATCTGGGTTATGCCATCACATTATTATCACTTATATCATATTGTAATGATACATGTACATTTGCCAGAAGTGGTCAACGAGTGGAACAATAAACTGTTATACTATCATTTTTAGATATGCGTGAAAAAATAGCACAGAAAAAACTAAATTTTTATAATAATATTTAATTAATTTTTTTATATATTAATCCAACGAATATTGTTGGTGACGAGATGATTTCTCTAGGTCGAGTGAGTATTTATTTATGTAGGTGAAATATGTGCGCTCATTTTTCTTGTTCCTCGAGGCATTAGGTAATTATTTGAAAATGTATTCATTTTTAAAATAATGATATTCTAGCACAGGACATAACAAACCCTTGAAACCTTTAGATCCTTAGCGAGCAATTGAAATCTAACCGTCACCAAATAGTTTTCGTTGTAAAAAAATAATATGATAAAGTGAACATTTTTTAATTTATCAAGGATCGAACATAATGTTTTAACATGCATTTTTAATTAATCCTGTAATAACTTTTTAACTTGAACTGTTAGTTGAAATTGTTCATTTCATCTGGCGCAATATCGGGTTGATGAAGGTTTGAAGAAGCCTGATCTGTGTTCCGACCGGAAGTCGCTTCCAATATCGCGGGAAATCTGAGGCATTCCAAATTTGAATATCCCGCCGTAATGAAAATTGTAGGGATTATTGCGTGCGCGATCTCTCTGGCTAGTAACTCCTACATTATTATGCTACCTACTAGCTATCGATGGAATATTAATCACTCCACAAATATGGTCAAAATGTTTTATTTTTCAGTCTAAATTTATTAGTGCATATATATTTTTTAAATATAAAAATATTCAATATTTAGAGAATATCGAAAATTAAGCCTCGAATAAAATATAGTATCTATATTGTCGATTCTAAATAACACGGAGATTTACCCGTCTGTGTACCTAACAGGTATATACTACATACCTACGAGTCCTTAAGGTGAAATTTTTTACTAAAATGGCTCTTAAAAATATCCAATATCTAATAGTCGTCATATTTCGAAAATTATATTTTATGTATCATATTGTTTGTTACAGAGTGGTTTAATATATGATATAAAGCTAAAACAAACTTTTCATTAACCACATGGATTATTTTAACGTCAACCGGTTTCACTTCTACTGTATTTTCATCAGCTAATCAATATTGAAATGTGAAATATGTTAAATAAATTGTCATTTGTTAGATTAAAGTGATTTTTCTTTTTTTTTATAATGTAATATAATGCTTCTGTTGTTTACGGGTTCTACTTTGTTTACCAAAATAGAGACTTGCTTTTATAACATGATTTCAAAACCCAGATAAATTATTATTGACGAGGCATCTTAAATATTATTTTATTCTATCTAACATTGAAATCAAGCGCTGTTTTGCCGCTATAAAATGGCGAAGAATCTTTGCAATTAATTTCAACTTAAAAACAAATTGCCAAGACTGTTCCGCATTTTAACCTGTAGAGAAGTTCTTATCCAAGTTATTAGTAAAGTTCTCATCTTGAAGGATTGTCACGGCCACAGATCGCCATGGCGCTGAACGTATTAAATAAAATAATTAAATGTTTTTTCGTTTCAGGTGAGCACAAACTTCCCAGTCTTTTGGCAGATTGAAAAGATGGTATTTGGAAAAGAGTTAAACCATAACTACATTTCATTGACTAAGTATAATATTATATATATATTCACTATTAAGTCTCATTAGGTTTTGATCGAAGAATCAGTATGGCTATAATTAATTTTTAAATATTGAGAAGCATACATGGAATACATAGAACGTCAATATTTGATCTGTTTTATGAATCTAAGTTAAGCGCTTGTGTTGTGAAAAATGGGTGGGGGTGGGTGCTGTGGAAAAATGGTCTTATTCCCACCACCCACCACTTAGTCACTAGACTAGACTGAATAAAAATATTATTATACATATATCATAAGTGATAAAAATTATTTGAATAAAGTACAACACATTTATTATAAAGAAGCCAGTATCAGAAATTGTAAAAATGTTAGACAATTTGTTAATATTTATAAACACGTATAGTCTATACTGTTTCGACGATTTTGTGTTGTCATTATCGAGCAACGAATCAATGTAAAATCCAATACGTCCTTTCTATTTTTTGTATTCCTTTTGAAGGTACGTCATCCTGTCTCGCTCTGTAAATACAGTTGTGTATCCATTATTATTACGGATCTGTAGCGACATCATAAATAGTATAATTTGATCATATTTCTTGCTACTAGCGACGTAACGCATGGTCCTCGTTTTGGGCCCTATTTTTTTATTTCCCCCTATATCTAAAACTATTGTTAATTCGTAGAGTAAGTAACGGGTAAGATTTTCGTGCATTTAGCTTTAGCTGTTCGATTTTAACATTTTGAACGGTTTTAATTTTTTTCTATAAATTATAATAATTATCAAATTCCTAAATTTCATTTCAAGTGCGAATGCTTAACAATATAAAGTATGTTATTTTAGATTTGTTTCCAACTGATTTCTAAAATCATTTACAATCGTCCGAGTTAAGGGCATCAAAAAACCGTCAAACACAACCATCGTATGAATAACTGCGATACCGAAAATAACAAATATTATTATTGTACAAAGTAACTTCCAGGATAGCAGACTTCGTCGTAATAAATGCCCCGAAGTTTATAAAAGCAATACATCATATTACGTTTTCGGCTGTCTTATTCCTCGTTATACGCAAGACTGAAAAAGTATCATGGGTGAAATGAAATAATTGGGCTGTCACCGTATGTTATGTATAGTATTGATGTATGTCTCCTGTCAAAGATCGACTAGTCCTTTTCGTTTAGTAAATATAACGTAAAAATATATTAACTTATATGAAATATATACGCCAGAATGGCAAGGCGTGTGTTTAAGGCCGTTCAAACAATCCATTCTTAATTTTGACATTGTTGCGATCTATTTTTACCTGTAATATCATATTGCAACCTATAATCTTCATATTTGTAAATATCAAAGGTTACACAATTTTTAAACGATTTAGTTAGACTTAATAAATTATACAAAGAAGTTTGTAATACAAATTAAATGAATCTATTATAAAGGTGTATAGAAAAAATCTATTAATCGAAAAAATATTTAATTGCTAACGGGATTAGAACCTGAACTTTTTCCTATTCAGCATTTTGCTATAGCAATTGAATACATTTCGACAAATGTTAAACTTATATTCTGTAAACATCCAATTAATACATTTATTATTACATTTTTAAAAACAATAAACTTTATATTGCGGTGAATCCCAAATACCCTTGAGTAAAACACGCTAGAGACACCAGAATTATAGTAATCAATTTTATTCAATTTGGATAACTTTGATACAACTTATCCATTTTGAATACTTTTTTTCTGTACATCATTTTAGCTAATTTAATTAATTTGTATTAAAAATACCACAAAACTGTGATCTGAAAATGCAACTTCACAACAAAATGTGTTCTCCTTCAAAAAAACTTTATATTTAACCACGTGTGTTTTATATGAAAAACTAACCGGATTCGCAAAAATTACGAAGAAAAATCTGAACAAAATGAACCATAATATTTTTGCAGTAAATATTTAAAAAAAACACTTAACCAATATAATTTTACCTACCAAATTTGACTTGGGGGATACTTAAGATGCTAGTTTAACAAAAAATCTAAATGAAGATAATATTAAAATAAAACATAACATAAGGGAAAAGGATGAACAATTATATTGAAAATTAATTATTTTTTTATAAGTATCGTGGCCTGTCACGTGTTTCTTCATTGACCCTGGAAGCTGCACACTTTGCATTTCAATAATTATAATAATTTTATTTTAAATAAGTAACACTTTATTTTCATCGTTTTAATGTTATTTTTAAATGATTTTCTCATCTTAGATCAGCCGTACTAAAAATAACACGGTTGTAGTCATGAGATTTGGCTCGTAATGTACCTCCACAGTCCACATATCCCGGTCTGTGGAACTCTTCCAGGTCTTCTTCAGTCCAGAATCGGAAAAATACTTTGTTCATTGGTGTAGATAGGACTTACTGTTATTGGATTAGTAGCAGAATTGAGGCGTTTGTGCGTCGTGTTGAAACGCAACATCCTTTTCCACATTTCGAAAGAGTCTTTACGCTTTTAATTGTTGCGAACTGCCCAAGTCTCCGCTGCATACATGAAAATTGGAAAGATAAGAGTGTGAACCATATTCTCTGTACTCGGTTAATGGGGACTTTAGCTAGTTGTTGTGTTTTCGTATTTCTTGGCCACTGTCACCAGTGTTGGTGATCAGCGCGCCTCTTGAACTATCTATAGTTAGTTGTGATGCTTTAGAACCATCCAAAACAAACATTTCGTTTAATATCAATTTATTTTTAAGCTAAACTGCTTGCTTGCAAATTTTATTTTTTGTAAAATGATTTCCAGTTCAATCTCTGTACTGGCCACAAGTATGAAGTAATTATAAAAACGTAGATTGGTAATCTTTTTTCCACTGATTGTGCTCCCTGCTTCTCATGACGTATTCGGAGTAAATTTTGAATAGCAATGGCGAGAGTGCGCAGTACACAGTGCGCATTACATTACGCAGTACACACCCTTGTCTTACTCCTGTTGGCCTTGTATGAAGTAATATTACCGTCTTGAACTATGGCGGTGTTATCCGATCAAGTGCGCTGGGATTCCCATTTCCTCAAGAACCATCTGTAGTATCGTCTATTTAAGAGTAACAACTTAATAAATTTCCTTGTAACTTCACGTTTTGAAAATGCTCCGGTCCGATATGTTTTTTTGGCGGTATATGTCGTAAAATCCGTTCGCTTTACGATATTTGATGTGTACAATTCACTACGAAATATCTTGTATCAACATTCTTACTTAATGTACAATAAATACTAAATTAATGTATTAATTATAAATATATACATATAAAATCAATTTTGTCGAAAAATACTGTTTTATCTCCCCTCTCTTATTCATTTTAACTCCACTCGCACCCCCATCTCTATAACTCCAAACACACCCTTAATTAATGTCTGAAAATATTTTTAACTTTAGTTGCATTATATTATTGATAATGGGATTATATTCTCAAAAACGTTTAAACGTTTAATACAATAATAAAATATAGTGGAATAAAACAGTGTTTCAACTCAATTTCATTCTTTCATTTTTCTGAGTCTTTCCTACCAAACACACTTCACAAGTTAACAAACTCATCTACTTATTCAGAACATTCATAACCTTCCGGTATTTCGCGTCTTGTTTTACTTTTCTCTATCTCAAAAGCGATGGTATTCGAGAATGAGAAAAATAAGACAACGCTAATGAATGTTTGAAACTTATACTCATAAATGACACATTAGAAAACGATTTTCGTTAATAATATATCGATAACGAATGATTATCCTTTATTTGAATATTTCATATGTCTATTTATATGTAAAAACTTGAAACGATATATCAAAAATGACATATTTATGAGAATAATTATTTTAATAAATAAAACAACCCTTACATTTTTATTTAACTTTCTTCAAGGTTCTGCCGCTATTAATTATAAATATGGTACGCACAAAATGCTACGTAAAATGTTTATCAATTAATTTTAATATTGATAGTTCAAGCTGCTGCAAAAATGGTAAATTTCGAAATGGAATAATTATCATTTTTGTTGTTGACAAAATCATCTTTCGTTTAGAGCCATAAATTGCTATTGACTTTGAAAGTAATATTTTTGCTATTCAATTTAATAAATTAATTGACAGACTGAAGTTTTGCTTTTGCAATTACAAAATGTATGAAAATCAAATGGCAAGATAGCGCGTAGCTACCAATATTTTTACCGAGTGTTTTAAGATACTTCATTTCATTAATCGCTTTTGTATTGGACTTTTAACATAAGTAAACTTTTACGCTAGTGCTGTTTCGTTGTTTTTTGGACATTCTTGTATGAAATAAATATGACACACATTTATCATAATGTCCTTCCACTTTTGACTTATTGCACTAATCGAACATCCTTTAAGGAGACATTTTCGATAAGTCAAACAGAAAGCGAGAAAAATAACTTCTCTGTAAAGAGGTCTTAACGTATTTGTTAATTTCAAAAACAAATCAATATAGATTTTATTTGTATTTTTACATCAATTCGAAATCTAATAAAGCTGGCATTTTCAGTAAGTATTTATCTACTATTTAGGTGGTCGATAGAGTTATCACTTTGAATATCCGATTAATCACTATCAGTAAAAACGGCTTCCTAGCCACTCAATGAATCTAACTGCATGATGTTACATTTCACTTATGACGTTATTATTTGTAAGTACATATAATATCAAGATTTTACAAAACCATAACTGCTCAAGTCCACTTGGAAGGTTACGCTGCTCGAGCAAAGTTCACGTTCTACCTTAATTCTGTCCTGTGTGTCCCGCTCTCAAATACTTCCGGATATCCATGTCAAGTTGCCGTATGTACCGGAAGTGAAGTGCAATCAGCGGGCCAGGGGCGGGAGCATGGCGGGGAGAGGCATCATACCGTTGCAACTGGCTAAAGGTTGTCTCAGTTTCAAGCGCATGACACCGCTGTAAATTAAAAGGAGGAACTTCAAAATAGTATTGTATTATTTTATAAAGAAATTTGCTTATTTAAAATTGGATACAATGGCGGTGCTGGAGACATCGAGGGAAAAATAAAAATATTACGATCGGATACCAATTACACAATTACAGTCGCATTTTTATTTAACGCGCGAGCGAAATAATACATTTTTTACTTCATACAATTACTAAGATATAAGTGAAAATATATTTTTTCAGTTTAATATTTTTTACAAGTATTAAGTTTTTATTTTTCATTTATTACATTTTATTTCGTGTTATTGTTGTCAAAACTAACTGACTTATAGAGTTTCAAATACTTCGTAGCAAAAATAACCAATTTCGAGCTGTAAATGAAAGCCGTCATTTTCCCTTCGAATCCCATGTTTCCCGGGTGTAAATGCCGGAAATCTTCATCCAGCACGGCAGTCACTTCCGGTCGCACATCGTCTTCTTCCGTTATAGAATCTCGCTGCAGGCTGCTGCAATTTGTCTCAATAAGTTACCCAAAGAAAAACTAAAAATGTCTCGACTCGTCTGTGCCGGTAAAAATTCTGTTCGCGAATAACTACCAAACTGATTGACGTAATATTTTCTAGGCGTAACAAAGTACCAAGTGTTCTCGCGGCCAAATGAGAATTGGATTATTATGTAATAACTTTCCATTCCTATAATTATTTGAAATAATCGATATTTTTGGAATTCTAAATTTTCTGCGTTGATTTTTCTTTGGCGTCTTTATATGTTCGTGAAGTTAAAATGGCATTTTTTAAGGACGTTTATTTCAAATAATACATAAACGTTCTGCTGACAATTATGAATCCTCAAAAAAAGTGTCTGGAATTATCTTTGTACATACGAGTGGCTTAAGCTTAATCCGTAATGAATTATTATTCATGGTTTTTATTGTTCCACAATGTTTACATATCAATGAAGAAGAAATTTGTTTATGAAATAATTTTAATAAAATTTGTAATGTTTATCTTCGAATTGCAATTAATTTGTTTAATATCTCACTTTATTCACGGTATCGAATCGCATTTTGCCGTAAGAAATTTTCAGGGACGGAAAAAAAAGTGTAATAGGTACCTATACATAATTAAAAACAAATTGTCATTCATTGAAAGTTTATGATACAAATCTTATTTATAACTCAGCTACAGTTTCGAGAAGTGCAGTCCCTCTTGTCAACGGGTGTGAATAACAATTAAATGAAACATAATCGTAAAACGATCAATTATTTGGGAAAGAAATATTGTAAGGGAGTCTTCATTTATAGTAACTTTTTGACTTTGTAGTGAATGTACCAAAATGCAAAATGCAAAAAAAATGTCACAGACGTCAACAGATTTATTCGCCTAGATACTCAGTGTGCTGACGACATATAAAAGAACTCGGAATAATGATAAGTATATGCACTTATTATGTAATAGATTTACAATAATAAAATCTTTTTTTCCGAAAAGTATTGTGAGCAGCCTTGCTGCGTACATCGTGCGTCCTTTTTAATTCACCTTTACCCCGTGGACATCACTTACAAAAACTACGCGTTTGGATCGCTTTTAGTGTCCCATCACTCACGGACATGTCATTGCTATTCTTTTGAGCCGATGAAGCACGACTTAAACATTATTTTCCACTCTTTATTCCCCACAAGATGATGCGTATCACTCACCCGCGAACAATGCCGACCGGCTCGCTTTCGTATTACGCGAATGATATTCAAAATGCTCGGAGGTAATATTGGCTGCGAGGTCGTCTTCAGACTCCGAAGTACATAGTAGATTGCACGAACGACAGAGAGAAGGAGGAACGTCTTTTGAAAGAATTATTATCTTCGTATAAAATATATATTTTCTACACGGCATCGCCAAGTGGGATGGTACAATCTCGCTCACCCTGTATATACATAATTAATAATGAACACGAAACTTGTTTAGTTTATTAAATTATATAATATAACAGTATTATAAACTGAAATAAAAGAAAAATATTAAAAATTTAATTAATGGCATGTGCAAAAATATTTTATATATAAAATCCTGTAAACTCCCACAAAATAAAATAAAATCCGTGTATTAAAATATAATCCATTAAAAAATAACCTTTAAAAACAACAAATTACCTGACTCAGTTTAGAGTTAGTTTTGATCCAGTTATCTTGAGGCGCAGAACATCCGATTAGTTGGATCATATTCATTTGCTTTGCTAATAAATTGTTTTGATAAAACAAAAGTGTAAATAGATTAGGATTATTTCGCTTTCGTCTCCTCGTTACTTTACCCCTTAAGAGGGCAGCAGAAGCGTAGTTAATCTTTTTTTATTGCTTTTAAAAAAATAACACAACCGAAAAATTAGTTTTTAAGGAAAGCACATCTTTGTTGTGAAGTTGCATTTTCAGAAAATAATTATTTTAATACAAATCGAATGAATCAACTAATAAACTACACAGAAAAAATCTTTTATCTAAAATATATCTAGTCGTTACCAGGATAAAGTTGATTGTTTTTAAAAATGGAATAGTGATATATCGTGATAATTTGATGTATCAATTGAAAAGATTCATGCAGATGTTAACGAGTGGCGTGGCGTTTTTATTTCTCGAGTTATGCGAACGTTTTATTATTCAATATTTATTAGTGTAAAACTATTTTCTACTAGGTTTTACTATCGATCTTTTTACTAGCGAATATATTGTGAATTGGCGTAATTCAATTTACAGATAATACATTCACTGTAATGTCGTCTACAGTTTTTTCATGTTTATTGCGTTGCCATTATTTTTACGTAATATATTTTTAAATATATTATTTTATCATACCATTAAAACAGTCCCGGGCAGCCTCTCGGGACTCGGCCCATATATAATATTTCACGTAAGAAATAGAACTTTTATTTCTCTATGCCTTTAAAAATATTCATTTCATTGAGGCCTTTAAATATCATGAGGCATATTTAATAGTCTGTCCTCTCTTGGGTTCTTAGCCAGTCTAGGCAATTTCTCAGAAGAGGAATAATAATGTGTATGGCAATATTTCCCCGCACTAAATAAGATGAAAATATGTTTCATTTTTCCCTTATCCTTCAGAAAATTATTTAAGAAGATCTCTAAATTTATACAGAATAATATATTACTAAATCAAAGATGTGTATTATCACATTAAAAAAATAATAGTTTTAGCTTTGACTGACCTCTCAATCGGACCTCGCATGAGTGTGACCACAGTTGTCATAATCAGTCACTCAAGAGCGTCGCATTCAACGGTGAACTCTTCACTTGTGTCACAAGGGACGCCGTGTCCCTTCCTCTCCGTCACGGCACTTGACACCGTTCCCGCACTGTATCCACTCGCGTCTCCAATTAGCACAAGATGAACATTTCCACTTTTTACATCTTCCATTCGTATTATTTATGACTTTTGCGCGAAGTATGTTTTTTAATTAATGATTCGCGTATAAAAGTAGGTGTATTGCCATTTATTTTTTGGATATGTGTACATGTACCTAATGCCATTTCTTAAACATAAAATGTGTTCGATCACTGATTGGATCTGGTCTATTCCGGTTGCATTTGCTTGATGCACATTTAAAAAAATATGTATTATTAGTAAATAACTACATTAATACGTTAATAAATACATTTTAAAAATAATCAGTAAGATATACCGGGTGTCTCACAGCTAGTAGCAAAAACTTCGAGGGAGTGTTTTTCATTCAATTTTGAACAGAAAATATTATTTACGCTTAGGTAATATATTTACAGTTTAGGAGTTATGCGTCATCAAAGTTTGCATTTTTTTTTAAATATTTCGTACTTATCTTTTGTAAAACGTTGGACTACCATTAAGTGATTAATATCAAATGTTATAAAATATTTTTCTGTGATAAAAATCAAATAAAAAGATTTAAAAATTCTAGATAACATTCTATTCTTATCACTGCTTTGAAATTTTAGAACAGCTGACTGTAGTTATATAAATACGCACACGAATATTGTACATAATATACATATGTACCGACCGATACTCGCTAAGAGTCCCGCTGAACTTAAAACTGTGGTGCACTGTTTCACTCGGCACAAAACACAAATACTGAATAAACTTTATTTAAATATTGCGTATATAAGAATTTTTAAATAAACGCAAACACTGTAAATTACCAAAAATAATTTAAAAAACAAAACAAACAAATGTAAATAGCTTACCTACTAATCGAAAATATAGATATGTACGTATATCTACTCCTAATCTTGTAATATTCAGAATTCGAAAGAACAGAAATATTGCACGGAATATAATACTAATGTTATAAATACATCAAAATGAAAAATGATGTTTACACGAAAATCGCGCATAATTATATTTTTTACAAAATTACGCACAATCTGTGCGTGATTTTATAAAACCAAAATTCATTTAAATAAAACAATTTAAAATATAATTTTATATGGAATTGATATAATTTAAATAAAACATCATTTATTTAAATTAAACGATCTAAAATATAATTTAATGTGGAATTAATAATGCTATATTTAAAGTTAATTATGATATATTACAATACAAATAAGATTAAAATTAATAACTGAACTAAAATGTTAAAACAATAAATTAAAAATAGTTTATCACAATCCGTAAAAGTAATAATATTTAACATAAATACGATTCATTGTAAGTATGAAAACATTGTACGTTGTTTATTAAAATGAATGTTAAAATACGGGGACAAATACGCGCCTCCTTTTTTTAGAATCATTGTAAAAACCGTCGGGTAGCTCGAAAACACATCGAACTTAGTAACGCACATCTTCGTCGTAAATGACAAATTATTCAAGTACGACAATAACCAATTCATCTGTCCCTTTTTACTTCGCGCCTCAAAATTATATGTCAAACGTAAATATTGGATGGACGATATCCATAAACATGTAGATGGTATCGTAAACATTTTTATTTTTAAATATCCGTGGAATGGAAAATATTTTAAATTAATATAAAAATATTATTAAAATAGGCCCATCTACTAGAATGAGATTGTATTTTACATTAAGGTTAGCTCATTTAGCTAGTAATGGGAGGTTAAAAATATTAGAAAATTTTTATTTACTACATCGTAAATAAAAATCTCCTTGAATTCATTTTTCAGATGCTGTGTCATTGAATCGAACGATAAAGATTATTATTTTGAAAATGTATTTACTTCGGAAAAGAAATTCTCTTTTGGCACATCTGTATAATTCAATTTCCGCTATTAAAATTTTTAAATCAAGTGAATATTATTTGGAAGCTGCAAATAATCAGTTCGTAAGAAAAGTTTTGTGGACTGATGAATGCACTTTTTTGCGATTTGGCCTTTTCAACTCGCGAAATAGTCATTATTGGTCCCAGACAAATGTTCGTGCTGTGCGCTCCTCGTATTTTCAATATAGATGGTCGGTGAATGTATGGGCTGGCATCTTAGATGATCAAATAATTGACCCATTTTTTCTTCCATCCAGGATAACTAGTGCTAATTATTTATCATTCTTACAGTACAATTTCTCCTCATTGTTGGAAGATACTCCACTTAGTATTATTCGGGGAATGTGGTTTCAGCAAGTTCCACAGTGGAGGTCCGTCGGGCTTTAGCATAATTTAAATTAATTATTTAAAAAACACTTATTTAAAATGCGCCTTGAATAATTCAAAAGTGCCTACCGATTTGACAACACAAATTAAACAACCGTCCGAAGACAGTAACTATAGACGTAATAATACTTTCACAAATTTCAGATAATCCTTTTCACAATCAAAGCTTGACACAGAAAAATTAACGTCTTTTTTATTTCATTTTACGTTTGTACATATGTTATTGTAAGCAATGAGATCGCAAGGTAATAATTAAATAAATAAATAAACGATCTTTCATTACGTGTTACAATTTTTTTTTAAATGTTGTCAATCTCGGCATTTGTATCTTATTTTTCTACCCTGTAAATTCTAAGTCAGTACGTATTGAGGTATCGAACTTAAACACGAAGTGTATTATATAATACTTAACCTTTTGAATACGAATTTTGAAAAATAAAAAAATAGAAAGTTGATAACTCGCCAGATCGATTTACTCATTCTTGAAGTTTGGACAACTAGCTACGACACACCCTGTTAATACATATTAACTGTATATACATATTTATTTTTATATTTATTTCTTCTTTATGAGAGTAAGACTCGTGAATAGAGGAGTATATACGAGAGTGTATAATTTATGTGTCTGTGTATATATTTTTTGATTTCAGATACAATGAAGGATATTTTTACTTTGGTCACAAATGGTCTCCATGTTAAAAAATTAAGAGATATGTTTCTCCTTTGAACACATTATTGCTCCTCATTCTTATACAATATCTTAAAAGAGCGACAGATGTCGCCTTGTATCAACACATAAATAATTGGGGCGATATCCGTTAGATATCGCTCAAACGTATGAGTAAATTTAAATTTGTTAAATATTTTATGATGACTTATATAACACTAACACCTCACTCTAACCGAAAATATACAGTAGAATTTCTTTAAAAATAAATACTTTGTATATTTACACTGTTAAATTTTTTAAAAATGTTTGATCTTAAATAAGTCATCAATTTATTTATTTAATCCTCAATTAGATTTTTCTGTATATGTAATCTTATTTTTTAATTCCGCGTGTATTTATTAATGAAGTTTCCCATAATCGCAGTTAACCGCTTCAAGGAGTTTGACATCATTAATGAATGAATTAATAACAAAGTTATCGCAGGAAAGTTTGCGCACCTCCTCGGGTTCCGCTTGTCTTGGAAACCCTTCATCGTGGCAGAACACTGCCTCACTTAGATTTCTCATGACATTCTCGTAGGTACAAAGGATCCCCAGTACAATTATTGTCATATTGCATTCTAACTGTTCTGGGATTATTCAAACACTTCCGCTCTGGCAGCTTGAAATAGCCTGGTTTAAGAACCTAATTTAAATAAGACGGTTGATGATGATGATTAAATACTTAAAGAATCCTGTAAGATCTATTTATATTTAGTGTTTGAAAAATTTATTATAAATAAATAAATATAAATATAAGAGTAAAGGAGCATTTGAGATGTTTTGATAAAAATTTTGGGTTGTCTATTTTGCATGTAAACGGTGTTGGTCATTAATGAAATAATTTGGAATCGTTGGAGATAAATTCTAGTAATTTTGTATCATCAAGTATCAATTTAAGTTTGGTACTAAATTTATTTTTTAAAAAATAGATTCTGTTAAAGAAACTATAACATATGTTTTTGATTAGTTAATAACATCTTGAAGTAGAAAATGATATTTTCGGAACCGTTAAATGTATTCATTAAGTGGTTAATAAAACAAAGTTAACAATTTAAAATAATATTTACAATTTTGTTTTAACCAATTTTATGAGTTAAATTTAATATATTTAAATAAATCATTAATAATTTATGTTAAAATGAATAAAAATCACAATGTAAAGTTTGCAGTAAATATAAAATATAGTATAACTCTTAATTTGAATACAAATAAAATGTATGAGTTGTAAATTATGCACTCCAAATAAAAATGATCTTGAATTATGGGGGCGATTATCAACATTTATATAAAAACATGATCAAGATCTATACAGTGTGAAATTTAATAACAAAATAATATTTTATAAAAGATGTTAAGAAATTAATCAAATTAGAACATGGAAATAAAAATGGACATCTTTCACATAAGAATCGTTGTTTTTGTAAAACTGTTTTATGCAGAACGCGCGCTGTCCCCCCGCGAACTAATCCATCGTGACTAAATTTCCAAGGACCAAACTCCCGCGCGTTGTTGCCCGCGCAAAAGCGATTTAAAAAGTGCAAAACTTTATGGCCCACCTGTATTATGTATTACTGTGTGATGTAAAAAAAAATTTTGCTTAAACGCATGTAAAAGTTTATTTTGACTAAAAGACATCGCTATTAACAAAATTGTTATAACAATTTATACAAAAAACATAATATAACTAGTCGTGGTTATTTTTAAAAGGAGATGAAAATCTTGCAAGCTTAGATTGAAGCACACGTTAATGTAGGTATAATGTGGATTATACTTCTGTAGTACATTTTTGTAAATAAAAATAATTATATCTCTTACTATAATTTGATTAATTTACTTACTATTTATTAATTTGTTATTTCGTAAACATTATTTTCGATACTTGTATTATTAATCAGCGATTATTATACGAAATTCCTGATTTTGTAGATTTTATAATAATAAAAAATTAAAATAAAGTGTTGGAAAAAGATAAAAATGTAGCTGACGACTATGAAGCTATTTATTATTACCTATAAATAAAAATATGACGTAATTTTATAGTTTATATCTGTATATTTTATTATTATAATTATTTTTTACATTAAATACCACTGCAGCAATTTTTTTTCCTATTAGGTACTTTACGAATGGCTGAAAATGTATTTGACTATAGAAGCAGATTTGAAAATAAAGAATGAGATAGAATGCTATTATTTCCGCAATAAATAACCTAAATTCGTCTCACAACTTTTACAAACGCTGTAACTAAACCACGAATCGTAATTGAAAATCTTCAGGTTTACATTTTTGAAAATGAATAGCGATAAAATACCTCATTGTCAACACCAAAAAATGAGGCATTGTGATGACGAAATACTCATTTCATCTTTCTTCCAATCGACTTCACCGCCTCAGACAACGCTCATTCAAGCATGTACAAGGTAACAAATCTTAATATAATATATTGTCGTGTGTAGAACAGAATACTAGATCTTTCCATAAATCATTAAATATGCTTGAACGATACATGTATTTATTTATTAGTGATATAATATACCAAATAAGAATACGCATCTTTTTTTAAAATAGAGATGCGTACACGGAATAATTGTCACATCAATATTCTTACTATTTTCAAACTAAGCTGAATGCTTGAGCATGAAAATAGAACTAACTTGCTGGTCTCTTGAAACGAGGCGCGAACCACCGACCATTAGATTACTAGGCCAGCATCTTAACCGATAGACCGACAAGTTATTATGGATAAAATATACATAATATATGTCAATATATAATTAATATAATCAAACATCTAGATCCTAGCCCTATGAACACCCTACTAGGTAACTGCCTGTCTCGAGCCAGAAAAATGTAATATTTTTACATTTTACCGTTGTTACCGTCATCAATAATTCTAATAATTATACGTAAAAGTAAATAAAATGTATTATGAATCTAGAAATTTACAATTTTCGATACTATCGGCGTATTTTGATTTTGATTGGATGTTATATAGATAAATACAAAAACAAACCCGTTCAAAAGTTTTTGGTAAAACTTTGCGGAATTTCATGATTATTTTGTAAATTGAGTCAAAGCTCTGTTGTGTCATTGTATTAAATGATATATAACGTTTTCGGGAACATTTTTCAAAAACATAGTTTTATATTATATGTTTTCACAACCCTTTACTCCGTAGTCAAATAAAGCTTAAAGAACCCTAATAATAACATATCCTTCACTCTCACGTAGATTACCGACGACCGCGACGTCGCAAAGTTGGTTCGGATTTGACGAAACCTCAATCAACGTTATATTGTCATCATCCCTTCCTCGACAGCACCCCGCCGCGGCTTCCGCTGTCACAGCCTTTAAAGGGGATTATTGGCTGTTTCGTAATTGGACAAACTAATCCCTTAAAAATGCAGATGAACCGTTTCAAATACTTTTACAATTTAATTAAATTTGTTAGCAAATCCTTTTAAGCCCACATTATGGTATGAAACGGATTCGCTGAAGCTTTTTCAGTAATAAAAAATCCATTAAAGTTTTAACGATGAAATTCAACACAACGTTATTATAAAAATTTGTATTTAGGCACCTACTTAACGTAAATTTCTTACTCAAATAAATATTTCCACCTGCGTTCTCATTTTTCTTCAGGTTTATATATACTCAAGTCAAAGTTGGGGTGGTTTGGTGGCTAAGTAAGGTGTAGACTTTCCAACTGATCAATGTTCAAAGATTCCATCTTTGTTCCCGGCTGTCACAAGTTAATCCCAGTTCTTTTGGTCGGTTTTGAAACCATTTCTTTTAAAATATGATACGGAATAATAATATTCAACAAGAAATAAATAACAGGATAAAATCGTATACAATCGATCGTTCTCTATAGATGAAGTTTGGTCTCACTATATTTCAAGAAAATCGGTCGCAGATCTACGAAAATAAAGTTTCAAAATTTACGACACAATACGTGATGACCTAACTGGGGAACGGAGGAGACTAAAGGACCTGGAACTTCGAGAGCGATGTGGCTGCAATGGATGGTACATGTAGCGAGAACAGATAAGACATTTTGTTTGAATAGTTTATTCAATGTACATTTGTTATTTATTTTGTATCAAATATGCTCCCGGCTAGTGCCCGATAAATATTTTTTAAAAAGCAGAAAAGTCCTGTAATACGTGCACAGCCCTCATATACAAGTCAAAAGGATCTAGACCGAGGGGAAGACCGAAACGTAGGTTAGCGGATAATGTCAAGACAGTCCTGCAGGAGATTGGCGACTGTCCGGCGGTCTGGATCACGGCAGCGATGTCGAGGAATGTGTTACTTATACATATCTATCTCACAAAATGAGAACGACTTCTGAAGTTCTTGAATTACTACTAAGAATCTAAATATATACTTTTTTTAATGCATTACACTCACTTCTAAAAATAGTATTCTTAAATTCTGCTTTAACTCATTCATAATTGGAGATTTATTTTTCGTAAGCATTACCGTTTACTTTTCCAACTTTCCTTTCTCAGCTAAAAATTGTATTAACACAGTTTCCACCGCAACTTTCATTCTGCCATAAATTACACGATTTAAAACATTTTAACACTTGTATTTTATCTTTCGATGCCGAGTTCCGACTGATTGCTCTCTTTTCAGGATTGTATAAAACTAATCCTTCAATTATATTTTTGTATGTGTGTGTATTTAGTCGCCTCAATAAATATTTCGAAGGATACGTTAATTTTTCTTTAGCTTAATTTATTGAAATCATTTTATTTTTTCCATCGTGTTAATTTTTGACATACAGTGTTGCGGCCTCAACCCGCTCGAAATGCACCTCCGGTCCCGGTCGCCCTCGCAGCAGAGCTGACTCCGGAGTCCCTCCGGCCGGATGCGACGTATCTATCTACCATTATGACACTCCTCCGGGTCTTTTTCGACCCAAGGTTGTTTCGAGGATAATCTCATTTTCTAGTCACTTTGAGGCGAGTATCTACTGGAAATATTATACAATGTGTCGTTATTAATGTGTAAAGGAATCACTTTTACTGTCTACTTTCTCATTCACTTATAAACATTTCCACGCTTAAAAACCATTCCCGTGGAATAGTTAGTCACACAGTGAAATAACACGACAAATGGATTTACTCGTGAAGAAAGTGATCACTTCACCATTACCATTCGTGCGCGTGCGCTATGAACATTGTCTAATTTAAATAAAATGCCTCGGAATAACTTAACATTGTGACAGTATGGAATGGCATTGTGCGCGGGTGCGGGTGCGGGTGCGGGTGCGGGTCTGGCATTTCGTTGTATTTAATTCTGTATTTTATTATCAGAGAGAGAGTGGAGAGGTCACACTCACACTGTAATCATATGTTTCAGGTTTGGGTCAAGGATGGAGACACGGGCTCAGAATTAAAAATCTACCTGACAATCCAAACTATCTATTTATTCATAGTATCATCTATTTTAGTTGTTAAATGTATAAAAAGTTGCCATATCTCCTTAAATTTAAATCAATGTTTACATTAAGTTCATTTTTTCAATGAATAGATATTTTCTGTACACTTTTAAATTTTACTAATTTAATTGGCATTCAGTTAATGTTTAAATAAGCTTTCACTGCAACTTGAACCTTGAACCATTCTATTGCCGGTAAAATTCAGCCAACGACTTCTTTGGCAGTTCAGACAGCGCGCAAATGTATTCTTTGCATTTTTCTCCAGTGACGTATCTAACGTTAACAGTGTAAAGCTACCGACTTTATTTAATGCCATTTGTTTCTGATTCAACTTTAAAAAAAATTTGTTAGATGGCGCCAAGATTCTCAACCTATTTTTAAAAGCAGAAATTTTCCAATTAATCATTTCGAAACTAACTAACTTACCATCGCGCCATTTCGCAGAGGTAGGTAGAGAGGATAGAATACTACACTCTTCGGTCTTGGCTTAACACTCTTACCTCGTCCATTTTCATGCACCTTTTCACAAGATTTTGACAGAAACGTTCTCCAATATTCGGTTTATATGATCATGGGGGTCTCAGGTCTTTAACGGACGCCTTCTGTTCCTGTTACCTTCAACACTCCCCTCATATGTTATATTTAACATCCTCCTCGTTCATACATTCCACGTGACCAAACCATCCCAGAAATCCTTTCTTAATTGCAAAATCATATGCAAACTTAATTCTCTCTACAAACAGACATTCGTTCATCTTTTATCCATTCTTTATTCTAACGTTCATAGACTTTATTTAATTCATTGATTAATTTATTTTCACATATTTACGATATTTTAATAATATATTGAAACTTCTATACGTTTCTGAAGAATAAGATGTTAATCATGATGGTATAATTTATTATGAAATAAATTAATTTATAATACTCGATACAACAGTTTTAAGAAATGCTGCTGGCTACCCAAGCTAATGGAAACGCATGACTTGTTCCCCCTTATTCTCTTTTTATTCCACACATATTCTTCCTTTTCTTGTGATATTATAAAAAGTACCTCTAGTGGAAAATATAAAATTATATGGGTAGTATTGGTGCACACACCCAAACATATTGATCAAACTAATAAATGTTGTCATAAATTTCTTCAAAATAACATATTGAATGTGCACCTTGCAATTACTTTATATATTTACATATATATATATATATATACCTTATGTATAGGGTGTACAGCGGAAAAATTTAAAGATTAAATTATAATTGCTCGTAAACCATCAGGGTGAGTTAAGTGAGGGGTTATTGTTCGACGCGCGTGATTTGCTGAATTGCCAGTCGCAATGAGTCACTGGTCGGGAGCGCACCGCGCGTTCGCGGTTGAGCAATATTTAAAGTGCGGTGATTCATTGGTTCGTGCGCGTTGGACTTTTTGTGCTCACTTTAATATTCGACGAGTAAGTGATGGGCCGAGAACGCAACTTATCTGGTGTTATGTTCAAAAGTTCAGACAAGAAGGGACAATGATTAACCAAACTCCTCCGGTACCACCAACGTCAGCAGCGATGCCAGAACATGTGGCTCAAGTTTGGCATGAAATTATGCGCAATTCACGTAAATCGATAAGGAAGATTGCAGCCTGTATTGGAATAAAAAAAATCAACAGCGCATATTATTTTGAAAAATAAACTACAGTTTCACCCATACAAACAATCGTGCAGTTTCTCAACGAAAATGAATATTTTTTATGCGAAACCTCAGCGAGAACGATGTTGGAACATTTTGGAATACCATGAACAGAACATAAATACTGCTGCCCCAAAAACCCAAGGGAACGCCATCAGAAACGACAGTGTGGTGTGCAATTTTTTTAACCAGCGAGAGACAGTCATTGCTGACGTGTATTGCCGAGTTTTTGGTACCGCAACTGCAGCTGTTTCCCGGGTTCAACAACAAAATTCAATTTCAGAAAAACGGGGTCATTCCATACACAGCTAAAGTTAAAATGGAGAAGCTGAGGGGAATTTTTCCCAATAAATTAATCAGCAAGTACGGAGACATACTCTGGGCACCTCGATCACTGGACCTTACACCGTGTGACTTTTTTTGTTGGGTTTTTTTAAGTCGAGAGTTTACAGTAACAATCCTAAAACAATTCAGGCCCTACGAGAAAATATCCGCCGTGAAGTTGCTGCCATTAAACCAACGTTTTGCTCTCGTGTGTTCGCAAATTTAAGTGTTCGATTGCAAGAGTGTCTTGAGAGAAATGGACGTCATTTAGACAATATTGTTTAAAAAACGTAAAATCCGCATCGTTAAACTCCATTTTGCATAAATAAAATATAAGAATAACATTGTAGTTTTTTTTATTTAACTCGAAAATTTTCCGCTGGACATCCTTTATATGTATAAGAGGTAACTGTAAATTCGCTGTTATTGTAAATTATTAATTATTATTATTACCTGTTAACTAATTTCTTTGTATGACTGTTTGTAAACTATGCCTGTTTTAACAAAGATTTTTTAGTGAGACAGCACAGTCCAACCACATAATAATAATAATTATATTAAAAAAATTTTATGGCGTTATTTTTGTAAAAAAATTCACTTCAAGTACACTTTACACATAAACTGTTTATAGTCCTATATTAGCGTTGTATTTAAAATTCAAAATTGTTATTTGAACTTATGGTAATGATTTTTTGAAATGGTGCATTTTGAGTATCTTCTTAATAATGTTTCTTATGACGGAGGACAAAGAGTTCCACGCTTTGGGCCTGCTACCGCAAATGTCCGTTCACTAAACTTAGACTTCTGGCAACGACTGGTCGGTTCTACAACCCGCCCTGCAGCTGAAGTAGAAGCTAACCTGAGAGTTTGACGTCTACTATTCAAATTGTCTGGGATACAAAGCTCTTTAAAATACAGAGGCGCTATGTGATGTGTCGTCTTGCAAGTACAAATTAAATTCAACTTTTTCAGGGAACCGGAGCCAATGTAGCTACAAAAGGGATGTTATTTATGAGAGAATTTAGAAACTCCATATATTATCCTGACGACATTATTACATATACTATATCTTTTGTATGTAAAATATACAATAGTGGTCCAAAAACTGATCCCTAAGGTACCCCGATGTTAGAAGTAGATCTAGGGGTGGTTGAATTTTGAAATCGCACCGATTGCGATCTATTACAAAGATAGCAATCAAGCAAAATTTGATAATCGACTGTGCTAAATGAAGCACTTATGTCTAAAAGAGTGAATAAGACTAGATGGCCCTAATCAGTAAGTATTATAATGTCAGCCAGGACTCGAACCACCCCTGTTGCTGTAGAATGATGTCTGTTTGCAGATTGCATTTTGGGAAATAAGGCATTTTCTGTTAAATCCATATGAAGACGACACGATACAATCTTTTCCATTATTTTTGAGAGAAGCGGCAGATTAGAGACCGGACGATAATACGCGAGATCTTTGGGGTCTCTTTGAGTATTTTTCAGTAGTGGAGTCACGTGGACCATTTTCATAAAGTCTGTAAAGTTTCTACAATTTGTTCAGTAAATCACCAAAAATATAACAATTTCTAAATGACACACCTCAAGTAACCATCTTGATATTGAGTCTAACGCACATTGCTTATTAGATAAGCTTTTGATTATTTGCGATCAACGTCGGAGTGAAATTTTTCAGTCGCGATGTAGTTTCTTTCTCGGTCACTGGTATCGAAGCTGAGCTCGTCGAGACACGAATAACAGTCACTTTGTTCGTGAAACCGTCAACAAGATTAGAAGCACTGGCAGTTGTCGAAATTTCCGCTCTACACGATCATTTATATATATATATATATATATATATAAATATAATTTTAAAAATCTCAGTGTATGTGAAAAAACACGGCAACTGTTATAATTATTATTGTATCCAGTAAAACGGCATTGAATAAAACTCTCACGAGATTTAAGGAAATACTAAATACGCCTCGGACGAATGTTGATTTTGCAACTCAGAGTGTACATTTGTGATTTTTTAAATGCATCTTCAATAATCTCTTATATCTTCTTTCTTTATTATAAAGAGTCTTTTCCGCTTCTTTTATTTATCTTCATCTTGAAAAGGTTGTGGCTTCTCGCTAGATTTCTCCATTCATCTCAGTTTTCTACTGCTACAGGTGTTCGCTCATTCTTTTCACATACATTGAGTCTTTTCTCACAAGGCTTCTATATTTTTCAGGTCCAAGTGTAACGTAGGTATTCAGGTGCACTTCTTCTTAATGAAAAGCTGTTGAAGAGCTGCTCATATCATTTTCTCTAGTTTTAAATTGTGATTGGTAATGTAACAATTGCATCTCTTAAATGAAGTGCACGTGCGTGTATATTATTTTCTTTTATATATATGTGATAATCTATAAGAGATTTAAAAACCCGCTTCTGCTAACAAAAAAATTATAATTTATAATCCTGATAAAGCCGAGATTTAGGTAAAATGACAGTGTTACAATAATATGAAAAATACAGAAATAAGTGTATACAAATGACAGTTTGAAATAATCTCTATATCAATATATTGAACGAAAATGTTTATATAAGAACTTTCACAAATGTGCGTTATTGGAAACAGTAAACTCAGTTTAATTTCCCATCTGTAGTCATCCTCTACCCCGTATCCCTTATGTGGTCTTTATTACGGCAATAGAGTATTGGTTATAGTTCCGAGTTGTCGCTTCTAAACCCATTCCTCTGGGCGAGGTGACAATAGAAAGTTCCGCACTAAATCTGTCACGACGCCTTTCAGATGGATAATTCCACGCCGACGTCGGCATTGGCACAATTCGACGCCCAAACGGATGTTTAAAGGTTTTCGTATGTAGTTGTTACAGGATAAATAAAAAATGTATTATAACTATTTTTAAGAACCTACGCTGTACATTGTTCCTTTACTACCTTGTGTTTAAAAAATAACGTGATTCGTTGGCGCGCGCCACGTTCATTAGTTCAGATTCTTAAATTTTAAAAATAGCTCGCTTGTCGCCTGAATATATCCGCATCTTACTGACCAATTTGACAAGCTTTTGAGCATCAAAGTCAGAAAATGACCAAGTCGGTCCTATTTTTCAGCGCAAATGGTTAACTTAGTGAAAAATAGTAAGAATATTTATTTGAAACATATTACGTGTACGCATCTCTGTTTAAAAATTTATCAAGTTGGGTGAAATAAATTCAGTAGACTCCTCGCACCGATGGTGGGTACTACTTGGCCACGTCCAGCGTTTTCGTATAACTATTTTTTAATACAACATAACTTAACCAATTAGTGCAAATACATATTTTATAAATTTAGTTAAAACACTGTTTTATTCCATTATATTTTTAATTATGTTAAACGATATAACGTTTTCAGGAACATCTTCCCATTATCAATATTATAATTCAACTAAAATTAAAACTAATCTAACTAAATAAATAAATATCTAATCATAAATACGTAATGTACCGTTCCGATGGTATCATGACGTTTGAACGTTTCATACCCAAAGGCCTAATGCCAAGAACTCTTAACCGTAAGTACGCCATACGGTTAAGAACATTATATATATAATCAATTCAATCAATCAAGTTCTCCATAAATTCGCGTTTTCTTTTAGTTTTAATTATATCATTAAATATGAATTAAATATATTAATTAGAAATATATACATATAAAATCAATTTTATTGAAAAATTTTATTGTTATGCCATCGGGATTCGAACCTGGATCTCTTTCCTAAACGGGGAAGGTGCATTATACATCTATGTTGGATAATGCACCCGGTTAGGAAAGAGATCCAGGTTCGAATCCCGGTGGCGCAACAACAATATTTTTCTATAAAATTGATTTTATATGTATATCTTTCTAATTAATATATTTAATTCATTTTTAATATATCCCAGACCGTCTGTTCTGAATAATTACAATTTCACAATACGAATGTGTTCTCCTAATAATTATATCATTGATTAAGTGAATTATAATATAAATAAGTTGAATTGTATCACTGACAGATACTAAAATATTTCTGTGAAAATCTAAAATCGAATTCGAATTATCTCCATAACATGACGGTCTTAAAATTTTCCAACACAACTCAAACTTTAGCTAAGTATCTATTACAAGTAAAATACTGTGGACTGCGTCTGTTGTATCATGTATATAACACGCGAATATCTTCTGAAAATGTGAAGAATAAATAATATTTTAAAATAAATAAACATCTACTTTGTAGACAATCGGTAATTGAAAACGTTGTGTAAAAGCAGCAGAAAGTTTTCCTTGGGTATCTCTCCGGCTGAACTGAAGAAATGCCTTATAGAACATAGTAAAATACGCGAGCTTCAATAAAAGATCCTAAACACATTTTCCGTTGTCTTCTATCCGCTGTGATTCTAGACGTACCTTTTTATGAATGTCATTTGCTTATTAAATATCTTGGAAGCATCATGACAGACCATTATGTTTGTCAGAATACTAAGAAAGTCTTTTCATTAAGCAGAGGGAAAATGTACGGTTGCAGTGTAAAAGGTCGCATATAGGAAGCGAGTTGAACCTTTTACAGGGAAAAAATTCAAGGTTTTTGCCATAAACACATTAGGTTCAAACAATAAATTAATCAATAAGCTATTGTCAAATACAATAAAAGTAAAACTCGTAACTAAAATGAACTGATTACGGATCGTGCTAATGCATCACAACAAACTTCACAAATAACAGGATGTAAGGTAGTTGAAGAACTAATTTATTTAAACGCGCTGATCACGAACACCGGTGTCAGGAGGCAGGAAATTTGAAGACGAAAACTACTGGCTAAATGTTATTTAAACCAACTTACGAGTATGGAAAGACAGTGACATAAAGCGAGCAACTAAAATGACGTCGGTTCGCACACTCATCATTCCAATCTTCATGAATGCAGCGAAGATCTGGACGGTCCGCAATAGCGACAATCGTAAAATGAATGCCTTCAAAAATGAATGGCACCCATCTTGGACTCAATTCTGCTACAAATCCAACCACCGCAAGCCTTATATACAACAATTAACAAAAGATTCTTCCTATTCTTTGGCCATACTATACGTCAAAATGACATCCTCGAAAATGAAATTATCTCGTGCGCAACTTTGGGCCAAAGAAGAGTGCCACAACAGTAGACAGATACATTGCACATGGCTGGAGAGACCCTGGAGCTGGAGTCAGCTGCGAGGGAAACCCGGGACTGGAACTTGTGGAGATGCATTACGGGCAGAATCTCATCCGATTCAACCCACTATATGTCAAAGCTGAAATGATAGAGAAAAAAAGTAGATTACTTAATTCATTAAAATGAGTGATTGAGATCACCAATTTAGGCCTATTGTAATACACAAGCGTTTAGTTTAATTTTAATATACTAAGAATATTGATTTGACACGTTTTCTGGGTACGCATCTCTATTTAATTTATTTATTTAAAAAAGCCACGTCGAGGCTTTGCAATTAGATTATAACCAGCACGTCACCTCCACGTGGACTACGCGTCACCAGACTATTGCGTCATTTCATATTTATTTTATAAAGGTTATTGTCGAGTCTACTAAGACTATCAGTGTTATTAATGACCTGCCGATAATCTGTATACTGTTGATAATCTCAATAAAAAAGAATTATGTATACTAAATCAACTGTTTTTTTTTGACATTCTTAAAAGTACCCGTTTTTCCCGGAGTGAAATGGGTTACTCAGTAATAATTTGTTATCCCTCCCTGATCTAGTAGCGTGACAATAATAATTATTATATCAAATGATGTGTAACACATTGGGTGACTAACTTCAATCAAAAGGGCATAAAACAATATCAATATCAATAATCATATAACAATATTTTGCCAAATGAAGCGCTGGTAAACCTTGGATCCCCCATATTCCCCCTTCCGTACATTCACTCAGACAAAAGGCCTGCGCGCGTGTTAAATTAATTTGTACATACATATTATATAGATATCATATTAAATAATATTTGTTGCTTCCTGTAATAATAAAGAAAAAATATACGTAATTAAAAATACAAAGAATAATAAAATCTTTGTTTGATTATTTTATTAGAATTATTTCGAGGAATTTCGTATTCATTTATATACTATAAATATTGGATCATTATTAGTTTGAAAATATCAGTAGGGCTAAATAATTAGCACTTTGAAAAGTAGAATCATAATCGTATTTGATTTACACATTATTTAGTGTAGTTAGCATTCAAACTGTCGCAGAATCGCAACTCGCGGTTCCAGAAATCGACCATTGCGAAGTAGTCGGTATCAAATGATTCAGTTCGTATCGCAATAGAACATTGTTCAGCATGGGTCTTTCAACACTGGGGATATGTCGATGGGTTTTCCTTCAAACGCTTTCTTCACTGGTTATTTTGAATTGACGCGTTGTATAATGAACTTGAATAATGTTTAGTTAATAAAATTTTGCGTCTTGTTGACGGTTGTAGCGCGTACACCGTTCCTTATTTTCATCGTCGGTTCATCTTTTTGACCCCAAATAGCCTTTGAATTCTTCAAACAATCTTGTATCTCCTTTTTTGACCCGATAATTTAATTTTAATTAATTAATTTAGTATCGTTAGATCAGAATACGGAAAGACGACCCACACTTTAGCTTTCACCAACATGGGCTCCATTCTTAACCCATTGTAATTACTGTTTAATGATTCGACAAACTATATATTCTTCTTTCAAAGGAATTTAATGTGTTTTATGACATATTTATCTGGATAGCCTCAGATTTGATCAACTTACAGCATCATGCATAGCCCAATGTTACCGGTCCTAGAGGACTACAATGATTTGTCTCACTTTTCCGTGGGCGGGTCCGATCTATTTATGATTCTTGTTGAATAATACATCATATCATATTTGAAACGTGGGACAGTTTAGTGAATAATTCATTACATCAGATGAAGCTCACACTCTTCCTCAAATTCTATCCTCCGTAAACAGGACACTGCTATCATCAAAATGTCTCCATATTACAATGTTTATTATTTCCGACGTGAATTAAAAATAAAACCAAATTTATCTAAGTTTAAAATGCCATCAGAAATATCAGTGAGCTGTTTCGTAATTAAATGCCGTTACGGTACATGAGCTTTATTATTTCTTCTAAAATACTGAGTCTCTTTTTGGCGTATATTCACTTTAATTTACAGTCAAAGTAACCAAAAAAATATTTTGAGAAATTCGTGGTCAATTTTACTACACCCTCTTGACGCAAAAACGTATCCCGATAGGTTTCCATCTATTCAGATCTCTACAAAATGCTTGAAAAAAATTTTTAAAATGATGCAGAAGTTTAAGTGTCTATCAATACTGTTTTCTCATCAAAACCTTCAAAATCCTTCGAAGAAAGAATTAATAAATTGGCATCTAAATTTAAAAAAAAACGATTGTATTTAATAATGGTAAATACATGTTTTATTAAATTGATGATAACATTTTTTAAATAAAATGTGTTCAATTTCAATAGTAAAACTGCACTTATTTATGAATTAACGCAATAGAGAATACTTAAACTCTTAACTAACCTGATCTAACCCAACGCTATTGGTTAAGACTGATAATTCTTAGTATAGTATAGAAATGGCCGGTTTCAAGAAGTAGAATCGATCCACTTCGCTCTGAACAGATGGCACCGAATATTTGAAACTGTCGTCGCCGTCGTCGCTATCTAGATGATTATGACTAAGAACTAAGATAAGAAGAACCAAATAAGTATAGAAATCAATAATGATCGCGCTAACATTTCACTTATCGCGTGCTATAGAAACCTATCCTCAAAAATACATTTTTTGGGTTCAGTATTATTAACATAATGCCTTATACTATAATTATAAATAATAATTTACCCACTATTTTAATTTTTACAGCTAAACTTTGAACTGCACACGTTAGGTTATTGTCACTACTCTAGTTTCGAGAGGTGCAGTCTCTCATGATCAGGTGATATCTAAACTATATACAGTATTATAGCCTATTCGGGTAACGGGGCAGGGCCTGGGAAGATCCAATAAACTATTTTTTTCTTTGTATATAGATACACTTAACCCTATATCTATCACATATACACGGCGATTGAAAATATGTGTGGCAAAAAAACGGTATACGTGAAAATTTGAGCTCTTTATCTATTGTGTATATTGAGCTTTCCTGCACCGTGTATTTATTTAATATTAAAAAATAAGTATTACATGTTTTTGAAATGGACTGTTACACATACAAATTGAATAATTGTTTTCTCTAAATGAAAACTGGTTTACATCTGTTAGCTTCACTTCCTTTGCAGAGTTGTGCTCTTCATATTTTCTTTCTACTTCTGCCATTGAAGCCGAACTGCAAACAATACATTTAATGAACGTTGATATCTTTAAATGACCTAAATACTATCGATATTCTTTGATGATCAATTACATATATATATATATCAGTAATTGATATATAATCTGATAAAAAAAACAATTAACCAATAGCAGTTAAAAGAATTAATATTATTTTGTGCTAAAACTTTAAACATGTAATATCAGATACTACACCTGTTATACGAAATACTACACCTGTTTCTACTTCTTATATGTAAACATCAAGGACCTGCCGAAAGGAGAATTTACTGGCTAAAAAACCTTAGACAAGGGCTTAAACAATCAGCTGAATTTATGTTGTGGGCATCTGTCGATAAAATAGCCACCGTGATTGCAAACATCCGTTTATATATACTACAAAATAATAAAACTTTTCTTTAAACTTTAGTAACCAATAGTGTTTTTATAGCATGGTATTTATAACTTAGTTTATTATAATTAATTTAAAACTTAGTTTTCCTGGCCGCAAGACACCTCCAGATTGCGATAACTCTGTGAATAGCAAACAGCTCAGGGCAATAGTCCTAATAATAGAGAACAACACGGTATTTCTGAATACTGACGGCCTTTTCCGATGAGCATTTTTCCAGATAATATTGTATCATTGCAATATTTTTGTCCCCGAGTTTTTTCACATATTATCAGCACATTTTATTTTTACTTTTCTCACTTTTTTATTTCACAAATTTATTTTAAAATAGACTTCTATTCTAGAATCTATTCTTAATTTTTTTTTCTTTTATACGACCCTGACTTATCGCTTCTTAAAATGTTGTTATCTATCTGGAAAGTGTATAGATAATTAATAATTTATTTAAAATATGTCAATACTTTAAATTAGATTTGTTAATTTCGTAATCGTATATAAATAAAAGACCACCATTCAAATTAACAAAAAAACAGGTACATCACATTGGAGTGATTTGTTGATTGATAAGTAACCTTTTGGTTCTGAACTTATAATATAAATGTTCTCAATTTAAATGTCATTTTTTCTCGGTTTAAATTTATTTATTTTGAACTTCCGCAATTAATTGTTTATAAAACATTAACATATGTTTTTGAATTGTCATAATATAAAGTTTTACAATATTATGTATACTTAAAAATATTCTATACCCTCCTAATACACAATGAAATATCTTGAAATTTTATAAATTGAACGGTTACAATTGGCGAGGTGTAATGTGTTATGGTCATTTCTCGCTGGATTTTATAATACTTTACTTCTACTTAAGAGTTATTAACACATCAATGTTAACATATAATTAATTGTGTGTAATGTGACTCTATAGAGATACTAGTTTAAGGTCGCAACCATTTGGGAGTTGGGGGTGATTTCTATTCCATTTATTTGTTATCTATAAATATTTTTCAGGTCTTAAAATATCTTCTCGTAACGTTCAATGTAACGTTTGAAAAAAAAATATATGACTTTCCAGATAGTATCAAACAACAGCCGATGTTATCTTTTTTTTTTACTGAATCATTAAATTTATTTGAAGAAAAATTTTTTGGTCTAAAAAAGGTATATTTTTATAAGCCGGCAGCCTTTTGCATGCAGGTCGCATTGTAAATAATGGCCCTCTTTAAAAGGCAACCCTCTCCTGCGGCCGTAAGAAATGCTGTAGGAAAAAGATCTCGTGGAAATATAGAAAAAACGATTCTGTAAAGCCCCTTCCCCTCTCCGTCTCGGTCAAAGTTATCTTTCCCTTAAAAAACATTGAAACTGGTGAACTATGAGAATTTCCTTCTATACCGACGCCATTGTACATTCCGAGTGTTTTTCAGGAAAAATCCCTGAAATGTATCTCGTCCGGTATTTACATATTAAAATAGAAGGCGCGGCCACTCCTCTGCTTCGGACTTACAGCAGTACTGGAGTAATGAAAAAAGTTTTAGAAATTATAATACGTAAGCTTTCCACATCAAAAATAAATAATAAACAGCCAGATCTGACCGAAACGTTTTAAACTTCGTACGTATTTGACATATTTCAAAATATGTCAAATCTAAAATCATATATCGCCCCATTAGTGGGATTATTATTAAATACTAATTAAATGTATTAATTAGAAATATATACATATAAAATCAATTTTATCGAAAAATATTGTTATTGCTACCGTGATTCGAACCTGGATCTCTATCCAATCCGGAATAAGATCCAAGTGTGCTACAGCAGACAGTACTTTAGACGACAAATTTTCAAACCCATGTGTTACACTTTTCAAATGAATACATTTATCGTTCCATTATTTGATAATTACAACTTCACAATAAGAATGTGTTCTCCTTAAAAATTATTATTGTTAATAATTTAGATAGTTCTAATTTCTAAAAATACCTAGTTCTGATGCCGCATTATTTTCACTTATTTTTAAATAAAACGAGGCTCGCGCTCTAATAATTTAATTATTACAAAATTTATGTTATATATTTTTATCTATCTCCATCCTGATTTAACTAACGTACCATCAATCCATTTCTCCGCGGGGGTGGGCAGAGAGGATTTAATGCCACACCCTTTTGTCATAGTATACCATTCTTTCCTCGTCCACTTTCATTCAAATCTCATGCGGGCTATTTGATTTTTGAAAATTTGAACAGTGGACGATTCTTCAATTTTGTTTTCAAATGGTTTATCTGATCAGGCTTATGGAGGATCACGCTTTCTGTTTCTGTCTGTTCTGTCTTTAATACTCGTCTCACACAGTTTATTGGCCAATCTCAATTTCAAACAATCTCAGCAGCCCTTCTTGAATTATAAATGTCGAGTGAAGTTTTAGTAATTTAGATAATCCGCTGACCGTTGATGTGTGCGATTTTCAATATGCGTAGTGTTTGTTAAACAGATTCATCGTCGTCTAGTTTACATTAACCATAGTATGGGAATCGTTCAAGCTATACTTTCCGCAGTAATAGAGCTGTACCAATAAAGTTTTCTTCTTTTAACCTTCTTACAAAATATATTGAAATGTAATACACACCATAAAATAATTTTAGAACTATTTATCTAGAACTAATAAAGTTTTTATGTTGATTTGAATTATTTGAACCTTATGAAAAAACGCTTATTCAATTTAAAACGCGTAGTAGACGACGATCCTATTTATCTAAATCATTAATTCGGTTCATAAAACTTGGGCGCGATGAGTTATAATGATAAATTATCATTTTAAACTCCTTGTGTTTAGAAAATCCCTTCCGACACTGGCCGCAAGAATTAGACAGACTTTGTCTGTGTACCGGTGTGTTTTTTAAATTTTTCTCTAGGTCCAGTATTAATGGTGTTATGAATGTCTTTAGGTTTTGCGCAGTCGCCATTAGTGAGATTAGTTACCAACTTACCGAGTCAATTTTTCAGAAAGTTTGAAATCTGATAAAAACTACAGGATCTTACGAGTATACTCTATATATAAAAATAATTTATAACTGAAGTTGAAAGTAATTTCTTTTCGACTCTGTATAATAAAAAAAGCAATTTGTTTCTCATTGACGTAATAAGGTAGTGATTTTGTATTGAATAACCATTCATTTTGCACTGGGCGATTATTAAAATCGCGAACAGTTATCGACAATATTATTTTAAAATGAAATGGATGAAAATTCTATTAATTGACTAAATTATGTAAATACGTCTTTCAAACCAATCCAAATTTAATTTATTTCTTTGATTTCCGATTTTAAAATCAATTGTGAGATACAGCAGTTAATAAGAAGAAAATTCGTTTTTAAAATTAGAATAAATGAAAACTGGGCTTTGTATTGCCTTATTAAGAATATTGCCTTTTCTGTAGAATCGAGTGAATCATAGTAGAATTTTAATTAATACTTGGAATTGACAGGAGAAGTGTGAAAAAAGAACGTTAGTGAATATACGAATATGTGAAAAGTGAATAATCGTAAATATGAATAAATATTTTATATGAGAAAAAAATGCATAGTTGTCCAGAAACACTAGTTTGCCTTTTTATATATAATATGTGGTGGTCGAAACATCGATGAGATGTTTCAAACCGAAAAACAGATATGTATATGATTGGCTAGAGACAGTATATTTGTGACTGGAAATAAAAAATGTATATGAATATATTTTTTCCATATTCCATAATAAGTGTAAACAAAAATTAAGTTATGACGTTAATGCGCAAAAAAAATGAGCAAAATTATGTGTATATATTTTTTTAAGATTTTAAAATTTAATTTAACAACGGAGTAAAAGTTTAACCGTATAAATTGTACGTAATGTTTTTTAAATAACGTAATCCAATAAAACTGACATATCGTCATCGTTAGCAGCAATACCGCATATCTCAATTTTTTGTCAAATTAAGATACTTATATCATTGGATTTGAATTTTCGCGGGGAACAATCGTTCTATATCACTAGTTTCACGATAGCGTCCGCTAGGGACGTGCTAATCAAAGAAACGTAATCAGCATATATCTATAACCTCACTGTCAATTGCGTACAAGTCAAGGGAATCGTACCTAAGTTTAGTTCAGTTTCGGTTAAGAAAGAATGTGCTCATCTTTACAACTCTAGAAAATAAGTAATACTTGAGTAATTCTTAAAAAATCATTTAAATCTAGAAAAATACCGTTATGTCTCTCTCCTGTAAAGTACACAATTCTTAAATATGCGGTGTTGCTGTTTAGGTGACGATAAACAATAACAATAATCTTAAAAATATTTATTTCAATATATAACATGTCATTCACTGTTTTCATCAATTGTAAAATGGCGGTTTTGCTTTTGTACCCCCAAATGTACAAATAAACGGGAAGCCTGAAAGCGAGCATGTGATAAGATATTTACGAATATGAACGGTGTGCGTCAGAGTAAAAAATATATTCGCTCCGGTACCTCGTATGCGTACCGCAACAGACGAACTAGTTTAAAAATGGTAATATATTTAAAAAATGACCCAATCAAATAGAAGAAAGGAATGTTAAATATCATCTCATTCTTCAGTATTTAACCTCCATAGTGGTGCATATTTTATAACGATCAGCGCGCCTTTTTCTTTACAAAACTGTAATAAAGCTTCCACTCTATTTTGAGAAGGGATCCGCTCCAATCCGTTTAAGTTGCCCCGGAGGGAGGCAGTTCAGAAATTTAAGATTAAAGTTTTTTTAAACTTCGCAATAGTTTTTTAATACATCAACATTATTACTTGTAATTTTAATAAACTTTAAAAATATTTAACGGAGGAAAAAATATTAATCTATACCGTCTTTGTAGTTTGTTATCTTTAAATCGTTGCAGGGATCCGTTTTTTTTTAGCCATAATGCATAAGAACACTTCTGTCAGTATCAATTTTAGTAGTATTTAATAAAAATATCACAAGATCATCGTTGTTGATGTATTATAAATGGCTCTTTGTGTACCCCACTGAGCAGTAATTGTCCTCTAATTACACACTACAAATAATTAAATAATGAATAATATATTAAACAAAAATACATGTTCATACTTGTGGTTTTAAGTTACAAATGAAATAAATCTACTAGAAACATAAAGAAAAAACCTATTTATCGAAAAAATATTTAGATATTTTTGTAATTTGGTTAATTTAATTTGTAATAAGAATAGCACAGAACTATGTTCTGAAAATGCGACTTCACAACAAAAATGTGTTCTCCTTAAAAAAACAAATTAATATGAATGAAACACAATAAATATGAAAACGTTTAAGACTTGATCTTCGTGAGGTGTTCTGGCGTTCATGCTCATCAATACCCCTCCGTCCATCTCTACACCATGCGGTCCGAAACACCGATCTAAATGAGAATCCCGCGGCCTGGTCAGTTAGTTGGCAAGTAGGTGATCGTCCTCTTCCTTTTGATCTTTCACTCGGTCGGTTAGCACTAACTTCTCCAGGTTTTATCGTCTTATCTGCGGGTGTCGTGTCCAAAAAATTAAAGGATGTGTCTCGTGCAGACGAATATTCCCGTGGAGAACCTTTCACACCTTCAACGCTTTCAGATTGGAGGTGTTAGTTCGGTTTAGTACGTTTTTTGTAAATCATTTTCTACTAAAAGTATAATTTCATATTATTAACGATATTTTTGCTTAAAATTCATACATTTTTTTTGTTTAATTTTCTCAGTTCCCATGTAATTTGTAAGTAAATTACAAAAAAAAATATTGCTCTAAAAATTAACACATTATTTATAGCTCACCATTGTTCTTCAAAAACCAACTGAAACTAAAATATTTAATTAGACTATTATTATTTCGAGTTGGTTCAATGTTCTGCTTTCATTTTTTTATTAAATCAATTTTCAGTTAAATCTAAGATATTATTTATTATCAAAAATAATTCTAAATTTAGTTTTTCTAATAATTTGTCTAAGGGAATATTTCAGAATGAATAAAATATGTTAGTACCGTATAACCTATACATACAAATTTCTACATAACTAATTAATTAACTTAGCTATTTAATCAACTAATTAATAAACCGAGACGAATTAATTAACAAAAGGACTAAAAAGGAAATACGGAGACCGCATTCGAACTAAAATCGAAACCCTATTCACAGCTTCCCTTCAAGTTACAAAAACATTGATATGTTTCGGCATCGTGGATCAAATTTATAATAGTATCTATCTCTGTATGAAACCTGATTTTCTTTTCAGTTTTCTGACATTTTTTGTCTATTTATTTATCAATCTAACTCAGAATGTAACATTATTTGATAGAAACATGTTTTTGTTAATATTCTACTTAAATATGAACTTCTCATGTAATTAATCATCAATGTCGAGAAATTAGATAAATTTTGTTTATTTATTTATTGACATACATATTTTTTGTTATAACTGAGGTGAATATATTATAATATATCATTGTAATATGTTTATTGTGTGGGATGGAGTACTCCACCTCTGATTATACAGCGTTATCCTGGCTACTTTGCTAGACTGAAGTCTATGTTAAAGTAGCCAGTTTTTTCCGTGCTGTTATTTAAAATTCTACAGGAATAAAAATAGAGATAAAATATATATATATAGAATACAAGAAAATGAAGTAGAAGTGTTTAGTGTATTATTTAGTGTAGGCACTGTATAATGATTGTTAGAATATTGGATAGCCATGCTTGTGATTGATCACTACCCGATCGGATCATATGTTGGGTCCATATTTGTGTAATCTTATTGGAGTTGAACGATTTCCAGTTGGTACTGAGTCTCAATATAAAGATTTATCTAATATCTAGGGCATTGTACTCTTTAAATATAAGATCTGATGAATATCTAAAGGGGAGCTAAGAACGTGTAGAATCTTTGATAAAATGTCGTTGTTGCTCTCGGAACTGGCGCGTAGATAGATGTTCGTTGTTTGTCTTGTTCGTGTTGTGTCCATGATTTATTGCTTGGGGTGAGTTGTTGTTAGCATGGAAAAATTGGATGAGTCTCAACATAAAGATTTGTCTAATATCTAGGGCATTGTTATCTTTAAATATAAGATCTGATTGATATCTAAAGGGACGACCATTTTATTACCTTGAGAATTGTCTTTATGCTCTTTTAGCCGACTATAACATGGTTTTTGCTGCTCCTCCCCAAACTAAAATAGAGTAATTAATTAAGGAGCAGCAGAGTGCAAAGTACACCGATCTTAAGAGTTTGTAGTCAGTTATACATCGCATTCCTTTAAAAAAGTCAATTAGTTTTCTTAAGCGTTTAGCTAGGTTCGATATATATTCTTTCCAGTTAAGATGATTATCGATCAGTACACCCAGATGTCGAATAATTTTATCTCGTGTCAATTTTTAATATTGGCATGAGGAAGCCGTGTACTTGTTTGTTTTGCAGTCATGTACAATGAGTGTAGGACTTTAATCTAGCGATGTTCTTTTGTTAATACAAAAACATACATATTTTGATTTTTTTGTGTTAAGTGATATGAGGTTCGTATTAAACAATTTTTTTGTCTTGACCAAACCATCCTGCGCACGAGTATTGACCTCTTCCCAGGACTTACCCTCAAAGCAAAGCACTGTATCATCGCCGAAAGTGATTATTTTTCCATTATTTAAAGTCGCATTACAAAAGTCGTTAATATTTACCAGAAATAATATAGGACCTAAACTGCTTCCTTCTGGAACACCGTATGTTATCAATAATGGATTGCTGTATTTTTCATTGTTTCGGACAATTTGACGTCTATTTGTTAAGTAGTTCTTAAATCACTTATACGCTGTGCCCCTTACTCCTATTTTTATAAGGTTTTTAGCAATAATAGATGCGCTACGGTGTCAAATGCTTTTGTAAGATCAAGAAAAAGTAAATCAAAAATCGTTTTTAAAAGTAAATCAAAGAGAAAAATCTGAATTGTCTACAATGCACGCATCATATTTCTTTAAGGCTATTATTTTAATGGTTATTAATAACTAATTTACCATCACGCTGTTTCCTCACAGGGATTGTGCAGAGGATAGAGCGCCACACTTTTCTGCCCTGACATAATTCTCGCCTCTCATACAAGCTCGCCGATTATTGAAGCTTCTAACAGGACCATTCGCCAGACGCTTCATTTTGTAAATATTTTCTTTCCACGAATGTTTTTTTTTGGTTTATTTGATTCAGTTAAATTATTATCAGGGTGTTGATTAGTTTCGATGGATTGATTAAGGGTCAATTTACATATTTCTGAACTGAAATAATGAGTATGTTTTATTTACGTACATAGAAACACTTTATTTTATAACTTTGGATATAATGTTCAACATACAGGTTCGATAAAATTTTTAAGTATCTAGAGACATAAATAATGCATTCTATTATATAATAAATGTACCTTTACATAAAGGGAAAAGGAATTTATTAACTTTGTATTTAAGAATCTCGGTTTGGAGACATGAAAATGAAATGTCTTCTGTCAAGTTTTCTCTTTATCCTCCCTCGCGTTCCATTTGAGAGTCTCTTTACTAAAAGCCACCAATTTAATAAAAACGCCATCAAAACTTGCCGCAGGGCTCGTGGGAGGGTGGGTGCGGGCTAGGGTGCCTTTTTATATCAATTAGTAGAGACGGGGATGTTAGTCTCCCGCTCGCACCGCCGCTCCCCGACACCACCGGCAGTTGGTTCTGCACTGCTCGCTGCAGCGTATATAAAAATGACTTTGGAGTAATATTACAGAAGTTTTCTTAGTTCAACTAAATAATAATCAGTATGTGTTGATCAGTATTAATATGAATGATACGAACCAACTATACTCATATTAAGCAATATAATATTTATTTCATCATTACTTGTCGTTCCTATATATACGAATATGATATTCATTCCTTCTTATATACGTCTATTATATATTATAATTTTCACTATTCATTATGTACTCAGAACTCGTTATTTTTAATATTAATTTTATGTATTAAATTCCAAATTCGTAATTTTTCTGAATATCTAGAATACTTAGAATAAATAGAACTTTTAAAAACAGACTTTAAATATAAATGGATCACGGGTACATTTGTAGCTTTACTCGTCACTTACAACTCATTATATTTAATAATTCATTACATGAAGTAGCGCATCCTTTTTGGAAAACAATTTCATTGATTTTTAATACACCCATGATGTTTGTAACCATCACAAAGCCAATACACCCATTAATACCATGCTCACTTTACATCAAAGCCTACCCAGAAATCCTACCTTTACAAAAATCCTCCGTTTTCTCTATTCTTCATTCCCAAAATACCCTTTGAAGTCAGAGAATAATATTTTATTCCCTTTTACCTATTAATAAATTTATCTATTTTTGTGAACAAGGAACTTTCTCTCAAACCGAAATAGAATTTCTTGACGCCTAAAATTGTGTATAGTTTTATAGTTTTGTGATCTACATTAAATGTATTTTTCTATGCTAATGATTTTCTATACACCAACTATTATTAAATGATGTACACGGTGCATACCTTTATTATTGTATATCGATCGCTGGCGATGTGAAGTGACGAACACTTTTCGGACATTATACGTCAACGATAACTCTGTTAAGATATTAAAAGATAAACTTGTCAAAACATTTTTCAATTGACGAGCATGAAAAAGATGCAGCGGACCAGAGAAGATTGGTTCGCTATAATAGAAGGTTTGGTGTTTTATTTTGTTCCCATTGAGTGTGATTTTTATTTCATCTTAAAAACAGGTATTATCAACTCATTAATATCTTTCGAGCAATATTCACCGATAAAGATTAATATAAGCAAGAGAAAAATATAAGATGTTTATAATAATCGAATATTTTTCAATAATATAAATATACATACAGTTCATTCTTCCTTCCATAGTCGACATTCCTCCCATAGGGCCATTCCTCACGTGACATAACTCTGCTCGAGCTTCAAGCCAGCAAGCTTCCTCGAGGAAAGCTCCATAATCAAGCACAATGAGAGGCTATCAGCCCTTGCTTCGAGACGCGAGGATTGCAAACGTCCAACATTTGAAACCACCATATATCTTCAAGCTGGCTGGCAGTGGCTGACTTTTATTTATTTAGAAACACTCGCAATCGTACAAATCTTGATTAAGTTGAAACTTTGTTTGATTTATATTCTTCATAAATTAACCAATATTTAAAATAAGGTTGTTCAATTTTAGTAACAATGTTATTATTAAATTACAATCTTATTTTCCACCCTATCACAAGCTATTAAATTAAGCCCAGCTTATATTTCAACATACATGAAATAGTACTTGAACTGTATGTTTCGTGATGTAATCACTACTAAAGTGTATATTATTTTGTACCATATAATAATACTATTATATTCATAATATTATATACATAAATATTATATGGAAAGTAATGAAGGTTTCAAATTAATTTAATGTTTGTGGTTAGATATAATAATAGAAACTTTACACATTAATAATAAAGATCTTAGATTGAATAGTTTAGAAATTAAAAAATCACTCAACACTATCTCCAATATAATTAATAACCCATTAAATCTTACAAACAACTCGCTAATTAATATATTACCTATTTCAATGCCCCTCTGTCAACCATCTCCCCATTCTTACCGATACTCCATTATACCTATCTCGTAATGGATGTCGTTTAAATTTTATGCAATAATTCAGTTGTACGCCACTCTTGACGAAGATACATTAGAACCAAAAACAACACAGTGGTTTAAACAAAGTTAAAAATAAATACAATTTTTAAATGTTTGTGTTTTTGGGAAGTCTGAAATACTTAAAACGATAATGACTGGAAAAGTAAAGTTTTATTTGAATTTAGTCATTACAAATAAAATGACATTTTCATCAGATATATTAGAAATAAGATATGATTACCGTGTATGTAGTTCTTTTTCCAAGGAAACTGTATATAAATAAATTAACAGAAGCGATGTTTGTATTGTAGAGCTACAGTTTGTATCTGTTATACGTTAAAAATAAATATGTTTAATTGTCGAAAGGATTCATTTTGTGGCTGTACATTTTTATAATCAATATGAAATAGTTTCTTACAAAACCACATAATTTTTTTTTATTTAACATCAAACGATTAAACGATAAGAACAACGTCTGTTCCTTCATACTACTCTGATGAAGGAATGATAAACCTAAATCTAAAAAATAGTATTAGACATTCTTAAAGCGATATATTATTTATACTAAGAAGGCATTCCGATAGTACATTACCTCTCATAAGATTGATAAACTTGTATAATATTGCTAGCAACTATAGCAAACTTTTATAATATTGCTAGCAACTATAACATAAAGGATCACCCGTCATCTGGTTGCAGTAATTTGGACACTGTTAATGTCATTCAAGTGCATAAATCTGTGGTTAATCTGTATATTGAAATGAAGTGATAAATTGTAAGTATGGCGAACTTCAGTTCAAACATTAAATACTTTCGTATGAAACTTAAAATGTATTAGCACATATACCTTAAAGAAAAGGTCACTTTAAGCCAGAAAATATGTCTCCGATTCTATTTACTGACATACCCTGACTCCTGACTTTCAGGGTAGGGAGGTTTCTTTAATCCTTTTATCTTTACTGACTTGTTAGCGGCGCCAAGAGATTGCTCCACTTGGATCCGATCCCAATTCACAACATTTGCGAGTCAGCCCAATGCGTTAAACCGTTCTCCCCACGGGGGTTGGCGGTGATAAGCACTGAGCAGCGAGCACTCCTGTAGCCATGCTGGGTTCCTAATGTTTATTTGCAGCTTTTTAGACTAAATAGACTGTTATGGCCTGTCGACCATTTGGCATTTAAAATAAAGTTATAAATTATTTAAAATATGTCGGTCCCGCTTTAAAGTCATTTCGACTTCAACTTAATTTTTGCTGTTAATACCGCATAGAGTACCTTCATTTTATCGTAAATGTTTATTTTGATGTTGACTGAACTTATATCTGAATCTTTCCTTAAGTCAAGGATGTATTTTTAAGTTTTTTTTTTATAAAAGGGTTTGAGCTATTTAGCATTATACCATTTCTTACCATTCTCTCTCATTCATCCGTTCCATATGACCAAACCACCTTAGTGATCTTTTATTAATCTTACTCACAATAATAAGATCAGCTTTACATTCTTTCCTTATTTCTATAAACTTTACTCTGGCATAAATGGTGGTATGATACATTATACTTAATGATCATATACATCGCAGCTGCACACATATGTATTATGGATCGCTGGATGCAATAAATCTTATTATTATTATGTTTTTATACTATTTCACTTTTCCATTTATAATTTGAACAAAATAATAAAAATAGATTTGAAAATAGTTTTCTTATTAATCTTTTCAGTGCTAATTGGCCACCTGAAACTATAAAAAAATGATGTGGTCTAACTTCTCTAAATCTATTAACAAGTATTGTATATTAAAGATGTTTGCGATGTTTTATTTTTTGTCCACGGCGAACATTTCGGCTGCATTCAGCCAGACGCACGTGTGGGGCGTTAGTCTTCAGTGCACTTCATGCATTTCTCAGAAGGCCGAGGGTGCCCAATAATGCGACATATGGCTAGTATGCATTGCGCAATCATAAATAATTCTTCAAATTTACCCATAGTCTTTATTACGTATATTGCTATGTCAAATCACAAGTTTTCTGGGATTGAACAATAATATGTCGCCCCTGAGTATATTTTATCACAATGGATTTTTTTAAATTCTTTACAGTAGTACAATATCATGAGTTTTACTTGCGGCTTCATTTATTAATATTTCTATAATTTTGTCATTTCTGGACATCACATAAGTTAGCAAGAGTTTCAAAGTGGATAAATTTATCTCTTTCTTACTCGGATAACATAGGTGGTTTGTCATATGGAACGGATGAATGAGGAGAAAACAGTAATAAAGATATACGATGGTTCCCTGACGTTTGATCCCCCGACGTTTGATCCCCCGACGAACAATAAATAAAAAATGGTTTATCACAATTCGTAAAAGTAATAATATTTAACATAATAACGATTTATTGTAAATATGAAAACATTCTTAATTATATGTAATTTCGTACGAGAGCAATATTTCTATAAATTTGCTTCCACCCTATTTATAACATTCACGGATGCAGTTATTCATGAATATAAATAGGTACTTGAAGAAGCTTTGGGAGATCAATCGTCCGGGGGATCAATCGGCAGAGAGATCAACCGTCCGAGGAATCTAGTGTCCGAGGTATCAACTATCACAGTGATCAACTGTCGGAGGATCAACTGTCGGGAGATCAACTATCGGGGGATCAAACGTCGGTGCACCATATATAACGCAAGTGTTGATGGCACCAGAAATAATGGACATCCGCGGAAGACTTGACACCGCCAGGTAGACCAGATACTGGAAGATGGTCCTGTTAGAAGTCTCAATAATCGACGAATTTTTATGAGAAGATGCATGAATGTGGATAAGGTAAGAATTGTGTATTAGGACAGAAAAGTGTGGCTCTCTATCTTCTCTACCTACCCCCGCGGAGAAACGGCGTGATGGTAAGTTAACTGGTTAGTTTGTTACTAACTCGGTACTATATACGAGAACATTTGTCTATGAACCTATGTACTAATATATTTTTAAACTATTTTACCAGTATATTTTGGAAAGTTAGTTACTGACTCGGCACTATGTACATATAGTTGTGTATGTACTAACATATTTTATATATATATATTGGTTGCAATAAAAACCGACCGCCAGTAGAATTGTGAATTAGAAAAAAATCATGTGACAGCCTTGACTACCTACAAGTGTATTTTTTTAAGTTATTACTACCTACAAGTGTATTTTTTTAAGTTATTATATTATTAGGAAGTGTAAAAATTTCTAACAAAAAACTGTATAATAAATGCATAAATGATCTTACTAATTATTAGAGCCCTGTTATATTAGATAATACAAAAACTTAAAAACACAAGAAAAAATGTAATGTGTCGTATTTAAATAGTTTAATTATGTAGATATCTACTTGTATAAACACGGATACAAAATAAAAATTTAAAGAAAATGTACCTAGTAATAGAAGTATCACTATTTAATTGATTATAAATATCTTCTCCTGTGGTTAATGACGGGTGCAGTAACGTTGCTAATTGAATCTTCATTATGACGGGCAACCTGCCGATAGCTTGGGAATAAAATGCAACCAACTGTATACTGTATAGATGTAAAGTCACACGTCACATGGTACCCTCATTAATTAAAGCGAGAAAGGATTAGCTTCGTGGTCCAGTGGACTTCTGTACATGTTAATAAGCATTTTTTTATCAAAACAAATTAATAATAAAATAACTAATAAATATCTAACTGATACGTTCGGTGCGATCGTTAGTTATATTCGCTTAATCAGTTTCACAATTCGATTCTAAGCAATGAAATAAAAACAAAATCGTATAAATAAAACCAATCTAAATAAAATAATAATTCGAATCTATATAAAATTAGTTGAAGAGTATAATGCGATGTCTTGAGCTACTTTAAGCTTGTACACCGCAATGCACGCAAGTATATAAGATTGTAAAAAGAGAGATGGCTTCATGAATGAATATTGAATATTGCCGTCGTTAGTTACAGAGCGTCCCGCCCCACTAATGTCAATTTTCCCTCATTAGACGACGATACTCGTACCGAACTAGTCTGAGGTAAAGGCTTTACGATAGGGGTCGCCTCGCAAGGGCGGTAAAGGGGTTCGGCTTTCAACAGAAAACTCTCGCAGCAGGGGAGCCTCATTTACATTTAACACATCCTCCTATAATGTAGAACATCGTTCACATATTTCATTTATTTAATTTCTGATATTTTTATTATAACTTTTAGTGAACTGTACAAAATATTACGATACATTATTTGTATATTTCTTTGTTCAGATAGTTATTAATTTAACTACTATTTTGTCACAGTAGCAGGGGGAGATGTAGCACTATTTCGATATAAATCAGAGTTCATACTGAATAAGCACTTCTGAAGATACATTTCAGTACAAGAAAAACGACTTCTTATTTTGAAGAGCAATCAATTATAAATTAAACACTACAATCATATGTATTCAGTTTGCACATTAAGGATTTTGACAAATACGAATGATACGCGAGAGACCGATACTTAAACACACATATTATCTTGTTAGCAGAAAAAAGATTAGCGGTGTTTGAAGGAGGAATAAAAATTATTACAAAGAGTACATAAAGTTAATCATCGTATAGAGCAGGGTTCAAAAAGTCACTCAAGTGATTTGGTCACGTAAAACGGATGAATGAGAAGAGAATGGCAAAAATGGTATTTCAGTGTTGTTGCCATCAAAAATAGAGAATACCCTCGTGAGATCTTGCTTAACTAGGTAGACTAGATGCTGGAAAGTGGTTCTGTTAGAAGGCTCAATAATTGACGAATGTGTAAAAGAAAAATTACAATTGATGAGCATTTGTGTCAGGATAAAACGGTATGATTCTCTATTCTTTCTGCCTACATTTGTGGAGAAACGGCGTGATAGTAAGGTTGATGGTACTTGATATGGATAAATATAATAAAATAAAATTGACTTGTCTTGTACGAGTGTAATCTACCGCACCAAATTAATATACTTATGATTGACAATCTTCTTGTTTGCATCGCTTAAATTGTTCGGCTTTTGCTGGGGCATATTTGAATATCTTTTGAAAATTAGACAAAATATGTGGGTACCGTGAACAAAATTCCTAATTATACGTAAAATGTTCCTTAAACAAAAAACTTTGACTTAGAAATCTTAGACCGACACTCCAAAATATTAATTTTATAATAAAATTGCTAATCTCTCTGATGTAACCAGACTAAAAAATAACCTATTTTGCTATCTAAGTATAATTGTACTGATATTCCATTAAAATAATTTATTTCCGAAAACCCAGACGTTAATCGAGAAATAGGTCTAAAATCTGATATTAATCGTAATCATAATGTATATTAAATCTAATATAAAATCGTAAAGTCTGAATTTAACAAGTAGAATCACTGCTTCTAAACAATTTTTCTCAGTTTTTCCTTGCACTTTCTATATAACATAGTTTTGCACCGTGAACCTCGACCTCTATGAGAATTAACCCCTTGGAAAGCGTTCATTAGGCATTTACTATTTGCTCAGTTGTTTAAGGATTTGCATCCTCATATATCGGTGATTCCTTTAAACCCTATTATGCATCAAATTTTTACACCGGTTGGGGCAGCTTCAAGCGCGCGGAGGACTCAGGGTGCTCTATCGTCGGGCCCACCACAAGCTCTTTATTATTCGAGATTTCATCCCCTAGAAGATGTAAATTTTGCTTTTTACCTGTTTATAGAATTCGTTTACGTCTTTCTAAGTAAGGCTTCTGTCCGGAAACCTACGTATTTAAGATAGACTTTGACTCCCAGACTTTTCTAGCCATAAAACCTTTCCTTTCTATGGGACACGTCGACCCCATTTTAACACGAATAACACAGACCCATCTCGTTTTGTGGGTTAACATTGATAAACGAACATAATAGTTTTAATGTTGTAGTGTTTTTTATATAATAAACTATTCTGTCTCGTTAGTTTTAAGGGTTGATAACTCCTTGCCCTCGAGTGAGGGGGATGGAGGGTATTAAGCTATGTCATCACTCGAGGGGCGCGTTTGGGGGTGCTAATGATTCCACGTGATCACCTACAGGGCCAGGGCCGAGCCGAGCTATTGCTAGGTGGCAGAACCGATGAATATCAGGCGGTTGTCACTATTCGCGCGCTCTGCAGCTAGGAAACTAGATGATGAATAATTTCCAGCACTAAACTGACCGTACTTCAATATGATGTTCTGTCATGATAAATAAATCATTTCAACTGTACGTGACCTGTGTTTAACCAATTTACTTTTGCCATTCTCAAACCTAAATAAATATGAAAAGTATGAATTACACTACACAGGTAGTGCGAATACATGTCCACGCTCTCTACAGGTCCACGCTCTCTACAGGGGTGAGATGCGTAAGAGAGAATATTGAATGTAGGAAAGTATTGGAAAGTGTTTTGTAAATAATTCTTGGTGTTAATACTTTTGTGAATTTCAAAATATGATTCTAGGTATGTAATTTCGTAACAATTTTAAATACTGCTCTGCTGACTGATATGTGGCAACTTAATTAATAAGCGATTTTTTCAAGTAGAAAACTACCAATGTTTCTCGAATTTAATATGCGTATAATATAATGAAATTTGCAAGATGGCACCAGGATTCTCAGCCGATTTGTGAAGCCGGAGTATTCTTACACAACTATTAATAATATTAAATTCTACTGTTTGTTGATGATAATGTGAACTTTTCTGAACACGTCTAAAAAATTTGTATGTTTAACAAAATAAAGTTTCCTTGCGTAATTATTAATTCTATTTTTTAGTAGATATTTAATAGCTTTTAATCGTATAGTTATCCTTGTTATATTTACTGTGTAAAATGATATCTACTTTTCTTCTATCTGTGTGAAATGCTGACATGAATTATGGTATATTTATTTTAAATATAATGTCAACCTTAATTGTAAAACTAAATATTTTTCAAATAATAAGACAAAACACTTTCTTTACACCACTATTTATTGATAAATCAACATGTTTCGATACTTATGGTATCTTCTTCAGGAAACAATGTTTACTAAAATTACAAATACAAGCATAGATATATATTGTTGTTTCCTGAAGAAGATACCATAGGTATCGAAACATGTTGATTTATCAATAAATAGTGGTTTTAACAAAGTGTTTTATCTTATTATTTATATAATAAATGGCCACAAAGTACTTTTGCTAACATTGAAGAAGTAAATATTTTTCGTAAAGAATATCGTTTACAGTATATTAAAAACTAAAAGAAGTTGATTAATATCTAAGTCATCCGTATATCTTCTCGATCTTTGTAGAACAAAACTGTGGTATAATATTATTAAGAAAATCACTTTTTTAATCTTTTATATTAATTTTACAATAATCATTTTCAATGATCGTGATATTTAACACTCATAAGATTAAAATTTGTATTATTTTGTACAATATGATAAAAAATAAATTGTAATCTTCTGCGACTCTTGAAATCTGCTGTATTGTCTGCCGAAGGAATTGTTAGATTGTGACGTTACAGGCTTGAGGTTTTCATTAAGGTCGCCGCTGTTTAATAAAGCCTTTGGTAGGCAAAACAGCTGTTACACTCGTAGAATACCATTTCTCGTTTTGATTTAGGTTTGTAATATAACAAAAATAAATCTTCAAGAGATCTTCATCTGAAATCCCATACAAAATTGTGTAATGTGATTTTGCTCCGATTACAATATTATTTCATTTTTATGTGTTTTCAATCGAAAACTATTCTCTTATTTTGTATTTGAAATTGTGATGAATTGACGGGACAAAAACAAGAGATGGTATCCAGGAAAATAGTTGCAATAAGTTTATGACAATCAATTTGTTTAGTTTAGATTTTATTTCCCGTAGCTCTACTTCAGCGGTAGAGAGAGAGGACAGAACGCTACATTATTCTGTCCTGGCCCACTAGTCTTGCCTCAATCGCTCACATACATCTTTCCATCTTTCTCTTGTTAGGGAAATGTAATCAATCACAACTACAACTAATCAACTAAATCAACTACTTGCATTTGGGCATTCCTACGAACTATAAACCGAATTGAAAGTGACGAATGCCCCATTTCCCGTAGCATGCCCAGAACGGTGTTTATTATACTAAATACATTACTGCAATATCTCACTTTTATGGTCATGAACGGCATTTCTCATTCACAATATTCCAGACGTCTGGACCGAGAAGCGAGGAGTCTGCGGCTCCTCGCTTCGATGACAGATTGTGTAGGACGCTTGTCCAGGAACCATGCGTCATTCTACAACAACCAAGACACTGACAGAAGTCCGTGAATTACGATTTTATTGCCATTTACCCGACTTTTCATTCTTTTCATTCAACATAAATAAATCCTACGGCAAGTTATTGTATTTTTAATTACTTTTACTTAAAAATAATTCGCGAGTTAATTAATATTCGAGGTCAGCAAATTAAAAAATATTGTTGGTCAAGTTTTTGTATTTGCTGCAGTTTCGGGAAAATAATATTAAATATTTTTTGAATACCATAGGGTAGTTTGTGTACTCGGCAGACTGGATCACGGAGGAGTTTAAGTCATGAGATTCTTAAAGAAGAAGGCTAGTCAATGTTAGTAACACCGTGTGTGTGTGTGTGTGTGTGTGTGTGTGTGTGTGTGTGTGTGTGTGTGTATACTCGTACATACGATTTAAATGATATTCACTAAAAGTGTAAGTGAGCACCAAACAGTGTTTATAAAAATTAGTGCTTATAAACATGAATGTTTATAAGAACTATTAGACCATTAGTGGAATTCACCTAACTGATGGTCTCGCCATTCGCTATATATGTATATAATTGTATTATACACCAACCATTCATTTTTTTTATTTCGTAGAATTGGTTATAGTGGTCCAGTGCGAACAAGCGATTCTATTAGGGTATTTTATTATACTTTATCGTATACATTATAATAATTATACTTTTTTTTTTTACAAAATTACTCAACTCTATAGAGAAATCAATTCTCGTGTTAGAATTGAGGAGTACGGTCATTTTAGTTTTAAATAATATAAAGGTAGGTATAGAAGGGATTATGAAATTAAATGACTAAATACACATACATAAATAAAAATAAAAAGAAAATATAACTTTAATTGCTGTCGAAGTTTAATAATGGTTTGATTTGTGATTTGAAGGCTTTATATTTTTTTTCTGTTTCGATTATATATGATTTTATTTATTATAAACTGAACATGATTAATAATTATTTAATTTTGTATCTTACAGGTAAGTGGAATACTCTTAACCATCCGCTAAGATCGAGAATAAATGACGACAATGGTATGTAGAAAACCTTTAGATAATAAACATTTAAGAGGTAGTATTTTCGGGCGTACTTAACGTGGCGTGAAAAAATATCATAAAAATACGATCGTTAATTAATCGTTAAAAGTTAACTGCGCAGTGCGCAACTCTCCGCAGGTTACGACTATTATTTATGGAGAATCGCTTTTCAAAATTGGTATTCGTCGCCTTCGTTGCTCCACAATGACTAGGAAGCTGGCGCAGCGGCATCAGCGGGCAAACCTAAAAGAGCCGTCTTTGTAGTCCGTCCCGAGGCCAGGAGGTACCGGTCGGGGGCCAGAACCGTCCCTCTGCAGGCCACAAATCAAAACGCCGAAAAGATTTTGTCATTCAAACTAAATCGCAGACTCGTGTGAAAAAATCTAGCTGACATATCCACATCCTGGCGATCCACCCATCCATATTTTCTGTCAAACGCTCCAGCAATAATCCATACGAAAAAGACAAATCGAGTGTTCTGTGTTCCAAAATTTCAATGTGTGATTCCGTGAATTTTTTACTCGGCGCTACAGTTTTACTAACTCATTGACTTGTTCGATTAGTGGAATGTGTACAGGCGAATGCCATTCCACTTGTCTTTAGTGATTTTATTTATGAGTCTATTTTGTCATGGGAAGGGTGCATTAGTTTTACGAGGGTGCGTCTACGCTAAGAGGGTGTTGTACTGCGATACGATACAAACGCTGGAAGTAAAAAAAATCAAAAAGCGTGGTAAAAATTCAGCTTCGGTTATTCTGATATTAGGTTTTTGTGTGCATGTATAGTTATATATATTACATCACTTATAATTCTGTTATATTTCTACGAATTTGTAATATTAGTATACATTTTATAATATAACTATTATAGTAGAAAGTAGACTGAATGCAGTAGATATGAGATCATCTACTTACTTACCATCATGCCGTTTCCTAGAGGGAGTAGGCAGATAGGATAGAGCGCTACACTTCTCTATCCTGACACACAATTCTCACCTCAACCACATTCATACATCTTCTCATACAAGCTCTTCGAATATTGTGACTTCTAAAAGAACCATTTCATGGGAAAATGGTAAGAAAGATGTATGATATAAACTTGGCACAAGCAGATAAATCAGATACTAGAAAATGGTCCAGCTAAAAGCCTCAATAATCACTGCATGAGAAGATGTATGAATGTGGATGAGGCAAAAATTGTGTGTCAGAGCGTGTGGCGCTCTATCCTCTCTGCCTACTCCCTCGGGAAAACGGCGTGATGGTAAGTTGGTAATTAGATACATTAAAATCTGAATTAATGCGCTAAAAAGCCGTCGCTAGGCAGCATAGCTATTTATGTACAAATATGTGTAAATTTATGTACAAATGAATGAAGAATGAGCAACTGACTTACTTAAACTTAACTTATCATCACGCCGTTTACGCGCAGGGATAGGCAGAAGTTCGAACGCCGGATTATTTTGTTCTATTACTCACACTGCATTTTTCAATTTCATACATTTACTTTTTATGCACGCTCATAGATTGTCGAAGCCTCTGAATGAGCTCAGTGGGCTATGCTCCAACATCTGGTCTACATGACTGTGTCAATTTTTTTGCTCATATCTTAAACAAGGATTTTTACAAGGAAGTGATAATACAATGTTAATTATAATAATTTAATAAGTTTATGATTCTTTAATCTTTATATCCTTCATAGAAATATATTACATTAATAAAATAAAAATATATTCATTTATTTGAATTATACATAGTATATGTAGTGATTTATAGAAACGTTTATTCCAGTGAAAATGTAACATGTGGTTGAAAGATATAAATATAGATATGGAATAAAAATTAACTAAGAGGTTTTTAAAAAAATAATTAAGGAGCGATTAATAAACGTCTTAAAAAATCTTTGATAATAATAATTCCTGTAGTGTAAAAGCTTATCAATTTAAACAGCTTTATATTGCTCTATTAAATTTGCTACAAAAATATAATAAAGATCTTCGCTTCCTAAAATAATAAATACGGAAAAGCTATCGCAGCTTAGTTATTGGATGCTTAATTAAATTTAAAACTCCCCAGGAAAATTCCTCCCTCGGCATTTTCATAAACTGAAGTACTTAGCGTCTTATTTATTTTGTAAAAATATAAAAATTCCGGATTATAGTTTTCTTCTCAAAAAACGTGCACAAATTGACCCATTCGCAGTTCATTTTGATGTCAGTAGCCTCCCTAAATGAGCGTTTGTGGCAGCTGTGTGAAACGCTTCCCAATATTGTTAGTTCTTGGTGATAATACTCATAATAATTGGCAGGGGTACAAGCTGAAAGCTTATTTATTATGGAATACTATAATCTCTACCCTAGTACATTTAATATTTAATCAAATCATACAACTACTAAATAAATTAAATATATATAGATGGACGCGATCTTTTATACTGATGTACCGCCCTTGTCTCATTCATTTTCATACAATTTTAAAAATCAGAATATAATAAATATTATTATTGAGCTCTGCTAGTTTGCGTAAGCATTATTTAGATGTTACAGCTGTTTTGGCGGTTAATGTCGGTTCAGCCGGTTCCACCTAAACCACCCAATTACCCATACAGGAAGGGCTAACTAAAATCATTTTAAAAAGTCAATTGTACGTGGTTTATCCGATGTTTGAAAATTCCCTTAACCGCCAAAACAGCTGTAACATCTTACATTGCATGCATTTAAATAATGCTTACGCAAACTAGCAGAACTCAATAATGAATATTTATTTTAATTTGATTTTTTAAATTTAATTGAAAATAAACATGGAGTTCTACAAACTAAACGCAATAACAATAAATACATTTTCGTACGTATTCTCGTATTCTCAAGCGTGCTTATCTATCGAATTATTGGAGCTTATAGCAGGCCCATCTTCCAATATTTTGTCAATCTGATCATGCCAGGTCTTTAGTGAATGTTCTATGTTCCTGTCGCCTTCAACATCATTTCCTTAACCATCCTCGCCTCACTCGTACAGTTCACATGCCCAGATCATTCCAGCGTCCTTTTACGCCACTACATTTGCTCTTAATTTGGTAAATATAATAAAACTCTATCACACGAAAATAATACATTAAAATTAAAAATCCGATGATATTTTGCTGAAAGGAGTTACCTTGATTTAAAATTAAATCAGAAATCTTAAAATATGTAGTTGCCCGAAGTTATGCATTTAAGTAGTCTTGAACATATTTGTTCGTTTATTGGTTTATTATTATTTTCTACTTAATAAATATTTGGAATTTAAACCATCTGTCCGAATTTATAACTACTATAGTATATTTTCCTTTTCCATTCAATTACCGTTATTAGCATTATTGAAAAGTCATCAAGCCTGAATAACTAATTTAAACTGTTTACAAAAATATTATATTTCGTCGATCATAAAACATCGATAGTAAAACGTCAATAATTGAATGAATAAATATGACGATTATTTAGACGTCCTTAAATATTGTATCTTAAAATAATGAAATACGTATATATTTTATCCGCTTCATTGCAACCAATTTTTTCCGGTAAGTGACATTCACGCTGGAATCTAGGAATATTATATGATTCGATAAAAACAAAAATTTCTATACAATTGTGTACACTGCACGCCTCTGCGTTATCAAAAATTCTGGGAAACAAATATAAATCAAAAAATTGGATTAACATTTACGAAAACATTATTTTGCAATTAGTATTATCTGTGTACCAGTAGAGACTTCAATTCCTTGGATCTAAAAACTCACCGCTGTACTCATGGCACTCTTTTTTTATTTACCGCATCGTCCTATTTACATTACTCAGTTCTGTCTTTAAGCTAGTGAATTACTCAAGTCATATAAATGGCTATTTACTGAATTGAAAATTCATTTCGGTTGATCCGTTTTGTATGGAGTCGTTACCTGTGCTGTTTATTAACAGAATAACATTAGTAAAGGTTACAACTGCGTGCAAATCATTAAAGTGTCTACTTCCTCTTTTACTAATTCACGAATTTTACTATCTTACTGTTTTTAACCTGTTGATTTCGTGATTGTTCTTTAAATTTGGTGCACGGGTTGCTTTCTTATTTGAGAAAAACAAAAAGCAATTGGCATAACTGTTTCCTACGTTGTTAACCTTCAATTAAAACAATTATTTCGTTTAGTTATTACGTGAAGTATTTCCAAACAATAAATGAATCATGTACAGCCATAGAAAGTGTTCTTAAAAACGGCCATACATTTTTTATATGGGTAAGAAAATATTATTTTACGTTAAAACTTAAACTTTAAAGACACTATTAACAGTACTCTACAATTATAAATAAATACAGGGTTGTATAAACGATGGATTTATTATATTAAGACATTGATTAAACGAAAGTACATGTATTGTATTACATATATTATAAATGATTGTATAATATCATTGGTAACAGCATAGCCTAAACCTATACCTACTACACGCTACTGCTCGTTTGATGAGTTACATTTCGTCAACATTATTTTATTTATTCTGAAGAATTTCGATCCATTGATCCGGACATAATATACCAAAACTAAACAACAATACGGATTAAGATGATTGTGAAAGTTTGTCTTAGTAAAGGTGCATTCCAGAGAGCATTGAGATGAAGAGATTTGTTGCCTATCCGAGGGATTGTGCTGTACAGGGCGTGGGAAGACAGCCTTATCACCTGGTGTCGTTTTTTCACGAGACCGATTTTACCTGAAAGTACCCAAAATTATTATTATTAATTTTATAACAATAGCGTGGTAATTTTATGATTTTATTTGTTTGATGTGGATGAATTATTGTAATGTTATTAAATCCATACATACTGTTAAAAAATAATATACTCAATAATGTATTCAAAAAATTACAAATGATAAAATAAATAACTCAGCTTGACCTGATAAAAACCACTATCATAGGTTAAACACTAATAAACTAAACATATCATTTCATAAATTAACCATAATTATTAGCTGGTATTGGTTTAAAAACTACAACCAAAAATACAATTTCAAACAAATAAAGTTAGTCCTCTACACATGAACAAAGTTTCATTCCGAGTTTTCACATGTCGAACAATGTTCACATAGGCATACAGCATTTACTGCGCTTAACATTCGACATCGTATAATAATCATATAATAATCAATGAACAAAATGTAACTACACTGAAGAGTACACACACTTATTATAGAAGATCGCACGTGACTACTGTAAACATTACTAAGGGTGTGGATCCTGTACCTAGCCAAATGGCAAAGACACTAACTAATTATATGCATTGCCGCCAAATTTTAAATTCTGGTACAGTTTTGAATTTTGCACTTTTTTAATAAATTTAAACAATTGTACGCGGATGTTCGTATCTTTTAAAGTTCGTAAGTTGAAGGTACGCTTACTTAACTAAGACGCTAACAATTCAATTGTAATTTTTGTTTTAAATTCTCCGAATATTTTTTACTTTTTATTTTCCAGGCAAATCTAGACAGTACTCTCTAAGTACTCAAAACTATAGTCACAATCGGATGAAATATTTTTTTATAGTTTTGATAATGGACTGTTCTAATGTATTTAGATAATAATGATACGAAATGAACAAAATATCTTGGAATGTTTTTAAATTCAAGTGTGTTAAAAGTAACTCGCTTTGAATGAAAAAAGAACTGCTCGTGTGTCAGTAATTGGAAAGTCTAAATAAACAAGTGGATAAGATACAACAAATGTATAGGTAAATCCCTGAGAACACAAAGAATAGAAAAGGCGAACTGACTCAGTCACGTGTTCTTGAGAGAACCTAACTAAAATAAATTATCTCTGAACCCTGGAGCTAGTTTTTATTTACCAGTAATATTTCATGGATTTTGGAAGGCAACCAGAATCCCAACTTAATCCCCGAGTGGAAGAGAAAAGCTCTCTCAGTTATTGTGTGTGCCTACTTTCCACTTTCTACTCGGAGCCATATTTCTATCCAATAAATTAAAAAAACAAAACAAACGTAAGATGCACAAGTACTATTAGAGTTGTATCGAAGTGCGAGTAAATTGGCCATCGGTTGCTACGGTAACGGTGTGACGAGAGATTTCAAATCAGAGAGAGAAAAATTGACAATCAAATCAAATTGTGTACCATTCGTTGTTTACAGTGGAGCAAAAAAAGGCTCCAACTAACTAAGAAAGCTTTATTTCATGATTACGATAGTATTGTATTATTTATTACTATTTAAATATTTCTTGTCGTTTGTACATTGGTCACACTTTTAATATTCGTTTAAAAGCCAGTTTTTATAAAATAGAGACGCGTTTACAGTATACATGTCACATCAATATTTTTACATGTTTACAAATTAAGCTAAGCGGTTGTGTTACGAAATAGTACTAATTTTCTTGTCTCCGGGACGAGATTCGAACCCTCGACCACTTTATGAATGGCCGAGTCTCTTACTACTAGACCAATAAGCACATCGATCTGCACGCATTTCGAAAAAAATATTTATACAGTCATCTGGTATTTTGTCACCTGACTGAATATGAAAAAATATTACTCTCTGGACATTCAATTTTTTCAAATAAATCAACCAAGTATTCCGTGTAAATTTAAAAATATATTTCTTTCCTGTCATTATTGACCCATCTTGAGCAGAATTTTGAAAAAATAAACAAAATATTTTGTCGGTTAACAATTTGTCAATTAAATAACATTATTTACAACTTCGATCATCGCAATATACATTTGTATTCGCTCTTTCTGAGGATAAGAATAGATATTTTAATGCAGATACGAATCTCCATCTCACCGTCCTCTGTAGACACCGAACAAATAAAACATTGACAGGTACATGAAAGAATCTTTTGAAAATGAATTGTTCGTTGTTACCAGTAATAATCGACGTAGAAAATAACTGATTTCACACAATGTGTGTATTATTGGGATCCCTTACACCGGTACTCGTAGCTAGCCTCATTGTGCTTCGTAAGGGCTCGGAGACTGCCTACACTCTTCCCCAGACCTGGAGACGGATGACAGAGGACGAACAAGGTCACACGGTTTAGAACTTGTAACGCCGCTCCCCACGAAAGGGCCGATGACGCCACCGACTACTGAATAGCACTGAGCGAACGCCAAAATACCTTATCTTTAGATTTGACACGTGTTACGAATAAGATGGTATTGGACTCGAAGCGAATTGCGAAGTTTTAGCGCATACGCATCATTAACAAAACACTAAATAAACTAAATGACAATTACGAAAAAAATACACTCGTCCATGATTTGATCAAGAATTTTTGTGATAATATTTGTCAAAGACATTTATATTTTTAATATGTACACATCTTAGATCTTCCCACATCCTCTCACCCTTCTACCACTAGAACTACTAGAGTATCCTCAGAATAGTATGTTACGAAAAAGTGATTAACCAAAATCGTCACAATCGTCACCATAGTGAATACATATTTGATCCGTAAACATCAAACTTACGTTTTGATACTTTTTAGAAATTCACGTATTCAAAAAGCCACAACAAAATACAATGATATGCAAACGCTTTCTGACAAATGAAATGAAAAATGTCAAAAATGTATGCATTATAATTTCTGTGCGTGTAGAATACTTTCGAAAGTTCCTTCTGATCCTGGGTTTTCTATTGATAATAAGACCGTGTCACTCTAGAAAGACAGATCACCACCAGCCTGACCAGTCGGCCGATCTCCCAGATGCAACCCGGACTGCTGGGTGATCCTCTCCTGATTCTTGATGTATCTTCTCTTGGCCGGTCTCCGCAAATTCCTCGCGCGCGCCGAAAAACTTTTCGATTTCGATGGCGACTGTATTCCCTCTGACACATGTAGCAGCGCTCCGCCATTACGGAGCAAAACAAGCATACCACCAACACAAAACCCAGGGTTACCAATCGAAAGATATAAAACACGCGCAAACAATTTCATTCCTTTCTTCCCTCCCGGTGAACTAACTGTACTTGTTGCACTCAGGCGATTTTTTATATAAAAATAACTGAAATATAGTGTATTGAAGTCTGTACAGTTATTATGAAACGATTATTTGTAACCAAATGTTATGTTAGTATTAAATGTCTACTACTCGAAGACGAGTGATATCTGTGTTAAGGTTATCAGAATCTTTCTGTATATTGAAACGAGAAGCCGCAAAAATAATTGGACAAAAAACATCGCTTAGTATTCAATACCACATTAAAAATAATCATTATAATAAACTACTAATATTTATTATTTAGAAAAAAATACTGACTAATTTTTTTAATAATGATTTAATTAAAACGTTTTTTAACTTTTTTCCACTATTTATTATCTTATGACCATTACCGGTTTCAGACTGTCACGGCCATCTTCAGACTGGAACATTTTTTTCTTAAGCTAGGATATTTATACAATTCAATACAGGGGTATTTTATAGTGAGTACATAATTTAAATAATACTTGAATCATAAAAATCAGTCGTATCTTTAAAGGTGTAGCTTCGCCTTTTTTCTAAATTAACGGATGTGTTGAGGTGAATGATTTCTTCATCGTGTCCACAAATGAATGCTAAACATGAAGCTGTTCGTATTAGTTCAAAATCATTAATTCAAATAAGATTTGATTCAAGTTCCTGCTTTACTCAAATCGTGAACTAAATCACACTCTTGTTAATGTTCATCTTTATATAATAGGTATTTAGAATATACAATGATATACATATATATTTTTAGTTATATTTTCTCATAGAGCAGCAGTGAAGTACATTACATCTCAGTAGTAAAATACATTAGAGGGTTTTCATTAGAAATTATTACCATTCCTTTCGCATGTTTAATTAAATACTTAAGATACTGAAGGAAGGAAGTTGATGTCTAATATTAAGAACACGCATGAGAAGATGAGTGAACGAGACAAGAGTAGTAAGCTAAGTTTGAAGATTGTGGCTTTCAATCCTCTCTGCCTGTGTGGAAAAGGCGTGGTGGTAATTATGTGAGTAAGCAAAACCACACATAAAATTAAACAATAACAAAGTAATATACTATCCGGTTGACGTTAAAAAACTGAAACTAGTCTTATTCAATGTTCCTTCTGGTTTAAATATATTAGTAACTTGAAAGTAGTTAAAATTAAAAGCTGTGACTTATTTGTTGATATAACAGCAGACGGTGTAGTCATAAATAGAGTATCGCATCGAGTTTTGTAAGGATTAAAAAAAATTGAGCCCACCCATTACCGCAGACAAAGTAATTTGCTTCTTGTAGTGATGCACATAACCAAAATATAAATCCCTAAAGAACATCAATAATATAATATAACATAATTGATTTATTACATAATATCCCCGTCTATTTGAAATAATGTCGAATGTCATCCTAGAAAATTTAAAAACTCTTCCCGGCTTTTCTGAAAACTGTGGATTTTCTGGAACTCCAATAGAGTGTTGCAGACTGTGTGGAGCGGGTTCGCTCACGAGCTGGGAGTTTAGATTGGCTCTTGTTCGCTGCAGGCTGCAGCGATGCATTCTAAACTAAAATGAAATGAAATGCGCCTTCTTTGAACTGAAACATGATATTTCAGTATCGTCTGTACCTTAAACTGAACTGAAAAACTCTTTTATTTGAAAAAGCTGCCACAAGAACATCAAAATGAGGCCTTTGTACTATTGGTAGAATGCTCTTACAATTAATTTATATGAGCATGTTAATCTCGTTTGATTTATTAAAATTTATCTTAAACAAATACCTACTACTTAAAAAGCTAAAGCTAAAAGTCATTAAATTAGTTATATTATTTAAAATTATATTTATATATAACTTTGTTTAAACTACCGTGTTATTTTTACGTCAACCGGTTCGATACCATCGTATCTTCGTCAGGACTAGCGTATAACTTAACTATTCCGTAAAAATTTTAAACAACATCCATTACGGGGTATAGGTGGTCTTGGTAAGAGTGAAGAGATGATTGACAGTGATACATTGAAATAAGGAATATATTAAATAACTGGTTATTTGGAAAGTTTAATTAGTTATTAATTATATTGGACTTAGTGTTGAGTGATTTTTTGATTTCTAAAGTTTCTAAATTATACAATATTATTAATGTTTAAAATTTCAATGCATTTTCTTTTACAAAATTGTGGCCTGTCTCTAAAAGGTGCTTGGAAAATTCTTAGAAGTAATTATTGTTAAGGCTAGTTGTATTATTTTTTTCAATAACCTAAACTTTGTACTTAATTGTACGAAACTTAGTTTAGTTACCACCTGATAATGAGGAGGGACTGCACCTCTCTGAACCATAGTAGTGACGAAATAATCCAACCATTGTATAGTTTAATATTTAGTTTATTAAAAATGTAAATAGTCATGTTGTACCACAAAGTAACAGCCATGTCAATTAGTCAATAAATGAATGATACTAAAATTAGTTGTTCAGAATAGGCAATCGTCATCATCAGCCTTTGTTTCTCTACTGCCGGATAGAGGTCTGCAAAATAGAAAGCCAGTTTTCTTAATCTTCAGACTTTCTCATCAAGTTCAATTAGCAATCCGAACTACCAAATAATTTTTGAATAAAATCGATATGTATTTTTATGTATGAACATATATGCTTTTTAATAGCTATCTAAAATTCCTCGAAGTTCCTATGATAGAATTACAAAATCTATTGTTTGTGGGGTGTCTTCTTGTTATTTAAATACGTTTTAACTCGCCAAATATATTAAAAACGAATATATTTTAGATATATATTCATTTATATGGCACAAAGGAAGGAATATTGTTTATAATAAAACAGTTATTTTAACATCTTAGCGATTGAATTACAAGGAACATTATATGTATCACAAATATAATTAATCAATTAGATAGATATACAAAAAAGAAACTATCAATCGAAAAAATATTGAAACCCGTCCTAGGACGGGCGCAAAGACAGTCGTACATTCATACATTTGGAATAGTTTAAATAATTACATACCTTCAGTACAGTCGTGCTACAGCGTAAGCATTTTAGAATTATAGTTTATTATTTTAGGGTAGCCAGAATCAGTATGCTTTTTGAAAATATTTTTTTGGCATTTTAAAATAATTTTTATTTGTGTCCACCAAGTAGGAATTATATAATATAAGCTTTGCATAGATAGTTAATATTTTTCACAGTTAACAGTTTTCTGTCAGCCCATTATTGAGTAGTAAGTTTACGGTTTAATTAAATAATGTATTGATGGAGTGGAGTTATGAACGGTTGTGCCACAATCGTGTAAATAATGGCAATTTTCACAGCACATACTGTATTTTAATATTCATACTCAGACCGTATACTTTCATAAAGAAGTATTTTCAATCGTCTAATACTTAATACCTTAAGCACTCGTCTCCGCTATTATTCAGCTTGCAATCAAGTAACTAGCAACTGTTCAAAACTAAATCTCATAGATAAATTTTTTCGCATTTTTTCATTAAAATAACGCACAAAACTATATTAAAATACCTTTTATAAATATTTTAACACTTAAAATAAATGGACAGGTTAGGTTAGGTTGTGATCTTTCAATTAAAATAAAATAAGTTTTAGTATCACTCTACAGGGATAGGTAAAAATAATATAATTAAGAAATAATTGTATATGTTTATAACTCGTTCTTTGAAAAGTAATTGATCTATTCGGTCTAGAATAATTTTGGTTGTAAATTTATGTAAAAATATATAATTTTTTATTGTATAATGAGAATACTTCAATAATTTATTTAAACTTAAATACTCATATATCATTGAACATGATTGAGTGAAAAAGGACACAGCTGTATGTGACATGAATGTTTTTAGGTAGTAGGTACGGACCGCCCGATACAAGATATCGTACTAGTCACGCTCGCTGTGTTAGTTATAAACGGTTCTTCCATTTATCATTTATAAGATTGCTCCCAGATGTTTGTCTAAACAATAGATAGGTCGAGAAATATATTTTTTTCATCTAATTCCGGTTAGATATGCATTAGGATCGTTACGTTTTGTAATTCGGCCATTACTGGGAGCATTGCCAAGTGACCTAATGGTCGAGGAATGATCTCATGTCGGTATTAAATTATTACCCGATATTGTGCATACCGCGGCTCCGCTCTATGTCCTGGCTCGGAGATAAGCCTCAGTGCAGAGACATTAAGATATTGTGGAATTCCTGTCAGTTCCTGATACCTGTGGATGGAATTCCTTCACGGCGCGATCAAGGCCATATCGAATTCTTCAGTGGAACCGCTTGTTTATATGTATGTACTACACGGTACGCCCGTCAAGATAGGGTTTTGGTTTACCATGTAACAGAATATTTAAATGAAGTATAAATATATATATTTTTTTTAAATAATGGATATCGCATAAAGACGAAACTTTTTTTTAAATATTTAATGGAAAATATATGGAAGTATGGCTTACGATCAATATTTTTTTTTTTAAATCTAATCACTTGTTTTATTTGTGTAGTTGTTATTTTTCGGAACATAGCTCCTTGATAAAATGAAAACAAATTAGATAAATAATTTGGAAAGGTACACAGCAAAAAAAGATATCTATCAACATCAGAATCAAAAAACCCATTCTTTTTCAATATAGCATAAACAGCGTTACTCTTAAAAAAGTATCTCAAATTAAAGATCTTGGCATATTATTTGATAAAAAACTATCATTCTTTCCACACATTAATGAAATCACCAATAAATCTATTAAATGTCTCGGTTTTTATATTAAGAATGGTGAAAGATATCAATTCACTTAAATCGCTTAAAGTTTTATATACGGCTGTAGTTCGTAGCGATTTAGAATTCAACTCAACTATTTGGTCTCCATTCTATATAGCGCACGAATTAAAATTAGAAAGGGTTCAGCAAAAATTTTTAAGGTTTATTAACTTCAAACTATGTAGACCCGCTAAAAAATTGAATTATGATTTTGTAATGAGCACTCTTACTTTAACTAACTTGTGTAGAAAAACTTTAAATGATTTATTATTTTTATTTAAAATAGTAAATAGCTTACGGGACGCCCGTAATTTAACTGAATTGATTGTATACCATGTTCCTGCGCGGAGTACTAGGTCGTCATTGTTTTTCTATGTAAATTCATCATTTACTAATTTTTATAGGAATGCTCCCACACAAAGACTTCACAGGCTTGGGAACGATTTTGGTCTTGTAGATATATTCCGATATTCTATGTTTAAATATAAGAGTAATTTTTTTGATGCTGGTTTTGAGTCAAAGATACAACTGATTTTGATATTCGGCTGCGTCAAACCTAAAATGTATTATTTTTTCTGTCTTGAACCTTTATTTTTTATAGTTTGTTTTGCTTATTTTTAAATTCCTATTTTTTCTCTTATATTTTTAAATATATATTCCATGCTACTTGTGTAGCTGCTCATGTATTTTTTATTATGTTTTATACCAAATCTATTTTGTAAAAGTCCATAAGGGCGTTTATAAATAAACATTAATTAGATACCAATTAAATGTATTAATTAGAAAGATATACATATAAAATCAATTGTATCGAAAAATATTGTTGTTGCTACCGGGATTCGAACCTGGATCTCTTCCAATCTGACAAATTTATTGTAATATATCTTCTTTATATTGCTCGGGATAAAATAACTTGTAAAGGGGTTTATATTTATTGTTATTAAAATAATTTTGCAAAACTTTTTAATATTTAAAAATAATCGTGTCCAATAATAAATACTTTTAGGTACTTAAGCTACGCCAAATCCCATTGTACAGATTATTTCCATTGCATAGTGCAGACGCTTTCATTGTGCTGCGCGGCTACAATAGAGGTAACGAGCACCATAAATCCTATCCTCGCGACCGCTCGTGAGAAACTCATTCTCCCGCACACCATGTTGGGAAGCATCCCGCAATGTTGCTGCGAAGCAGTGGAGCGGGAGCTGCACCCCTACCTCTACAGTGAGGCGGGGAGCCCCGCTTCCTGTTCGCCCGATATTAGCTAATGGATTTACCCTGTCAGGGTGTAATTCCGTCTAGGAGCGGCAGGTCCGTCACTCGAGCGAGCGCAAGGGATGCAGGACTCTATTACAACACTAACGTAAGGCGATTACGATACCTTTGCAAAAACAAATAACTCTCGTCCGCTTCATTGAAAACTAGAAAAGCAGTTCCACCCACTCGTGCATTTCAATTGTTCTTTGGCTTTTATATAATATATGTTATTGTTAAGATACATATATTACACATTATTAAGCTGCGGTTAGAGCACATGCACAAACTTTTTAGTACAATCTGCGTTCCCTAATTAAAGAATTAAAGTCACGGATATATCCGTAACTTAATCTGAATTATTATATATAATGTCTTTTTTAGAGCTACTGAAATCATATGTTTGTATGTATAAATAAAACTTCATTCTCTTATTCTTTTGTTTTATATTTAGTGTATATTTATATGGCGGATCGGGTTTGCACACGCACCCGGTTAGATGTGTTATTATTTCAAATTGATGCTTATTATTATTATTATTTATTTCTGGCGCATTCTCGGAGTGAACTACCGGTAGAGACGTGCGGATGACCGACCGCGCGAGAGTGATACACTCTACCGTGAACCGCCAATATATCTCCTCCCTCGTGCCCCGTCATGCGCTCAGACTGCAGGTATTATAGCTACCTCCATTGCATAATAAAAGATAGACCTTGTTTTTAATATTTACTTCAAAAACATTGTGGTTAGTCATTTTTTATAAAATTTATAGAATTAACTTTGTATTTTATTCATGTGGTCAAATACAAAGGTAAATTGATATTTTTTTAAAGATAAACCTTGTTCATTATCAGGGTTTTCGAGGATTGAGAAATGCATTGTTTAATGTTACTTATCTTATATTTTCAATAAATGTACATATGTATGTCCTTAACACTAATCTCGCCTTCACCGTTAGTCTGATTGCAATGGTACAATAACCATTGCAATTATACAATTACCATTGCGATGATACAAATACCATTGCAATGATACAATTACCATTACAATGATACAATTACCATTGCAATGATGCAATTACCATTGTAATCAGACTACAATTATGAAAGAATCTATAATTTTTAGAAAGTGTGCAAGAATATTGTAATTTTTATGAGAAATTCTTGATACATTGATAAATAAATATTAAAACTTTGTTCACTCAATTGATTTGCGCCATTATTCGATACCGATCTGTAGTAACACATAGTCCCATAAACTTTGGCTGTTACAGAGCATCGAAACATCTTGACATCGCCAGTCTCCGGACTCGTCAATCGCAGTAGGTCTTTATCCGTGATATGTGATGCACGTTGAATTAACACCCGATTCGAACTTTATGTTCAATTCACATTTGGATTCTATTTTGCGAATAGTATTTATCGGTCAGCGGTGTTGGCCCGACGATATCTTATGAATATGTAATTTAAAACTTATTTGGGAAAACTTTATCATTAATTTATTCGCTGTACACGGGATTTTTCTCTTTTATCAATTCCGGAATGACTGGTCGTGGCCGTCAAGCGGGCAGTGCAGCCGCTGGCTGGACTCGGCAACAGATAATTGGCGTTAGCCGATCGCTTTCTACTAGTATAATAGATTTTTTAAATTCTCCTAAAACTTTTATCTCATATTTTTATAATTAGTTTTTAAATGTTAAGCAAATAATTCAAGTATACCTATTAGAATCCTATACACGTGAACTATTGGCAGCACCAGTCTATTCGGTCTACGTAGAAAGTAACGGGAATTAAATCACTTTCGATGGAACGAAACCCTATATTTCCTTGATTACTTCCAGTATTACATGATAACTAAGATGGTTTGGTCGTATGGAACGGATGAATGAGGAGAGAATGGTAAGGAAGATATATGACGCGAGTGTTGATATTCGCGGAAGACTTGACACGACCAGGTAAACCAGATACTGAAGGATGGTCCTGTTAGAAGCCTCGATAATCGACGAAATTATATGAATGTTGATGAGGCGAGAACTGTCAGGACAGAAGAGTGCAGCACTCTATCCTCTCTGTCTACTCCCGCGGGAAAACGGCGTGATGGTAAGTTAGTTTTTTAAAATATTTTTATTTTTTGCCAAGTTTAGTCAGTTTAGTCAGTTCCAGTACGATATAACATGAGATAATCTCAAATACTGAATTATTCATACTTTTAATACAGTTAAAACTTCCTAATTGTTAATACCAACCCTGTATTAATAAGTTTAACTGCGAGAACTGGTCAAGAAAATGGTTAAATAGTACAAATATTCTTGCGAACTTACAATCGGTTTGCGCCCAATACATAATCACGAAAAAAGATAATCGATTACTCAGACAACAATTCTAGAATACATATATAATATCATCTCACACGCAAGAAAAATATTTTTTGTTAACATATTAAGACTTATAGTTTATTCCTAAAAAGGTCACATTATTTTCTCCACCAAGTAGTTTCCTTAATGTATATAAAAAACGTCATTTTTACAAGGGTCTAGCCTATCTTACCCTTATCACACTGACGAATCCATACTTGAAATAGTCATAATATTTTTCATTTAATCCAATACGTAAAAGAGTCTAGACAAAAGATAATACTTGTTAAAATTTCGATAAACATGAGAAAACCTTTCGTATAAGTGGCACAATTTCACTTGCTTATATTCGAATACATATCTTGGGAATACAGGTCCCATTCAACAAGTACATAATACGCAGCTGTACACGTATACGAGTATATGTTAAGGGTTGGTACACCCTCTCCTATCCTCGTGTCATGTAACACAATCATATTTTCCTTCCTTTGATTTGACAAGCACTAAACTCGAAAAGATTCGACTATTTAAATAGATAAACTCACAGGTAAATATGAGTATATGTATATATATGTTCATATATATATACACTTTGAATTATTATTATTAAAGTACATACCCATATTGAGTTCAAAAAGTTTTTTTTTTTTAACAAATAAAGCACGATACTGTTGGCTTCGAACTACCCCATAAACCTTATTATTTCAAAAAACATGTGTACGCTATGCAGTAAAATGCACATATTAGGTGATTATTTTCTCTACGGAACAATACAAATTTGCTTACTATTATTAATTCAGGATTTACGCGAAGAAATGTGAGTGAGAACCCATACCCATTTACAACACACTCAGGCTTTAACGATATTATGTAAAAAAAATTAAATGCAAACAGATAATATAGTAAAAAAAATATTTTTAGATGATATAAAATTGTTGTTTCAGTTCATGCCTCCTAACGACAAAGTTCAAGCCTCAATGCATATTTTTAATTTTATTAGCTTACATACTACATTTCGTGTAGTAAGATATAATAATTTAAATTACAAAAATATATTAAAAACAATTTTCTTATTATCCCGTGTATTATTTGCGCACAGAAATAGCTTACCCTTACACCCTTTTAGGTATTTAAGTAAGTATGCAGAAATTTGGGATCTCAGTCATCAAAAGCAAATTATTATATATTCCGGAGTTCCTATCTCACTATTTTAGCTTAATGGCGAACCTCTGTAATTTTCTCTACTAACATTCATAATTTCTAATGCGGACAAAACCACTCAGAAAAGGTTTTACCAGCTACCCTCCCCCCTTAAAGCCTCACCCCTAACCCCTTACAAGGATGTGGTTTACAAAATGGCCCATCTATGAAAACTGAATACCCATTGAGTGGGAAATTGCGTTTCAATTTATCTTAAATTCAATTGCCGTGAGCTCTCAAGCCGAGATTCTGTGTTTTAAAACTCGTTTAAAAAAAAGCGTCGTTCTTTTGCTTCTACAAACTATTTACAGAATTCAAACAGAACCAGTTATTATTCAAAATATTCTGAAATATTTTTAACAGGCAATGAATTTAGATAATCTTTAACATTTAAAAGAACATTATAAAAAAAAAATTTAACATCCTTTAATGGATTTTGTGGAATTTATTTTATTATATTTTTTATTATCGATTGGTCAAACTATTTGATTTTATGTGCATTTGTAATTAAACTATATTTTATTTTAGAAAGTTGTAACTAAGTTGTGTTAAATTGATTATTGTCGAAATAAATGTATTGCACAGGTACAATGCGCAAATATTCATATTTCTTAGGAAACAGATTTAACAATATTTAGAAAATGAACTAAACAATAATTTGCTAAGCTTATCATATCTCATCCCCCCTCTCCCCAGAAAGGTAACGCACCCTTAGGTAATAAATATTAATTCGTTATTCTGCAGGACTCCCAAACAATTTTCTAATTGTGTCCAGCAAATTTGAAATCAAAGAAGTTAAATCTCTTACATTATTAATATTAACTTAACATTTTACTTGCTTTAAATTCTGTACTTTTCTACCATTATCGTCATTTGTAAATGACTTAACAGGGCCGTATTCCAATTTCTGGTTTTCCTGAATATCCGATATTTTTATTGCCTTTAGTATTAATTACGGATCTATTCCATATTTTATTACATAAACTTTACACGCAAACCCGATTTACTTAATCTTATTAAGTTTCATACATTTCATCACTCTATTGTACACGGACTGTGATTGAGGATGGGTATTCGACTGCCCTTAAATAGCTGGCGTCTCTCTGTGCTTTATTCTTGTCTCTGATGACAAATCTTTCATATGCTCGGTTGTCTCTCTAGTCTAATTAACTAACTTCAGAACTATTACCGAGACTGAATCAGTGGGCATATGGTGGACAACAGTGTGATTAGAAAGGTTCTGGTCGTTCTGGATTTTAATTTAATTTGTATGACGATAACTGCCTTCAATTTATTTTATTGCTATTCTTCTCTCTTAATAATTTTTTTTTCAGTCCCAAACAATCCACTTTCATTCATTCTCATTTATTATTTACCATCATATATCAAATTTTGTTTTTCTATCACATTTATCGAGTACCGTGACTTCTTTTATCTCGTTTTCAGTTCTTTGAATTACTTTTCAAAACTAAAATTATTTTATTAGAAATCTGTCATTTTAAGCGGTACGTATTTATTGTACACAGTACTATATATGGCAGGATTACAGATGCCGCCACATCCAGAGTCATAGATATAGATGGGGAAGCGTAATATTATTATGGCTACTTAAGTATAGAATGTACAGCTGTCTGTTAAATTATATTCTGCGAACGAATGACTACTCAAATATTCGGTATATCTTAACTCCAAATACTGAAAGTTTAGTAAAGGAAAGCAGGAACTGCCGCTACGCTGTATAAGCGGAACATTTAGAGTTAACATATAATGAATGAGTTCCCTACGACTGGCCGCAATCTGGGATCTGACACCCGCAGAAGTACTCGCCTGAGATTTGGTGAATGAGGGTGACAAGGGTAGGGCAGGGGGGAGTGTACATATGCAAAGCGGTTATTATATCACTTGCCTGTGGACCATAAGTTTGAATCTGAATTCGCAGTCGTGCCCACAAAACCATTTCGCCTGCTAGTCAGTAGGGTATTGGAATCGATTTTAGATGATTAGAAAGACATTAAAGAAACTAAATCTAGGATGTAATTAATAATTCATTGTATGATAATACCTTGTTTTAAATATAACTTTGCTGTTAATAAATTAATGATAATAAATAATAAATGTTAGTCACGGCGTTCCGAAAACATCATTTATGAAATACAAATCCCAATAACTCTTTTGCGATAATAGTGCTCGGGTACAAACGATTTTCTGAAATTATTAATATCAATTTATACTTTGTAATTTCCGAATAAATATTATCGAAATATCAGCAATCTTCCAAGTAAGGTTTTCTTGTATTGCCGTTATAAAAGTCGTTAATTAAATTGGTTGAATAACTCCGCGGGCAGGGGGATGAATGTTAAGTGCTCGGGCATTTTCAATTCTCATGGTTTGAGTTTTCTCGAAATTTATCAGCGGAATCCATATATATTTGGACTATCAATGGCCGCTGTAAACCCTTCCATTTAATTGTGGTTTAAGTTATCGCCTAACTTTTTACCGGGGACTCTATTTAAATCGTTTATCGGATTTTCCCTTTGTGCTTGAAAAATGCTGAGGGCTTAACCGAAAAATCAATTGAATATTCTAGTGGTTCCGATTCTGGGCGGCGGCGCACGGTTTTCATGTAAAGACCGATAATCCGATTTGCGAGAATGGGGAAATGATTTTATGGCTTACAGAAAGTAAAACATAACTAAATTAAATGACTCTATATACATATATATATATTATATCAGAAAGAAATCCAATCGAACTATATTAATATATAATAGACTGTTGTAAAAATATTCTCTACCAAATTCGGTACACAATATACAAAATATACAAAACATGAGAAAATTTAAGTATCGTTGAGAATTCGTTTTACATTTTCTGCAACGAAGAATTTAGAATATTGTTTGTGTAATTATATATTTCCATTTAATGAAAACATAAAATTGAACAAATAATAATAATAAAATGGATTTTATATGTATATCTTTCTAATTAATCCTTTTAATTTGTATTTGAAATAATGCAATTTTTGTGCGTGTTATTATTGACAATAATGCTGTTATTTCGAAAGTAAAAATATGTCACACAACATAAAGATTAGATCTCAGCCACCAACACATCACAAAACATAAAAACCTCCATAACTTTTGATTTAGAAAAAATAACATAATAATCAACTATTTGCTTATTTTTTATTAATTAATACACTTGAACATAGACATATATTCAGTACTAAATAGAGAATCATCGTTTTCAAAATTAATATTGTTAATTTAAATCCCTTACACCGTGACCAATTGCCTTGTTTTTGGCCAAATCAGCGTTTTTGAACCCAAAATAATATGTCTAGCTTTGTAATAAATGCGCGTCAAGTTCAGTATGTACATCGTTCAGTAGTATATTCGTACAAGCTTAAACATGCAGCGCGTCGATGCTTTTCCTGCTGGAGGTAGAACCCTACCCGCCCGGTGCGTTGAGACCTACCCTATGGAAGAAAGGTTCCATCGCCGGCTGCACAGTACCCTCGGCTCAGTCGCGTCGTAGACGCCGCGGAAGAAGGGTGTGTGCGTTTTGTCGCGGGCCGTGTCGGCGATCTTTTCAGGACGATTTCTAAACAAAGTTTTTCACGACATTTGTTTGATTGTCACCAAATTACATATTTTTAACAAATATTCTTTAATATTAAGCGCGTTTTTATCTTACGATTAACTGCAATATGTTTGTTTCTTTGTGATTTTTAATACTTTGACAGATATAGTGTAGTACTTTTAAGCTTTTATTTATTTATTTTCTGATGCAGTAATGTAAGTATTAACACGATATTTTTTTTAAATCTCAATAACTGTTGGAAATGGTGATTAAATATAATTAATCAAACGCATTATTAAAGTCTATTCGATACTTAAACGTAATGTTAACGTATTTTTTAAGATATCTTATGAATACTTACAGAAAAATATATTAAAATTCAAATATGTTGTAGGTATTTTAAATAAAACTGTTTTCTAACTGGTTGATTACATTGCATCTAGATACATCTCTAAAGCAATCCGTTCTACGCCAGGAATAGCATATCAAATTTAATTAAGTTTCTTCAAAAAATTAAAATGGTACATATGTCATTTTGTTTCACACGCCTTGAATTTATTTTGCTATTAAGTATATAAGTACAGAACTTACATATGTTTTTAATTAATACATTTTTTACTATTTTTTATTTGAAATCTACTGGTTTAGATTATTTATACACAACTTCTTGATAATATATGTATTCGTGGCATTTAGCTTACGTGTGGTCTATAGCAATGTAATTCAACCAGCCCAATATTCACCTGTCAGTCTAGTTTGCCTAGGTTTCAGTCTTACTTAATTCTTTAATACAGATGAGATAATGTATTAGATGTACAAAACAGTAGTACTAATAATTTACAATGAAAGTAAACCCAAATATCGCTACTGTCAATGTTTCATTTTCAATTCGCATTGTGATTTTAAATTTTCCGATAACGTTTCATTTTCAAAAATGTTGAGACACTCTCACTAAATACCGCGTCATTTTCGGCACGAGTGCCACAGATTTGCTAGCTCTGTAGTACACCTAGTGATTTATTCTAATTTAATTAATTAATTATTTAAAACAACGTTTCGAATACAGAACATACGAAATTTACTGTGTGGACAGTCATTCAGTTTACTGATATGGTACCGAGGTGAATGCATATTGTGTATTGACATCAAGTAGATAAAACATAGAATTTTGGATCTGGAAAAATTAAACTTAGAAATAGTATTGTGATATTCACTTAAAACGAAACATAAATGTAATATCACCTATTACCCCACTGCGACGTGACTTTTTGACACCCGCTCGCAAAACAAGACATTACTCGTCATTTGTATTATTTTAGAGAAATAAACATTAAAAAATATATAATATCTTATATCAAAAAAAAAATTTATATATAAGCAGCAAATTTTTCGGAACTGGAAAAGGTAACAAAAAATATTAGATATAAAGCCTTTAATAAAAATGATACACAACACATACACAGCACGCGCACAAAGCCAGAGTGATGCGCCATTTCATTTTGTTATTTTTACGTTAATACTTTTATTTTCAACTTTAAAACTATTTTAATGACAATATCACCTACAGACGCTTTGTGTTAGAAAATAAAGTACAGCTAAACCAACACTTACCGTTTTTTTATATGTTTAGCAAAAAATTTGTAATTTTCGAACAAGTTGTCAGCACGCGACAGTTTGTGAGAGGTTTACAGTTTTTATTCATTTTAATATAAATAATTTATAATTTTTTTTCAAAATGTAATTTTATATTCTGAAAATATAATTTCTTCATCAGGATGTAAAATATACTAACTGAAACCGAATGTCATATATTTGTTACGTCGCTTTAAATTCAATTTTTTTTAAAATAATAAAAAATATATAAAATTATTTAAAAAATAAATCTGGTACCTGACTTAAATTGTTCCGGTGATGAAAGATGTGGAAATTTATTGAACGATTCAAAATTATCGGAAAAATTGAATACGCCAGTTGGTGTATTCAATGTAACCCATAAAAGTGGTTAAAAACAAAGTTATCAATAATTTATATCAATATAAAATACACACATTATGTTTGAGCTATGCGTAATAATTATTTTGGATAATTTGTATCGCGCCATTTTCGTAAAACTTTCACCTCAAGGGCGCTTTTCGTAATAAGGTTATTTGATATATCCTGCGTTGGAATAATAAAGTATATTTTTGAGATTATTCAATGTTGTATAATTCATATCCGTGTCAATGTATAGGACAGGAATTGTCGTTAATCTGTAACCCACACATCTAAAGGGCGCACTGCACGGCCTACACGGCGCGCGGTACGGCCTACACGGCGCGCAGTGCGGCCTACACGGCGCGCGGTACGATCTCGCTTCTTAGAAAGTTATTAAGAATGCAATATTTTATTTGGTTTTGTGGGAAGATGAAGGGAAAGTTGGGCCCGGAGGTGGTCCACGGACCGCACCTCCGCCGAGCCCCTCCCCTGTCCCGCCCCGCCCCGCATCGCACCGTACCCGCAGCTAGATCACGCTCTCGAGCCTTTAGTCTATGTAAGTCTAGACGTGTTTATTGGGTAACGAGCGGTGGTCGGTTTGCTCGCAACTGTGGCCGATCCTATTGTTTATCTGCCGGTTGTGTCGGTGGTTCTACTTGTTGATGCTGCGCGACATGTTTACTTCTCGGTGGAAAAATACAATATTTAGTAATCGGTATAATTCCCTTTTTAAGCGTGACTCACTATCTAAAGACAGACGTGAATAATTTATTTTTCGGATATATTACGTTAAATCGACACAGTCTATTTCCTTTTAAAAATATATTGTTAAAACCTGTCCTAGATAAACCCTTAAACGACGAAAGATACACATAGAATGGTTTCTGAAACCTGAAATTATTTACATATTTAATACAAATTATATTAATCAACTAGAATCAATTATATACAGAAAAAATCTATTTATCGTAAAAATATTTAGTTGCTACTGAGTTACCTACCTGGACCTCTTCCTATCCGGGGAGACGGGTTAACCATTACACTACAGCAAGCGATTACGATTACGACAAATTTAGAACTTATATCTGTATATTTTTACAATTGATACATTTATTCCATTTTTAAAAGCAAACAGCTTTATATTGCTCTAAATCACATATACCTTTGAGTAAATCACGTTATATATTTTTTTAATAAATAGATTTTTTCTGTATATTTTTCTAGTTGATTAATTTAATGTGTACTTAAAATAGCACAGAACTATGTTCTAAAAATGCAACTTCACAACAAAAATATGTTCTCCTTAAAATTATTTAAATATTTACCTGCATATGATACGGTGGCATTACAAATGTTACAATTCTCAAACTTCCATTTACTATTTTGGAAAATTGTACTTCAAAGAAATTGACAATTTACTTCAAACAAATACGTCAATTCTCTACGTGTATCACAAGGAAAATCATATGTATATAAGGATGAAAATGAATCATCCAAATTTAAAACGTATAATAGTGGTAATTAAAGAAAAAGCTTTAAAGTTTTATATGCCAGTTGCTTAAAGTGTTTATTCCACTGAAATAAACCCGATATTTTATACAAATATGACAATCTAAACGCTGAAAGAAAAATTATAATGAAAGTAGAACTGACCTCATAGCCGGCAGGTTTCAAATTTTAATCCCCGACCTTTGGGTCCATATGGGACTGCCTCGGCCATCGACCGCACCAAATGTTTGTCGCTGTGAACAATGCGGGACGGCGCTTAGAGGTGATTATTTGACAATGTTATAACAATTTTATCTTCACAACTTTGTATCGATTTTATTTGGTAACATTCGTAATGCCGAATTATTTTATTTGGCAACATTCGTAATACCGAATTATTTTATTTGGTAACATTCGTAATACCGAATTATTAACGCAATCAGTAATAATCGAAATCGGCGTTCGCAATCGGTACAAAATGGTGGGGTTAGACTACACTTTAGCAAAACTGAATGTTTAAAAACCAGATCTTCTGAAAACAGTATAGCGTTGGATAACTTTTAATTTATTTTTATTTATTTTTTGAGTAATCGGTAAACAATATCGTGTATAAATTCAGCACCATCCAATTATATGAAACCAGATACCGTTTACAAACCCTTTTGTAATTTAGCGTCACAATCAATGTTTGTTTTTCAATAGAAGTAATTTATTTTAAGTCTATTCATAGGCCTACACTTTATACCAGTCCAATGAATAAATAATAATGTCAAATTGTTTATTTATTTACTCATTAGTGTCGGGTAGTTAGAATCGCAATGTTTTCGCGCTGTCCTCTGATAAACATGACCAACGCTTTACCTTCGTAACAAAATTTATTCTTAACGCGCTTATTATATTTTTAGGGTTGTATTTACGTGAATGAAGATAAAAGCTTGGTTTACCGTACTTATAATCAAGATGAAGCCCTTATTCCTGGATATATATTACGGGATGATGGACTCAATAGAATCCAAAACGTCGTCCAAATAACCTCACTTCCATTACTTTCAGTTTACTTTCGTTCCCTTTGTCATCTCGAGGCTTTATTTTCGTACTTCAGTGTTGGTACCAGGATTCCATTATACATCGCCAACCTTGTCTCTGCTATATATCCACTAGCAATAACAAGCATTCGAACTAACATTCACCGTAAATAGAGCGACCGCTATTTGTATAAAATTCAAAAAATAAATTATCCAATTAAAATAAAATAGAGAAAAAGGAAGTTGGAAATAACGGTATATATAAAAAAATGCGTTATTCATGCAATTCTCCGCTTTATTTTATCTTTTTCAAAAATGTAAATCCTACGTTGCTAAACCTTTCCACCTTTATCGTATCACGAGCATTTTGCAGGTATTTTCGATCGCGAATGTGTTATCGAATGCTTCGCATATGAAGTCACGACATTAACCGATTCAGACGTAGATGCGGAACAGGAACCGGAACAATAGGGGCTGCGGCGGCACAAAGCCTCACGCGTGAGCGCGAAAGCCTTATCGGCCGCTGGATTTCAGCTGTTAACGGGCTAAGCCTTCTGAATTTTTAACGGCATCATGTTAACTCATTACGGACGCGGTGGTGTAGATTAAGACTGTCGGTGTTTAATTAAATTAATCTTATGTTATCATAAGGGCCAACCGAGTTTATCTGTCAATCTTTCATATTTTATTTAGTATGCTTTATTTTGACATGTTTTAGAAGTCAGTCTAATTTAAGGAAATATAATTTTAAAATTATACAAATTTGTCTTCGTTGGTCATATAATATAATATTTGTAATATAATAGTATTTCTAATGGAGCGCTCACATTACTATTTAATGCTTAAGTATCTCATTTTGTATGACAAGGGTGATAGGAAAATTGTGATAATTAAAAAACGTACTTTTTATCATACAAACGAATGAAGAAAGGACAGCTAGAAAGATACACAAAGAAATACTTGATAGCATCAAAAATAGAAGACGTCCGCAAAATTCCTGGTCAGACCAGGAAAATGGGATTCTGAAAATGTTCCTGTCAGAAGCCTTGAGAATTCTTAAGGAAATCTGTAAACTTAAGTGAGGCGAGAGACATGTCATTACAGAAGAATATGTTCTCTCTTCCTAAGTAAAAGACGTGATGCATTTTCGTAAGTGCTCAAAAATATCTGCAAATAAAAAATTGACAAAACGAAAGTAACATAAAAATATTAACCATTTTTCATTAATTTTTAAATCACTCAGCATACGTTTACGGTTTAAATTCATTTCAATTACAATAGTTTCGATTACAATAGTGTAATTTTCATACCTAGATACATTACGAAGTCATTACTTTTCTAATTCAATTGCAATTTATCATAGAGTTTAAAAAAACCTTCAGGGTGTTCACTTTTTGGTAAATTTAAGCAAATTTATTTAAAGTAAACCTCTAATAGATTATTACACTTACTCGTATACACATATTCTAAACGCATTTAGTATATGAAAGTTTCTAAACTACTATTCTTACATCTATACGTATCTGTGTATTATTTATTATTTAATTTTTCACATGTACTTAACCGTACAATGTTTCTTTTAGTTCTAGTTAATGGATGAAATGTTTATTGATAAAGTTTCTGCTTCAAACATTAATAATAATATTTTTATTTTTATTTAAATTTTATGTAATGCATTTTTTTACGGTTACGAAAATAATCTAATTCAAAACCTCTACCGAACTTTTATGAAATTAAAATTACATCCGGCTACCCTCGCATGGAATTAACCTGTATAACTTATTCACCGGGTGATGCAAAAAACGGTCGGTGCTTCCTCAAAACTAACTACCTTTTTGTACTTAATGAAACCTTTTTCGAACAAAGCAGAATTTTGCTTTGTTTTATAATTAAATTAGCCGCGTGTTGTTGTAATTATCATTCCATAACGGGTAATCATACTCGCACTTGAGTCTTAGCGCGCTAGTAAAAGTAAATGAAACTGGACAAATAGTGAAGTTCCACCCGTTCCCGCTAAGGATTATAAGATCTCTCAATCTAAGACAAACGATAATACGATCATCGGATGAATCTCACGCATTCCTCATTCCTGTTACAAATGTTTTGTACTCCCGTTATTTATTATTATTACTCCTGGTCTTCCGTACGTAATAATGCCGGTGTCCATTCACATCTAAAAATTATATTTTATATTCTACACCTTTGAAGAAGCTATTATTTAATTTTTCACTAACCTAAATTTTATATTGCACATTGTTAAGCTATTTTGTCACCACCGTGGGTGCATTCCTTTTTATCATCAGGTGTCATTTATAACTAATCGAAATACAGCTCAGTTCTTTCCTATTCGGTACGAGGGGCGGGCTGTGGAAGGGGGATGGAGTTGATGGGATTTTTGGTCGTTAATATGAATATGAAGTATATGACGTGAATTTATTAATTAGTATTATTTCCGAATAAAACTATAGTAACTATGGACAAAATAACTCAACGTATGTGTAGCACAAAATTAAGTTAACTGAAAAATTATAATCATGTTGCGCCATAAAATGACATTCCCATTTCAATTAATGAATAATAATCATTAATTATTGAAATCTATACATGAATTTTCTTTATTTTTCATATTAAAGAACTATTCTTGTTGTGTCCTGGATACCGTCAAGAGTTGTATGTAGTTTCGCCGTGCTTATTATTTAGTGGATATACTTTTGTCTGAGCCTTTCTCTCAGTCTTCTATTAATCTTTCCCTTAATAGCATTTCTGAATTTATATGAATTTTAGTCACATTTTCAGTCCACCCACTTTTAAATAAAGACCTACCTTAATGACCGCCATTCCTCTATATCATATCTTCCTCATCCAGCGGCTTACTGCAATATTTATTATATCATTGGCCACCATTCTTCTTCTCAAGTCGGTCCCCTCATTACTTCAACAGGTCATAATCAGGAGCGCGACCTTCCGGTTATGACTTGTCGACGTCCTTGACGATTCTCTTCCAGCTTTTTCTGCAGCCCGCAGTTCGGAAGCTCCCCACAGTATGATAGCCAGCAGCCTGGTCGATCCACCGAGATCGGTCTGTCGCTTTCTGACCTATCTAGTCACCACCAGGTTATCATCCTCTTTGCGGGCAATGATTCATTATGTAGGCTTTATTTAAATCAACCCTAAAAGTGGCTGTACTTTCTAATTATCCCGCTTAAAATCTATTTTACACTCCAGTGAAGGAATTATACCCACACAACTCGGCTGCCATTAGACGTCAAAATATGTAGAGCTTAAAACAAAACTTTTGTTATTTTGAGAATTAATTATTAAGTCAATACTAAAATGCTGACTCGACGAAACGAAAGTTTACAATCCGCATTAACTATTAATTAACTAGCTGGAAGGGTAGCTCGAACGTCAAAATATTAGTAATGGCAACCTTAATATATTGTATTTACCTTAACATAATGTAAGTACGCAAGTGTGATCTCGGTGCCACCCGGTGTAGGGGTGTACTTGTCCAACATGGAATTTGGTCCATGGTTTGCCAACGTCCACTTGCGTGTGACCATTTTTTCATATTCGTTTAAATAATATCTAATTATAAATAATAATCCCAAAATTATTCTTGGGAAATAAAATGATGTTATATAGTAGAATTATGTATGTAATATAGTGTGCAAAGTTTGGCGGGGGCGTTGATACTCGATGGGGATGGGGACGAGAATGGTTGATAATGATAATTAAGAAATTAGTAACAGTTAGAATTATTACTAAGTATAGTAAGTTATGATTGGAAGTAGCTGGATAATATAATGTGCACTAGCACTGTATCCGTTGAATTTCATCAAAAGATCTGTTACTGTGCCGGTTCAGTCGTAGTCGCAGTAATATGTAATATAGACAGTCTTAACTGATGTCTTTCCTTAACAACTAGGAATAACTCCTCAATTCTGAGAACGGTTCCTTAAGTGGTATTGTTGGCATTCATTTAAATATCCGATTCTTTTCCTATACTATATTGATGCTAAATAATGATCGAATTTACTATATTTAGTAACTACACCTCAATATGAAGGTATTGTTAAATTTAACCGTTTTAATGCTAAGTAATTTTCGATACAAACGATCGCAGCGCTTTTGCGACGCGTAGCATTCAAACGGTTAATAAATTTCTGCAATCATCTTTCCAACTTTTCTCTGTGGAAACAAATGATTACAAATGTTAAGCACGCTTCATTTTCAGTATCCCGGAGCGCATTCTGTTAAAACCCATTCTGTGTTTTAAATATCTAAAGTTCAGTATGGTGTATTGATCGTTAAAAAGCTTATATGGTAACAAAAAACGTTTTCAATTGTACTTTATTTCCGATTGAATTCACTCCCCCGCTGGGAACTATGGGTTGAATAGTGTTTTGCAGTGTTAATCGATTCATTTCAATGTGCGGTTAATTGCTGTCGTTTATAACACACTCTGGAGAAACACATTAAACTCCAACGTAAATATACACCGATATATTTATTAGACATCTGGTAACTGCAACTGTATGTTTTAGTTTTTACATTACCCTTGCAAATAGTCGGAAGAAGTCCTCTATTTTCTATTTCAATTGTTTTGAATAGCGGATATGTCGTTAATTGATCAGTTGTGGAATTCAATTTCTTTCCAACACTTATGCATCTAAATAAACAAATAATTTATTAAATTTTATAAAATAGGTTCAGTTATTAAGGGGTTTAATTGAACTGTTCAAATAACAAAAATATTAAATTTGCATTCAGGTTCAGTAAATGTTAAAAGCGTATTGGATGCAGGTGACCTCTATAAATGATACACCTGCACTATAGCACGAGGGAGAGGCCGCGATTTGTGCATTTCTGTCGTCGACTTTCTTATCTGAGAGATGATCGTAATAACTATTGAAAGCAGAGGAAATGTACGCAATGAGTCTCATATTTAATGGAAACTCAAAACTGCTTTATTTTAGTGCATTAGTTTATTAAATTTAGAAAATATAATATATATTAAAGGCTTTCGCTTCGATATATATACAAAAAGATTATTACATTCTATCAAATTGCATGTAAGATTATACTTTAATTATATTTTATTATTATATATAGTTTTTTTTATTGTTTCAGTGTCAGTATCTAAATTTAAGAAAACTAAAATAAATAGTTTTCTTTATATGCGGAGCAATGATGGAGTATATGAGAAGTAATTGAGAGAGTAATTGAATTAAATCACAATATTCAAGTAAGCATAAATTGAATTATGTATGTTATGTGACTTAAGATCTAGTGGGATTAGAACCTCCTCAAATTAGTTATCAATTCGTAACCACTCGATTACATAAGCCAAAATTTCCGACAGCCGTAAAGACCTATACACGCGCCTAACTTGTATATATTAATATATATTAGAATTAGAGATATGACACTAACCGAAGGAAGCTCCGTACCGACTTATCAACACCGTTTCAAACTTCACAGCGACATCATACATTCCACCTCAAATAGCATTGTCCTTTTTGGACATAAGTAGAATAATTTTTGCATCCCATGTTTAGTCTCGAAGATGTTGAAGACAGGACTGAGAGATTTCGCGATGGACCTGACGGCAGAGCATCTCGATTTTAACTTCCCCTGAAAGTTACCATAATCGCATCCGAAACTGTCACAACCGATGTGCATATTGAATGCGCAAATGAACTTAGAAAAGTCATCCCTGGAAGCGATGGACCATATTTTGGATCATGTTACACTTCCCCAGAGAACATCTCAGAAATCCAAAGAGGCGTTAAAATGGACACGAAGGTTGCTGCGCCACCATCACCGCCATATAAAAGAGAAAAACCTAGAAATGGTTTATTATGTGTACAACCTTCAGTCAATTTCATTTTTTTTAGAAACGGAATAAAACACCGCAAGTAAATTGTACCATAAATGTACACTACACTACCTGGCGCTTATAGGACACGCTCGCCGTGGCTCATGCTCATGTTGTACAACCTTTGTAATGCAAAACATCTTAACAATTTGCCTCGCTTGATTTATTCATCTCTATATTAATTAGAGCCAGGAACATTTGAGGGTGTCGAGTTATTACCGTTTCCGCTGTAAACCTCTGCGCACTTATCTGGCGAGATTGTTTTCGCGTCAGACCGATGGGTGTTTATTATTTACGGTGAATAGTTATACATACTCATCCTTCGATTTACGCGGTTTTTTAAATCAAATTGGGTTTTTTTTTATTTCAAATCACCAATTAAAAAACAATAAACGCATTAAAAGGATCAATATTAATATTATTAGGTGATAAATTATTATATTTTTTTATATAAAACTTGATTTTAAATAGTATCTAAAGCATGTAAGTAAATACAATATATTATTTAAAATAATTTATATTCTCTCTTCTGTTTTAAAAACGTCGAAAATTGATCACATGTACTGCATATTTTCTCCGCATGGTTCTACGCAGATTGGTCTCCGTAATCTTGGCTTCAAGATTATATGAAAATATAATTCCTATATGCAAGAATTTTCTATATTGTGGCACGGATGGATATGTGATTTCAAGCTAACCTGAAAAAAAAATAGTTTCATTAGAGTATAGTAGCTTGGAGGAAGAATAATGAAATTATAATTCTATATTAAATTATGCACGTATTATAATTTTATTTTGAATAATAATAAAGCTACATATTTTATATTTTTTTTTTATCTTTTCTCTCTTTTTTTATGTTGATATATACTCGTTTTACGCGATTTTTTGAAATCTATCTCCTTTAACTATGAACCTTCCTACGAACTTTAAGTCTCGATTTACGCGGACATTTTTGTATGTGTTCTATGCCTCGATTTACGCGGTTTCGCTTTAAGCGGAATTTCCTGGAATGTATCTACCGCGTAAATCAAAGGATGAGTGTATTTTGATTTTAAATCGCAAAACAAAACGATTAACGTATTTATCAGAAAGTTTTTATGTACGTAATATAAGTACACTTGATTACTTTAAAATATTTTCATATGAAATGTTGGCACTTGATTGTTGACTGCTCAGATTGCTTATATTTGGGCGAATGACAAAAGATGATTTTGCTTCAAAGCCCTTACAATAATAATGGTTATTATATTTCCTAAATATACATGTAAAATGTGTTAATAAAAAATTATATCTATATTTAAACTTTGTATATGTGAGTTATTTTTACGTAAATTGGTATCTAACGTATCTTCGTCAGGATCAGTGTATAACGGTATATACACAATTTAAATATAGATACAATTTTTAATTATGTCCAGTGCTACCAATATCGAGAATATAAAAATAACTTACTTTGAAGGATGAATAACTTTGTAGGTTGTTTTTACTTTTTTGTACAGAATTGCTGAAAGTAGCTCTTAATATCTTGAATATATATATTTTTTAAATATATATTTTTGCCGATATATATATACCAGGTATGTAAATATGAAACCGGAATACGTCCATAGATGGCCCTAGCTGTCAATGTAGTTACCATCAAACCGCGTTATTGGCGCCATTTTCTTCTTTTGACATCTGATAAAGATTTTCAACTCATAACAATACAAGTTTCATACAACAGCATAGTTTTTAATAGCGTTGAACATATCGAATTTTGTCTGGGAACTACAATTTGCGGACAGCATTGATTTTCTGTTACCATTTGAAGAAAACTGTTACAGAATCGCATAGAATGCTTGTAGAAGCTTACGGTGAGTATACTCTTGGTAAATCACAGTGCTTTGAGTGGTTTAAAAAATTCAAAAGTGGCGATTTTGTCATGAGAAACGAAGAACGTGGGAGACCATAGAAAAAGTTTGAAGACAGCGAATTGCAAGAACTGTTGGATGAGGATGACGCTCAAACGAAACAACAACTCGCGGATCAACTAAATGTGACACGAGAAGCCATCTCCACACGTTTGAAAGTCATGAGAAAGATCCGAAAGATGGAAAAATGGGTTCCACGTGAACTGAATGAAAGACAGCAGGAAAATCGAAAAACCACTTGCGAAATGCTGCTCGCCAGGTACAAAAGAAAGTAATTTCTCCATTGAATTGTGACCGCCGATGAAAAGTGGATATATTTCGAGAATCCTAAACGTAAAATCGACTAAAATGCAAAGCTAAATCGCTATGGACGGAAGACAATACTCTGTATTTGGTGGGATCAGAAGGGAGTGATATAATATGAGCTGCTAAAACCTGGCGAAACCGTTAATACTGAATGCTACCGACAACAAATGATCGATTTAAATCAATCTTTGAGTGAAAAACGACCAAAATATCAAAAAAGGCAACACAAAGTGATTTTGCTTCATGATAATGCACCATCATACACCGCAAAACTGGTCAAGGAAATGATCGAGCCGTTTAGTTGGGAAATACTTTCACATGCGGCTTACTCACCAGACTTGGCTCCATCCGATTACTACTTATTTGCATCGATGGGACACACACTTGCTGAGCAGCGCTTCACTTCTTACGAAAATGTACAAAAATAGCTCAATTATTGGTTTGCCTCAAAAGAGCAACAGTTTTTTTTGGCGTGGCATCTACAAATTGTCAGAGAGATGGGTAAAATGTGTAGATAGCGATGGGCTACAATAAAATATTTTGTTTCATTTTCATAAAATAAATGTGTATTTTCTATACAATAATTCCGGTTTCATATTTACATGCCCGAGTACACATAAGATTTTAAAATTATAAAACTCGATGTTACAAATACGGGCACATAAAAGTTTTAAATTACGTGCTTAAATTATTATTTTGTGTTTTATAAATCGTTAATGACCTTAATCCAAGTCGTTCACCTATGAAGGTATTATTTCAATTTGAATTCAGACTGCTTATTATTTCTTCACCTGTTTTATGATGACATCTAAGCTGAACTGCTCGTAAGATTAGATCACCTAGAGGTTATTGTATAAACTGAGTGAGAGACGTGGCTTCATCATAGCTAATTACTCGGTTTAGCTGTATATCGTTATGGTTTTAGTTATTTTCTTCGTATAACAAACGTGCAATGATAAAAAAAAAAGATTTCCACGTCCATTTATTGAAGCATCACCATAAAAATAAATAATTATTACATTTTAAATTAAACCCGCAAAAAAATGAACATAAAGAATATATAAACACACAGTGATTTTAATTTATATATTTATTTAAACAAATTCAAATAATCAAATCCATGAGACGTGCAAAGACAATAATATTAAACAAAAAATACTACTTATTATTTTTAAAATAGATAAATAAAAATAAGGTGTATAATTTTAGTATTCTTTTGAATATTTGCATTTCACAAAAAAAAAAATTCCAGAAGGCATTTGAGCGCTTTTCAGATCTCTGAATAGTTTGAATTGCATCTGGGTTCGAAACATGTATCTATGTAGACATTTCTTACTTCAGACTACAATAATTAATAGACTAAATAGTTCCCTTTTGTAAGTTGAGTAAAGTGCTTGATAGAATGACGGATTGCTGTAGCCGACATCTTAACAAAAGTTTCTGGTGTAGATTGTTGGAAAGTTTCCAAGTTTCCACTGAAGTAAACAATAGTGTTGTAATGTTGGCATCGTTGTAGTGTTACTTTGTATCTATCGTCATATCAATAATAACCAAGAATGGGCGTATGACAGCGCCTCTATTGATCTTATCTGTCATACTCAACATTTAATATTTCTTGTCGATAGTCAAATTTGACCTTCGTCAAAGTTATGCATAACCAAATTTATACAATATTACAAATAATGTAAAGAATACGTAACTTAAAAAATAATAGATGTTGAATACAATATTTGAAGGGTAACCTTCACCTTATACGTTGTAAATGAGGAAGCGCTGATACTTATTATTTAATCATTGTTTTAACATAACCTACAATTTTTATATTACTCAGACAGAAGTCAGGGACAGAAAATTTATCTTATTCTTTCCAGCTCTTACCTATTTTTTTTGTTTCCATATTGTATCGATATGTTATCAACATTTAAAATTGGGTATCTTTGGTAAATTGGGTACCATCGCACGTTCTTTTAATACAGTGGAAAAGTATTGTAACAAACAGGGTAACGAATTACGTTTTCCGCTAATGTTCTTTTGAATTACACGTTACGCACACATAAACACTACTTATATAGAGTATCTACAGTTATATATTTTACTTAAATATTTGTTTGTCCTATCGCTTTCACAATACAATTTCTTCAGAACAAAATGGTTATAATAATTTAGAATGTACCTACAATACACAATCAAATATTTATCTTCATTAAAACAATACTAGTTAGTCGGGAAAACTTAATATCACGAAACAAGACGACAATCGTGACAAACGAACTCCGAGAAGTGTCTTCTTTCCAATTAATAAACACTTGTTCAACTTGGCAGCTTCCTTGTCTATATTTTCCTCGTCAAGAAATACAGCCAGTTTCATTAATAATTCAATTGCATCGCAGTGATATGCCTTTTGTGAATTTCCTGTAATATTTCTGTAAGGAAAATCATTTTCCAGTTTATCATTCTTAGATGCCGTTTGTAAAAGACTGACATCAAGATATTTTCGGCTTCGCGAGAAGTTTATATTTAAATACATAAATTTCAACCCGCTACCTTCTTTATGAAAATTATACATTTTCTCTAAAGCACTCTCTAGAACCGCACCCCGCACCCCCCTGCTGTTTTCATAATCGAGAGATTTCTGTTTTCAATTTGATGATATAATTTTAATGGTTTAAATTTTCCTTTCGTTTTCTTAAATTTATCCACGTTATAGGTACTGTAACGTGGCAACATTCACCTTAATAAATATCCTCAAATGTAGGGTTCATTTTAATAAAACCTACGAAAATAATACATTACTGTAGATTTTATATGGTTCTCAAATGTTATATTTTTGTATTTAAAATATATACATATCTTCTTTTTCGTCTTATCACAGCAGCATAGTCTTCAATCACTGACCTGGAGAAGATGTTAATTTCCCCGATTTAATTCCTATTATTGACGATTTTGAGCGATATTATATCATATTATCTGTCACATCGGAAGGAACTATTTGCGGAAGACTAGCAATAGAATACATCCGTCCGGCGCTCGGGTCACCTGGAATATCCATAGCCGTTCGCCAATTAGCGGCAACTGCTGCATACTGATACTGGTGTTGGTGTATGATCTAACATTAAACCGGCACAGCTTATGCTTTATTTTCTGTTTAGTTGAAAGTTTATATGTTTAGTCAAGAATTTTTGATTTATAATGGCACGTGGAAAATTTGACATATCTCGTGCCTCAAATACGTTGCAATTTGATACGAAATCTAAATTAAAATATAGTATAATTTATACTTATCCCTGTTGAGCTCGTACTTATTACGTTATCGAAAGTATTTTTAAATTGGTGCTATTTTTTTAATGCCACAATATTAAGTCCATCGCAAGGTTTTACTATCTATGGGGAAATTATACATATACCCAGGGGCGTGCACTGCATACACGCAAAAAAGCTGTGCATTACTAAAGATTCTGGACAGTAAAAATAAATTTGTATCTTATGAAAAGACCCTATAAAATTCTAACTGTTATTACCCGGATGAGCGTAACCCATGACTATACTTTTGTCTAGCCATCAATAGTATGAAAAATTGCGACTTTGTATTTGTATTCAACTTCATTACCATTCGTCTCCGCATTTTGGTAGAATGCACATCGTGTGGTGTCGGTCGTGTCTAACTCGTTTGTTCAATTCCTATGAGAACCGTACTAAACTATATATTTTCTTACTCAACCTATTGGGCTGCCAAAATTGCTTTAAGGCTGCCAAAATTTACCTTTTATTTAAATTATTTGTGCATAATACGAAATTGATTAATCCATACTGAAAACTGGGTGTGAAAACATTTTTAAATGTTTGCTTCGCTAACTAAATTTGTATCCACGGTGTATTTCAACAGACAAGTTATATTTTCTGTCAATCATCAGTGGAGTGTGAGATAATGTAATACATACTCAAGTTGATTATTACTTTGTTTGAGTTACATCAGTACGTAAAGACATATATTTTAATAGTATAAATTCAATCTGTTTCTGTTTTTATGAATTAGTTTTTAGTTAATTAAATGTAAGTATTTAGACTATTATCTTTGTAAACATGAAATTAACGACATGATAAAACGCTTTCACTGGCGAAACAGCCGAAAAGAAAAATAAATGTCGCTAATGTTAAAATACATTTCAATCGCGTTTTCTGAGAAATCGTAGATAATATTTTAAATGAATTTATAGAACGGTGTGGAGCAGTAAAAAACTTACCTTTTTTGAATTAATGAATTCTAAATTATTTTCTACATTTGAGAATTATTAATTTCCAATACAATTGTTTTCAAGATTAGAACCATTTTATTCCCATTTTTTCGATTTTGATCGTCTTAATAATGAATTAAAAATTTTATGGAGTTCATCAGAATATCAAGAAAAAAATGTTTTAGAAATTTTAGAATATTGTCTTGAAAAAAATTTACAATAAGTTTTTCCACATTTATTAAATTGGCCCTTTTAATTAGTACAGTTCTTGCTAGCAGCGCGTCAGCTAAACGGTCGTTTTCGGTACTAAAACGAATTCATACTTATTTACGGAATACTCAAAATCAGACACGAATTTCGGATCTTTCCATGATTGCTATTGAAAAAGACTTACTTTTAGATTAAAAAAGATCGGGAGCTTTTATAACGATGTTATCGGTGAATTTACGAAAAAAAAGAAACGGAAAGAATTGGAATACAAATAATTATCATTAGTAATTAACATTATACTCACACGCTGCGATTAATCCCGGATATTCATTCCTATAGCTAGATGCCATTTATATTATTCACTTTTGAGATATCTGGGGCGGCTAAGAGAGTTCTCTTCTGCTCTAAAAACCCATGCGCATACTATATATAAAGGGTTTTTCATTAAGGGCGCTCAAACTTTTTTTTTAAATAAAATAAAAACGAATGAATATATCTAAAAAAAAATTATTATGTTTTAAATTACATTTAGTGGCAATTATGTATGAAATTCAATTTCCACCGCGGGCACGTTTGCAGAAGTCCAATCGTTAAATCCAATTTTCCATCACTTTTTCACATAATTCGGCCCGAATCGCACCAATTTCGCGTTCAATATTTTCTCTTAGCTCTTGTAACGTCGTCGGCTTGTCGGTATAGACCAAAGATTTAACATAGCCCCAAAGAAAATAGTCCAATGGTGTTAAATCGCATGATCTAGGCGGCCATTGAACTGGTCCATTTCGCGAAATAACACGCTCACCAAATTTGGTTTTCAATAAGTCAATTGTTGCGTGTGCCGTGTGACTGGTAGCGCCGTCTTGTTGAAACCACATATTGGCCAAATCCATACCTTGCAATTGAGGCCAAAAATAATCAGTTATCATGGAGCGATAACGATTACCATTCACAGTAACATGACGATTAGCATCATCAACAAAAAAATATGGTCCAACGACACCTCCGGCATGTAATCCACACCAAACAGTGATTTTTCCGGGATGCAATTGTGTTTCGTGAAGCACGTGTGGATTGGTGCCTGCCCAATAACGCATATTTTGCTTGTTTACATATCCATTGAGCCAAAAATGAGCTTCGTCGCTAAAGATGATTTTTCGATGGAATTCAGCATCATTTTCAAATTGTTGTGCAGCCCAATTGAGGAATTGGCGACGCTTCAAATGGTCAAGCGGCTTTAGTTCTTGTGTCAACTGGATCTTGTATGGATGTAGGCCAAGATCTTTTCGCAAAATTCGCCACAATGACGTGTACTGCTCCATGATGATTTACCAAGTAAGTACGAGTGTTAACCTCAAAAAAAATTAAAGAAATATGGCGTAGTTTCTTGTCCCTGTTGAAAGAAAGTTTGAGCTTCCCTATTGAAAAACCCTTTATATGCAACCGAGACAACCGCATCCGGTTTCTGTATAGTTACGTAAACGTTGTCGGTAGCAGCATAACCTATGTAATAGATTCAAACATAGCTCTGTTAAACATCTACGGCAGCTTGTCAACACGTGTTATCACAATTTATAGATGTACATGCGTAGGTTAATTTTTGTTTGTTACTACAATAAACGAAAAATATTATAAATTAGTGGTCCATGCCCGGCGTTGACCGGAATTCAAGCAAAGTTGTAAAATTTGAGATTTGCGGTGAGGAAAGGGGATGCTGAGAGGGTGAGGTGGGATGATAAGATTTTTCTCCTAGAGTTGATCCTAATAGTATTCAGTACTCTTTATATCATGGGAAGAGTCCTAAAGAGTATGTATGCAAAATTTAGTTTAACAAAAACAACGGATCTATAATTGTACAGAGATGAATTAGTAATAAGAAATAACAAGTTATATATATATATATAACTTGTTGACGCTATGGAGCGTTTATTTGGTTCACAGTTACATATTGTCACTGACGCGACGTTCCCATCATAACCTTTTAACAGTTGCACAAAAATTAGTTCTACATCTCTAAAGAATAGTTGGCCTAGTTACGGAGTGCACAGGGTGTAGTGTGCACACAGCAGGGCTCACTGCACCTCGCGTGCGCAATAACACATGTACAAGTTGATGCTCGCACACTTCGCTCTCAATGAGTTGCAGTTTATTTTAATTCTAGAATTCTAGTCATATATGATGAATTCATTGATTGCGTATATTTGTTTGTAAAGACTTATTTTTGTATTATAGAAGTAGTTAATAATAATCAAGTGGTAACTTTGTATCGCTTAACTGATAACTTCCTCTCATTGAAAATATCTCGCCGTCTCCCACCCCTGTAACAGCCGTGACGTCATACCCTTATCGATTCATTCGCGTTTAAAAATAACGACAGTCTGTCATGATTGATATTTTTAAATACAATTTTAAATGTACATTTTTATGTCGATTCATATAGTCATTAAAATTTATAATTTTCATAATGAAATAAAATTTCAATATACTGAAATATTTTTCGAACTGTACATGACACGTAGTAATTAATATTTTTGTCAAATTTTGAAAAATATATCGAACTTGAAGATGGAAATAATCTCCACACAACGTGAACCTCAAAATGTAATCAGATTTTCTCGGCCATTCAGAATTTTCTGTGTAGATTGTGGATGATCCATTACCGAGGCTTATACGAGTACATCAGTGACGTCAGTCCTGATGTACTCGATGGGATGCAAACTTTGCCTTGAGAGGTTAGTGATAGACGGCAGATTGGTCCAGAATAGTTGATCCTAATTTCCTTCCTTCTCGCTCATTATTTCAGTTCGTAAAATAATCTACGAAATATGTATTACAATTCAAAATCATTTTCCTTTTTAAAATAATAAAATAATAATGAGGAATAAACGGGCTTGTTTTTAATATTCACCTTTAAATTATATATCTCTGTAATGGCTGACATTATAATATTCTCCTCACAGGTCCATCGGCATTATTCATTAAAATTGCTTGTTTATTTTTCCCGCTAAAGCTTCCATTTCGGAATGTTAAACAGGGCTTTTTTTCATTGCGTTTCCCGCAGGTCATTATTCACGGTTTTCCGACCGCTCTGGAACCTTACTCACAATTAACTCGGATTAACAGAAACCGGCGGATCGCGCCTGGTAGTCAGGAAGAATTTCATAAGTTGGCACTCTTTATCAAAATACACATCGCTACATTTTAAATAAATCCTCTAATGAGAGCTTCCACCTGCCCAGCCGACGGGTGATTAAAAGCAATATGAAAATAAATAAAGTAATTTATCATTAAACAATTATTCATTGTATTTTATGGCATTGTACGTATGTATAATAGATCGCTAATAAAGATTTACAACTTAAACATAGCGTCCCATGCTTTAATTTCATCAAAATGTGTCTTTTATGTTCATCACGCATCAATCAAGTAAATCAAATAACTTATAAGTTGTAAAAGAATTTTTTCTGGTACCAGAATATTCTATATAGGTATTCCGCAGTAATGATCCATAATAATCAATTCTATGCAGGTTCTTTGCACTTACTTTTATGAAATTGTTTCTATATCATTATCCACGGCGGTCCCTTGTGACTGAAAATAGCAATCCATGAACTCCCGCCCTTTTGACTACGCTCCTCCACTTTTCTCAGCACCCCGCAGATCTTAAGGTTGTCAACAGAGAAGTGCCTGTGGCTTTTTCCACCCGATCGGTCGGTCGGTTGGTCGGGTGGGAGATCTTCCTCTAAATAATAATATGGATAGTTTTCATAGCGCCATTATCGTAAAAAAAATTCACGTCAAGGGCACTTTCTCTTCGTTCTTCGGCGTGGCCTACCATAACAAGCTTCTCCAAGCTATCTTCCCTTCTCGCAAAATGTAAAAAAATATGTATTGACCCGGGACTAGGCTAAAATAGAAATATATTAATAACATCACTGACCACAAGACCTACATTTAGATGATAATATTTACGTATCACTTAAAAACGTTCATCAACGTCCCATTAATAATTGCCGGCAGATATTACATTCACTCGGACTTGTATATTGTTTCGCGAATTTTGAAATATTCGGAAAATAATTGAAAGCGTATCGCGTTTCGCGCTAAAAAGCCGTTCTACTTTCGCCCGAAACGAAATGCACGCTCCCCGGCCCCAGCCCCGCCCCCGCCTTGAAAGCCTGCCGAAGGTTGTGTAATTTCGCAATGGTTTATTTTTCTCCCGGTCGTGTTTTTCCGTTCCGAGGACCGCGTTGTTTATGCCCTGTTATTTGTCACGCTCGCCATTATGTGCTTCTTCCCCTCGAATCTGCGAAGCTCAAATACAATTTGCACTGGAAACAAATGTGTTCAGTCAGCCGGCTCCCGCACTGACTGGGTGAGGCCTTCGAAAATAAAGTTTCAATGGACTCTCTCGTTATAAGGGGAGGTTTACTTCGCTAATGAAACAACATGGCCTTGGATTGCGAGGTAATAAAGTTCTCGCTCTTCCTCCATCCACGGGTTCGACTTGCATATCGTTCGGAAATAAACTAATAAATTGGTGCTGAATCATCTCCTCGCGTACGCTTTTCACTTTCTGAGGCTTTTTCTAGGACAATTTTCAAAGCACTATTCACTTAATTCCTTGCGATCTTCCCTTTCGAAATCTTTGTATTTTCCGTGCGTTTCGGTCTATTCATAGAAATCAAACAAGATTTAATGTACTTTTATTATTTAAAATTGAATATTTCGCAATCTGTTGCATTTTCTCTAACTTTCTGTAACACCATTTTCCTTGTATACAAGTAGAATATCCTTCATGCAGAACTCCATAAATGAGGTTTATTATTCGTCAACAGGTAATACTATTTCATCTATGTAAACAACGTTTATATTATCAGCACATCCAAATTATAAATTAATATTACAATTAACCATTATAACATTACGAAACCGTCTTTGACTTTTTTTTTAATTTTCTTTATCTGTATAAAACATAATCTTTCTTGCCTTCGTTCTTCAAAATCCACCGTAAACATTCAATCTAGATATCTGAAATCTTTAATTGCATATTGGTAGATTTATAACTATAACTTTTGTATCTTTAGTTAACATTTTTGATTTCTTTCATTGGTAATAAGAGGAAACAATCAATTAAAATCACGCGTTTGTATTTCCAGCGAGTGAAATATCTTCTCCCTTCTGCTCAATGTTATTACCTAATAGTATCCCTCCTTTTAAATGTTAACATTTATTATTATTTCTGTACTACTCAGTGGCTTCCCGGCCCATTCAGAGTACAACTTCAGTTCTAGGCCACGTTACGTTACCGAAAACTTGAAATAATAATTAATACAAACCTTATTTTATCCGGATTTGAAAATATCTTAACTAGGGCTTAAGATATAGGTTCGATCAGATACACTCATATTATTAATCAAGGGAGGAGGATATCTTTTTAAATGAAAACCAACCTGCTTCAGTATTTATATTTATTAATTTTAAACAACAATGTTAGTACGCAATACTGCTGAAGAATGCACGTGATTTATGCCCTTGGTAAATCAACTCTACTGTTAAAGATTCAGAGAATTATATCTCAACCGCTAATATAAATTGTGAATTTGTTACAGAATACGCATTATAAAATTGGAATGATTTGATTTTCAGATCAAGTACATCGATGATATTCCAAGCATGAACATTATTGTTTTATTGTAAAAATATATTATTGTAATTATAAAATACAGAATATGAAATGGGATCAGGTAAGGGATATGCCTTCGCGCAATCATAAAAATCAATGGTCTTTCGATACCTTGGTTTGCAGCAGCAGCCGATCGTGGAGTCGCGGAGGCTGCCGCATTAATGATGACGGTTACACGAGAGATTTAAGTGTCCAGTATGGGTGTGATTACACATATTATTCATTTGAATCCGGTTTTAATGAATTTGGTTTATAAAGTATATTTTTATGGTATTCACAGTGATTAGTGTAAACGCTCGTATAGTAATTGAAGAATTGGCGATTGAATCGTTAGCCCGTTCCTCAGGCAAGATAATAAAGCTTTTCCAGTACGCGGGTTCCCCAAAATTAGCACTAACACATATGTTCTGAATTTAGTGCTCTTATTCAGATTAGTTCAATTCAAGATTTTTATGACGCTGAATTATGCAGATATCAACACCTCGAGATTTAGTTGTTAGAATCTAGATTGGTTTTGTTAATTCAAGACTTATTAAAATTATCACTATCATATAACAAGATTGTGACTTTCATGTAATTATTTCAACTCGCGATTATATTAATCTTAATAAGCGCCCGTGCTGCTATGAAAACACACAACATTATTAGGCATCCAACCAACTCCACTTTGAAGAAAGATGTACAACTTTACGAAAACTAATACTGATCCAGGCTACTCGATATTTAAACAGCTCTTCGGGACTCAATTCTGATCGCATTCTGGCCTTTGCTTAATAACACGATATCTATTCCTTTTGTTTACTAGTCATTAGAGGGAGAGCTCTATTTGTTTACTTTAAAGGATGTGCGAATGATTTCTTTACCAGAAATATCTCGCGCGTCGAATGGCCAAAGAACAACATACGAGAATACTTCTCCAGGTGAATGTAAACGTGGTAGTTAAACGCGAGCAACTTTATACTGAGGATCGAGTTTTGTATTTGGAAGTCGCGTGCATCTTGATGCCTTTTTATTCTGACCCTTTCAGATGACCTCGCGCTAGTTCCAACCCAAATGCCAGGTTTCACCTGCGCCTCGAGGTATTTCAATAATTTTTGTATCTTAACAGCCAGCACCTTCCACTCGGATCCTGGAATATAAAGCTCCTCCAGATCTCTCCTCGCATCGTCGCTGCACCCCAATCTGGATTTGCCAAGTGGTCGCCGCATCCTTTTGGGATCCCTCAATGAACGTGGCTTACAAAACGTCCTATGTTCACGCGTTATTTGTGTCCTGCTCACATATACAATACTTACGTAATGATCTTGGGTTTTTTCTCTAATACGTTATTTATAAAACATGGAAACACAAAAATCTGCTGTCCAAATATAATATATATATATTTCTATTTCATTTAAGTAAATTTTATTTCCCTTATGAACATATCTGTCACATACAGTTCTATTATGATACCGTCATGTGCGCGGATATTTTGAGTCCAAAATAAAAAAACAAAGTGCATTACGCGTTGTCCAACCGTCAATTCCATTTTGGCTCCCAAAATGTGAGCGGAATTCATTTCGTGCTGCACGCCGCGGGATATCCACTCCCACCATCCGCAATGTGACCATCAGGACTCAGACTATGGCGGGATTATTAGATAGGGGGATATTATTCCGCGCTGGATCCAATTTCCATTTGATGTTCCCCAATAAATAGTCGCGTCTCCCGCAAATCACTGTGCTCCATAATCTAAAGAAAATATCTTCACCGACTCACGTTACAATAATGATTGCTAGATACGCTCATACCCTCGCAGTGAGTTAATGGTATTCTTCCTTCTGGCATGAAATACCTTTTTTAAATAGAATATTTAGACTGATGACGGCTGGTGCATTTTTCAAACAAACCAGTAACATTTTCATAAAAAATATTAATTATTCTAAATAAGCCACGATACAATTGTGATCATAATAATAATGACGGAGATTGTGATTTCAACTGTCATGGTGGTCGAGTTTTTAAAATTTTTTTTTTTAAATAATTGAATGGTCGTAATACAGATTACGTTTGCGTATTTTTAAAATTGAGCCAAGCGGTTGGATTAGGCCTGACTTAAAAATGTTCTTAGGTTTTCATGACCGTTCAGAATCTTCTGTGTATAGTTTTCTGGGCTAATCTACCGTGTATACCTGACTATTCTGGCCGATGTTTCTGATCTCATTGCAGGGTCAGATCCCATTGCGGGTATTAGTCATTGTCGACGTTGTTTCTCTCTTCACTAATGTGGCTGTAGGCGACGCAATGAGTCTTCTAAAAAAAAATACGAAGGAGACATCTGTGCACTGTTCCGACATTGCCTGACATGCGGTTACTTTTCTTTTCAAGGAAAACTTTACCAACAAGTGGAAGGTGTAGGCTGGGTAACCCGCTTTCCCCACTGGTTGCTAATTTTGTAGTGGAGAAATTCGAGGAAACAGTCCTGGACATAGCATATTTAACTCCGAAGGTTTGGTTGAGATACGTCGATGATATTTTTTCAATCTGCTCATACGGTGAAGACAAACTGCGGGACTTTCTGGAGCATCTCAATACGCTACATACGAAACTGAAGTTCACCATGGAGATAGCGAATGACAACGAGCTCACATTTCTCGAAGTTGAAATTAAGAAGAACACAGATGGAAGTCTCGGACATAAAGTCTATAGAAAGCCGACCCATACAAACCGATACTTACACGCAAATTTTCACCACCATCCAGCTCGGAAAAGAGAATTTATAAACGCTCTAGCAACGAGGGCAAACAGGATTTAGAAGAATATCTGCACGAGGAGAGACAAGCGCTGTGTGAAGCGCTGGAGTGCAATGGTTGCAAAAGGCGACAGAGACAGCACATCATAAGAGCGAAGTCTGACCGCCCCGAAAAACATACAGAAGCTGAAGTCAAAAGCATCGCTCTCCTTCCTTTTGTTCCAAGTATCACGGACAGAATAACGAGAGTCCTCAAAAACAAAATATGACTAAATCTCTTTTGCGTGAACTACATTGGCTCCGTTTTCCAGAAAGAGTCGAATTTAAATTTTGCCGGTTGATATACAAGTCGACACATAATATAACGCCTCTGTACCTTCAAGAACTCTACATCCCAGACAACTTGAATGGTAGATGTCAAACTCTTAGGTTAGCCTCTATTTCAGCCGCAGGAAGGGTTATAGAACGGACTAGTTGCAAGAAGTCATGAGTTTAGCGAACGGGTATTTGCGGAGGCAGGCCCAAAAGCGTGGACGTCTTTGTCATCAGTGCATCAGATCTTTGGAACAGTGCATCGGTGACTTTATTTTTATAAAATTATATCTATAAGTTCAAATAATAATTTTTAATTTTAAATACAAAAATAGTGTAGAACTGAACAATTGATGTGTAAAGCGCCCTTAAGGTCAATTTTTTTACTAAAAATGGCAATATAAAAATTATCCAGTGTTTTTATTGATGGTCTCTTTAAACAAGATTCGAACCCCCAACTTCATCACTAGGAAAGTATCTTATTGCCAGACCAAATAAACATATCAATTATTATTGTGATAGTGATTGTGATTTTTATGGTAATTCTCATAACATCGTCCTGAGAAAGCCACAGTCCTCGAGCACTACGGTAACAGAATGCGAATGTGAGTATGAATGGATTATCTAGCACGCTTCATGCGTGAAGCTACACGAGTACCTACTCGATCTTCCATTTAATTTTCCACTCCGCCCTTACCGAGGGGGACGATACCCTCGGTGGTAAGAAATAGATATTTTTTATCACTCCGAAACACTCTTCCTCCAGTACACCGTTCTGGTGATTGATGTTTGCCTTAATACAACTCCCCTAATCGGTTCCCACCTAATCGCTTAACTGAATAGGCTGAAAGAGGACTCATCAGCTTTCGCCTATGGGGACTTAATACGTTTTTTTCCAGACAAGCCGGAATTTATCTTCTGTCTCGGAAAATTGGAGACGGCATTTTGGGATCAGCGAAATGGTACTCTTTCAAAGTTCTTGTAAACGCTGGAGGGAGAATTTATTTTTCTGTCTGTCTTGTAACTCAAAAGCCATAAAACGCAAAGCGCTAAGAATTTTCGTACGTACTAAAAAAGTCCTCGAGTGTTTCAGGGTTAAGTACGATTTATATTAAATCAGTGGTTCTAAACCCCTTCGTGTATGTTAAATATTTAAGATTTTATTACTTAAAATCAAAGTAAGTGTAGCTCTTTGCTGACATTTTGTAAGATGCAAGTAACTAAACATTACCCATGAAGTTTCGGAAGGAGTTAAGGAGGTAAAAAGGTGTGCTGTAGAATGTTCGTGGGAAATGAAGGAGATGGAGGAAGTAAGATAAGAAAGTGGGAAAGAGTTATAGTTCATTAATATCATTCAGAATAATTACTATTATTTGTCCTAAAAGAAAGGTTTACTTCTTTTACTCCCGTATTGCTTATCTTCTTGCAATCTATACCATTAGTTAACGTGACTGTAAGGGTTTTAAGTTTTAACTTTAAAAAGGGTTGACTTCCAAAGATTTACTGTCTTTTATAAATTTTATAATAATTCAAATACATTACGCTGAACAAAACATAATTCACTAAACTCAATTATGAAGTAAATACATACTTTTTTTACTCTCAGATTAATGTGAAGAAAGGGAAATGAATGTGCTATAATTTAGCGAATTACCTTTAGTGAGTTGTAATCTGCTCACACGCACCGAGCGCTTGTTTTGCAGTGCCTAAATAATTATACGTGTATCATAATGATTCAATGAACAGAGTGCTACAGGTATTGATTATATTTATTATTATTATTAAATTTGTTTATTTTTGTTCACTATATTTTGTCAATAAGAAAATTATATTTTTCGAAACTGGTAGATGCATTTAAACTCAATAAGTAATTAATAAGACAAAGTTAACAAATAAAAATAACAACATTTTTAAATGTTGTATATATATATTTATTTATCAATTTATAAATGTGAGAAAAAATCTCGTACGGAAAATTGAGCTAGCTCGATCTAAAGATAGTCAGAATTGAAATACTATTTTCATAGCATAAGGAATGATCACATTTTAATGATTATATATATATAATTATACTGACATTAATAGAAACACAGTTCATAGAGGCGTATGTCTTCATGAACATCAACCCTCGTAAAGTCCTCGTTGAAATGTAGTGTGGACGTCACTCGGTTACGACCAAAATTAACGCACGGCAGACCACTGAAAGAAATTTTATTTATTTCATACCGAATTGTAGCTTCAATTAAAATCCAAGACACAACCATATCGTTCATACTCCATTACGAATGACTTCAAATCTCAATTCGCCTCAATGATTAACTAACTGATATTGTAAAGAGAAAGCCGCGTTTCGTAATTAATGGTAACCACTGATTGATCTAGAACTGCTCCAGACTCCCGCCATTCTGCACCGATACTCAGTAGACAACGGCGGTTTCTACCGCTCGCTGATAAGCGGTGTTGCCAATATAACCGGAAATCAGTGTTGCCCCATCGGGTCTATGAAATGAACATCCATCAGGCGGGATGGCCGCAGGGCTACCAACCGGTTAACGTGATTAAAGTCACTAATCGACATATTTTTGACGGGTCAAATACCAGACGTATTTGGAGCAATATCAAATATTGTCGAGTTTGATCTAGCGATATATTATGTATATCCGAACTTTTTATTTATAATCGATGAACCATTTCACAAAAATGGTTTAAGAAATATAAAATTGAGTATAAAATCGGTATTATTAACTTCACCTGATAGCAGCAAGACGCGTGTGCGGGTACGGGTACGGGTACGGGTACTCGGTACTTCAACAAAGATCGGTTTTCAATCTCACTAGTTACAATCCAAGCATGTTCTAGGAGAGATTTTCATTTGGTTTTGTTACAAAATAGTGAACAACAAAACTTTTATATTTTGTAAACATTCATTATTTTGATTTGTTGCTTTAACAACAATTTTTTGAAGATATGTGAATATCGTTGAGGCGAGAATTGTATATTAAGACAGAAGAGTTTTGCGCTCTATCCTCTCATAGCAAATTAGTTAGTTAGCTTTACAACGATAATAGGAATTAGGAACTGGAAACATACGAGGTAATGTTTATTTTATGTTTTTAAGGTTTTTGAAATTGCCCTACTCTATATGCTTATGTATGTTATATTTCAATAATTTCCCCAATCATTTGAGTAAATATTACTTCAGTCCACAGCTTTACGTCTGCCACGGCTGTGCACTGCAAATAATGCATCTCTAATATCTTCGTTTCTTACTCATTCATTCATACAGTCTTTCCACGCATTCTTCTGAACGGTCCTTCTCCTACTCGGTTGATCTAGGATACTTTCATCTCTTTCGGTGGTCTATATTTGATCTCTTTAATTTAAAGATCAACACGAAATGTGAGAACTGTTACAATATTCAGGTGTGGATGAAAATTATTCAAGTCTCCAGCCGCGGGGAAGAACCCGATAATAGTGGGATGAACCCGAGTTGGCCTCCTGAAGTTCTCCCCCGCGCTGAGAACTGTGTATTATACCCGGGGCTATAAATTGCTCCAGATGATGAACGACCCCCGAGAATGAGGCTGCGTGCTGCGATACGCGAGATAAGAATTTCAGAAGTTGTTGATTGTTCTTCGGTCTCGGCGATTGAATTATGAGAATTCGAGAAGAATTTTTGACAATTTATCAAAAATTAAATACAGTTTTAAAAAAATAGTATAAAAGGGCGAAAGTGAGTAGACGTGTAAATGATTTGTATAAACCTTAATAATAGAAATTAATTTTAATTATTATATAGACTATGGACCTTCTTTTAGGTTTTTAAGGAATTTTCATACATTTTTTATAGTTAAAAATATTGTTCAGAAAGTAACTCCCCCTTCTATTCCTCCCACTCTACTCGACTACCCATATCCATCTACCTCCAATCTTTCTTTTCGCTTATTGTGTGATCTACATTTTCGTTCAAAACGTTGGTGACGTTTTTAATATTTATATGCGGAGGCTAGAAGCGTTATCTGTATCGAATAAATAATTATATCAGGCACTGCAGTTGCATTGGTATAATTAATAATTATTCATTCATTCATTATTCATATTGTTATAGATTATTTAACTTTTTTTATAATGAATAACCCACTTAGTGAGTAGTTTTAAAACATCAACGGGTTTCGAATTACACCATTTTCTTCTTCATGATGTCAAATTAACTAACCTAATTAGGTTAGTTAATTTAAGAAGAAAATTGTGTTTTACGAAACCGGTTGATGTTTTAAAATTACTCAGTATGTGATTATTATAAACAATGTTAAATAATCTATAAAAAAAATATGAACATAATAAACCACAAAGTTCAATTTGCAAATATAAATATATATTTATGTATATATGAATATATATTAATTATTGTCACATCTAATCAAACCTCGCATATCGGTTTTGTATTAAGAGATATTGTCTATTAAATGTTTGATACTAGTTTTTTTTTAATGATAATTTACTCATAGGTACATAATATTATTTCGTAAATTCAAGATAGCAATAACCGTTTAATCACTTTTATTGAGCTAATTCAACTTACGTACTCTCTCACCTAGTTGGCACTGGCCCTGGTCACTCGTCCGGCCCTTTATACTTTACAAACTTTCTGACACCTTACCACGCTTACCTACACTTTTTTTACTACTTTACTAGCTGTTTTTAACCTAATAAATAAATACATTCACGATCTCAAAATTTTTGATTTGTGGGAACACTTTAGTAAAGGAATAATGGATACAAATCACGGAGACTCACATTACCAACTCTGAGCAAGACGATTCCTCTAATAGACTGGATGGAAGTAAGCATCCAAAACAAACAGATGTTTGCACTAAACTTGACAGTACACTCCATCACAGCATTCCTGTCTTGTTCTCTATTAAAGGAAAGCGCTTATACAAACAGCTTCTTCTTCTCTGCGTGGCAACGGATATTGGCAATCGTTATGGCAATCTGCATCTTTACTATAAATGCTGTGGCTCAAAAATTGAAAAAAAAGCAATCTCTTCTATTTTTCTGTCAAGAATAGAACCTTTTGAAATTTGAACTTCTTTTTCACTAATTTTTCCCTGTACTATGATTCAGTTTGTTATACTTATTTTCCCTCATGACACGATCGAAGAATTTCAGTTCTCTTTATTATGAGCAATATTTTCCGACTTATTTTTCCATCGTATAATATTTTCATTAGTCACTCTGTCTCTCCAGGAGATTTTAGGCGTCCTCCTGAGTATTTACATTTCCGGGGCTCCAAACTTTTTCATAAGTGACTGATTCAGGGTCTATGTTTCTATGCAATGAAAAAGAGTAAAGAACATTCGAGTATAATAAGAACATATAAACGGAAACGTACAAATATCAAAGATAGACATATATGAACCACGACACCGAGCAATAAAATTATAACAATAAGAGGAGCCTCTAAACTTAAGAAAATCATAAATGATAAGAAAAATTGGTCTTAACAAAAAGCCTACAAATATTTTGAAAACTTGCAAAGGCAAGCACAATTTGCTTCATCGCCATTCTTTAAATTTGAAGTCAAAGTTAGGTTGTGTTAGATTGGCAACAAGCTTAGCTCTGCTGAGAAGCTCACTGAAGCCTCACTAGTCGCCAATAGACTGAAAAATAAATATATTTAATATTTGAGAGATATTTAAGAAAACCTTGTTGATGATACTGATGTGTTCCGGTCGCTAGCTTATTAGTATGCGCAGTCGCACTCTGGTTTAAGCCGCGTATTAAATTTCACCCTGGCGGGGATTTGAGGACCGGAGGGTCGGAGGGTTGACCAGCGCTGACAATTATCGTAAGGGTAAACTAAACCTTCGTAGAATGTGGAGGATGATGAAATGCTCCGCTCCTAGCTCAGTATGCAGGCGACCCGGCTGAGTATGCGCCCCGGTGTAATACGTGTAATCATTTGCACAAGTAATATTTAAAACGATAACTCTGTCGTTAGACATTTTGAATAATTAAACTATAATAGTTTTGCCTTTATTCTATTATTATTGTAATTCTTTCGAAATGTGTACGTTTATACGTGGGTTTATTTTATTAGTGTTCACTTGTCCATACACGTGTCCACTTTAAACCTAAATCTAAAACTATAATGAATTGTAAAGCACAGCGACCAGTCATACAATATATTTAAGTAATACAAAATTACAATCAGGAGTGGTGGAGGTGTAAACTCTAAAATGACATCAACAAGATTTTAATACTTTTCATTAGAGTGAGAACCTTTTGATGTCAATCAGTTTTAAAATGAGCCCTTCTTTGTTACAGCACAATAAAGTCTTTCGAATCCAAAAATTCCGTAAAAAAATTATATACGTTTTATTTAAGTGTTAGCAATTATGATGCAAAGTAATTTTTAATGTATCAATAAAATTAATTGTAAGTTAAATACTGCAATAAAACTGTAGGGAATAATCTTCCAACCGGAAAAACTTTCAATTTAATTTAATAGTTTAACTTAATTATACCATGAATGAGAGTAAGTAAGTAAAGAATAGGACTAATTTGATGCTCTTTCTGGTCAAGAATCCAATCCCTGTCACTCGGTCACCGGTCACCGGTCACCAGGCGTGCGGCTCGTTACTAGACTGACCGAACGTGTCAGTAAATATGAAAACGTTAACACTAACTTAAAACAATTTTATTGGCAATATACCATTATAAAACTATATAAACTTTACACCATTGATTGAAATAATTACAGTGCTTTTTGTTCTGCCTGCTTGTTATTTTATGTCAGCGTGTGCGAGGGGTGCTGAAAGCTTTCTCAGCGCGCATATGTGTGAGTGTGTGTGTGTGTGTGTTTAAGTAGTAGTGTAATAAATTGTACCTATGTGTGCGTTAATGCGGTATTAAATTGTTTTAACATGACGCTAATGTGTTTGCAATCCATTGTAATTTACATTAAATATCGATGCTATATATTTCCATTATATTAATCCTTTATCACCCGAATAATATTATAACAATGGCAAATAATTATATTTACATCTCAATTATCTCGTACGTCATATCCCAATGTCCTTCTGCGTGTCAATTTTAAAGGAATGTAATATATTAATTGGAGTTTTGAGTCAATTTACGAATTAGGTAGACATATTACATTTTTGTTCTGGAGATACGTCTTTTAATTTTTCTATTAAAAATTAGAAAAATGGAATTGAAAATAATTAATATTTTTTATACAAATTTTATGTAAGTATAACTACTCACCTATATCATTTTAAGCTTCTTTTTTTAGAAATGTTTTTTAAAGTTAAAACGTCAAACTATTTTTCTGAACATTTCAACACAAGGCAAGATAAGATTTTCAAACTATGACAATTGCTGTTCATATCATTGAAATGATCTGAACATAATCATTATCAAAGTATTACGGTACATAACTACATTCCGTATATATATATTGTAAGATGTACACTGGAATATAAGTCGACTCTGGTCTATGGCTCACATTATATAAAAATCGAAAGAGTTCAGATTTATAAGTTTCTAGTTTATAAGATTTATCAATTTTAAATTGCATATTCTTATAGAAAATATAAGTAATGATTATTTAATGAGTCTACTTCACTTGAAAAAATTAGCCTGGAGAAGAAATGTGAGCGATTTAGTATTTCTATTAATTAATAATAATTATGAACACCGTGTTGGACTGCCCTGAATTAACACAAATGATTTCATGTAAAGTAGCAACCCAAACGAGACAACCATATGCCGTAAACTCGACAACAACACGGATGCATCGCCTCGGTAACAAGTTAAATTTCGTTGACATTTTTCGTTGCAGGAATATACCTGAATTAAAGAAATATTTGTACTGAAATATACTTAGTTTTAAAATTATATACTACTATATCTAAATAAATAAAAATATTATTTTTTATGTAAAAGCCTACAAGGGCGTTGATAGTAATAAAATAAAATAAATAAATAATAGCTACAAAAAAATGGTGTTAACAAGTTTATTGTGTGTTTTTTGTTACGAAACCTTCTTTTGCGTCCGTCCTAAGATGGGTTTTAAACACTAATCTTAAATAGTATATATAAATTTATAATATGTACGGTGTGTCGTCACCCTACAATTTTTCCGCCCCTAACTGATGCTATATTCAAGATCAAAGTTGAGACCAGCGGGGTTCACAAAATTTTCTGATTAAACCATTTTATTCTATTATTCTATATTTCTAATTTATATTTATATTTCTTTTATCTTATTCACCTGGTTTTATTATATTTTAATGTAAGACAAAACCCGATTCCTTGTATAATGAGGATTCTCTTCTGACAAAACAAGTGTATTATTAATCTTATCATATTACAATTCATTAAAAAATAAAATTGAATTTAAAAACAATCTTAGAATATTTAGTCTTAAATATTGATCTTTTTTTAAATTTTAATCTTTTACATATACGTAATACAATTATTATATGAAATCAGAAGGTAAAAAATTTATATTAAATTTTCATTATGATTTTAAGTCGTATTTTTTTCACAGAAAAAATAACCGCTTAAATAGGTGACGAATAACTACGAGTACCATTGAAACGTTCAAAATTAATATTAAAAATATAGAATGAAATTGCTTTTGGCTTATTTCTCTGGAAATAATAATGGAATATCTAAATCTAAAAGTTTTCGAAGTTGTATATAAATTATACAATAATTATTATATTTTAATACAAAATTAAATGTTTCAATTAGAAACATACACAGAAAAAATTAATTTATTGAAAAAATATTTTATTAAATGTATCAATTTATATCAGAAATAACAAAGTATTGAATTTGAGTATTTATTTATTGAATATTTGAAAGAACAGCAGCATATAGATTCGAAAATTTGTCGTCAATTTATATGGTTGATGTGGCTTAATAGTAACGCAATTTCCCGGATAGAAAAAGATCCTGGTTCGGATCCTGGTAGCAACCAAAATATTTTTTCGATAAATTGATTTTTTCTGTATATCTTTCTAATTGATGCATTTAATTCGTATTTAAATAAACATACATTTCGTGAACTACTGTTCACGTCCAAATAGTAACTGTATTTTATTGTAAATTGTGTGTCCTCGTTCAATATAATTTGTACTAAAAATACCACAGAACTATGTTCTGAAAAAACTGCGACTTCACAATAATAATGCGTTCTCTTTAAAATACATTATTTTTGGAGAGCCCAAAGAGTATGGAGGATGGTAATAAATAGACAACATTATAATACATAGATTCAGATTATATTGTGAAATTACACACAAGAACCATAAATAGTGAAGATTTTTTTTGTGGACGCTGTGTAATAACGTAATATTGTTACTTGTTTTGTCATTGATGACCTTGTCGTGGTCACTTGAGAAGATGCATTATATATTATGCAGATAAGATGCATATTGACTGCAAATCCATATATAACGTTACAATAAAATCCAACGGTATATACAAATATTACATAAAATGACAACATTAAGATATATGTATATATATTTCCAATTATTGGAGCATAAGAAAGTGAAACTAAATCATGACGAGTAATATGAACTTCCACATCAAAGCCGTGGAATAATTAATAATTATAAAATATGAACATAAATAATTTATTTTATGGATTAGAGTACGCTTGTCATGGAGAAGAAACAGTTGATATGTAGTTACTCTACATAGTTTATACAAAATCACTAGTTTTAGTTAACGTTATGTCTAAGCACAAAGTAAACAGATTAAATACTCAAATTTTAAACATATTTGTTTAAATAAATAGTTCAGTCGGTCATATCTTTACTATGCAGAGATGAGAGGCTGAACTGATTGAATGGTCTGTAATAGAAAACAGTTAGAAAAACGGGCGCTATTTGCATAGATAATAGCCGCCTGGCTAATATGGAGCCTCCCGCTTGCGGAGGGTAGTCTACAATCGAGAGGTAATACACGCCACTACCTCCTGCTCTTCTGATTTACCTGTTATTAGCTTTACGGATTAAATGACGGAGGGATAGTAATTGTAGCTTGGATGGGTAACTTGTTTGGAGAAAATTGTTCGATAATTCCTCAATAACTTTAATAAACTTTTTGTGTCTTCTATTCATTTAGATAATAGCAAATTAAATTAGAAAAATATATAAGTGATAGTGTTATGACACAATAAACAGCTTTTATATTTTTGTCATTTTTATATCCACGTATTACTTTATTATTAAATACTTTTAAAAATATTGAAAAATGTCTGCTTTTTCTTTTGGTTGTCTGGACGCTTGGTAACGTCGAGCGTCACTCATCGTGAAGATAGATTAGGGATATTATTATGCGTATATATTACCAAAAGGTTTGGTGAAAAGCCTAGATTTTACTTTAGTCGGGTAATTTACAGTAATACTTAAACTAAAAGATTTGGATCAGTCTAGTCTAAAATAATTAATCAAAACAAAAAAATATTGTCTTACCTCGGATATGACATTCATTCAACTCGAAAAATTTTATAAAATCCAGCAAAATGGTATTTACTTATAAAATATATTATATTAAAAGTTCTTTTAAACCTTCGTTCATTGTTTATTTATTTTTTATTTTTTTTATATAGTCCATACATAAGTGTACTCCTATGTATGTTCAAATATTAACATGCTTAAAGTACTTTCTTTTACTAAAACTTATCTTTTACATATTTGATCAGTTTGATTTTAAATCTATTCAGTTTCTCCTCCTTTCTTATATTTTCTGGCATTTCATTAAAAATCTTCGTCGCACTATACATCATCGATTTCTGAAATTTTGCCTTTTTCCTGAATGGCAGTCTCAGTACGTCCTTTCCTCTTGTACGATGCTCGTGCTCATGATGATTTGCATCAATTTTTCGTGTAAATTCCGCTGATATTTTCTTATTGAGGATTTTGTAAATAAATACCATAATATTAAAATATATGTTGTGTTTAAAGGTCATCGTATTCAGATCTTTCAGCATTGCACTGATCCGAGTATATTTATTATTTCTGAGTATTATTTTCAAAGCTTTATTTTGGAACACAATGTTGCATTTCTTTTTCGTTAGCCAAAAACAAAATGCTGTTGCAGTACTCGATATGATTCGTCATACATGATATTGCATTTCTAGAAACCTTGTTGTTTTTGTGCCGCCTGTACATTGGGCGGTTATAAAGTCGACTCGAGGGATATATAATATTAAATTGCGGTCAGTTGGCATCATTGTATCGCAACACGCGTTTTAGAAACCCTCCTTTACAGTGGATGGCAAATGATATATATATATCACTGTAAAGAAAGGTTTCTAAAACACGTGTTGCGTATTATGTATCAAATATTCATAGATTTTCACGGTTGTTCAAAATCTTCTATGTTCAGTTTTCTGGCCTAAACTGCCGTATATATCTGACCTTCCTGGCCGACGTTTCGGATCCCATTGCAGAGTCCATCATCAGAGGCGATGGTGGATCTTGTAATGGGGTCCAAAACATCAGCCAAAAAGGTCAAATATACACGGCAGATTAGTCCAGAAAATTGTTCACTGAAGAATTAATCTAGTTCATTTTTAAAATGGTCATCATTCATTTTTTAAATCACTGGATCATTAACGATTTAAAATAGTAGGTATAATTTTTACATACATTTTATGCATTTTTTACTGACAGGTACTATGAACTCGAGCATTGCAAATTTTTAAAAGTGAATCTCCAGATAATCAGTTAAACCAATTTTTTTATTTGTATGTAATTTGTATTTTTTTTACATATACTCGTACATAATTAAAATATCTAACCACAAATTTTACAAATCCAATATTTCTATAATGACTGAGACACCTTTTTTAGTAGATATAATAGTTTTCAAAAAGTTTTAGTTTCTTTTTCTGTTCGTTTACTATAGATTCCCTAATTATTATTGTAAAGTTTATTCCATAGTCTATTGGTATATTCAATACTTTTTCTCCATTATACATGATTTATAAACACTTAATTGTGTCACGACTCTAATTAAATTTCGGCCAACACTTAAACCTCACTAAAATCGCCTCTCGATTATTGAAATTTGTCTATGGTAATCATTTGCAATAAATATAAAACATCTTACCACAGATGCACAAAACATTCAGTTTATAGTTATCTATAGACAGGCATCTCAGTCGACGATTCTTAAGTAATGAAAACTATGGCGTGATGTGTATTTGAGTCAATGTTGGTAACTGCCCCGTAATCGGTACACGCGGAGGATGCAAACATGAAATTATTCGTTGGTTTCTCTGTGTTCATTAAACTCATTTAATATTAATTAAAAGACACACTTAAGTATGGAGAATGAGCATTTATACTCATTAATAGCGTAGGCATACTGTCATATAATGTGACGTCGCTGATGTGACTTAAAAAAATATTTATTTAAAGTAATAAAGAATATTAGAGAATGAATATATAGAAGAAATAGAAGGAGAAATTACCTTATAAATTTGATACCCGGCAAAGAGCGGCTAACAATGGCAAAAGAAATGCGATACGATATTATTTTTAGATTGATCATTAGTATTTAATATATCTTAAGAATTTCACATTGACTTTTATGTAAATAAAGGTTTTGTGTAAACATGATTTTATTTGTTAGTCATATATAAGATACCAAAATATTATAGTATTAATTGAATCTGTAACTTTGATGTAATGTAACTTAAATGTTTCCTATATAATGTATAAGACTTAGCAAGGATATGTTAATTTTTCTTAATAATTTAATATTCCATAAAATAACGAATTTCTCACTTTGTCATTAAGACATGTAATTGAAACGCTTCAGAAACTGGGTGAAAAACAGACGCTAATGTTGAGCGGGTCTAGACAATTTAAAAGGCTTCGTGAGTGCGGCCCACTCACTTTTAAGTACTTAAACATCTCCAGTGATTCTAGCAAAGTACCTATCATTCGAGGTAGATTGTCTTAATTGTTATTAAAGAGCTCTGAACAGGGTAACATTTATTATATTACTTAAATTAAGCATCACCCCGAGTTATGTCATCGTCAGTTATGTCAGCGATCCGTGACAATATTTACATAGGAACATAGTGAAATTAATAATATTTTCCACGACAAACTAACGAAAAATCACTAGATATATTATTATATTATCAGGATATTCTAAAATAGAAATACTGAGTAGCCTACAGAACTTGACAATATTTTGTTAGTTATGAATACATTTTTTAGAAACATTATAAATGTACAGTGGAACCTCTATATTCGTCTGGTTCGATATTCGATACATTTTGATAACAAACGGATGTTTCCATATTCGTTAATATTTTCTATATTTGTCGCTTTCACCGCCCGGCAATGCTGTCTAACTGGGCCAAAACGCACAATTTGATCGGAAAGTGGCACCCAAATATTGCCATAGTCAACCAAAATATAAATGGATTCAATGATAATGTGATTGACTACTTCATGAAGGTTTTAAAAAACAGATATAACCAGGCAACATTGGGCAAGTTCTTTGTTAAATCGAGTGCTACTGAATAATCGGCAAACGAAAATCATCACCAGAATTAGACTTACCTGATGTTTAAATTGTCATCTTCTAAATATTAGTAACTTTCCTCCTCTTTTGCTTCTACCATCACGTCTCCTCAGTACAATAAAGGTAAAGTTTTGACATAAAATTTATTCATTTGTGTACTATTTTTGGGGGCTGGGAACGAATAAATTAAATTTCAGTTATCTGTTATGGGAAAAATTGTTTGTATATTCGTCAGGCCCTCAGGAACGGATTAATGCCGAATATAGAGGTTCCACTGTACTCTGATTTATTTATAAACATATAAGTTAGAAACAATAAATATCGGAAAGAATATATTGACAAATTAAAATTTTGCGTTTTAGATTTTTGAAAGAATATTTTCGTATTAATTTCGATGACGAATTTTATGAATATGAGACTTTTTTTAATGTCGACGTCATTAAACGGCATGAGTCGCTAACATTACAATCTAGCGATCTAGTGGTCGGCGGTTTGCTTCTCGTTCCAGAAAACCAGCTAATTAGTTCTATTAACATAGTAGAAGCGTTTAGCTTAGTTTGAAAATAGTACTAATATTTATGTCACATATATTCCGTGTATGCATCTCTATTTTTAAATAATCCACGAGCCAGACTCGTGATTAGAGTTTTAGTATAATAAATTGATTGACGTCGTGAATTTTTAATAAGATAGTCGGAAACAGAAGAGTTATCTTAATTAGCACAGCGGCAGGCGAGAGGACAGTATCATGGTGACTAGCGTTTATGAATGTGACAGCGCGACGCGTAGGCATGTACATATGTACACTTTTCCTTACCGTCGTCTCCACCGACTCTGCACTCATTTGTTCCACATGCCCAAACCATTTTATTGCTGTCAATTATCATAACTTCATTTGATTTTAGTAATTTACTATGTTATCAATCATCTCATTGTTTTATCTCTGCCTTTTACCCTACATTCAACATCCTTACCCGATCCGACTCCCCTATTCTTCCGTTTCACTCTCACCTTATATTTTTATAACATCTTCATTTATTACAAATGTATGTGTATATATGCATACATTTATTATTTTGTTCGGTTTATAAAAATGTTAAAAACCCTCAGTTAATAAATTAGTTTTAGGAGAACACATTATTTTTGTGAAGTTGTAATTATTCAGAACATTCAAGTTCGAATCCCGGTTGCGCAACAACAATATTTTTTGATAAAATTGATTTTATATGTATATCTTTCTAATTAATATATTTAAAATTAGTTTTGTTTATCAAATTTATTTTAATTTGATACTACATACAAATTTTTTGAACTTCAACGAATATTTTTAATAATTAGCAATATGTAGTTGATATTTATCCCTCTCAAAATTTAGAATAGGAAAAATCCAGATTTTTTATATGTACGTTTTTTTAATTATAGTTTAATGTATATGAAAAATATTTTAATATCTTGGATCTCATTTCGACGTCTTTTTTAGAATAAATTAATATCGTTATGCTAATGAAATCTTCCTTCGGAAATAAGACAGGTTGTATTTTGTAAAATGATTTATATTTAGGCTTTTCTTACCGCACCCGGTAACCTGTTTGTAGATATCATATTTTAAAGCCATAGACCTTAATTTAATATTGAATAATCCCTCCCCCCTGCAAAACGAGCCCACCTTAGAGCCGGGGGTATAAATTGAGTGGATTAAATCAGGAATCTTGCGGAGTGGGGAATCGAAGGTAAACACGGGACTGCAGTGGAGGGATGAAATGTAGATGCTGCAGCAACTATGTTTCATTCTGTATCCTAAATGGTTGTTTATTGTTTGTATGGGGGTGAATTGCTGGTCAAATACGGCTGAGCTAATTGATTGTCTGCGCTGTGGGTTCTGAAACAGATGGCCCGTGTATCGTGGGATGCAGCGTGTACACTGACTGAGTTTAATTATCAAAAAACTACGTTCTAAAATAATAACTCCACTATAAAAAATATTTAATTTAATAAATTTCTTTATACCACCACGTGGTGCTGATAGATTTTGCTTGATTTTGATTTCGAAGCTTTTCATATCTTCAAGGAGGAATATATTTATTCGGAATTAAAAAATTATATTAAAAGTACGCTATTACAAGACGGGTTTGTAAAAGGTTTGTAAAAATAGCTAGTTTATAATAGTAAGGAAACAAATAACGTCATCGATCATTTCCACAAAATAGTTCGAATGCCCCGGCTGACTTGCGGACGAGACGCGCGCATAAGGTAAAATAATAATGAAGATATTTCAATTAGACCCTGATGAGATGATGGATGAGAAACGAAAATGTAAAGAGTGTGTTAATTAGAAGTTACGTGCTTGCCACGTAAGCTCGGAACTAACTTCATGTCACGGAGTAGGCAGAGAGGGTAAAATACCAATCATGATTTCAATCATCTCAAGTAGGCTCGTCGATTGTTGAAGCTTCTGAGAGGTTTGTCTTTTGTATCTGTTGCCTCAACACTCACCTCATACATTCTTTTATATGAGGTGAATATTTTATATTCTGTTAGATTGTTATCAGTTAAGGGTTGAGACTTGAGCGAATTTAACCAATTCTATTGATATGATGATTCTGATTGATTCTGATTGAATGATTCTGAACCGTTATTTACTCTCTCTTCTGTCTACTCCTATTGTAGAATAACGTTACTCTGATTTTCACAGATGTGTGGAACTATTAGTCGATGAAAATATGTAAGTACCGTTACTATAATTATCTCAATTACATTATTAACCTGATGAACTGTTGACACAATTTCTTGGATATCCTAGTGACAACGTTGCTATGAATTTATAACAGGTATAGCTTTTCTGTTATTCGTGATTACACTAATTCCATGATTATTCTAATTTAGTACTTTGATGCGATACTTACAATTACAACACTGTTATAATCGCCTCAATTACAGTTATTGCTATGATTACTACAGTTACAATTGAGCGTTATCAGAATTACAGTATGTACAATACTGATTACAATGTTACATTAACTGCGATATTAATAACAATATACAATTAATGACATTTCTCTTTAATAAATCAATACTGTTTCATTTAAGAATGCAATTAAGAAGTAGCCAGAATTTAAAAATTAATTAACCGGTACCGAGTATTTAATTACTCAGTGAATGAATTTAAACCAACAAATAAGTCAATAATAATAGGGATTCTTCTGTATTTCGAATTGAACTTCGTTTCGTAGATAATTGAGAAACTCCTTCACACTTGACGGTATTGACAACAAATTGCGAGGCCCCTTTCTATTCTATTCTCATGATTAAAGCAGTCGTGAAAAAACGTGTTTTCTTTATTAACAAAAAATGGAGAAAAGTTTTAAGTAGGTTTCGTGTCACTCACAATATTTGTCCGCGGCACGCACCGCCCGACGCCCGGCAAACTTTGATTATCGTTCAGTTCAGAACGGAAATATTTGTAATTTTCCTCTGATTACTTTATAGAAAGCTCCCCAACTTACATCAATAAAAACATTCTTTAAAACCTTCAAGTCGAGACATCATTTAATGGTTGTAATTTAAAGGAATAAGACGAGCAGTTACTCAATTTCTTCAGTGATAAATGACAGATATTAGTCAGTAAATTATTTATTTATTTTATTTGAACATTACATAGTTATTATAAATATAAATCAAAATTGCCATGAGGCAATTTACCAGAAACAAAAATTTACCTATTTGTTTGTAATTTTCGATATCTTATCAAATATCATCGGCTCATCAAATTTATAAATGTCATTCCAAATTAACAAACGTGATAATAATTCATAAATGCCAAATGATTAAACAAGATAACGATTAAACAAAAAATCAAAAAAAATTCAGTTTCAAGAAAATATAATACTTTAACAAATGAAAACTAAATATGAGTCGTAATTTTTTTTAATTGTTGGCCGGTAAACGATATTTTAAATCGAGTGCAATGGATGAATTGACGAACACGTCATATTTGTCTAGATGGGCACGTTCTATCTACGAGTGCGGCTTTCGACCGGCCCTCAGTGTACGTGTTAAAGTTGTCCTGGTGAAAGACCTCCATTCATTATCGAAATGTTTAGTGATAAGATTTGAACAATTTTGTGTCCCCTTTCTTATTTTCCTACTTCATTTTATTTTATCTAATGGTCGCGGTCTTTCTTAAAATGCTTGTATTGTCTTAATTATGGCAAATTACATTCCGTTTATTAGTTTTAAATGAGTATAAAGGTCCTGTCTAAGTAATAGCTTAAAAAAGTCAAATTAAATGTATAACTTGTGATATAAATGTATTATAAAAATCCACATTTTGAATTAATATTGAAGGCGCCGCCTTAATAATTATGTTCGATGTATGAAAAGAATTATGTAGATATTTCACGATCGCAGGTTAATACGGTACTGATTTAACTCAAATACTCCTTCTCTATACACGAGTCTCGACTCTCATAGAGAAGAAAAAATGTTGAAAGAAATATATATATTATTACTGATTATGTTTACAGATGTTTTATATTTCATTGTATCTTCTAATACAATAAAAAAAATTAAAAATGCTTTTTAAACTGAAAATCAAAGTATTTTTTTAAATTCGCTTTTAAAAAAGAACTTCATTAATTTATTACGTATGAAGAGTGTTTCACAAAGAAAAGCTGAAAGACACGGAACATGATATTGTTTATCCGCCCGTTCACTTTCTTCTAGACATCCAAATTGCAAACGGCAGAACATTATTCGAACAAGCGTATAGGGATTCTAATTGCAGGATTCCGTCCGCCGGCTCCTGGAGACTATCACTTTCCTTTTAGAATTTCCTCCTTTGCAGACAACTAGATTTATATCCCGGGCGAGGGGAGAAAGGGCGGTAACATGGGCCTGTGCGGGAGGAGCCAGCAGAATTAAACGTTTTTTGTATTAGCGTTTTGTGAAATATGCCCCCTCGGGAAATGTATTTACAACAAACCTCAGAAATGAAATATTATTTCGATGTTTATCGTGAAAGTTTGAAGTTTAATGGTTTATTTAAACATTTTTGTAGTTCTTGAAAAACATAAGAACATTGATAACACTTTATCGCATTTTTATCATTTTACGTTTGCATTCTTATTCTCAGTAGCAGTATAAGCATAAAAATTTGATATTCAGTAGCATAAAGATTTGATACTTATTCGAGAACTTCGACCATCTCCTTGTGTCACATTAAAATGATGTAACTAAAATACAGGGAGTTATTCAGCTGAAACGTTCAACTCAGCTGTTAACGAGATCTCTTGTTATTTGAGTAGCGGCAGTGTACTTGTATTAAAATGCTTGCCATCTTAATAAAATACATCCAATTTTACTTTTGGATCACGGTAAATACTCTTTTAGTGGCTATGAAGTTCAGTTTGGTACGCGACTCTCAACCGACAGCACTTCTTGCAGAACAAGATTTCTCATTTTTGTATCATTAGGCGTTGTTGATTTACTACTGGATGAAGGCCTCTTTATGACTATCACTCTCTTTAGCCCATCGCCAAACTTGACCATGGCACACCCGCATTGTCAGTGCGTATTTCAATACGGCTCGCTTATCGTCATATACACTCTTTACTGATGACAGTAACAACATTTTCCGTATTCTGCTTTCTAACCCACTGTTTCTTTTTCTATCACCTTAGTAATTTCCAGCATATTTGTATCCACACTGTGCTCGTCTGGATCTTCTCAGTTATATACAAAATTATTATGGTATTTTTGAATTAAAAGATTATAAAACTCATAAAAGTTATTATGTAGACATATTTATAGATAGGGAGTCTTTAATAGCCTTGTTGCACCGGAATGTAACGTCCTAAATTGAGAGTTTTATTCCGGGCTCTTCGGGTTTTTATTTTTCATACACATATGTACAATAACGTTAGCTTAAATCTTTGTTAAGAATAAAGTATGCATGAAAAAGGGGACATTAATTAATAATCGATCCAAGTTTAATTTGGACGCTCACACCGCGGGTTATTACCATAACTTCATACAATTTAATTAATTCTGCTAACATTAAGTATTAATTTGAACATGCAAGGGCGGCGGCGTTACCTCCCCAAGTTAATATTCCTAGCCTCCGTCCTACCGTTCGTACTCCAAATAGTTTTGCAAATTGGATCTTGGCGAGCGGTGCGCCAAAATTTGACTTTAAATTCTTAGCAAACGCTTCGGAAAGTTATTCTGAAAGGGATAATTTTAATGATTTTTTTCCTGAAAAATACTTCGAAAACAATTTGTGAAGGAAAATTAGTCTGCGTGATAAGCTAATTGAAGGAAACTCGAGCAATTCTAGCTAAAATTGGTTATAAAAAATGTTGATGGCTAGGACACGCGCTTTGCAACAAGGATTCAATCGTGTTACAGCTGCGCAAGTTCTACATTTGTAGCACACGCACACCACAGTTGCCTTACTTAAAGGTAATAATCATTTAATTCATTTTAAAACTTTTCATATTTGATGTTTGTACTTTATTTTTATAAATGTGTTTATACATTTAAAAACCGCTCCGAAAATGAGATATATATATATATATATATATAATTTAATTTAAAGTTTCCGTGAACACTAGTGCGTGGAACTGGCGTCTTTTCTAGGTTAGAAAGCATCGTTTGTAGATGGTTTCCTTGAAGAAGGTACGACTCTACCGTAATTTTTTTAGGCAACGCCTTGACAATGGCACGCGCTACCATGCCAAAACGTTGGCCTAGATTTCCTCAAGGAAATTATCTACAAAAAACGAGATCTAACCTAAAAGAGATGTTCCATGTATATATATATTTATATAATTCATAGTACATGTATCTTAAAATATCTAAACGTAAAATAATTGCTTCAAATTTAAAAAATGCATATTGATTATTTTTGTGATCTAAAATAGTCAACATCATAACTGTTTTCCTATTCTGTACTCTACCTAAATTTATATAGTGTTTACGTATTAAAGTACAAGAAACATGTATATCTTGATATTATTTAACAATACTATATTTATTATTAATTTTTCAAACCTGATTTAATTATGTATATTTTTGGGTGGAATTTATTATTCGATGTCGACCTTTCTCTGTGAGGTATTTTTATATTAAAAATAAACTTTAAATAGTAGTATTCGGAGCTCGCCTCGGGCACATCAGGGCTACACAAACACATCCTCGTGTATCGCTTCACAGCTCCAGGCAGCGAGATGCCATCCTGAGAAATGTAATAGCATTCCACCCCAACCCCTCAACCCCCCCCTCTCACCACACGATGAAAGAAGGGATGGTCCCCTAGTATGTCCATTTTTACAAACCGTATTTTTAAAGCCTGAAGATATATGCATCAAAAATACGATGTCGCGCATTGTCATGACGCACGCAACGAGAGAATGCTGATCTCGGAAATATAAATATGTGCTTTGAATGTTTAAAACCTAAAATATTTTAAATAGTATTCACATATCCGTAAAATCATTTATAGGAACTATATCGATACAACAACTAATTAATTTTTGGACGGACTTGTGACCGTAGCCTCACTGGAATATTTGACGATATTGAAGTGCTGAATATATAAAGTATTAAGCTATCAATTAGGTTTAACTGAAAATTCATTGTTTTTTTAGGTGTAGATTCTTCCGAACTCAAATTGTTTAATGCGTATTGTATATATATATTATATTACATGGAAATCCAAAGGATATAATGAATATATTGTTCACAACTTAACACGTTATTATGAACCATTCTCGTCAATTATGGCTCAAATATTTCTATTTATTTCGCTTTCAGTCATTAAATATTCACACATATTTAACGCACGTCGAAATTACAGCATTCTGAAATTTACGAAACATTTGTAAGAAAATATTTAGATGGCTATATTATTAAAGCTATTCCCTGGAATTGGTAAATTATTTTCATAAGTTTAACTTGCGTAACTAAGGTATTATCATATTTTATAGAATTTTTCCTTTTGAAGAATTATAATTTTTATCTATAAGTTTTTTTTATTAATTAAAAGTTGTCTTAATATAAAAGATTTTTTGCTTGTTACCTGATATTGTATATTATTATAAACTCGATGACTTTGTTGTACTATATTCAGTAGACCTTGTCAGTGTAAAAAGAAATAAAATGTATAGACCACCGTACACCAATACTCGATTTTTCCTTTTGTACAACAGAAAAATTCAATGTTCAATATTAGATTTAAAGCCTTTCTATTTAAAGTTTTTCACTTTCAGCAGCACTGTCAAAGTTGTCTATCATACTTTCAGAATATTTGCGAAACATTTCAACCTGTTTTGATCACTTTTTCAAAGCAAATACATAATTATCAATTCAAATTACAGAAATAATTATAAGTATTCAACATACAAAATTAATAACAATTCTTCGCCTCGAAGTCTGAACAAATAACTTCCCCCGGAGAAGGCCCGGTGGGTGTGCGAGGCGAGGTGTACCGCCGGTAATCTCTACTAAACACGCCCACGGCCCACGTGATCCATCACTGTGACGTCACACATACACCTGTCAAACGGTAGTTAACCCCCGTTAGGTGAGATAGCGGGGATCATAAAAAACGTGTCGTGTAAGGGCGGCGCGGCTGAATTCATAAAAGATTAAAGGTTTTGTGGTTTTACTTTATTTTAAGAAAACACCAGGAGTACATTTTATATCTTTATTTTTATACCAAGGGGAGATTCCTTTACAATAAATAGCTAGTCGATGTTTTAATTTATGTATTAAATACATTACGAATATTTTCTTCAGTGATTATACGTCGCGCGCCTGCCAATAAGGCGTCCAGTGTCTAATATTCAGATTTCCGGCCCGAAACTGGGGCTTGGAACTCGGCGACTTACTATAATATATTTAAACAAACGTTTACTTTTATAGAATTATTGATATTTGTAGCGTTAACTTTGTGGTTAAACATAATTTAAAATTGTATTTATATTCAACTTTGTTTAAGCCACTGTATTTTTTTTATGTCAATGAGTTTCGATACTAACGTATCTTCGTCAAGACTGGCATACGACTGAACTATTTCATAAAATAATAATAAAGGCATTAGATTGAATAATTTAGGAAGTCTAGAAATCAAAAAAATCACTTAACACTAAGTCGTTAAGGGCAATTAAACCTTACAAACAACCCGCTATATAGTATATTTCATATTTTAATTCCCTCCTGTCAATCACCTCCCCACTCTTACCGAGACTCAACTGATACCTCGTAATGGATGTCGTTTAAATTGTATGGAATAGTTCAGTTGTACGCCAGTCCTGAAGAAGATACATTAGTATCGAAATCGGTTAACGTAAAAACAACACAGTGGGTTTAAACAAAATTTAATATAAATAAAATATTTATTTATTTTAGTATTTTTTTCATAGTCTACTTTGGCTTATTATGCAAACGCTGTCTCTCGACAATTAATTACCAAAAAATATATTTGGAGCAATCTCATCGGAATCTTTTAATTATTAATCAAAATATAACACTGCGTCGATCCAAATCTCCCTTTTTGACGCAGAAAAAAACATTAAAATCTCTCATCCGAACCGATTCTCGAACTTTTCAATTAATGGCAAAATAAAAATGAAGGCAAATCCTTTGTCACGTTTTTGTAATGAATGGGGGAGGAAAATAATGATGTAAGTGTCATTAATTAACTCTTGAAGAGTTTCGCTTCGAAATCACTCAAATCACGACAGTTCATAGTCACGAATACTTTTTGGGGATACAGTGGAGTGATTATAAAGCTTTGAACTTATGAGAGATCCCTTAAATATTATCGAGAATTTGAACCTCCCGCATTAAGAATGACTGAGTTGGTAATAAATAAAGAAAAAATAAAATAATACAATGTGGATTTGAGCGCATTAGGTATCATGGAGTAAGATTCAGTTGAGTATTTGGTTCGGAAATGGATCCAATTAATAGATCTAATAGAGCTTTAACCAAGTATATATATTTTTTTATAAATTATATGTTCCTCTGACCATAAAGAATTTTCTGACATTCACACATTTAATAATATCAATACTTATTAATAAAATCTCTTTTTAGTTAAATTTCCAAATAATAAATATGTGATTTATAATAATGACATTTTGTTCACAAAACTTTTCACAAAGATTTTGTAGTAACATTTCAAAAATTATATCACATATATATATATGATGACCATTGTGTGATGTGTCACTGTTAATATTATTTTATTTAAACAACTTTGACAACAGACCTTAGTCCTTCTCGAAACTAGTCCTATCATAAATAATAAATTGTTTTTCGTGTATACTCCAAATCTGGTAAATAATATTAAATAAATATTTATTCGTAAATTAAGGCAAGTTGATTTTTAATAAACAAATAATATAATATAAAATAATTTTCATCTGTTTTTTACAATTACTAAAAATATCAGAAAATAATTTAATAAAAATACAAATGTAACGGAAAAGAAAAATTTGTACCTCAGATTGCTGTATGAATACAAAACGTGGATATCTATCGGAGTTCAATAGCATTTTTTCTTCATTAAAGCATGTCTCGCATATTGTATTGTTGCGCAAAAAAGCAATTTCGTGTATCGGCACCGGCGCTGCAGCGGGCGTTTAAAAACTACCGAGGAAAATGTGCTACTTTTCTGTCATCGTTTTTGCCGATACATCCCGGCAGCGTTGCGAGCAACGATGGGTTAACAATGAAAACATAAACCTTATGTGGATTCGTTCATTTTACTGTCCCCTGCACCGTTTACAATGTATATATATTTCTCCGCTTCGAGCGTTGTCCGTTATGCCCGTTGATATTATAATAACGTATTTCTGTCGATTAAATATGAACGGTGATTTATAATTGTAAAATTATAATAATTAGTGTCAGCAAGTAATGTCGTGTTACAAATATCTACACGAATAAAATTAACTGAAATTATAAACAAGAATGATAAATTACGTGGTAAAGAAAGAAAATTACAAAGTGTCGGTACAACTTTATCGCGTGTACGAAATAGTAGTATTTTAATTTTTCCCGGAGAGCCGGCTAAATATAATAAATTTATTATATATTGTTTAAAAAATAAACATTATTATGCACGCGATGGAGTTTTGTCTCTACAATTACATGTTCTGTTTTATTAACAAAATTTTAAACCCACTAAAAAATGTACATACCTTTATATATTAAATACGCACATAAATAATTTTTTGTATTAAGTGTATTATCGTGTCACCTTCAACATTTCGAAAGGTTATTGAGATAGTTTGGGCGTGTGGAACGTACGAGTGATAAACGAGGATAGTAAATAAAATACGAAGCGAGCATTGAAGGGAACAGGAACGGAGAGTATTCGCAAAATACCTGGCATGATCAGTTAAACAAAATATTGAGGGACAGCTTTGTTAGAAGCTACTACAATCGACGAGTTTGTATGAGAAGATTAACGAAAGTGAGCGAAGAGTGGTATGCCATACGGTATATAGTATATCTTCTACCTAACCCTGTGTAGAACAGCGCGATAGTTGTGTGGAGAGCTATCGCCTCCACTTTTATCATCAACCCCAGCACCCACCACCCAGCAAGTACCAGCACAAAACGAAACTCCCATCGGCCGTAATGATACTCAGTACCGACAGCATGTAGCGATACCGATGCGACCAGCAGCTCTATAGTAGGTCGCTGCACAATCTTCACTCTTCATATCGCCACCTTCCAGTCAACAGCTCCCGAAATCGCCTCCGATAACAATTCGCAGAGTAAACTTCTCTGTACGGGCTAACTTCTGCTTTTGTAAAGTTTGACTGCGATAAACTCAGTGCCAAGTGTTTTCTTTCTCAAAACCTGCAACCTGCTACATTCACATATACACAATACAATCCGCCACTTTTAAACGAGCACGAGAGTGGAAGATGAAATATTGGGATATCCACTACGCTCACATAAATCACATAATCTACAACAAAACCTTTTGATTCGTATCCATATATGTATACATCGACAAACTTTAATATTCATCCGTTAATACACACGCATTTATTTATTCACCATATGTATTTGGACAACAAACATTTCTCTCCATAGTGTCGATACACATACCCAATTCAAACTAGTAATATTATTTACTACCTCACACAACGTCTTCTCATACTTTATGGAAATAGTTTGTCATTCTAAAGCATGTTGTACGTATGCATAGAACAATAATTCATTTATTTGGTAATTTTCCAGGCACAGTTAATATTTTGTTACTATATTTTGGCTTACTACTAATGATATAAGAAGTTAGGTAAATAAAACAAATTAATCAGCTTCCGATGGAGCCATTTCAGATTCAGTTTCCTACATGGACTAACCTTCAAGGCCTTGCACAGGTGGCCAGCAAATCCATTATCGGATTGTCATCAACGGTTGAGTGATCAAACGGACGTGCACGGAATACACTTATTCGGTTACGGAGCGGCGGGATATGTTGCCGGAGAATTTCTAATTTGAACCGAAACCAGATATCAATTGGTTATTTATTTATGAAATGAATACAAAAATGTATCAACTGTCTCCTCCCTCCTCTCCGATAACGCACTTTTTTAATTTATAAAGGACAAAAAAATAAACTAAATCATTTTAAACAAATATCAAATGTCTCATAGAGACAAAGCTATTTTTTATTATTTTTGTTAATTTTTATTAATATTTTTATTTTGGTCACATTTGAAATAGTTCATCTAAGGTACAAATATTGTGATAAAAAATTGTATCTATATAAACCTCTGAGTTATTTTTACGTTAATCGGTTTCGATACTAACGTATTTTCATCAGGACTGGCGTACAACTGAGTTGTAGGTACACCAGTTCTGGTACAAAGGTTAAATATAGATACAATTTTATTTTATAACTTAACAAATATAATCTCAATTCACAAGATAAAATATAAAATATGTGGGACAGTTACATCTTTACATTAACTACTCTAAGTAATGTGCTATATATATATGTATGTATAAATAAAACTAATTTAATTAATTAATTAGAAAGATACGTTCTTTGAATTTGGAGAATGTATCTCTGTCAAAATCTCTGTAATGTTGTTCTATTGAATACTTTTGAAGAATGCATCTAATTTTTTTCGATTACAAATATTTCAACCGTATTACTCTGTATCCCAATTTGCTGCCATTTCACGGAATATCAAACCGCCAGATTGCAGCGCTGGCGCTGGTGCTCTGTGTTCGTGTCACGTTTCCACCAGTGTCGCCTGACGGAGCCACCAGTCCTACGGTCCACAGAGATTTATCTTCTGTGAATGGATCCTCTTGTATATTCTCCAGGCAGACGTGCTTCTTCTGACTTCCTTACTTTCCCAAAAAATTAGATTCATAGTTTTAAACAGTTTTTATTGAAATTGAGAGATCTATAACAGCATTTTTTTTAATTGCTTCAAGAAATTCTTATTTTGTCAGAGTTTAGGTTTTAGAGCTTAACCATTAGTGAAAATTAAACACTTTTCTGATTGTTATTTACAATGTTTATTATTTACTTATTGTGTAATATTTTTCATTTTATATACATTATATCTAATTAATTAATATTAATGATAAGACTAATGTGACAAATGAAATTGACGTGGATATTTTTTAGGACATGATAGCCATGATTCATATGTCTAAATAAAATATGACTACAATCGCGTTCTCTCACCATTTTATCTAACTATTAACAACTACGATAACCTACGGATACCATGGGTACATAATTTTCAATATTCTAATATTTATATCATTCCAATTACTTTCGAAATTATACATATAAATTATATTTCTCACAATGTCTTCGCACGAAGGTTGTGACCTGCAGATACCCGCGGCCTCCCAGCACCCTCTCCGCACCCTAGCACCATACCCGCCCCATCACGGCACCCTTCCTGGCCGAGCGACCCGCATGGGGTGTTAATTTCCACGACGCGTTAGCAAGATTACATTTTTAACAGGGCCGTAAATTAACATACAATATTGTCGGTGTGACGATAACGGCCGTAGGGGACTGAAGTAAACTGTGAGGTAGATATCGACAATTACTTCCTTAGCTATAGTTGTCTAATACATTTCAGTATTATTAATACCTTCGAGGATTCCTCAACGTTGGAAAAACATCTCAATACATCAGTCTCTCGGAGGCTGTATCCTAATACGTTCTCGTATACACAATGTTCTGATTTCCCACGTGGTCCGCTATCGCTGTAACATTGTTTTTTAATAACACCTTTGTTCGGTGTGGCTTCTTCCCATTTACACTGCAGGTTGTGTAAGGGCGGGCGCGCCAGCGCACCGGCCGACCTTGCGGTCGCGGTGAGAAATAATTAGAAAAACCCACGGGTATTTAAATATGAAAGAGAAATTTTTAATATTGTTTCGCGAAACCTAACACCGACAAAATTTGAATAATAATTGAAAGCTTTGCTTTTATTAAAGCGCCCTCAGAACTGTCAGAATGGTTGAGTTTAATTTTTAAAGAATAATAAATGTGAACGAAATTATAAAAAGAATTTCTGTTTGCCGGGTGATTGTAATTCCGAGAAATAAATAAGAAATGTTTTCTTTTTCAAAATAATGTTGAAGGATTCCGATATAATGTTGGAGATCAAATTGAGAGAAATACGGATATTACGAAATGTGCCTTTGAGCAGGTGTATTTTGCATAACTGATTTCCGCGGATTCGACGACAATTCGACATTTAATCGTTTTTCCACGAAAAGCCATTAGTAGTACTTTTAATTCAAAGAACCTCCCTCTGGCACGAAGACAGAATGGCTTTAAATATTCCCTCCTTCCTGTTTTTAAGAAATGCGACAATTCTCCCGCGGTTTTTACTAATGCAGGCAACACTTTACAAAGTCTTTTGGGATTTTTGAGGAATGTATTTTCATTTCAATTTTCGTAGAAACACTCCAACCAAAAAATATTCTCGTATCGCGCATTTGAAAGTAAACATTTACTATTGACGACCATTGAATATCTAAATAATTAACATTCTATTCAGATTGTAAAATGATTGAATTGTAAGAAAATGCAAAATAAATACAGCTCTGAATATTTCATGCCTTGTTGTTAAACCTTTTTTAGTGAAAAATCTTACATAATATAATACGAGTATATTAATATAACAAACATATTTTTAACAAAAATGTCTTGAAAAAAATATTTTATCAAGACAGAAAAGGATTGTGTATTAATTAAATAATCAATGTCAATAGGCTTTCGTTGGACTTATTTTATAAGATTGAACAATCATCTAACAGTGTTGCATTATTTGTAATGCGATGCTCGTTTTGTTGAGTTATAATTATTTAAATTTTCCTCGCTAAGAATGTTTTCCTTTTGTTGAATACAGGTGTATCGGACCTGGTCCACAACAGTATGTAGCTAGGAGTAGATTCCTGACTAAATAATAAGTCGAAAACATTCGAGAGATATGTGCCTAATCTCAACCATGTCAGAGATATAAGTATTTGAAAAAAAATGTAATTATGCCTTTATTTCGATTAATTGAAATATTTTATTGATTCCATAATATATATTATTATATTGAATATAAAAATTTAAGGTGATCGAATTTAGAGCGACTAGACTATTTTTGATTAGATGATTTAGGGCCTACAGCAAAGATATAGATTAATAATTGAACAGTTTCGCAAATATTTATTTAGAAATACGTAGACTTCATGCATAATACAATTTTGTAAAAATTTCAAACAATAATATTTTTCGTAACAGTGCAGAATTTGCACAGATTCCTTGAACGTTTTGACTCGTAATATAGTCAAGTATTCACCCATAAAATATTGTGGACCAGGTCTGTTACAATTATGCATTATATTTTTAATATTTTAAACTTTTACATTTTGATTCAACCGACAAAAAATTAATCCATAATTTTTTTAATGGTTTTTTATTTGTGTTTAAACATATTTTTCTTTTTGGTTGTAGTTTTCTCGGTCGATATTTTTAATTGATAGATAAGTTCGCTCTACGAATTTTATGAAAGAAAAAGTTCTTCAAATTAAATTAATTTTTTATTGACTTCGAAAAAAGAGTGTATCTGATTTGAACTGAAACCATTCTGTTGGCAGTAAATTTCTCTGTTCACTTAACAATATTAAGTTGGTATGCTTCGAATGTATTTTCATCTCTCTCCTTACATATTTGATTTACAGTAGATAAGAAAAATCCAAAAACATGAATATTTCTATCATCGAAAAATACATAATTTCAATGATTCTCGTCAGAATTTATTTTAACAATGTTTTGTTTGTCAAAGTATTATTATTTGCCATGTGCTCTCCATTTAATTGAGTTTCGCAAAAAATGTACGTCTTCAGTTTTTTTTTTCATATTTCTGAAGTCTGGCAAAAATATTTCATATTTCTGAAGTCTGGCATAAATACGAGTACATACTGCTTTCATCACTTGAATGATGGCTCATTTACCGTGACGTCTCGAGGGATCTGCCAGTGACAGATGAAATGGCTTATTCAGTTTGTACGCAGAAACAACGGACCCTCAAAGACGTCATAAAATTTCAACTCGATAATGTCACGTGCCGCCTGAATTGTAGCCCGAAATATCAGACTTACCATTTCAGCTTCGGAAAAAGCGGTTTTGTGTGCTCAAAGCAATTTCACCAACTAATACCGGTACAGATGTTACACAGTACTTTGTACGCGAAGTCGCATATTTGAATACTGCAGCGGTCCTTTGTCAGTCCTCCCATCTCCAACTTCGCGTTGAATAATTGCCCGCAATAACGCTGTCCCGTTGTGCGACGAATGTGTATAATCAAATTCGGATATAACGAGATCCGAAGAACCTTCATAAATTGTTCGTTACAACCTTCGACGTAAGAGTTTTTTTATATCTTAATTCTTGAAAAATCAGAAAAATACATTTATATATCCATTTACAATCTTCTAGAATGATTTTAATAAAACGCGGAGGAGCTCGCGCAAATACTCGATTAATTTAAAATACGTGTAGATGACGTTTGTAGGATTGTAGTCTCTACAAGTGTCGAAGAAGAGTGTTTTTAAATGGACGATAGCAACACATTATCAACACCTTTCAAATCACGCCGCAGAAACACATACATATACACACACGCATATACATACACACACCCTCAAATATAATTCTTTTAAATAAAATCTTTTACTGTTTGAACCAGTAACGATATACCAGTATTATTTCTATTTAACCGCTATTATTTTATTGCTTATTGCCAACCGGTTTCGATGTAACTGCTCTTTCAGCAAGATAGCCCAAAAAAATCTAAGCATTCTAATGTTCTTGTATTTATGTGTATTTAGTCGCCGAGTTTGCGATGTTAATAAATAAATTGGAGCCGTGGTATGAATACTCGATTGCGAAAATTTCTGAAAAAATGAACGCTATTTTTTTGGCAATGCGAGTTGGCTGAAGGTACTACACGCCCCCTATCTGGTTTCATCCCCCTTATCTATACTTTATCGAAGAAGAAAACTTTTAAGATTTCCGAAGGCATATTTAACATCGCAGTTTTAAACAAACATAAAAACAGGCAGCTCCCATCTCGTCCATAGAACGAGTGTAAATTGGATTTGATTGAATTGTGAACAAAGAAATGCTTTGAAAAGGGGGCGTAATTTTCGACTGTTTTCATCATTAACAGAATTTGAGAGGGAAATAAAAAATTGTCGCGCTTTTGATGTTTCTTCATTATTTAATTTACTTTGATTTAATTGAAGGAACTTTGGATGAATTGGAAGCTTTTTGAATCTAATCTATGCAAAAATCTGAAGTATTTTTTTTATCAGCACTTTCAACATTTTAATAAAATTATACCATTAAAATTGATGGATAAAGACAGTCTTATTTAAATTCTTTGAAATAATCGTACTGTAATTTAGTTACAAGAAACAAAATTTTGTTGATTTTTAAAATTTTAGTGCTATACAATACATCAGTACGTGCGTAAATTAAATGAGTTTATATATGTACCGACATTTTCAACGCATGTGATCCAATATTATGTGTCACATAATATAATACCATATATATGAGAAGATATATATACAAAAGTTGATGGTTTCTCCTGGTCTTGATCACAAAAAGTACATTGAAATTTTCCGGAATTTTCAAAAGGTCCATCGAGCCCCTCATTAATGACAGTGTAATGTTATCTTTTCAAATTTACACAGAATTGTTGATAAGGGTCTTCTGGTTTGAATTAAATTATTGTGAAAGCAAAATGCGCAAATCTCAGTTGATTTTTAAAAATAATGTAATCTCCAAAGAACAATATTTTTTCAATCAAGTGAAGTAATAAAGTGCCAAAAGATTTTATAATTTTATGCTAGTCATATTTGTAACATTCAGAATCACCGCCCGACTAAATGTTACCAATTGTAGTCAGGCTCTGTGAAGAGTTTATAATATATAACGTGTCAACAGATAAACAGGGGTAAAGCTGACCTTTTAAATTCGTTTGTTATTAATTACACTATAAGTTTATTAAGAATAGTTTTGAGCGATGACGTGCGTTTTTTGGAGTTCAGTTTGAAATGGAGCCTCCCCATCGGGATCCAGTATCCGGGATCCCGGGGACCGAAGTCTGCCTGCGCAGAATGAAATGAAATACCAAGATGTCATGCGAGGGAGTTCTGATGATCGATTATTCCACACTGAGCTCTGAATTACTTAGGAATACTTCTTCTTCTTCCTTTCCTCGTTCAAAAAGTTCCTCCATAGCCGCCACCTTAAATTTCGTTTTAGTGTCTGCATTTAAAATTGAAAAACTTGAAATTGCTTTTGTAAATTCGGTGGAAAATCATAATTTATATGCCTTCGTATCTTTCTCGAATCTCTTATTACATTTCAAACAGGAATTGAAAATTAATAAAACTAGTTATTGGCAATATATTAAATGATTGAAGAAAAATAAAGCACACAAAATATCATTGAATTATTTTATACCTACATCGTCATCATTTAATTATTCGTTATATTTAAAGTTATAAATCAGTGTGTCAAATTTTTAGTAATTTTAAGTATATAAATAAAATATAGACTGAAAAGTACTTTTATAGTTAAGAGGTAACTGACGAGCGGCATGTTGCAACTCGTACTTTTCGTACAATCTTAATGTCATATTTTGCAATTTGAATGGCTAATGCTGAGGAAGAAATTGTAAAAAACGCATTTACCTTACATTTTTAAGGCTATTTGAATTTTCATAAATACAAATTGTTATTAAGAAAATACGTAGACTCAGTGATATTATTCAGAATGTACCAAAGGATTTCGAGTAAACAAAAACATGTAAACCCATCTGGCTTATGCTTGGCTTACAATGGTGAGTAACATCATAAAGATATTATGTAATTGATTACAAGTGACTCAAAGCATCTTTGTTTTTTAGTTGTTAAAGTTAGTGAAGGCCGCGTGTGGGTGCTTAGATAGAGCTTTGCTCGAGTACTCTAATAATATCCTGGAACCCGTATACTAGTGCCTTCCAGGTTTCTTGTAGGTGTTGTAGGTAGTTCAAATATCTAAACACTAAGTTACCGCTTAGAACATTTTAAATAACACTCTAAAAATATAATAAATCTAATTAAATTAGAAAGAAATACATATAAAATCAATTTTTTCGAAAAATATTGTTGTCGCGTTATACATTTAATTAGTATTTCAAATAAGAAGACCTATGTTCTGAATAAGAATGTGTCCTCCTTAATAATATAATAAATCATTTATTTTGAGAGCAGTAAGATTGTATGTGACTGTCGCGGCGCACGGGCGCGTATTTACACTTTTCCGTTCTCAACTGAGACACAATGTTTCAGCGGTCCCGGTTCAATCGTTTCTTCCGATCCACGGCGCAGATTAATAAAAATGTCAGATTGATTTTTAATTGGGTAGATAGCATTGTTTAACTTTATCCTGTGTCCACCCCGAGTTATTTTCCAGGGCAGAGTAAAAGCAATTTGAATTTCTACACTGATCCAATTATTTGGCCATCGACAATGTTGATGCAGCGCTAATTAATTTCTGTTTTGATTGAAAATAAAAAAGTTTTTTGATTGCGTTTCAAAATGATGAAAAGCAATTATTAACAACTGTCATCTGCAGGATGTGACGTATCGGGGGGTGAAAGTTAAATGATCGTAACCGACATTTTCAGTATTATATAACGATACAAATAGATAACGCCAACATTTAGTTACGGCTGTTAATACTTATTCCGGTGGCACAACAACAAAATTTTCGATAAAATTAATTTTATGTGTATTTCTTTCTAATTCATATTTAATTTTTTAAACCACCGAAATTGGGTATTAAACAGTTTGACGGAACATTTGACGTCGATACTGTTCCATATTTCTTGAGCCAATACAGAGTACGGGCGGACCGGACCATACGGCCATACCGAACGCAGACGCATTGAGCGGGTGTTAATGAAAGTATTTCACAAATCAACACAGTTTATCATAAATACAATGTATTCCTACACAAACAAAATTTAATACAGGAATACAAATATTACTTTATAATGATAAATATTATTTTAAAATAATATAATTGTTCTGAATACGCATATTTCACAAGTTATTTTGAAAATTATTGTGTCTCGCTCTATTTTAAACTTAATTCCATATAAAAAATAGTCAAATCAGTCACACAATACACGTAATTAAAATAATTAACTTATACGAAAACAAAAAAAATCGATAACTGTATGACAGTTGTGGCTTTTATATTCACCGTGACCTAGCTAGCCGAGATAATCTGTCTGGATTCAGCCTCGTAAAATACATCCACTGGCACAGACGCTTTGTGAGACAAATCTCCAGGAAGTAAAGGGACAATGGGCCGCCATTCTGCGCGCGAGTTACTTCCACCTGGGGTAGCCGCCATGCATACAAATAGCTTGAATTACCTTCCAGATCGGCCCTACAGTCTGACGAACAAATGTTTATAACGACCTCTAAAAATTATTCCCGACAAATGCTACGGCTATTGAAGAATATAAAACACGAGTCCACCGAGTAAATGCGCCAACTTAATAATTATTGATGTCAAATGTACATGCATGCGTGTTTGTGTACAATTGACATCAATAATTATTAATAAAATACTAAATTAATGTTTTAATTATAAATATATACATATAAAATCAATTTTGTCGAAAAATATTGTTTTTGCGTCACCGGGATTCGAACCTGGATCTCTATTTCCAATCCGGGGAAGTGCACTACCTTTGTGCTATAACGCCAGTATTTTTCTTGACAAATTTTCGAACCTATATGTTACATTTTTCAAATTAATACACCTGTCGTTCCATTATTTGAAAGCCATCTACATTATTTTTACAGAATCTCAAATACCTTTGAGTAAACCGGCTGCAGACGCCAGAATTATCAATTCATTTTTATTAAATTTTGGACACATTGATACAACATATATTATTAAGGAAAATACATAAACACGGATTATAAATAGAGATCCAGGTTCGAATCCCGGTGACGCAAAAACAATATTTTTCGACAAAATTGATTTTATATGTATATATTTATAATCAATACATTAATTTAGTATTTAAAATATCACAGACCGTCTGTTCTGAATAATTACAACTTCACAATAAGAATGTGTTTTCCTTAATAATTATTAATAAGTTGGCGCATTAGTAGATTTTTTAAACTTTTTCTTCCTCATTACTGAAGTTCGTAACCCTAGGTTGTGACCATTCTCTGCTGCCCCAAATTTGTATAATAGTTGTAATAGAATAGCCAGTAGTTATATTGATCTCTTTGGTCCATCGAGTTGGAGGTTACACTTTTCCTCTTGATTTTTATGTCCATATTTCCACTCCGTAGAGGCATACGGAAAAAACACAATTTTACAAATTGTATTCAGCTTTGACATTTTTTGACATGCCAAATAGTTTAGAACTTTATTTTTTTTATGGAATCGAATAAATAAATACGAATCATGTTAATAATAATCCATGAGAGTCTAAAAATCTAATAAAACTCACTAAATGAATCCCAATTATTTCCGTAATACTGTATTATGAAATTTTCATACTTCCCATAATATATTATTGACTAAGTCTTATAAGCCTGTCTTCCTTAGTATTCACGTCACAATTTCTGTGATGGTTTTAAAACTCCCTCGCGCTTAGATAAATTAATAAATCTTCATATTGTCTTTTCTACGCCGGGGCTCTACGCGGCCTACGCCGGCGCCGCGGTCGCTCCGACAAAAAATAACTCTTATGAATATTCCAGCAGCCGGTTTCGGGAACGGAATGACTGATGGCTACGTAAAATAATCGCCGCTAATGTGACGTAACTGGCAGTCGTGTCGTTTTCAATTATTCATTACTTTGTTGTGTTCTGGTCTTTAATAATTCGACCAACTATTTGGCTGTTCTTTTGTGAATTAATTTAAATGAGTGATTGGGGTTTTGGGATTAAATGGTTTTTTTTTCAGAAAATCGCCGTTGAATAAAAAAGTGAGAAAAATATTACTCTTCTTTATGGAAATTGCGATAACATTGAAAAGTATTATGCGTAAAACCCTCGCAATAAGACATGTGAATACTTATTTAATAAATAATTGAACACGATAAAATAGGTGCTATAATTTTTTATTGTTTAAGTATAGTGATAATCATGAAAAATTATTGTTGGATTTTAAATGTTTTAAAAGTTTACTGGGGTAGTATATTATGTGAACCACGCAGTATTCATAGAAAAATATTCTTATAATTTTATTATTTTAGGGAACTAACAAGTTTCACGTTTTAATCTGTAGAAAAACAGTCGTTCACCAACTTAAATAAAATAATTATTCTAGAGATAAGCTTGCATCACTCTCGCTCTGGGCGGACTATCACTCGCCGAGTGTGCATTAAATAAAATAATTATTCTAGAGATAAGCTTGCATCACTCTCGCTCTGGGCGGAATATCACTCGCCGAGTGTGCATTAAATAAAATAATTATTCTAGAGATAAGCTTGCATCACTTTCGCTCTGGGCGGACTATCACTCGCCGAGTGTGCATTAAATAAAATAATAAATCTAGAGATAAGATCCCATCACTCTCGCTCTGGGCGGACTATCACTCGCCAAGTGTGGATTAAATAAAATAATTATTCTAGAGATAAGCTTGCATCACTCTCGCTCTGGGCGGACTATCACTCGCCGAGTGTGCATTAAATAAAATTATTATTCTAGAGATAAGCTTGCATCACTCTCGCTCTGGGCGGACTATCACTCGCCGAGTGTGCATTAAATAAAATTATTATTCTAGAGATAAGCTTGCATCACTCTCGCTCTGGGCGGACTATCACTCGCCGAGTGTGGATTAAATAAAATAATAAATCTAGAGATAAGATCCCATCACTCTCGCTCTGGGCGGACTATCACTCGCTAAATGTGCATTAAATTCATTCTAGTGTAAGAATTTAATAAACAAATTCTTTCGTAATTCACGATGTTACCGGGTTGCAGGCAGGGCGTGGTGGGTGGATTATATTCATCTAGATATTGAAATGACTGTAGGATCCAAATCAGTTCTCCGCGCACAGCAAACTGTCACAAACGTTACGAAGCTCGGACAGGTAGACAGATGACAGATAGATTAAGGTACGCCACCATTCAAAATGTCTGCTCTCAGACGCTACGAGCTATCTATTGAACAGTATTTGGACGTTCAATTAATCAGTGACACATTTATTAACTATTTCTTAAATTTTTTAATTGGACATATCACATGCCTATCATTTTTATAATATTATTCTCGGGGAGTCGTCTCACATTTTGAGGTCTTATTACACCGCCATGATACGTGACTGATGACATTATCACCTCCCGTTGGCTGATCTAGTATTATTAAGGAGAACACATTCTTATTGTGAAGTCGTAATTATTCAGAACAGACGGTCTGTGATGTTTTTAATTCAAATTCAATGTATTAATTAGAATCATATAAAATCAATTTTATCGAAAAATATTGTTGTTGCTACCGGGATTCGAACCTGGATCTCTTCAAATTTCAAAATTTGTTGTTAATTCACTGTGGTGTGATAGCATAATTGGTTAATGCAAGTTCTCCGAATTAGAAAAGATCCAAGTTCGAATCTCAGTAACGACAACAATATTTTTTGATAAAATTGATTTTCTATGTATGTATCTTTCCAATTAAAACATTTAATTTGTATTAAGACTGATCTAGTCGAAGTGTTTGCGATATGCGCCAATCAATTACAGTGCGCCAATTTGGTATTGTTCTAGTTGTCTTTAAGTTTTGTACGCTTTCATCAACACTGGATTCCAGCAAAGATTTTCAGAAAAAAGTGATAATTATCAAAATATTTTTAAACAATGTGAAAATATTATGTATTTCTTAAAACTATAAATGTTCATTTTTTATATAACAAAATTACCATAGTATACCTACAAACTGTTGTATTCTTTAATTAATGAAAGACAGTTCTGTTGGAAGCCTGAAGGATAGTGGAGCGTGCATAAGATGTATGAAAATAAACAACGAAGTAAGAGTGGTATGCCAGGACAGAATAGTCCGACGTTCTATCCACTCTGCCTACCCCTACGGGTAATAGTTAGTTTATTTTATTTAATCTGTGTTTTTATTATTTTATTGACGAATAAACTGAAAAGATTTAAATTTAAATGTAAGTAATAAAACATTGCTTTTTGAATCGAATTGATTGAAGAAGTTGCGCAAATATTACTAATAAATGGTTTTCTCTCAAAAAAAAAACTTCATTTTTACCATATTATTTATTAGTCCTGATGATAATTCCATAAAATATTACATTTTTAATCAATTAATTCAAATGACAACACACGCTAAAATTATTTTATTTCACAATATTAAACATGAATTAAACTCTGAAAATAGTTTTTTTTTTGACATCTTGTCTGGAATGCAAGAATACAAACAATTTTATTATTGTCGCGTTCCATCCATATATCTCTTTCTGTTTGGCAAGATTTACGTAAAAAATAGCGCTGTTTCATATTTAGATATTATTGAAATTATTTGTCTCTGTTTGAAAGAGTATGTAATTCGATAACACTGAAATTAATATTAAAATTCACACCAAAGCCTGTACTCGAGAAAACTTTTGTGACCAATGTTTATCAATTGAATAAAAAGACTATCAAGTACCTAGAAATCATAGTAGATAACATAGTAGATAACTAAAATGGAAAGAACATATTACTAATCTTACAAACAAAAAACGGAAAACTGCCTACATGTTTTTAAGACTCAGAAATATATTATATTACGCATTTGTACAATCACATTTGCAATACGGTATTATTGGATGGGGAGGAGCGTATAAAACTTCAATGTCATAATTAGAAATCACTCAAAAAATGATAATAAAAATTATTCTAAAAAAAAAAGACTATCTAAGTATACAACTTTCCACAGATTTCAAAGTACCAAAAATAATAGACATACAAAAAAAATTCAATAATCCAAATTTTCAAAATTAAAAATCAATTAAACTTTAGTAGCGAATTCCGATCTACAAGATTTCGAGACCAAATTGATATTCGAAAACTAAAATACACCGCAACCCAAAATCACTATATTTATCAAGGCATCAAATTTTTTAATAATCTTCCCATCACAATTAGAAATATTACAGACTACTATCGATTTGTATCTGAAGAAAAAAAAATGTATACACAGACTAACTGAAACATAAATTATCTCTTATATACTCCTTCTCTTTACACGAGTCCTACTCTCATAGAGAAGGAATAAATGTTAAATGAAATATATTTTATATATATATATATATTAAATATATTTCATTTAACATTTATGTATATAGTAGACTGAATTCCATGAAAATTAGATTGCTCGAGTGTATATGTGGTAAATCAACTTCGATAAAGAACAAATAAATTAGGAGTAAATGTATAGCTAGCTTGTCTTCACACAATGAGCAGAATTAAAGGATAATTTTGGTTATTTGGTCATATGAAACCGATATAAAAAAAGAATTGTAAGAACGATTTACGACGCCAATGCTGATGGCACCACAAATAGAGGACATCAGCAAAACCCTGGTCAATTACTGGTATTATACATACGTATGTATAGAAAAATTGTAAGGCAAGAGTTGTGACCGTTGTTTGCGAAGATTGTGGACGAAAAGTATTCCGGATACCTCTAAAAACTCCGATTATAACCGGTAGCAAAACTATATACTAATGTCCCCATTTCATTTGACACTCGATGGGTCGAATCCGTCCTTCCGTCCTGCACGGCGAACAATTACCGGTTTCGCTCTATTTCATGGAACTAACTGACTTTTTATACTCATTAACATTCCGAGACTACATTCGCTAAATGTTAAACATTAAGAGACGTATAAAATCCAGAGAATTCTACATATTTGTTCCAATATTTGGTTCAAATATTTCAGAGCGTTTTGGGTTCTCTATTTCACGTAATGATTACTTGTGAAACTATTGTCTTCGTCATTAGAAGTTTAATTCCGTTTCAGGATTTATGTTCCAATAAATAACGTCTGTGTATTAAGAATTTTGATAAACGAAATTCCTCTCTACGCCTCCCCTCCCGAGCGACAGGCCCTTTAAGGAACGCGAGTAATTAATTAAATCGAGGATTAGAAAGGATATGTTACAAAATATGCACGATGTACGAACTCGTTAAGCCGGGCTTTATTTACTGAACACCGTGAATATCTTGTACGCGTGTGATAAGGTTCCGCAAATTCCCGTTAAGCAATCGGCCAAATTTAATTTTATCTCCGTGAATTCTGACACGTATCCACATGTTTATGTATGTATTTATTTATGATGCTTATCCATGTATTTATGTGTGTATTCCGAATTTTGTTAAGAACAAACACTATTATTTCGTCAAAGGTGAATTTATAACCCGTAAAAGTATTTTCAAACAAATATTGTTATTGTGAAGTTGTAGTTTATTCAGAACATAGTTCTGTCATATTTTAATACAAATTGAATGCATCAATTAATTTTATCAAAATTAAATTGAAAAATCTTTGGCATCTCCTAGCGCCAAGTGAATGTCATTCGCAATAAAAGGTGATAGATTTTGGTAGTTAAAAATGTAATAATAGATGTATCCATTTGAAATAGCTGTAACATATAAGTTAGTCAATTTACAAGACTGGCATGGTGTAATTAGGAATAGGAAAAGTTGCCGGTTCAAATATCGGTTGCAGCTAAAATATTAATGCATTTAATTTGTGTTAAAATAAACAAATATTTCATGAACCAGTGTCCACATCTAAATAACTGTATTTTATTATAAATTGCATGTCCTCGGCATAAGGGCTAGTTACAAAAAAAATCTTATACAATAGGGCTAAGTGATAGTTGAATGTTGGTAGAAAAAACATATTGATATAATTTTAAATCATTTTGATAATATACTACAATGTTGTCAGGATTATATAAGATAACTTATGTGTCGAAGGTTTAATTAGTTATTTTTTTAAGGCAGAAACTGTACGGAAAATGCATATGTTTTTGAACTCCATTAACGTCAATATTTTCATATGGCTTACCTAAATATGCTTGTTTTATTTAATGATAATTGGTACTCGATAATTTGCAGTGAAATGTTCCATTCTGTCTTGAATTTTGTGTTGTAAAATTTGATGCAGTATGGCTTTACCGACCGCATCAATGCTCTTGCTACTGCAACTTTTAAAGAAAGCTTATTGCAGCTACCTACTCTAATACACACACACACACACACACAATTCTGGTGATTTTGTTTGAGTTAATTTTTAATCTTTCTATGACGCGTTTATTGCAAATAGAAAGCACTATTGATCCTAACCATCGGGTGTCGGATCGTGGCCTGAGACACTTTTGGAAAAATAAAATGTATGAAACCGCAAATACATCCTCTCTCTGTCTTTCATTATCAGTCTCACTCTCACCACCTAATTAACTATCAAGGTTGCAGGCAGTTCACACTCTCTACAGAACTATTTTTTCGATATGTTTAGCTGTACCACATGTGTGTTGCGATGTCATTTTCCAATAAGGGCAGCCATAAAAATTAAACCACTCAATCAATGTGTATGTATTAGATATTATGAAGATTTCGATTCAAATACTATCTATTGCGTCTACTGACTACGATTTCATTACATATGTCCCATTTTACATTTGATTTATTTTAGAATGTCCATATGTCTGTCTATACATGTACATAAATATTTATGAAACATAAGCCAATCGGCAGGATGGGAATTAAGGGTGCGGCTGATGCTGGAAGGAAGAGTAAGATGCGAGCGGTAAGAGGGAAGGGTTAATATATTTAAATATATTCTCAATAGTTCTAAAACTTTTTAAAAAATCCCGTGGGTATTTCAGCTAGTTTAATTGAAATTTATCTGAAATATCTGCGTATAAATATACGAAATCTAAACACCAAATAATTATTACGTTTTTCATTGTTTAATACAAAATTTTAAATTAGAACGAATACATAGTTATTATATCTAAAAAGATTCATTAAATAAAATCAATCTTCGTAGGAATTTTGTAAAATAAAGTTAAAAGTTTTTCGGCTATACTTAGAAAAGTTTAAACATTACGAGTACTTAATTTTCCTCCCCCCTGTGAGGCTTATTAAAGACTTATAAAAATATACAAACAAGCGTCTGTTTAAAATTCTCATGCAAAAAAACAAAGAAGATCTTCAACATTTTTATTGAAATAATAAAATATATAATAAATATATGATATGTAATATACTATATTTGTAGTATGTACTATATTTGAGAGTCAAATTACATACAACCTCGTTAATTTCACGGTTGAGATGATGTATTTAAATGCTAGAAAGAGTATTTGACGCATGTCGAAAAGTCATAATGCAGTCGCTGTAAATATCATTGCTTGATTTATTATCAATATTTTTATTATCTTAAATCCCAAATATGAATCTTTTATAATTTTTTCCGCACAAAATAAGCCTAATAATTATAAATAAAACAAAACGAGAATATAAAATATAAATATAGAGAATATAAATATAGACAAAAAACTTTGAATAGCTGCTGATTTTAAAAATACACTCACTTTTCAGGTTTTGGTTTCTTCGGGTAGGAGATATACTCATTGAGAGAAATAGCCCAGAAAACTGTACATAGAAGACTCTCAGTTTACTTTATTATATTATTGAGATAGTTTAATAGTTAATTTGTTAAATATCACAATTTATATAACAAATGAATTAATTCTTACTTTCCCATTTTTCAACAAACAACCGTTGTCATTGGTAAATTTTTAATCATTTTAAAATCAACACGTAAAATTAGTAAATGTTGAAAAATTCCACAATTAGTAATATAATTATACCTAACACTTCGTTTTCCATCAATGTTCTCTTATATAAAGGTTGTTGCTTCTTAAGACTTCACTTCAATGATATGCTATCAGTGGCGTGCAGTAGGTATTGATTTAGGTTATGCTGTTAGCAATGATTTTATACAATCATATATAATATATGTAATATAATACATGTTGTACATAGGAGTTTGAATTTTCGTTTAACCAACGTCTTTAAACAAAATGTATCCGTCATTTGTACGACCTTACCATGTATATTTGTAATTTAGTACTATTAATAGTGTTTTTAAAGTTTAAGTTTTAACGTAAAATATTACCATACCCAAATAACAATCAACATAAAAAATGTATGGACGTTTTTAAGAACACTTTCTATATTCTGAACAAGATTATTTTATCACTTTAAAATCCTTCGTGTAATAACTGAAGGAAATAATTATTTTTATTAGAGGTTAACGTAAGAAATAGTCCTGCCAATTTCTTTTTCTTTTCCCTAAATCAAAAACAAATCCACGCACCAAATGCAAAGAACTATCATGAAATCGACACGTTAAAAACAATAATATAGTAAAATTCGCAAATTAGTAAAAGATAATGTAGATATTTCAATGATTTGCACGCAGTTGTAAACCTTTAAAATGTTATTCTGTTAAAAACAGCATAAGTAACGACTTCGTACAAAACTGATCAACCGAAAGGAATTTTCAATTCAGTAAATAGTCAATTATATGACTATAGTAATACACTGGCTTAAAAATATAAGAGAGTGAAGTGAATAGCTACAATCGACGCATTGTAGCTATTACCGATACGGCTACAGCGGTGGGTTGTCGTTGTATATTTTAGAACTAAGCTATTAAAGTTTATACTGGTACACAGATGACGCTAATTTTAATAAATTCGTAAATATATGTTCACAATCCATATTATATATTATTTAATTTATATTTGTATTCCAGAATTTTTAGTAATGCATAGCTTTTTTGCTAGTATGAACTGCACGCCCCTGTATGCAATATATTCAGAGTTTGACAAAATGTTTTACAGTTTCAATCTATTATTTTTGTAATATCTTCCAACACATTTTCTATTTTGTTTCATATAATTCCTTTCCGAAATGCCGTGTTGTATATACCTTTGGTTTAGTATAGGCAAACTCCTGATTCAAAACGCAATATCCAATGATTGGAATTAATCTTAATCCGATACCCTAAAACCAAATCCCAGCCCAGCTTCCAAAGTGACCCCAGGAATTTCCATAATCCTCCCTTATCTCAAACGATTTGATCCCAGCAAGTATTGAGACAATTTCGTCCCCAAATTTAATTTAAACAGTGCCAAAATTTAATCCCAGCATGTCTGTCTTTTGTCAAATAATTGCTTCGACACTTAGAGGGTTGTGAATAATACATAGTTCAGTTTTCCCAGAGGGTGAGTTGTGAAATATGTATTGCGTAGTACGTAATTAGTTTCGATTGAATTGTTGTAATATAATACGTATTCGGAGATTTGACTAACATAACGTTTTGGCAAATAACCACATTTCCTAAACAGGTGGAAAGCTTAATAGGAAACCTGTTGTTAGTAAAATTGTACTAATGTACTTTAATTAGATAATTGTCTAGCACTAGCACTAGCAGATGTCTATTTTGTTGAATTCTGTTATCCCAGTGTATTATTTTTATACGATATTTTGTATGTCTCAGCCGTACTCCTTTGGAAGCTGATAATTGGTATTGTCAAAAATAATTTTTACAATAATTGTTATTGAAAAAGAAATGAAATCATTATTAGTAAAGTTTATCCGACCGACGCAGTCCTGTGTTCGGCCAATCATTCATAATAATTCGTGCAGTGCAGATCAGCGGATCAGCGGATCGGCAGACAGCAGATCAGCAGATCAAGAGAAATGCACACTATCAATAGAATAACTAATCAGAACTAAACCAGAGCTGTTGAACCCTAAGAGTACATTTTTAAAAAGGGTATATGCGTGGAGCACATTGGTTAAACGCAGCGTCTGTTATTTCAATTTCCATTTTTATTCTTTCCAGCTTTGTTGTAATTTAAAATAAATAAATCAATCTCTCTCTGATGGCCCATTTTATTCATCTAATGGAAAATAAGTAACATTTTGTGACACTGTAATGCAAAAAATAATACACGAGTGCGTCTCAGACAACCAAAGATATAAATAATTCGCAATGAAAATCGATTTACTACCTTGTTTCTTGAACGAAATGTCTTCGTCGTTTAAGTTCCCGCGGTCCCATCTGTGGGATATTTCCCACCCTCGCCCCTATCCGTAGGATACTTCTCCCCGACCCTTCCGGCCGCCCGTACACCTATTTGATTTGCCCTAATGTAATGTGGGACAGTGGGTACATGCACGTAGTCGCTCACGGACGTTTCGTGAATGTATTTATTTATATTTGCTTTATTACGGTACATCGTATCACAACATTATATAATTCACTACATTTAATTATTATATATTTAGTACATTTCATACACATTCAGCCAAATTTAAATGTAAAGAGCTATGAAATAAGATAACGGCTATGGAGAGTAGAAAAAAATATTTATTAAAAATATAAAACCTACTGACGGTATCTATAACTATCTCATTTACAATATTTGTATGTAATTTAATATTTGGACACATTACGTATATTTATGTATTGTATCTCCACACTGCTAAACTAAATATTTAGACGTTAATAATACTTTGCGTGGGTACCTCAATTTGTTAACTTTTGATCGGCAAATGTTTTTCACACACCCGCCTACCTATATGATTTGAACCTTGTGGAATGTTTCAGAAGAGAAAGGTGTCTCGTTACGAAAAACTATTTTTGCGAACAGAGGTAATTTGATTTCCTCTAATTCAACTAGCTACATTTTCTTCGTTCCACTTACAGGCGAGACTGCTTAATTAACCTGTCATCTAATTACTTAATTAACCGATCTAGTGTCACGCGGTGCCGCACTGACGAGCGCTTCACCGCGCGGATCCAGGTGATACAATTATTCTCACTTTGCGAGAAGGGGACGGAAATAAGTGGATAAAGAAGAACAAATACGCTCCAAGATTGAGGTTCATAAATCTTTATAAAGATTTATCACCATTACATCGAGTTTGCTCTGTATTGAAGAGAAAGGAGAGGAGATCTTGTAGTATCAGCCCGAATTGATCTTACGTAAGAACAAAAGTCGTAACAAAAGTAAAAGTGGAAATTACAGGATGTTTCATGATCAATATATTTAATTTTTATTTAAACATAATTATTATTATTTTCGCATGCAGAATGAAGAAAATTAAAATAAGTAAAAAAAATATATATGCTTATATTATTTATTTACAAATATGATTTTAATTATTTTTTCAAATGGTTTATTTGTGACCGTAGGTAGAAAGAATAAAGTGCTATACTTTTGTTTTGACAGTTAGATCATGTCTCGTTCGATTTCATATCTCTTCTCACTTATTTTCTTTTTCTTAAACATTTTTATGCGACACTTTCCTCAATCTTGTTGATTGTCGTAAAGTTGGTCACTTATTCACTTTTGGTTCATCACTTCTTCCCTTTATCATTCACTATATTCAATCTGTGCGTGTCCTTCTTCTGCTTTAGTTGGGAGCTCCATGATCAGTGTTAATGCATCAGCTCAATACTCAACTCGCTTGCTCTATTTTTCACACCAGATAAAAACTAAATACCATATCAGATCTAAAATATTAATAATTTTAGACTTAAAATACTATAATCTATTTTTCCACGTGGATTTATTTATCGGATTTCTAGTAAGATGAATCAAACGAGTCGGTTTTTTTTGTTATTTATACAGAAAGATGCTGTTTGTTCATGAATTAAAATAAAATGAAATGTATTTTATATCTTTCACTTCTTCATCTTGCCATACTGTCACTCACCATTTAATGTAATAGTATTTTTTAATTAAATATTTTATTTGAATATAGTATAAAATAACTTGCAGATGCAACATTATTATCATTAAAAATTATCCAATATGTTTTTATTTATTCACCGTTTCCGAGTTAAGTTTATAGAACTCCATAATCATATAATATGTGAGGTTTTATTTTATTCTGTAGAATAAAACATAGTTTCGAACACTCTGTATTTCTCTAGATTTGGATCTTCCTTTATTGTTTTACTTTTGAATAAGTAAATATGGGTCTCATTTATCCTGAAATCTTTTTATCCTTTCAATCGGACAACTCCGAGTAAATAATAATAATAATAGATAAACTTTTCTCAACATTTCGAGTTGTTCAGATATGAATTAAGTGCTATAAATATTATACCAGCTTATGATGAGTTCTTACAAAAGGGTTTAGCCCTTATCGATACTGGGATATATTTTTTCAACTGAGCTAATGTATAATACAACATTTTTACTTTTGCTTGTTTCACCGTATATGCTACAACGTATTGATGACCTACGTAAAAAAATAAGTCGAGTTAAAAGAGATACTGTGAATATCGTGTATCGGTGCGTATAGATTATAGCGCACCCGCGGGATTTTATATTCTGATCAATACAAAATTTGAGAAAAGTGGTCCGCTTGGAGTTGCCAAATTGAAAATATTATACGGACAGAAACTGTGTTATCGGTTTAAATATCAATAATTCTATTCCCAAAGACAAAATTTCATGTGAAACGAAGGCATATTGAGCTCCACAATCGTCCCTTTGAGCTCTTCCAGAAAATAATACTCACGTTCGACTATCCACCCACCCTCGCTTCGGCTATCTCTGGAACCTTCGGCGAGGGACGGAAAGCGGAAACAGTCGACAGCCTTCGTTACCTTATCGTATATATATAACAGTACAAGTTTTTTTTAAAGTGAAAAGATCCTTTCCTCGAAAATATACATTCAACACTTTTTATCTGGGCTAGCAATAAAAGCTTTTTACCATACGTTATTTATATATTTTTCTAATAAATAAACTAACGAAAAATATTTTTATTTCCATTTACAACGTATTTACTAAACGCGTGATGAAATTTTCTTGTTTAGTTAATTACACAATACTTAAAATATAAACGAAATTATTCTTAAACAAAATTAATGAAGAATCACGCTGAGTTATCAGATTAACTCAATTAAAATTTCATTGAAAAATTTATGGCTCCTCTGTTAAAAAAGTTTTCCGTAAAGTTTTTGAAGTTTTTAATGGGGGCTTTACAAACCTTGATAATTTCAGGCCTCTAGAATACGTTTTGAAAATTTTCTTCTTCGTTAGGATGACTGGCTTTCGGTCGGCGGAAACTGCTCTGAGACTGAATTTATTTCATTGTTTCCTTTGATCATCTAGGATGAGTTGGTTTGGCACAGATTGTAAGAAACTCGGTCCTCGAATTATTTGCGACAAGCTTTTGATCTGTAAACAATGAGATAATTCTAAAATCAAGTATTTACACGCCGTCATTACTCTATACTATTATAATATGCGGAGAAATTAAACATGGGACCTAACATTATTAATGTCATTCTTAAGAATTAAATCGCATACACGCTGATATATTCACACACTCACTTCACTGTACTCATTAACATAAGGCAAATATAGTAAAAAGTGAAAAATATATAAGGTGTTAATTAAATTTAATTTATAAATCTTTTTTTTTCAAATATAACAAACGGGGAACTAAAGTATAAGTTAACAAAAATTTTGGTATTTTTAAAATCATTTCAAGTTAACCTTACGTAATAAAAATAAGTGAAATATAACGTGTGCGTGTTAATTACTCACAGTAGCCAAAACTGTGCGAGAAGCGAGATTCATATTTTTCCAATAAAACATTGAATGAGAAAATTTCATCAACTTTGGACAAGATGTTGGCGTGCGTGTGTCAGCCCTCGGAGACCAGACTGTACAAAGGGGGAGTGGTGACCCCGCTAGTGCACCTGCGGGGGAGAGGGCGCCCCCCCGGAGCCGTTCGGCCCCGACCTCCGAAGCCTCCGCCGAAACCGCAGTCTTCGTCCACCTCCAGCGAAGACGCCAAATCTTCCCCCGGCCGCGACGACAAACGGAGTAGAGAAATTTCTCCCAAATTCGAAAATAATAGAAAAGAAGATGTAAATAATATGATAAATTTATCTGGAAAATTTATTTCAAAACCGGTTGAAAACAGTCCAAAAAAAATCACAAAGGATGGATTTCCAAGTAACAAGAAGGATTTTATAAACAAACACGGCGGCAAACTTAACACAGATATTCCCAGACCGCACAGAAATATTGGCGAGTCGAATCTCGACAGTAAAACTGGCCGCAGATCCATCAACAGGGATCCTTTCTCCGGGGGGAACCGGGAAAAACTTTTAAAGACTAAAAACGACTCGGACAGCAAGGTAGAGTCTGTTTGCGCCGAGACCGGTCCGTCGGCATCCGGCGGCGGCGCCCGTAACGGCGTCGTCACCGTAGCAGATGACGACGGCGAGATCTACTGCGTTGATAATCTAATACTGCTCGGGGAGGATGTGTTCCGCAAGATCGGCCATGAAGGGGACGACAGCCAAAAGGGGCCTCCTCTGCCGGAGAGGATGGCGAGGTTGACAGTTAAGAGCGAGGCCCGCGGAAGCGACAGGGATGTTCTGCCCAATGGAACCAGTTCTCATGAGGTATATTTTTTATTATTAAATAGGATATACATATTTTATGGTTTTAATAATGAAACTAAAAATATATTATTTGATTCCGACTAGTTTCAAAATATCCATTGTTTCGTTAACTCAAAATAATACCAATTCTAGATAATAATTTAATATACCTATTTGTTTAGCCACTTTTGTTTTACTATTTCAATCGTCGTTCTAAAACTAGTCGGTCTTAAATAATATATCTCAGCTGATTCTTATAGTTACCTCGTATAGTAATTTTTATATGCATTATGAATGTCTAACTACAAAGTAAGTAATCATCCCGATATGCACATTTTAAATCTGCAACGATAACCTTAATTCACGTAATATGTTTTGTTTATTTATCTATTTTTTAGTTTTTTATGTTTATTTTAGTGTTTTTGATGTATTATTTCTTAGTTTGTATTATATTCTTCCTTATTTAATTCCAAATAAACTTTACTGGTATTATTTTTGTATCAGTTATTATTATTGTAGTTTGTTTCTCTGAAAAGTAAAAAAATAAAAATGTTTAGAAAGAATACTGAAGAATCACTCCAGTAATGCCGGTGAAAATAGTTTCATGTGTCAGGTTGGTGAGAAATATACCTGAAATCCATATTTATTGGGAACATTCTTATAATTGCACTAGTTACTAAATTATTATTTTTTCTTTTCGAAAGTGATCGACCAGAATTTGAAAAATACTAAAACTATTTTTCTATAATTATTTATTTATTATTGAATTATCTTTTGAATGTTTTATATAACATTTTAAAAAATTGTTTTACATCGACGTGATTTTTGATCCTTTAAACATTAAACCAGTGTAGTTTGATTATTTTCTTATTTACGTTGATACTATTATTTATGAATATTTATGTGTTTATTGGAACGTTTATTTGACAGTATTAAAATAGAAGAATTTTTTCATTCGCTTTAAAAATAATTGACATATATTTAGATTTTTGCGTACAGATTTAGAGATAATTTTGTTTGTTGCGTACCGGAAATCCTGGTGTACAACTATTATCTTTCATTAGCTTAATATGAGATTAAAAGATTTATTTTATTTCGGGTAATTTCGGTTTCAATTAGAATTCCAGGAACTTCATAGATAATACGAAAAAAAAAAATTGTATGCATAATTACTAAGTACAACCCTGCCAGTAAATTTGTATAATATGATGCATTTCAAAATGATATTCTAATTTCAAGAAGTGTTTTATTAATTATTTTGTTTTTTTATTGTTGCAGGTAAGATTCCGATCATTATTTTATAACAAACGAAAGGATACACAGTGGCTGGTAAAATTTTATAATATTTATTTTTTCCTATTTTTCTATGTTACAAATCAAAAATGTTAACCAAACTCTGCCCTCTCATGTGAGTAATAATAATTAGATAATAAAGTCGAGAGTGAAATTCTCTCAGTCGACGGTTTATCGCGTCACATGGCACACGTCACACATAACGAATAAAATTTACAACGTGTCAAACCATAAAGATATTTTATGATTTAGCTGTATTCGAGCTCGGCAACCCGGACTCCGGCTCCGTGTCCCTTATTGCGGAGTGAAGAGGAATGTAAAATGCTCGTAATGAAATAAAAGGTCGCTTTCAGATCATTTCAAAGCACATCAAAGACTCGGTTTACCCTTAAAGATATCACTTCCTCTTGACATCCAATTAAGGCTTTAGTAGCGATGGGTAGAACTAATTAACAGCGGGCCAGAGAATGGTAGCTCCACTCTCGTACTACTGTATACCTCTGCACCCTCTTCAGCGACAGCATCCGAGAGGATCTCGGCCATTGTGTGAACCCTGGCTATTAACACCCCGGTACTTTGCTCTTCGCGAAGAACATCTCCTGAGATATATTGTCTCGCGAGCGACCCCGCCTCGCTGGCATCAACTTAGGTAATTAAAAGCCCATGTTTCACGTCGTTTTCTCTTATGTACTTCCTCCGTGAAATTTCATATTAACCCTAAAGCCTCGGCCCATATTTTAAACAACAAGGTGAAGGGAATTTCAGCAACGCAACTCGTACAATTTCCTTCTATCAATCAAAATCGAATATGGTTTGGTAAGAGCTTTATATATGTGTATTATTATTTAATATGTGCAGTACCTTAGAATGCGTAATAAGAAACAGGACTAGAGTAAGACATACTTCATAACCTGATTATTTGCTTCACATTTGGTGATAATTCAATTTTCAATAAAACAATTCTGCGGCTTAAATATGTTCTCCATTTTTAGTGAATAGTTTAATAACCTTTTACATTATTTATTTATTATAGTATAATAATTATTATATAATTAATATAATTATTTTAAAAGTAACCTCATTAAAATATTGTGTATTGTAGATTTTCAAATATAAATAAATAAAATACTAAATTAATGTATTAATTATAAATATATACATATAAAATCAATTTTGTCGAAAAATATTGTTTTTGCGTCACCGGGATTCTTAAATTGATTTTATATGTATATATTTAAAATTAATACATTAATTTAGTATTTAAAATATCAAAGACCTATGTTCTGAATAATTACAACTTCACAATAAGAATGTGTTTTCCTTAATAAAAATAAATAAAAGTATACAAAAGGATATGATAAAATTAAATCTTTTTTTTTTTCTGGATGTGTATATTTTATAAAGGCTCGTATCATCGGTATGTCTTTCTTCTGCCGATATTGTGTAGATTACGGCAAAAATACTTTTCTCTATTTTCAAAAATTATTTTTTCTTCAGTACAAAACGTTTCGTGGACGCTCTAAATGACAACCCTCCCTGATAACTTGATAACTTGAGCATAAGACGATTAGATCGGTCAGTTTTGAAATACATCTTATATTCCAAGACGTACCAGCGCTACAAATAATGCACCTCACGTATTCTGTGTTCTGCCCAACTAAGGAAAGCTCTAAAATTCACGTTTTCACCTATTTTCGGTTATTTGTTTAAATAAATAAATTATTGTCTAAAAGTAGTATTTGTTTAAAATCAATTCTTTTTTGCTGTGAATTTTAACCTGAATACGCAATTTTTTAGCACCTTTTATGCATTTACTAAAAAATATGGAATTAACAGCATCGGTATGAATTACATCATTGATATTTGAAGCGAAGTGAAAACAAATATTACAAGGACTCGAACCTCGAGTTGCACGTTCAGATGCTCGCCTTTACCATACTTAATCGACTTTAAATTCAAAGTCTGGCAGTAATAAACGTTGACTATCGAGATTTACTTAGTGTCAATGTATTAAAATCTATTTAGAAAATATTGATTTTACAAATATATCCATCGACATTTTTTTCTGATCCGTCCAATAATAAGCAAATTTTCAATTCTCATACATTTTACGGTAATTTGAAAAGTCAATAGAATTAATAACGAATTTAATTGAAAATAACTCAGTTATTGTATTTGAAATAGTTAATAATACCCAATCATCTCATTTAGTGTACGTTTTCTGTCCGAAACAATTAATATTGGGATGTCCATTGCTGACCATTTGTCATAAAATAATTAATCACTGGATATGGTCGGTTATCTAGCATAAAATAATTAGTATCAGGTTGTCACTGTCGATTTTCTGGCATAAAATAATTAATTACCGGATATTGTGATCGGTTATCTAGCGTAATATAATTAGTATTGGGATGTCTTGTCGATTATCTGGCTCAAAATAATAATCTGGAATTGCGGTTGTTTATCAAACATAAAATAATCAAATCCAGAAATTATGATCGGTCGTAATGTACAGTATTATTAATATTAAAACTTAATACTGTATATAAAATAATCAATAATCGGATACTACTTTTGATTATCTTGCCTAAAATGGCGAATAAATAGATATTATTGTAGATTTGATTGAATTGTGTATAACGAAATGTTGTAATCGATAATCAAGTACAAAATAATGAATAACAGGTTACTGTTATTAGATATGTGACATAAACGTGAAATGAATTGATGTTCCCTCGCAAAGTGGTATCGGGGGAGGGATTGATCTCGGAAGGGAACTTGTAAACTTTCCAGGAACGCGCATTCTCGTTCCCCCTCTGTATATGAAGAAAGTTATAATGAATCAATATCGAGGCACTTTTTGAACGATTTGCCGCTTAATATTCAGCTTTAAAACGTATTTATAATATATTATACCAGTCTACAAACTACAATACTCAAATACCGCGCGTGGTGGGCAGGTGTCCTTATTCTGTCGTTTCGTAGAATTACGAGTATGCCGCAAAACTGTGTGAGTTCGAAATATCCAGTCAAATATTTAGTTCTTGGTATCTTTGCAGATTAATTATTTCTTGTTAATATATAATAATCTTTATCGTACTGGTCTAGTTAGTGAGTTTTATATAATAATTTTTGTTTCGTGCTAAACATTCATTTTTACATTATTTAGTATCTATTTGTCCTTAAAGACAAATTTACAGCTGTTATAAAGATAAACGGTTATCTTTTATATATAAATAAAATAAGTTTTAAATTATTATAGTATAAGCTTGGGAAAAGGAATATATATATATATATAAACAGATGAAATATTAGAATTATGGAAAATTGTATTGTATTTATTCTTCTTATTAATTAAAAAATACATTTGTCTAACAATAACTGTACATACGTACAATAGATAGCTCTAGTCAAACTGCTTGAATAAACCAAATATAAATAAGTAAGTATTAATTAGTAAGTACAATAGCCCTCGGTCGTATTAAGATATCATCTTTGAGATTTTAAAAACAAATTATAGGCGTGTGACAGCTAACGCAACAATGGTCTCATATAAAACAATGGTTTAAGTTTGATAAAGGATAAGGGAATACTAATCATAAAATTGTAAAGGAAGCTAAGGGGCGCCCAATCTGTGTTAAATGATTTATGAGAGAATGTTCTTCGATGACACGACAAGGAATTAAATACCCAAAAAAGTTGCATTACACTATAATAGCTTGTTATTTCTCTCTAAAGTATACCTGAAAATACGAGTTATATTATACGAGTGACTGACAACCTGAGTGTAAAAATTTGCGAATATTAAATGTGATTTTGATGTTTGATTTCATCCATTGAAAATTGAGTATAATATACGGTTGATTTTAATAATCTCTGAGTTAATTCTCTAGTTAAACATAACACTTGCATCATCTTAAAAGAGCCCGAGTCCGATGCAGACTCGCGGGTCATATAAGGTGCTGACTGCATTGAATACAGTCTTAAAGCACGAACTTCTCAGTAAATTAAGCGTTTCTTCTTATTTTATTGGTTTTTCCCGTCCTTCTTTGATTTCTTTGCTTCGCTCGGACCAGTTTTTTCAACCGAATTTGTAAAAGTATTTTCAAGAAAGAACAAAAGCTGCCGATCTGGGCAAGGCGGATACTCCATTCGCTTTGCATAATTCACTTTGCCTTTTTCAAAATGAACTCTCTGAAAACAACTGGCCAAAACGAAATATGAATAACTTGTAACCAATAATGTAAATGGGTTATCACAGTATTTACGAGTAATATAAATATTGCCTAATAAATAATAACTATTTAACGAAAGTCGTAACAAAACATCTAAGAACGCTATCGACGTGGCGTCGAGGCGTGACCGATTTATCAACAAAATATAATCGTACTTTTAAAATTAGCAATATTAACTTGGTGGTTAAAACTAAGATAATAAATAAAATAAAATAAAAATAAAAAATAAAAAAAATCGTGTGATAACATTTAATAAAGCGTATCGATGACGTTCGCTTTACCTTGATTTCTCCTACACCATACGTGCATATATAAAATAAAATAATATATAAAAGAATGGGTTAGTAATAAATAAAATAAATGAATCCCTTAAAAAGAAAAACTATCTTTCGAAAAAGTATATCTATAGTTGCCGCCGAGAAACGAACCCGGAACTTTCTCTTACCGGGAGAACCGACTTCTTATTTATATTTTTTCTCCAGATATATTTATTCTATTTATCTTTTTAAGTAATTCGTTTAATTTTTTTTAATAATCAAAGAAATGTGTTTTAAAATTGCAATATAAAATTGTGTTTTCAATTAAAATATATTGTATAATTTACTATAAAATATTATCGTAAGAAAAGATTTTAACATTTAACTTTTATTATTTAATTTAAGTTATATTATTTTATGTACCTGAAAGACGTTCTAGTATTTCTGTAATTAAGTGACTGATTCCGATTCATTCAGTTCAATAGTAATTTTTCTACAATACAAATATTATTACAAATAAAACGTCATATTGTTCTGAAGAATACCAATACTACTACCCTGGACGGCTCGGTGAAGTCTGTCAAATCATTTGCAATTAACCCCGTCGAGCAAATTAAAACCAGCGATGTTAAACATATAATATTTGCTCTCACTGCTTACATTAGAAGCTCTCTAGGAAAGGATATGAATAATCGAAACACTATCTAGGGCCCTTTGCCGAAGCCTCTTCGCAGGGGGAATTAACCCTCTAAAGGACTGTCATTAAATACACCGCTTCTCCAGTTAGAGAGTTATTACGTATACATAGAATTAAGGCTTGAATTAATTTGATTTTCTTCTTGTTTAATTAAGTGAAGGCATTTTCCCCGAGGACACGGGAAAACGGGCCTTAAATACTTATAACTTAATTCTATATAACGAAGCCTCTCCGGCAAAGCCTTCATATTATTACGGTCCATCTAAAAAAGAAACCTTTTCCGCAAACATTTTTCTTTTGACACGCAAAGTGCTTATTAAAATGTAGACTGTTTACTTACGGACGCCAAATCAACGCGCGCATGCGGCCGCCGTGCAAGTGTCTCCGTGAACACATTCGAAAAGTATTTACTATTACTTATCCGGTATTAAAATATATTTTGCTTTAACAAAATGCCCATGACGGGCGGTGACCTAGTCGTATGCTATCTACCGAATAGTGGATACGCGATATCAGTAATAAGAAGCTCGGTACGAGTTTCGGGAATCATAAGTTCTGTACTGGATGCGACGATGCTGAAGATTATGACGACGTAGATCAAACGAGAAATAGGTCAATTCTGCACGACCTTTGAATTCATTTTATCGATGAGTTATTTGCTTTGAAAGAATTTTTAGTCGTTATTTTGAGGGAAAAAAGACTCTAGATTGTATTTTGGTTCCAGTTTTTTAAAGAAACATTTCTGGTGAGTACAATAATTATTATTAGGAGAACACATTCTTATTGTGAAGTTGTAATTATTCAGAACAGACGGTCTGTGATATTAAATATATTTAATTAATATTTACAATAATTATTGTATCTGTTTCCTAAAACTGACACAAAGAACTACTCGGATACTTAAATTAAAGCCAAAACCTACACGGAAAAACAGAAAATTTAATTTAATAAAGCAATCTTTACTTCTCCCTTACTCACTTAAGATCCTAATTTTATAACAAATCGTTAAAATTATCTGGTACGTAGAGGCGTTGTTGGGCATGATAGTTTGACCTATGAATGGCTTTTATATATTTTGCATCTATTACCCTTCTCAATGAAGAGTTCCCTTTCCTATCACCTCCACAGACCACGGTCCTTTAACGGCTATTTTTATGTGCTGCAACTCCAGTCTCTTCTTGTAACAGTTCCGTCCGTTCCAGCTTCTCCCGGGACGTTGGGATGACTGTAATCTAGAACTGCCAAGAGTATACACATTTTACTAATCAAATCGTATTTAGCATAAGGCATGGCATTACAATACAGGTATTAATTAACCTACCCTACTTTGCAGTTTTAACCTTTTTTGTGTAAGTTAATAAAATTATTGTTCAATAAAAACTTATTCATTATATTTTTAACCTAAAAGCTGCATTCTATTCCGTTGCTAACTTTTTTTCCACCCTTGTACAGTGTTCTATACTGTACCCAACTCCCACACCGTTTCGCATCGAAAAGAGTTAAAATCAATGTTTACTTTTAACATGTTATATATCACAAATTCAATGATTCGAATATTAAATCTTTTATTTATGCGCCAAGGTTGAATGAACATATTAAATATTGATTCAACCTTGGCGCAGTCAACCTGCCTCTCTTACTGATATTGAGTGTGATGATTACGTTATTCGTTCCAAACCGTCCGACAGAATCGCTTATTGTTCATTTCCCCCCTCGGCCTTGCCCCATCGATTATAATAAGGGCGGTACGTACAGAGTCCTTCCCTAGCCGCGGTGTACGTACCTGAAGAAGCCGTCGTTGTCGAAAATAAAATCCTATACAACTAGAGGAATAGGAAAAATAAATGAAAAATTCATTAGATATATTATGCAAAATACATTTCTCTTTAGGTTATGAACAGAAAATTTGAAAATTAAGGGTAAAGCATGCCCAGATTTTAATAAGCATCCTTTACTTTATAACTCTTTATGTAATCACAAAAAATCATCCCAATATCGATGCGTGAAAACATAAAAAAACACCTGATCCCGTCTTTCAGTATGCAGGTGTGGTGACCCTGCACGCGCACTACAGACATGGCGTGTAGGAACTCGCTTAACAACCATACAGGGCCAAAACCCAATCAACCAATCAGCAAACACCATACATCGGACGGACACTGCCTTAGTAGCTAGCGATCACATCTCAGGCTGTCTTTTTACAAGCATCTCAAACGAGCCACTCCAGCGTTCAACCGCATACGCGCATTTAACTGTATAGTATAAGTGTATATTATGACGTCTTTAGCTCTAATAGAAAATTACGTATCAGTGTTACTCAATTTTAATAATAATTCATCTATGATTGGTTGATTTTTTTTCAGACCTTTCTGCACCTTCTTATTAGCCCCACTGATTCCTCTACTATTAGTTTAAAATACTTAGATCTTTACTGACAATTATCATCATAATTACCAGTCCTGTTTTTAGGTTAGTAAACCGTTGAGCATACATCCAACGTTAGCGGTAATACTTTCTACTGGTGACTAAATGGTTGAGGGTTTAATTGTTGTCTCGGAAGACCACCGAGTTAATCCTATTTTTCAGAGCACAAGCGGTAACTTTATATTGAATAGTGAGAATATTAATATAACATATATTCTATTTCCATATCTATATATTATTGAATATATACTTTACTAATTTGAAGTTAAGTGTTCTGCGTTATTTTTAAAGACATTTCAAGAAATTAGATTTTTAAAATAAATATCGTTAAAAACGTGTATGAACATTTTTTACATACATTTAACTTAACACGTTTACTAAAACTCGCGGTTGAAAAACGCGCGAATAACGGGGGATCACTGAAGTTCACATTATAGAAGCGACACCTACGCTCTCCGCTACGAGTGAAGCGAATGCTACGACGCGGTGTAGATACACTTGAAGAGGATTTGCTGCTTTCAATATTATTTTTCGCATCTCATCAAATTTTCTTTGATGACTTACGCAAACAGAATAATTAGGGTTTTGTAAAATCAGCTTAACTGAAATTATACAAAATTATTCAAAATAAAAATTAAATACTTATTTGTTTGCGTGCGGAGCTTGGTTCTCGCAATTATTACTTAAATTAATACCTGGATTTTAAAAATAATTAAATAAATAATTAGATATTCAAGGATTGTTATCATTTCTGTTTCTTTTTGAATTTTAATATATTATTTAGAATTTTTTTATGGCAACTGTGCCTGACTTATTCGGTCGACTTTTTATCCAAAATGAAAATGGGAATAATTGATACTCCCATCAATTAATATTTACAGGTAATACATAATTTTGTTGATAATAATAATATTATTATAATGGGATAAATATTTGAGCAAAGTAAGACTTATAATTGGGCACCCTGCCTGCTACGTTAATATTTTCCTGTATTAAAGCAGACAGTGTTTTTTCGGTATAGTAGTAAAGAAATTGCAATTGTCAATGTACAATGTATGTCATTAGATTAGCATTAGATGTCGTTAATATTAAGCAAACTTAAACAATTCATTTTATCATTTTCAAAGTCAACTAATTAATGTTATATTAAGGAAAACACATTTTTGTTGTGAAGCTGCATTTTCAGAACATAGTTCTGTGGTATTTAATCTGGTAGCAACTAAATATTTTTTCCATATATAGATTTTTTCGTGTATCTTTCTAGATACATTTAATTTGTATTTAATATGTTATAATAATAATAATAATAATGGATAATTTGTATAGTGCCATTTTCGTAAAAACTTTCACCTCAAGGGCGCTTTACACATAAACTGTGTATAGTTGTATAATTATCTTTGTTTTTTAAAATTAAAAATCGTTATTTTCACTTATGGAAATGATTTTTTGAAAAGGTGCGTTTTTAGCATCTATCATGACTATCCATTACAAATAAACTACCTTAATAGTATTAAATTAAATTATAATATAACTTATCAGTCTTTCAATGAAGAATTAAATATATAGGGGCACCCAAAAAAATGTGTTTCTTTATACCTGAGTAACTACCTAAGAGTTTACCTAAGTTGTGACTTGCTTGCCGGTTCGACTGCACGTATTTTTTTCGTCCAAAGATGCATTTAAAAAATCGAAAAGAACAAAGCGGCACGCGTACGACCGCGTAACGCTTTAGTTGCGCAGGAAACCCCTTTTTCTACATCAATGTGGTAACCAGGGACGAGAAGTGCGTACTGTATGATAAAACAAGATGCAAATGCGACGGTTTTGAATCACTCAAAGCAGTCGAAACAATAACAGCGGATAAATACTGTAAACAGCTGGATCGATCACGGGAGAACGCATTAGGGTGGAAAATTATGGGATGGAATCACCCTCCTTCTTCCAACCAATCTAGCACATTTTATTATCATTTGTTTAGATATGCAGAAATATTTTAATGGAAGAAAATCAAATATCGGCAGTGAAGTAAAAATAGCTCTAACAGAGTATTTTGTGTCAAAGCCTACGAGTTTTTATAAACGAGGAATCAAATAATCGCTTGAACGATGGAGGAAAGTCGCATCTATCAATGGAAAATGTATTTTAGAACAATGTTAAAATAAATTTGTCATCGAACTTTTTTTTGGTAACCTTATAAGTAAAGATGATTCTTGTAGATTGAAAACATGGCAAGTCGATGGCTTTTTATATGTAAGTCACTGCATATTCGATATTTATTATTATTTTATTGATTTATGATTCATTGTTACTCTGTTTGAGTTTAGTAGTCCATTGGGTTATTTAGTATAATTTTTTACATATTTTTCTTAAATAGTTTCAAAATCTGTTAAAAATTGAATAAACAGATATTTGCTATCTAAAGTTTCATTTTACATACCAAAAAATAATTACTAGTGGATAACAAGAAAATCCGTTATATGTTGACAAAATTGTAAAAAAGGATTAGAAGAGTATACAAGAATATGATTTAAGTTCCTCGAATCATCGTCTAGAATTCTGAACCATAGAAAATTATACGATTATATTTAAGCGGATTTTGTTTCTATGAAATTTCAACCATCATTTATAAAAATTGTCTTTATAGTTGCTAATTCACTCGAATTTTGTAAAATTGATGTAGATTGTAAACTCTTAGAGAAATATAAAGAGTTAAATGTTTCTTAAACCTATTTATCAAATTGATATCTTCGTGCTGCGTACCTACCTAAAGTGATTTAACTCAATTTCATTATTCGTCTCAGAATACGAAAATTTGTTCATTTCATTTCAAAGTTATCCAATTCATAGAATTTACATTACAACATATTTTTTACACCGTTACGTACCTCAAAGATACACTTTGCAAATTTTGTTAAGAACTAATAAATAATGTAAACGTTTGAACGTTGACTTTATAGAACATTTTAAATTATAAATGAAAGTCTTCAAATTCGTTCTTCTAATTTTCAATCCCTTTAGTTTCCTTCACTTTTATTGATCTCATTTAAATTTTCTTTTGAAATAAATGTGAATGAATATTCCTGAAATATGGCCGTCGGTTTTGGGTACCATAAGGTAACCTGCTAACTACCCTTATTTCAGCGGGTACAGGAAGGTCGTCAGTTGGGGCTCGTAAATGCTCACGCGATATACGGTCTAAAGTGGCGTTCTGGTTTCACTATTCAACAAGACTTTTTGTTAAGCAAGCACATCGTGCGTTTTATACTTTTTATTTTTCAATGCCATATTTATAAACTTGAAATTTCTTTTTAATTTGAAATATTTTATAAAAAAATAATTTAAGATATTTACAGCATTCATGTCAAAAACATCAGTTTCACAAGATTTTTCTATTTTTTCAAATCTTTGGATTTTACTGCCCTTATGTCAACTTCCTACACGATTTTCGTCGACTAAGCTTGCTCTTTATGCGTCTTTTGTTCCTCTCGAGTATAATTAGATTACTCCATTTGTCTAACATTCTCTCAGGTCAGCCTCTACTTCAGCCGCATAAAGGATTATAGAACCGACCAGCCGTTGCCAGAAGTCTATGTTTAGTAAACGGGCATTTGTAGTGGCAGGCTCAAAAACGTGGAACTCTTTGCCTTCCGTCATAATAAACAGTGCATCAGAGACTTTATTTAAGAATTTACTAAAAAAATTATCCAATATTATTATTATTATTAACATTCAGCAGTTGCTTTAATAATATGACTTACCTAAATTCAATCCAGTTTGTATGAATTTTTTCATCCTTTCTGACATATTTTGTTTGTTAGTATTTGAGCTGCATTGTCGTTTAGAGTTTGTTTATCTTATATATATTGTAATATTCCATAATCAGGGCTGTTGTTGTCGATGATGGATCCTGAAATGGGATTCGAAACGTCAGTCTGAGAGGTCAGATACATAGCAGAGTAGCCCTGAAAAATCTAGAAAAAAAAGATTTAATAAATATGTAAAAGAAAGTATTTTTATGCAAAAATTTCATGAATCTTTTATTAATATAATAAGAACTCAGTTATGTGCGTCTGTCATGTGATGCTGCAGCTGGAGAAATGTTATGGGATATTTGACGATATATGTAACATTTTACCGTCACCTGTCTTTAAAGCGTTTTTTTCTTTTTTTTAAAAATTTTGGTGATAGATAAAATTCCGCTGTCTCGTCTTCTTCTACTTTATCTATTGCCTGACCACCACGTCTTAGGACGGGGAATATACTACAATTATATATAAGTACAATTAAACTAACTAATTTGGTTAAAATAAATAATCTTGGTTTGTAATTGGTGTACTGTAATTATATAAAATAAAAATGTGCATAATGAGAACTAGGCTTGTGAGCTGAACACGAGAAATAAACATAAAAATTCCAAAATAATGTGTGCTTATGGCCAGGCGTCGTACGTTTGCTAGAATAGCGTATACTCCGACGTTATGGCTATCGACTAAGTCATATTGGCAAGAACCACAAGAACATTTGGGACATGAACATGAGTTTTTTTACGAACGCTTTTCCCTTGCACGAGTTGGTGACGCTTTTCGTGTCAAAATGTAATCCATATCAAGATGTCAAGATGCTGTTTAAAAGATGAAGAGATGAAAATATGTAGAAAATCATCATCAACCGTTTTCTATTCACTGCAGTCTCTCTTACTTTTCTTTGTTCATTATTAATCGCTGCCAAGTATTTCCGGAGAGTTTGGTGATTTCGTTAGTCCAGCGGATTTTAAGGTATTTGTCGATATGTACCTAATATTAATGCAACCATATACGTACATAGTTCCATGACACGCTACTAGGTAAACAGCTTTGTGAAATCAATTAGCAGGAATAATGCTCTAGATCTTAAGATATTACGTGGAGTATATACAAGTACGTACAAAAGGAGATAAAATTTATAATATGCATATATATATGCATATAAAGATTAAAGAAATATTTAAGAATAATGCATACATACAAATATCTTGCCTTATTCGATCACATTATTTAATTAAAAAGGAAATAATAAAAAAATAGCAGACGAGCAACTTTCAAAGCGAACCGAGTCAATCAAAAATTAAATATTAAAATTCTACTTTCAAATACTCAATTCTGCTTCTTCGCTCTTTACTCTCATAACAAAGTTTTTTTCCGGATTTCCCAACAGAAGTTCCCAACTGGAATTCCCAACTGGAATTCCCTAGTCCCGAAGCCCTGGAGTCCCGACTCAAATGCAAACAAAAGAGGGCAAAAAATATATAATGAAAGGAATATTAAAACAGTGCTAAATGCAAATACTCCGTGTTGTTTTAACTTCAGCCATAAACTAGCCTGAAAAACTCCGCCGCGGATTAACCAAGTGTTGCTGAGTTGTGAAACTCACTAACCCCGTGTTGCGGGCGATTTTAATTAAATTTTCCACTGTTTTGAGTTTTGAACAGACAATAAGTCATCGTTTATTCTTCCTCGAATCTGGCTCTCGTGTGTAGTGTGAACAGTATTCAACGAATTTAAACAAAAATATTTAATATTCCACACATACAGATAAAGTTTCATGTCAAATTACTCAGTGATATTGTTAAAGTACTCGTACGGCTATCAATATCATATTTATGACATCATATTATCTATAGCTATTGGAACAATGTTTAATTAAATATGTACAATTGCTTTTCGTTGAAAAGACATAAACATAAACATTATTTAGCAATGTTGATTGAAATTTACTCGTGATCGCGTCGTGAAATAAAAATATGCATTTTCACTAGCTTGATAACAGTGTTTCCAATCTCGCTGTAACTCGTTAATCGAGCATTCAACCAGATTACACCAATGTCAGAGACGTGCGTATATTATATACCATATTTCGCATACACGAGTGGTCAGTTTAGGACTCGGTTGTTGGATTGTGGATCCTGGAGGTACCGCCATTTAAACTGAATACAGTGGAATACAGTACATCATCAATGTGATTCGTTGTCGTCACCACACCGTGGAGTGTTGAATCCTTCAAGCCCCTCGCTCACCATTTAGGTACACGGTTGTGAGTACAGAAGATATGGTTAATTAGGATCCAACATATTTGCGGTAGCGAGAGTCCAAGCTGTTTCTCAATATGGTTCACAAAAAGATGACCATTTGTCACTTAATTTTCCATATATTTTCTGGGGTATGTGACAGCTTGTTTGTTACCTTTGTTTTCAGAAATGTTTTATGGATATGTTGAACGGCTTTGTGGGTATAGAGTGACATATCAATTATAACATAACAAAGTTACGTGATATCAAAGTGCATTTAACTCTAAAAATCTCGGATAGTATGGCTTGATTTTGGATGTCGTTAAATAATTAGTGTTTGATTTGTGAGGATATTCTAATTGTGAGACAAAACTATTAGCTTTTGTCAAAGAATTTTAATCGTAATTATGTGGATATTAATTTATCTATGAGATTTAACATACCGTTGGATTTGAGTAATAAAATCGCTCTCCGATATCCATTTAATCAAGAAATCTAGTTAAAGGAGCATCACGCACCCGAGGGAGGTTCGGCAAGTAGGCTGTGTAATTACACCCCGAGGAGAATTTATCTCGCACGCCTGTAGAATAATAGTACGAGACTGTCCCTTTTTTCCAATATTAGCAATGAGGGATGAAAAATTCTCTATTCGACCAGATAATTAAAATCTAAAAATACTTGAGAACCTCATTATTTCATACTATTTTGTATTACTAAACTTTTTGTACATTATTGAATAAATTATTATGTTAACTTATTTTATAGTCATTGGGTTATCAGCATACTATTTTTTATTGTCAACATAATTTTCAATTTCTTCTTTTCATTAACCTATGAATGTCGAATGCGGGATGAAGAAAGTTTGCTTACAACTATCGAGGTAAATTGTGGTGAACGCAGGAATCAACCAATAACGTATGCGAAATATTAGTGAAACACATAAATTTTTAATTAAGGAGAACACATTCTTATTGTGAAGTTGTAATTATTCAGAACAGACGGTCTGTGATGTTTTAAATACTAATTTAATGTATTAATTATAAATATATACATATAAAATCTATTTTGTCGAAAAATATTGTTTTTACACTACCGGTATTTGAACCTGGATCTTTATTTCCAATAATAATAAGCGTAACATATAGGTTCAAAAATTTATCATAAAAAATACTGGCTCTATAACACAATTGGTAGTATACTTCCCCAGGTTGGAAATAAAGATCCAGGTTCGAATCCCGGTAACACAAAAGCAATATTTTCCGACAAAACTGATTTTATATGTATATACTCGTATAATTAATACATGAAATTATTATTTAAAACATAAATTGTTCCTTTTTACCATGTCTATATTTTACATGATTGACCATAATGTACCTTAGGGTGCTTCTTATTTTTCAACTTTCGAAAAATAACCGCGTCAACCTGGCATTTCCTTTTATCATCGAAAAAAATAAATCCGTATTTTTTAACTTTATTTGTTAATGAATTTTAGAGATCGCTACCGAATGTCAAATTTCGCGAAAAAAAATAAAAATTGATGCCCACTGCTTTCACTTAGATATACTGCTTAAATGCTTAATTTGAACTGAAAAAGAGTGCTGCATCTTATTCCACTATCACATTCTTCTCTCCCACTCCTCAGTAACGGTTTTTTTAACATCAACAACAAAAGCGCGGGATCCGATCCTTTTGAATTCAATATAAACTTATTGTCCATTCGTCGCCAGCGTATGAAGTAAAAGCAAAAGGTAGTATTGTCTTTAAAAAGTGATTTCAAGCCGGATTTGCTTCTCACTGTTCATTGGGAAAGGAAAATTGATACAAGACATTACAGGATATGTCTACCAATTTTGGTGCCAGCACAGAGAGTCGATCAACTTTTGTCAGTTCCTAAACTTAGTCACGGAACAGGGGATGCGTATGCTTCAGCTGTGCATGAAGCTATTGTGTCCTGGAACTTAAGCGACCAAATAAAGTGTTTATGCTTTGACACAACCACACCGAATTAAGAAATGGTGCCAGTATCTTATTAGAGTGGAAGATGGAAAAAGATTTGCTACGGTTAGCCTGTGGGCACCATATAATGGAAATAATGCTAGAAGCAATCGCGGTAAAGGCTCTCGGTCCATCAAGTGCGCCAGACATATCGGTTTTAAAACTGCTCGGTCTAATATTGATCAGAACAAATTCAGCACGGTCTCATCAGATCCCGAAGCTTTAAGATGCGTGGAAAATGTAGCTAACAGCACAATTTCATTTGTTGAGAAACAGCTGAACGATTATCAACCTCGTGATAACTACAAGGAGTTGTTAAAACTCACAATTATGTTTTTGGGAGACGCGTCTAACAAAGGAATATCATTTCATTGCTCTTCATCGTGCACAATGGATGGCAAAGGCAATTTACTGCCTTAAAATTTTCATTTTTAAAGACCAATTTAAATTGACAAAACAGCAACTCAAAGCGATTACTGAAACTTGTTTTCGTTATTATAATTTATGTGACATGCTGGTTTCAAGTTTCTGCTGCGTATTCGGCGCCAATAAACGATTTGTGGCTTTTAAAAGAGCTTTGAAAACATAAATAAACCTATGGCCAAAGTCACCTTATAAAAGAAACATTCATGGTAGCTTGTTGCACTCGCTTTTTCCGACAAAGAAATTTCTTCTAAAACCGACCAGAAAATAGTGACCGCGCTATATGAAGGAGGTTTAGCTACAGCTGTAGCCCCAAACGCCTAAGCTTAACCGTGGATGCGATCATATAGCTGAAAAAAATACTGAGGACTTTGTTTCCGGCAACACTTTGAGATTTTTTAATATTTTTGGAATTTCTTCAGCGTTTTTGAAAAAATAAATTTTTCTCTGGAAAGAAGGTGAAGACTACAAAACTGCTAGGGACATAGTACATTGTTCGTGAGTTATGAACGATATTGCAAAGCGAGGAGTGGCGTTAATTGAAGAATATAACAAATTAATCACCACAAATAAAGAACAAAAACAATACCTTCTATTTTTTATTTATTATCTTTGTTTTATTAACCACTGAATTGAGTTTAAATACATCTACCGGTTTCGAAAAATACCATTTTCTTCTTCAGGGTGTCATACCTAACTGAAAACATATATCATTTTTTCTTCACCAGAATCTATTTTTACAAAACAACAATTATTTAAAAAATTAATTTAGTACCTAACTCAAATTGTTACTTAATACAAATTTACTCGAATAATTTTTAGGAAAAAAATTTAGAATGGGACTCGTATTTAAATTTAGTTGGTTGTTTATAATTTTTTGACTATTTTTATCTCCAACGATTCCAAATTATTTAATTTGTGACCAACACCGTTTATATGCAAAATTGACTATCCCAATTTTTTATCAAAACCGTGACCATTTTCTATCAAATGATTAGGAAATTCTGAACCAACACCTTCTTTTAGTCGTGAAATAACGTAGAAGTACCCGGATACCAAAAAAAATACACTGTTAGCATAGTAATACCTTATTTTACTCTTTACTGCTCGATATACCCGATATGGTTCATTTTATTTTTATAATTGTAGCTTTCTAAGTAAATAAAACAATAATCAACAATTTACAAAATATAAAAATCATTAGCCGACTCCTAAACATAAGGTTAAAAATAAGAAAAAAAAATTTTTTTTTTTAGGTCTTAGAATTGAACTAAAGGGTGACGAGTGAAATAATAAAAAAAAAATTAAAATTGGGCTAAATAAGAAGCACCCTAATGTATCTGTGTGGTGTGATTTTTCATACAATGCATGTCGAATGGACGATATTTCCAATATGAATTACAAATATCGCTGACATGATTACATTGGAATTTGAAATTAAATACGATTCAAGTCATATAATGCTATTTGAATATATACAATTAAGTTTTTTTTTCTCTCTCAAGAACAAGTTCAGTTAAGTTGAGTGGTACCATCTAAAAATTTGCAGTATATTATTTGCTCGTGATTTATAACTTGTTCTTAATAAATACTTTTAAAATGAATGAAATGACTCTCGACCAAGTGTCGTGATTCGTTGGTTAGAAAGTATAATAAAAATGTATTAAGGGAAAATATTATAATACGGGTTTATAATTATTTAATGTGTGTGATATGTAATATGAAGGGTTATTCTCGATTATTACGCTCTAAAATTGTAATTATTTACCTTAATAGACTATATCACTTAATATATGCAGCGGCACGACCCGCCGCCCGAAGCGGGGAAGAATAATACGAGTACTTCCACGATATATATTTTCCTGCGGCTTCACAAACAAGTCACTCCTGAGCTCAGACGATCTTATCCACGGAACGGCTTCATAAATTTTCTGAAAAAATATTCAGGGCCGCTTAAAGGTTAAAGGACAATGTAAATAATCTGGAAGCATTTTTTAAACATATTTTACGTTAAACAGAATTTGACTCGGCAAAAGAATAATGAAAGTAAACAGTGCAGCGCAGAGCCACGGGCAGACCTGTGGACTTGCCTCCCGGAGTGAGATTGGATGGGTATCCACCATATTTATTTATTTATATACGAGTACCATTGAAATTTAAAAGAAAACGATTATATCTTTACACAGATATTACATGTGACAGGCACCTTAAATTATTTATTTTAAAATATGTAAAAACAGTCACGAGTACGAGTATATTTTAAAATTAAAATATAGTTCAAGTACAACATGTAACTTCTATTTTTACATAATAATTTAAAACTAATATTATGAAAACTTTTTTTTTGACAATTTGTAAATATGCTTATCTAAGAAGTTAATTAAGTTAATTTCACTTAGTACTTTTCAATTAGAAATAAAACAGAATTATTAAGGAGAACACATTTTTACTGTGAAGTTGCATTTTCAGAACACAGTTTGTGGTAATTTAATTTGTATTAAAACAGAATTGTTATCACAAAATTATTAACATCCATAAATACATCAATAAATTCACTGCACTCATTGCCAAGTCTATGTAGCCTGGGGAATGGTGAGTGGTGGTAGTTTGACCGTGTTCGCTCTGTTACTTGAGGAACTCCGCACTGCACTCGCACGGGTGCGCGCACAGACCGTAACTCTTCCAAACTGAGATCGCTCCATAAAATATGCACACCGACTTTTATAGTTTCGAAAACGATCCGTATTGAACCGTAACTTCCTGGGGAGATTTAATCAATCTGCTCTGTAGTTGGGCTAACCGCGAGCTCTTTATTCTTCACCTTCTCGTACTTCCATCCCCGCCTCCGTACTTGGCGGGAATGATGCAATCGCGGTATGTTAATGAAGTATGCATTGAATAAATGTTGGTAGAACGCAAGTCTGATTATAAAATGAGTTAACAAGATTTAAAAAAGACCACTAAGGTGGTGTGACCGAGTAAATCGAATGAGAGAAGATGATGGTAAAGAAAATGTAGTCGCGAATTTGTAAAATAACAGCGACGTTAGTCAACAATCAACGATTAAGAATGTCTCTGCCACGCCACAAATTGAATGTGCGCCTCTCTTGAAAACAAGAACACCCTCTCGAAGTTCAATATGGCCTTAAATCTAGATGCATGTCGATTCTTATAATCTGTTACCAAGCAGCAACAATACACTAGTCTTAAATATATATTTATATTTATATTAAATATATAAATAAATATATAAATATTAAATATATATAGTATTAAATATATAAATAAATATTTCAATAATTTTTAAATATGTATGATTTGATATCGGTTTGTGTTAATTGGTTAAATCTGACCGTTTTATGAAAACGATGCATGGCTCGAAGCTGCCATTATAGCCGTCCAATATATGTAAATATGCTTATATAGAAATGAATCGCGGCACTATTTTTTTTTCATTGTCGCCCTGCGTTAGAAACTGCTTGCCACTAGGGATCGCAACACCGGTCCCTTTTACCAAAACCGGTATTTTTGATATTCAAGTTTTACGAATACCGAAATCCCCATATTTTCGATATTTAGAGAAGCTTCCATCAAGATTACAGGTGACGATTTATCAATGAAATGAAAACATTCAATAAAAATCACATTTTAATTTTTAATAAGCTTAATATTTTTTGATAACGCAAATGTCTAACTTCAGACTTTAATCAAACGAAAAGAAATAATATTCCTATTTTTTAAATTTAAATAGTTTTATTAATCAAACATTAAAATGATTTGTGTTTTTCTTAATCTTTGGTCAAATTTTATCTCGAAACTAATCACGACGCGCGCTTCTTTACATGTGAATCACAGAACGCAGATCTAGTTCGTCGGTCGATGGCATCGATATCTAGCGCAGTCGAGACACGTAACGTGAGGGGTTCGCATACCACATCAATTATTGATATGTTTTGCTTTAAATACAACATGGAAACTAAGAAAAGTGATTTATATTTTTTGAAAATAAAAACCGAAAATTTATAAAATCCCGTTTTTCAGAAATCTAATCCCGGTATTTTGAAGCATCCTTTTTAGTTAGGTATCCCGGTATTTTGAGAGTCGGGATCGCGGTTTTCGACCCTTACTTGCCACCATTATGCTCAATATCAAGCAATGTTTAGATTGAACATACATGGATTACGGGGTGTGGTGATGAGGAATCACATGTGAAATATACAAATTGTAAAAGAGGGTCGGTAATGTTATTAGGTAATGTATTGTTACTGTAATAAAGAATGCTTTAACAGGTCTGAAGTTTTCCCCACCTTTAGGATGAATAGAATTTAGGGCGGAATACACTTTCCGCTTCCGAAACGTAATAAATTGGAAAGTATTTTAATTAGGTCTATTTATATTTCACAAGTTATTGATAGTGGATTTACCGGCCGGTCATTTATCTAATAAAGCTTCACTGAGTGAAAATCGATAAAACACACGGGACATATTCGGCTCAGGAATTTTCGAAAATTTTTGACCCACGGGTACACTTACACTATATCGAACGGATTTATTTAAATTACTTTCTCAACTGAAATAATCAATTCTTCTTGTAATATATCATTTTTAACTAATAGAAATATATAGGTACCTAATTTAAACTTGACATAATTTTACTGAGTTTAAATAAAGCTCGTCGCATTTGAAATTTAATTTTAATTTAATTCGAAACTTCGGAATAATGTTTTAAGATTTTTATGAATGCGATCCGAATGTTAAATAATTATGAATTGATAGAGATTATTAGGAAGTATTCTCACTTCACGTATTATAGAAGCAAGTGTTTAAGTAATCAAATAATTCGTATTGATAGAGATTATTAGGATGTATTCTCACTTCACGTATTATAGAAGCAAGTGTTTAAGTAATCAAATAATTCGTATTTATAGAGATTATTAGGAAGTATTCTCACTTCACGTATTATAGAAGCAAGTGTTTAAGTAATCAAATAATTCGTATTGATAGAGATTATTAGGAAGTATTCTCACTTCACGTATCATAGAAGCAAGTGTTTAAGTAATCAAATAATTCGTATTGATAGAGATTATTAGGAAGTATTCTCACTTCACGTATCATAGAAGCAAGTGTTTAAGTAATAAAATAATTCGTATTGATAGAGATTATTAGGAAGTATTCTCACTTCACGTATTATAGAAGTAAGTGTTTGAGTAATAAAATAATTCGTATTGATAGAGATTATTAGGAAGTATTCTCACTTCACGTATCATAGAAGCAAGTGTTTAAGTAATAAAATAATTCGTATTGATAGAGATTATTAGGAAGTATTCTCACTTCACGTATTATAGAAGTAAGTGTTTGAGTAATAAAATAATTCGTATTGATAGAGATTATTAGAAAGTATTCTCACTTCACGTATTATAGAAGTAAGTGTTTGAGTAATAAAATAATTCGTATTGATAGAGATTATTAGGAAGTATTCTCACTTTACGTATTATAGAAGCAAGTGTTTGAGTAATAAAATAATTTGTATTGATAGAGATTATTAGGAAGTATTCTCACTTCACGTATTATAGAAGCAAGTGTTTAAGTAATCAAATAATTCGTATTGATAGAGATTATTAGGAAGTATTCTCACTTCACGTATTATAGAAGCAAGTGTTTGAGTAATAAAATAATTCGTATTGATAGAGATTATTAGGAAGTATTCTCACTTCACGTATTATAGAAGCAAGTGTTTGAGTAATAAAATAATTCGTATTGATAGAGATTATTAGGAAGTATTCTCACTTCACTTATTATAGAAGCAAGTAATCAAATAATTCGTATTGATAGGGATTATTAGGAAGTATTCTCACTTCACGTATCATAGAAGTAAGTATTAATCAAATAATTCATATTGATAATGACATAAACAACACATTTTTAATTTCCTATTTATGTTTTATTTATTTACACAATTTATTATCGTTATTTAATTCCAAAAAAAGAATTTTCAGCAATTGACGACGAAATCAAAAAAAAATCTTGATTGACAAGAGTTCTTTATCGAGTTTTAAAAAATATATATTCAAATAATAAGAAAAACACTCTGTTTAAAACCACTATTTATCGATACATCAACATGTTTCGATATCTATGGTATCTTCTTCAGGAAACAATGTACACTAAAAATTAAAAATACAAAAATTGGTAAAAACAAAATTATAAAAGTATAAGTGGTAGGTAATTAATTAGGAACTACTGTGAAAACAAAATTTTAATTTATAATATTTACTTTATAATATTACTATTAACATTTTTTCTAAAATTTCAAATTTTTAATATTTGTAAATGTTGAAGAAGTAATAATATATTCATTTGCTTTGGAGTATTTATGTATTTATCGTAGACAGTTGAAAATTGTTTGTTCGTTGATCGGATACTACGCGTGACATATTTAGTTGTTTCAGCCCTACCCATATCGTTCAACGTGACGGTGATGAGCTTTCGTGTGGATACAATGCACATGCCTAAATTAACATAGATTAAGAGACTTCACCTTTTACTTGACCAAAAATAATCTTATTTCATTTATTGTTCCCGTCATAATTTAATGTTAGATTAATAAAATAAAAAGTTTAATTAAACTCTTTTTCAAGAAAGGTTTCTAGTTTGAGCTTTTCAACGTTTTTCACACCGATCTACCAACGGAGCACAGACACACTGATTTCAAATGCCGCGGAAAACCATCCCTTATTTCCGAGCGGGAAATGAAAGCCTCCATTCAGCCATCATTTACTACGCGACAGACTTCACGTTGTAGTTTATGGATCTCACAATGAGGTTGCTATATTATTAGCTCGCTCAAAATGTGCTTCTATACCACTCAATAAAACTACGAGTGTGACACTCATTGGCAGAACGGTGTACATATCTATGAATATGGTTGCATTCTATTATATATTAATACACTTTATAAAATCGATGTGTAATTTATATTATATTATTAAGTGTACTTTACTACGTGCGTATTGTAAATAAATATATCGGATATCTTAAATGAAGTCATACCAAGTCTACGTTGAACCTCAATTTATATATTTTTTCTGTAAGAAGCCCGTTATCGGTGTTTAAGACGCAATAACTCAAAATGTCGGAAACAGGGTAGGTAACTTAATTCTTTGGCAAAACTCGGCGATCGTTTTTTTCCCCATATCTCAACACGGCTGTCACTTATCACCTTGTGAAGCCCATAAAAAGTTTTTATCTCGTGTAGGTGGGTTCCGGAGGGCGATGTGCGCGGACTTTCTTAAAACATTTCTAGCTTTTTCAATCAATTTACACGAAAACTCTTTGGAAGAATTTAATTCACGCTTCGCGAGTACTAAAGTGTTTTTTTGTAAAAAAATTTTTAGTCGTTTTCATTAGATTTTTTTTGTTCTCATAAATTATAATGATGCAAATGTTATGAACGATCGATGGGTACTGAATTACATGATGTTACATTAAAAATTGCCTAAGAATATTAAAAGTAAATTTCTTGGTAATATTCTACATATCTCCAGCTGGCGTCTCCCATTGTAAAAAAACGTGTATTAAATGCGTTTATTTTTTCATACGACTTTTTTGTTTTCCGAGAAAAATTCATTTCTGTCGTCGAATTTGGATAAATTAGTATCTGGGTATTTTTAGCATTCTGAAATTGAGCCTTTGTTGCCTAGGGAAATTATAATCGTAATAAACCATTCTTACTAATTGATCCGGTTGGCTATGGAAGCTGTAGCTATTTATGTTAAAACAATTATTCTGTTGAATTACTAAGTTGGGGTTGTAAATTTTACTGTTAACCACTTTAAATAAAGACATCCAATGTATATTGACTAAAAATGTAAATTAAAAGTAATAAACGGCGCTTTGAGGCATTGAAATTGAACAAAATAAAGAGAATTAAGGTTTATTGTTTGTGGATAAAATTGAACATAATTGGTTGCTTTTAAATAGTATACTCGAGTATGTGGAGGGTTTAAATAAAACACCAGGCTCATATATTAAGTTATTTATATTTATTTCATTTAACTTGCAGCGTAACAATAGACACCTATTTCATTTACGGAGATGAAGAAAGATATATTTATTGTTTTATGGAGTATTGAAAGGTTCTCATCTTTTTGCTCATTAGATATTATCTGAAATGTGTCATCAAAAAAATGTTACATTGTTATTGATTTTTTAATAAACACAACCCCTGGATCTCATTAAAAATGTGGTGATTTTTCCTCTTTGTTTAGTAATTGTGGATAAGCGTTTATATATAGAGGTGGAAGTAGTTGATAACGGGTTAACGATGGTTGCTGTAAACCCTTATGACTGGCAGGGTAATGAAAACGAACTAATGCGGCACCACATTTCAGAGTATAAGAATCCAAATAAAAGTTGAATTTATAGTTGACCAAATATTTGTACAAAAGTTTATATAGTTTATTTTTTACCATTTATAAACATTGACACATTATATAAACATGTAATAATAACTGAACCAAACACACGACAAATAAATTAAACGTGTTTGTATAATCCAAGAAATATTATATAACCTATGAAAGTTATTTAGACTATTTATTTTGATATTTAAGTTCTGCAATAAACGTAGATAAATAAAATAGTTTTATAATGAATATTCGTTACCTAATACATAAACTATTAAAAATCAAATAGATTAGCTGAGTTACAAAATATATTTTTTTTTTGTCGTATTATTTGCTTTAATTAATTTTTATATTTACATAGTATGTGAATTGATGTTGTCTAATGATAAATATCTCAATTCAGATGGATTCTAGAAAGTGGTCCTTATTCACAAGATTCTGTGTAACTTTAGGATAAATAAAATTAATGTCAAAGAAGTGTATGATTCACTACCAATTATTAATTTTAATCGCAGTGACCATTCAAACGTAATTCATAAATTTTAAAATCTCAAATAAATCTTGTCTACATTTACAATATTTCATCGGTACCTTTGTTAACTAAAATTCGGCGTGCTAAAACACATATATCTTAGCAGTGGTCATTTAGGTTGACCATTTCCCAAAAATGTTCGTAGTTATATTAAGTGCTTTGTATTTTATGTCTTTTCCAGACCCCTATTACAATAATTTGTCGTTACTCACCCCAGCCACCCTCCAACCCCAGCCGGTGCACTGCTCAGTGTTAATCCACTGTTCGTGACCTTACTGCGATACGAGGCTAATTATTTTCTATAGAGAATGACCTCGTCTGTCTCGCAAACTATACGGGTTTATCTATCGCTTTATCTCATCCAATGAAACAGGTATCTAACTATAAAAGCTAGTACACGATGAACCGTTAAGGTGTTTGCAGAGAACAAACTCATAAACATTAAATAATGACGGATGTGCAAGATTATTCCTGTTCTGTTTGCTTGTCGTTAACCACGTTGTTAACCGACGGTGCTTGGGATGTTGAAAGAACTATTATTACCAAATTGGGCTCAATAATCTTCTCCTAAATGGAGCATTGTGATCCAAGTTATTAACGAAAAGCTTAGAATCCATCCTTTAGAAGAAGAATAATATTGATTATATATTGTGCGTGGTATAGCATACTTTTTAATTCACAATATTTTAGGGGCAGATATATTATTTCATAATTTGGGTTGAAAATGATCATGTGTTAAATGTCGACCGTTTCAGAGATATGCGAATTTTATTAATTTATCCAAATAAATTGACACATCGAATTAAAAAAAAAATAGTATTGGCAGGGGGTAGGATGGGGTATATTATCATCAAATTTAAATTTGAATCTTTGTGTGCATTCAATTGGGGCTGTTGGAACCATTAGAATTATATGTTTAATAAAACAACTATATACTTTTAAAATTATCAATATTAACTTTGTGGTTAAAATTCATATTTTTTATTTATTATCTTTGTTTTATTAACCACTGAATTGGGTTTAAATACATCTACCGGTTTCGAAAAATGCCATTTTCTTCTTCAGGATAACTAAAACATATATTATTGTTTCTTCGCCAGAATCTATTTTTAAAAAAACAACAATTATTTAAAAAATAAATTTAGTACCTAAATCAAATTGTTACTTAATACAAATTTAGTCGAATAATTTTTAGGAAAAAAATTTAGAATGGGACTCGTAGTTAAATTTAGTTGATTGTTTATAATTTTTTGATTAGTTTTACATGCTTTATTTATCTCCAACGATTCCAAATTATTTAATTTGTGACCAATACCGTTTTTATGCAAAATTGACAATCCCAATTTTTTATCAAAACGCTGACCATTTTCTATCAAATGATTAGCAAAAATTCTGAAAACCCACTATTGTTCAAACATCTCAAATGTTCCCTTCCTCTTATATTAAAATTTTCACCCGTTTTACCAATATAAAATGCAGCACAATCCTTGCAACTAAGTTTATAGATACCAGAATTGTTAAATTTATCATCTTTGTCTTTAGAATTGATGAGTAAATTTCCTTTACTATTATTTGTATAAAATGCCGATCTAATGCTTCGTGGTAGGTGTTTAGATATTTGTTTCGAAAAAATATTTATTATTATCATTATGTTTTATCTGTGATTTATATAAAAATTGATTATTATATTCTTTTAATTTATTTTTTAAATAGTGTCTATCAAACTTGTATTATACCCGTTATTAACTGCTATTTTTTTAATTTTATTCAATTCAATATTGAAATTGAATGTTGACATAGGAATATTGACTAAACGATGTATCATGGAGTGGAACCTTGAATGTGTGTGTAAATTGAATTTTATTATTTAATAATAAAATACATTTTACATTTACCCTAAATTCTACCCTAAATTTTTTGGATCTAACATTGATTAAAAATAATAGTAAAATTGAATCCAAAATTTTTAGAAAACCAACTTTTACAGATACGAGTACTATCATACACAATGAATCTAATCATCCATTATCATACAAACATCTACTCGTAATTTATATACATTATTAAAATAAGACAAATATATTATTTTTTTAGATTGTTAATTTAGTATATTTATAGTTTTTGTAATAAATGAACAAAGGTTAAAAGTTGAAGCATTACAATATGAAATTACCGGTTTTATTGGAATATTAATTTTGTGAATTTTTAATAGAGAATACAGTTTTGGAGGTTTAGGTTTCATTAAAATAAGGTTTGATAACACTATATTATCAGTAAATATATCACTTGTAGAATCCTTTAAATCACTTTTAATATTAATCAGCTAATATTAACCACAAGTCCCATTCAAAATTCTTTTCCTAAAAATTATTCTAACAATTTTGTATCATCGAGTACAATTTAACTTGATACTAAATATATTTTCAAATAATTATTGTTAAAAGAACAATATAACACGTGTTTTGATATTAGTTGATGACATTCTAAAGAAGAAAGTGATGAAAAGAAAATGAAACCAGTAGATGTATTTAATTCATTAAGTGGTTAATAAAAAAAAAGTTAACAATCTTAAAAATAGATTTTAACCAAAAAGTTGATTTTGCAAATATTAAAAATATAAATATATTTATCCATAAAGTAATGTAATCTAATTATGTTATACTCTACGTATACATATTTACACATATGCACGTATATTCAGTTTCAAATCCATTTTTCCATTACTTAAACAGGACTAAATATTTAATCAGATTAAATGAAATAATTTTCTCTCTCTCGTAATTTATTTAATTATCTTTTCTTATTCTTTTATGTGTCCTTTTGCTGGATTAAGGTCCATTAAATCAAAATGTCTCTGCAATAATTTTATTTTCAACGATGGATGTTTTACTTAGGTTTTTTTTTGACAATGCTTTGCGACAATGACAACGTATAAACAAAACAATCGGTGACAGCTAACTTTAAAATAATGGCAATATTTTCCAGGAGGTAAAAAAATCGCAATTTCAAGAGCACCAATGTATTCTGGCTTCTGGCTTCTGGCTTCTGGCAATTGGCTTCTGCAATCTTCGGCGAAATTTACAGCGGCGAAACAAAGCGTAGTCAGTGAAGAAGTTCAAGGAAGTGGCGCGGAGTTGTAGAAATGAGATGTCGAATAGTAAATAAATCACCGAAAGTGGCAAGCGAGGGAAATATCCTTTATTTATTGTCATTCTCTGTGCGTCTTCGTCGTTTTACAACCTGCCCGCCGTGACGCGTGAATAGTTACACGGAACCAGAGCGCTTCGTGAGAGCGGTATGTGTGAAAAAATAATTTAATATGATTTTCCCAAAATATTCATAACTTTATATTTTTTTGTTAATGTTTGTAATATATTACATAATCAACATTTACATGCAATGATTTTTTTATTTACTTAAAATCAAGTTATTATATGATTATCAAACTTTATATTTGTTGTATAGACTAGTATTACTACGTATATGACACCAAAATTTTGCTATACAGTGGAAATCGTTTAATATGAAACCACGGGGGGCGAAATATTTGTTCGTGTGAAATGAATTTGTTGTTAAAAGAAATGACAGATGCCGGACTATTGAATAGAAAATAAGTTGCGTGATGTCGTAAATAGTCAGCGATTCGGTGACCATTTAGTTGATAGGAAATCGGGGTAATGTTTTAAATTTAAGAATGACGTACGACAAGCGGCGTCCTTATTTATTATCAGATGTCGTTATAGACAATAGAAAGCCGAGTCATAAAGTCGTAAACAGTGAAAGATGCGGTGGCAGCTGGTATATTATTGTGTTACTCCAAGATATACGGACCGTTGAATTCGTGAAAGAAATCACATAAGAATTTGTAAGGACCAGTATATATTTACATATTAACTGATTTTTTATGTTACACGTTTTCCATTGTATTCCGTATGTTCCACAATTCTAAGAATCAGTCCATTACTCTTTGAACCAAGATTTGTTTTGAAATATAATAACATTTAAAGTTAATATAATATATTTATTCACGTAGCGAATTTAGAACAAGTTTTAAAAATGCACAACACAATTAATAGACATAATCAGTAATAAATATATCACAGTGACACTGTATGAACAATTGAAAGATTAGTTGGTTACTTCACGCAATCGAACTCTATAATAATTTATATTTATTATACGTATTTTTGATCAATTTTGTATATCGCGGTAAGCGAAAGTAACAATCGTGGGTAGCGGTACACTAATCAAACATAGTATATTCAATTCCCACAGTACTCTAATGCTAAAACTATTAAAATGTAGTAAAATGTATTTTCTAGAAATTTATATTCTGGAACAAATCCCTAGCTAACATATTCTGACGTATTTTAGATATTTCAATTTCGTATCGTAACATATTAATAATATAAGTGTTTTCAATGTATATTATGTTACGGCAGTCTCGGGAGAGTTTCTCAGAGATTCAAGTCAGTCACAATTCTATTAAATTAGAGTTCAGAAGCATCCCTTGTGTCCTGTGTGACCAGTTAGTATGTATGTCCATAATAGAGTCTAGAAAATATTTAATGGTTTAGTGATTTTTTATTAGAACTTTGAAAATAGATTATCCTACCAGTAATATAATAATTCGTTTGTGTCTCCTTGATGGTAGTTTTTTTTAATATTATTAGGTACGGCCAAAGATACTGTCGTATCAAAAATCGTCTAATAATGAATTTTATTTTGTGAACAAACTCAATCGGTTGTTCAAATAAAAAATGTACAAGCGAGTCCGGAATGTGGAACGCGGCGGCTGGACGGCTCCATGTTTTATTAAGTATTCCAGTTCTGACCTTCGTACCCGAATTGAAAATATCAAAACCCCTCCACCGGCACTAGGTTGAGTTTTCTCTGTTTCCGTTTAACCTGAAATTGTAAAGAACTTTGTATTTTTCTACATCAGGCGTCCTTCGCTTTGATGTTTGAGCTGAATAAAAGCGACGGATTTCAAAAAAGCCACTAAAACCTTTACCCGGATTCGCGGGGGCGCTAAACACCGCCAAGTGGACCGGCTGTCAGACGTCAGACGTCAGATGTCAGCCATCATAAGACACTCCCGCAGATATAATGTATTCCAGAAATAATTACATCTGGTTTATGAATGATTTTTAGAGAAATAAGAGAAATGTTACTGCAATTATTACCAAAACAAAATATATTCGTATAAACCGACGTGATATTGTATTTTTTCTGATCAGGAGTGATAGAACGCCATACATTTATTTATTGGTTAATGTCATTTACTATTTGATTATCTAGTTTTATGTAGCGTCCGGATACATTCTGGGCCGACAATCCTTGCTTTACTGCAATTCCTTTGCGTTCAATCTGTTTTTACATTATTTTTCCAGTTTTATATTTTATTGGGGGCTCGTTATCATCGGCAGTAAAATATCGTATGATTAGACAAGATTTTCTTAATTCCTGACAACGAAAAGTATCCACAAAACGCTGTTAACTTTTTCTAGCAGTCATAATTAATTATTATATTCATTTTAATGTTTACAAATGAACTGAGATGAACTCATTTATCACCTGATGATGAAACTATAGTTGTGACAATAACCCAAGGTGTGTGGTACAAAGTTTATTAGTGAAAATAAAAATAATCATGATACACCACTGTCATGTCAAATGATGACAATAATAAAATAAAATCAATCAGAACTAAACTCAAATATTTATTTTTTTGTATCTATTGGGCATTAAGTATGTAACAATTTATAGATATTTTGTACATTTATTAGTTCAAACAACGCAAATTCCACGAACGTGTTGAAACTGGGAGCATATTTTATACCAAATATCTAACAAATGTACATTAAATAATTTCTTCAAAACAAAAAATAAAATATTTATGTTCTTATTAAGGAAAGTCAAAATATACACTTCCCTTTTTACGAATGCCAATGTCTCTTTTCTCGAGCTTGACAATATAAAGAGATAGATCTAATTGAGTTGATTTTATCTCTGTAAGCGTCCTCCTGTTCTCTGTGATTGGCTCCCATTGTACAAGGTACCGCGAATTAATTGAATCCTCCTAGAAGGCTTTTATTTCCGGCAGTGGCGGCTCCCGCTACAGGACGCTAATGCGCTAAACTTTTAATATTTTCAAATAACTTCTACTTATCTACCTGTTTGCTAATGTGGTCGAATAAGAAGTTAATTTATATTAATTATTCAAATGTCCAAATATAAAGATAATGCTTCAAATATCACTAATATCATTTAGTTATTTTAATTTCACATTACCGTGTGCTGCTTGCAATTTTTTTTTTAATTGGTTTTATAGCTTATTCGTGAACCCCGAATACTTAAAAAAATACCCCGATATTGTGACGGTAATTTTTACACAGTATTACACATTATCAATGGTTGACGGAAAACATATAGTAAGTTGAAAGTTATTTCCGTACGATTATTATACATACACGATGCTCGAGTTAGGACTGTATCTCACGCTTCGTGCAGTTCAAATTGTATAATTACAGTTTGCCAACATCATGATCGTGTGGAAGAAATGAGGTAAGAGTTTGTGGAGGTCTATCGCCTCCACTCTCATCATCACCGCCCGGCGAAGCTGAACATACCCAGCAGTACCGGTGCACAAAATAAAACCCAAGATACTCAGTACCGATGGCAGGTAGCAATACCGATACGAACAGCAACGTTACAGAAGGTCGCCGCAAGAGCTTCAGTCTTTTATCGATACCTTCCAGTCAATAGCTCCAGAAAACGCCTCCGATGAGAATTTGCACAGTAACTTCATTTTACGGGTTAACTTCTGCTTTTGTAAAGTTTGACTACAATAAACTCAGTTTCTTTCTCGTAACTTACCGCCTGCTACGTCCACGTATACATAGTATATTCCGCGACTTTCAAACGAGGACAAGTATGGTGGATGTAATATTGGGGCATACACTACCCTCAGATTAATCAAATCACATAATTTAAAACGTAACTTTCAAAATCCTTCTACTACGAATTCAACACAAATGCTCTTGTATAACCTCTCTGACTCCATAGTGCCAAAATTTCGATACGTCGGTTGTAAGATCGAGCGTCGATAGCACTAAAAATAAAGAACATGTATGAAAAATTTGGAATTATCAGGAAATCTAGATATTAAAAGATGGTCGTATTAGAAGTAATCGACAAACATGTACGAATGTTACCGATGCGAGAATGATGTGTCAAGACAGAAAAGTATGATGCCGAACCTCTGCAGAGAAATGGCGTGATTAAGTAAGTGATAAAATATGCCTCGACATTGAAGCAGCCGCCGCTGAAAAGTTTCCAGAGTAAAGTTCGTGTTGTATCTGAGGTTGAGTATGCCCGGTCTCTTCGGTAAATATTATCTTTGTCCCGATTTCTAATAATTCATTTCACTGTGTTATTATTGCATTATAAAAAGATTTTCTTTCCACGAAAGATTAACTTTAATAGAACAGTTTTTGTATAAGATGAATAATAAGTGTTTGTTTTCTCAAGTGTGGCTTTTAAATCCGGTCATTGATCATTGATCACTTCACTGGTGTTATTTTTATATATTATGTAATTATCAGTTATTATTGTTACACTGTTTGTTTCTCCAAAAAAAAAATAAACAAATAATAAAAAAAGTGCGCGATTCTTTACTCGGCCAAATTACGTATCGCCTTTATTCACTTTGTCATTATATCTTAACTAAATTGAAGTAATCAAATCCGTGATAATCGCACAATCATTATATGCTAGCTGATACGCAATCGGCTATCGCCGATGCCAGGCCCTGCAGACGGCTATAGTGCTTTCATTTTTCATTATAGGTTTCATCAGCTGTCACCTTGGCAGCTTGTTACTTGGCCCTACGGGCAACTTTTATCCCAGCCATCTTAATTTAGATTTTTTTTCTATATGTAAAAGTACGTGCTCCATGCCAACATTTCAATTTTTTGTACATTTTATGTATACATTGAATTAATACAGGGTCTTTATTCATATTATTTTTATTTAATAATTATACAATATAATTATTCAGTAATACTTAGATTGTCTCATACCTAGATATTACTGCAAGTGTTTAGAATTAACATATTTATTGATGATATTAACGTCAGAAAAATGTCAGAAAAAAATTGCAAATCGAAGTAAACTTTGTGGTATTCAAATTTGAAAAAAATTGAAATCAATATATAATAGCTTTCTATCTTTAAATATCATACCTATTAGGAAAATAAAACTTTTATTTTGTTATAACACAACCGTGCATATATATTATATAAAATTTTGACTGACAGAAATTTAAAAAAATAGCGGTTTACAAGTTAATTGAATAATTAACATTAAAAACGCCTGCGCCTGGGCTTACGAAAGTCTGTAAATTGTTCCTTTAAACGCAGCTTTACTGGCTCTTAAGCTGGGAGCATAATTCTGAATCCTGGTTTGGCTACAGGGAACTTTAATTATTTTGAATAAATTAAACTCTCACGAAAGCCTCGCTCACCTGCGTGGGGCAGGAGACGGGGCGGGCGCGAGCGGAACACGACGTACGAGGCGGTAATGAAACGCCGGCCAAATGCCATTTAGTTTTTACGATCGGTACGTGGATTAAAATCTTGCCGAAGATCACGCGCCAGACGTGTGTTACGTTTGCAGCGCAATGCTAGGAGCGACGATTAAGGTTCACTCTAAGGACGTGACACGAGTAGGTGGTGTTCCACCACGCCACCACACCTCCGCCAGTACAAGGATCTCAATACCGACCCTTGTAAATGCATACATATGTTCAATTGAAATATATAAGTGAAAATTAATACAATAAAAATTTAGATCATTTCTTAAAAGATAAAAAATATGTCTAACATTACATAACATTTTTGTTTACATTTAATTTTTTAAGTGAAATTGAAACAATATTATAGCTATATTATCAAATAACTCATTTAAAGTCATCATAATAAATGATTAGAACAGTTTGTTACTTTTTTCAATATTCTCCTTAGTAGGCACCAATTCCACCACTCCCCTAATATGTACTGTATGACAACACATTTTCATTTGGAAAATTAAAACGATTTCTGAATTTCAGGTAAGCAAATAGTATGTAATCTATCACTATGAATACTTCTACATCCAAACCGACTTTATAAAAATGGCCCAAGTGACTTCACTACTGAAAAATGCCACTCTAGACCCCGAAGACCTCATGAATTATCGGCCGGTCTCTAATCTACCGCTCCTCTCAAAAATAATGGAAAAGGTTATATCATGTCGTCTTAATCTGTATTTAACAGAAAATGATTTATTTCCCATAATGTAATCTGCATACAGACGTCATCATTTTACAGAAACAGGGGTGATTCGGGTCCTGTCCGATATTAATAACACTTACTGACTCGGGGCATCTAGTCCTGCTTGCTTTTTTAGATATTAGTGCTATATTTGATACAGTCAATCATAAAATTTTGCTTGAGAAACTGCAAAAAACCAATGCATATGCATGCTATAGAAATGGACATGGTTGGTTTAAATCATGTCTGTAATAGATCGCAATCGGTGCGATTTCAAAATTCAACCTCACCTACATCTACTTCTAATATCGGGGTACCTCAGGGATCAGTTCTCGGACCACTATTGCAAATTTTATATACGAAAGATATAGAATATATAATAATATCATAAGGGTTATGGCCCACTGTTGTGCAGATGATACGCAAATTTATTTTGCAACAAATAGGCGAGTGGATGCAACAAAATAGACTAACTTTAAATCCATCCAAAACAGAACTACTATGGACAGCAACACCTAGAAGGCAAAACTTATACAGGAATCAATGTCTGGCAATGTTAAATCTGCAGTTAAGTTGTTGGGCGTGCACATTGATTCAGATCTTTCAATGAATACACAAATCTGTAAAACTGTCAGTACATGCTTTTATCAACTGAGACAGATTAAAAGTATTCGGAGGCATCTTCCTCTTGAGGCAGCCCGTCTACTTATAAATACATTTATGGTATCACGTGTGAACTATTGTAAAAGCGTCTATGCTGGCCTGCACATAATATGGCGCCTCTATACTTCAATAACTTTGTATCCCAGATAATTTTAATGGTAGACGTCAAACTCTTAGGTCACCCACTACTACAGCCGCAGGAAGGGTTGTAGAACTGACTAACCGTTTCCAGAAGTCTAAATTTAGTGACCAGGCATTTTTGGTGGCAGGCCCAAAAGCGTGGAACTCTTTGCCCTACGTCATAAAAAACAGTGCATCAGAGATTTTATTTGAGAATAAACTAAAAACGCACCTTTTTAAAAACCATTTGTATAACAATTTTTAATTTTAAAAAACAAAGATAATGTTACCATAAACAGTTGATGTGTAAAGCGCCTTTGAGGTGAAAGTTTAAAAAATTATTATCTTCTTACACAGGAACTATAACTTGTACATATGACCTGGCAATATGTATTCAAATATATAAAATGTAAAATGACACAAAATCTTAAAAAAATTCTATGATTACGGAAAAGTTGATCAATATGTGTATGAATGAACAGAAATGTGTTTTATCGTAGAATGTTTACTTTTAATACCAGAATTTCTAAAGAAAATACATTCATTACGTTTTCAACCCATCATTGATTTTCATCGATTCTCACAAATCTCACGTACTAAGAGAAATGTACTTCCGGAGCTTAAAGATTTTCTTTAGGTCCAAAAATAAACTTTAGGGGTGGGATTTTTTATACTGGACCTGAATAAATAACTTGTTATATTTACAGCCTCAATATACTGGAGAAATTTTAATAAAATATTATGCAGTCTGGAAATTTTCTTAGCTCTGCGGAAAGAATCTATTGTTGGCGGAATTTCTCGCTTTTATTGCTTTTCCTAAATGCGAGATCAGGGAGGCAAATTGTCGGTGAACAACCATTCTTCGTACTTTGTGACGTTTAGGAGAACTTACAAATCACATCAGTTTTCATTTTAAATTCGTTATTATCAAAATGCTAAAAAAAATACTCGCGTAATTACATTTGTTTATACTAAAAACAATGATAATATATTAACTAGGACGAGAAATATGTTATGTTTAGAGATCATTTATTTTGTGTTAATATAATTCAATATTCCAGATGTATAAATAAATATTTAGCAAGGAAATCAGCCCCTACTAAATGAAATAATCAATAAAGTTATGATTTTTAAATACATCAATTACAAAAACTGAAGTCTCAGGAGTCTGAAGTAATCAGGCAAGATGTCAAATATTATATTTTTTTCCTTATAAACATACAAATAAATGTTTTTAAATTTGTAAATAACTTTTATGTTTTTGATACATTTATATATTATATTAAATATGACGTGCTTGTTTGGTCTAGCGGTAAGATACTTGCCTGGAGATTTAATTAGCGGTTGGGAGTTCAAGACTCGTCGCGGGAGATCACCAAGTTTTATTTTCGCACAAATGCCTAGCTTAGTTTGAAAATAGTAATAATATTAATGTGCGCACCTTATTAAGTTTATTTAGAAATTAAAATTCTTTACGAGATTAATTCCTCGTACTGTGAAGTAATGATTTAAATATTTCTTTAGTAATTCTATATTGTTGAATAACGATGTAACAAGTTGGAATCGAAAATGATTGTCCATTTCATTCGTCCCCTGGTGTGACGGGCTGCGGATTTAACCGTGCACGGGATCCTTCCGCTCTCCTTGAAACACCAGTCTTTTGATGTTTTCAAAGTATCGAAGCAAGTGCAAGTGCACACTAGAAAATGTATCCACAAGTGCTGTTGTAATCTGCTCACGACACATGCTTTGTGATACGTGTAACATGCTGTGTCCGAATCAAATTTTTGGGGCATTTTCCTACCTTATACTCTTATAGTGCGATTTTCAGCGTCATTGAATAAATTTGGAAAAATGAGAAACTTACCAAATTAAATTTTGGTCAATTTTGTTCTGCCATATCTTTGAAAGATTTCCTATCGCACTTCTTGTCATGGTGCATCTTGGAGAAAGATTTTTTTAAACATATTACGTCAATGTCAATGCCATAGTATTTTTTACTTAATACAACTTTGAATTATTAATTTGTAGAAAGTTGGTGTTAATTTTTAGCTAAAAAATGGAGTTAAAAAAGACAAATGTACAAAAAATCGAACATTTCCGTCGTATTCTTTTATTGAGTTTAATTAAAGGGTAGTTAGACAATGAAGGCATCATCTACTATGAATTGCTTAACCATCATATTTAACGTTTATTACTAATACCTCTGCCGTCTTGGGGCTGCAATTTATGAAAAACGTATACGAATACGGCACGAAGGGATTTTTTAGCATAATAATGCCCGTCCACATACAGCTAACACTACAAAAGCAGATATTCAACAACTATTTTAGGAGGTTTTTCCACATTTGCCCCATTCTCCTGATCTTGCTCCATTAGATTTTCATCTCTCCCGCTCTTTATCCAATAATTTACGAAGAATCTCCTTTAATAATTAAGCTGCTTTTCAAATTTAGCCTAATGATATTTTTAACTCCGAATCATTGGATTTCTTCAGGGGTGGAATTAAAAAACTATCAGAACATTGGAAGTCGATCGTAAACAATGAAATTTATTTATTTAAAAAAAAATTAAAACGCTATTTATTTTTTTATTAACCTATTCGTCAAATTTTGCAATTTGAGTGATTTCTGGGCTGTTTTTGATGATCCTGTCAACTACCATCATTTTGGTCTTGTGTATAATTGGTAAGCCCAAGTCTCTACTGTTGTCTTTTCGAAATAGGTTCAATACCTACCTTTTATCGATTGTAAGCTTTAAAGTCACTTATGGTAATTCGAATAGATGTTGATTTATCTGATCATTCACTCTAAGCCTCGGAATATTGACCGTACAACGGAGGAGGGCAATACGTCTTCTCCCGAATCCCCGAGGCCCTCGAAGATTTACAGCTTCCCAAACTACTGCTCTGCTACTAGACTTACGTTTTGATTCAAGAGTTATGGGACATGATAAATATAATATTTTTATTTTTCAGTTTATTTCTTGTAATATTGAAAAGTTTTGATTTGCTTGTCTATCTATGTGTAAGGGAAAAATAGAGCAAGCATGAACGTAGTAGAAATACTTGGTAGGAAGTACACTAAATATTAATTAAATACATTCATCAGAAAGATGTACATATAAAATCAATTTTATCGAAAAATATTGTTGTTGCGCCACCGGGATTCGAACCTGGATCTCTTTCCAAACCGGGGAAGGTGCATTATCCAACTAAGCTGTGTTCGAAAATAATAAAAGTGTAACTAAGTGTGTTATAATGTTTATTTTAGAGTTTTTTGTATTTTTGAAATAATGTGTGTTGAGGACGGCAAGGTTACGAATGATATCGAAAGGAGAGTGACTGCGGGATATTAAGTGAATCGTGCTCTGAATGCAATTATCACCAAAAGGAATATGTGTACATTGGAATGCGGGTTATCGATAATAAATGAAAATGTAGGCTGGAATTGGCAAAATAAGAAGGAAAGGAGACTAAATGCGACGGGAATGCGGTCATCCATGTGCATGTTTAGAAAAACTATATATATTATAGAGTAAAGACAATACACATTAGAATGATCTGTATGTAGCATCGTCTTGTTAAAAAAGCGTCTGAGATGGCTCGGTCATATGTGAGTGAGGAAATACTGGTATAGGGTCCTATTCTCTCTACCTACCCCGACAAAGAAACGGCGTGATGGTAATTAAGTAAGAACAAAAACTTTATTTACTTAATCGACTGACAATTTGAAGTGAGCTTCATTATTTTATCTGGGATAATGTTATAATATGAAGAAATATTAGAGGGCGACGACGAAAGATAATTGAATATAATAAATGGTGAAAGAACCCAAATAACTTAGATTATTATAGACAAGCGTGTTCGATATAGAGCGTGTTGTTCATTCTTTCCGACTATCATCATCGTTATCATCGGTCGATTCAATTGAACAATCTTATTTCTCAATTTTTCTTACTTTCAACGTAATATAACATTATTTTTGCAGAAATTAGTGAAACTACAAATCAACGCCTTAACGATTCTCGCGTGACGCACTTCAGCTCGCTTTAAGAAGTTTTTAATTTCACAACTTTAATATTCTAAAATTATGCATTATTCCATTTTTTCCTTTGGCTTATTAAAATTTGCATACCGGAAAAAATAATAATTTGTTTTACGAACCTCCTTTGTGTACTGCCATTCTATTTCTCGTTAACATCATCATTGTAGTACAATAAGAAGTCTCTGAATTGATCAAAATTTCATGAATATCATTATTTATTCAATTGCGTTCATTCCAGTGACATTATCATGGAAATGAATTAAATTGGCAGACTCCACAAATAACTCGATAAGATCGGCGTCGTCCTCCATTCTCTGCTCCTCCGTGCTCCATACTCCACGCTCCATGCTCCATGCTCCATGCTCCATGCTCCATGCCCATGCTCCATGCTCCATGCTCCGTCCTCGTGCAGTGTGAACTTTCGCTAGGATTCAATTAAAACGTGTTTGAATTTAATTAGAAAATCAATGTATAAAATTGCATGCCATAGGACAACTACATATATGCTTTATATGTTTATTTAAATAGCGTTATAAGAATTTTTAGCGTTCCCCTTAATGTTTTTGTTCTGCATTTAAATTGCTACGTTTACACATTGCTATAAATACTGAGTTGTGCAACATGTTAAATTAATAATCTTAAACCTCATTGTGCATCTTGTTATATGATTAATCCTTAATCTCATTGTGCAACTTGTTAAATTACTAAACTCAAGCCTTGCGATTACGTTTTCCTTCGTTACGATAACCATAATGGTTGCAATTGCACTTCTCACACCGATACAATACACCTTTTCAAGTGAATACAATTTGATTTGGGAACTATTTGTCCCAACACCAACGTGGCAGTGTTACGCTAAAAGCCTTCAAAAGGAGTGATTTGATCTCATGTTAGTTTTTTCATTCTTCTCTAGCATCACGTCTCAAACAATTCCTATTGATTTATGGTCCAGACTTCGCTTTCATATAGTGCTGTGCTCTAGATGAATTTATTTTTATTTTTATATCAATTATAATGTTCATACAATTTAAATATGTACTACAAATATAGTACTATACCTATCTCACTAGAATGATCTATTTTGAAACAGGCAAAATTCATTCAAACATAATTAATTTATTCTGATTAGTGCGTAGTGTATCTTTCTCTGTATACAAAAAATATTACTTGAAAATAATCTACCTTGAAATCAGTGTGGTTTGAGAAGTTAAATATTTGAGTACATACTTTTTTTTTTATTCCAATTTTTTTACATACATTACATACATATTATAATTTTCATTTTCCTTTCTCTTACATCTGCAGTGCTTCATATATCGTGTATTATAACACCAAAATAAACACGGATTTATATTTAATTTTTAGTTTGTTCTTTTTTATGTTCGTTTTACTGAAAAAATATTGACATGTTTCCACATCGGATTTCGTGATTTATTTGGTGAAATGACGAACGACTTATTCGATCTGCTATTTTTATAAGTATCAATAATAGTTTCACTTTCAGTATTTAACTGATTACAAATTCCTTCTAATGATCAATCCTACATAATCAATCATCGTCTACGACGAGCCGTCCGAGTATCATCTCGCTATCATGACGGATAGTTTCCAAGTTGTTCTAGTTCTCCCTGTTATCAGCTTATTGTATAATAAATGACCGTATTCACTTCCTCGGCTCTATCTGGAGAATATGGTGGTGTAATCTGAAAGCCTTCGCACCAAATCCCTGTTTATGGGGAGCCCGGCGATGGAGTCCGCCATGCTCGCAGGACTTATGATTTATCGCCGTGATCCTTCTCCCCCGGGAGCCGAGGATTGTGTGCATTAGAGGATGTAACGGGATTATCGGAAGTCTTTTGACGCACGGGATCATACGCGCTCGTAGACATTAGAACGTACATAGAAAAGTAGTTCCATTACTTTAGCTATGTATTGTTTCTGCTTATCTACTTGGGGTAGTAAACTAACCCATCATTTAGATTGTTTTAGAATTTCATCTATTCTCTTCTTTCTGAGAAGAAATTCTGGGAAGAATAAATAAACGTAGTTTGAATATTTGCGCATAAAATAATAATAAAAAAACTCTAACACCACCGTGCTCATGTCCACATTATATGTCTGTACGTATGTACACTTTTTTCTCTAATATTATTATGGTATATATAATATTACTATTCGATATTATTGGAATTTTATAAAAATTAACCTGGTTTCAACTCTCAAATTCAATAAACTTTAACATTAGAGTTAATTGAAAAAATAATAATAATAAGAGCCATTTCATTATAATCATTTTTACCAACAAATTAAGAATAGTCATCCAGATGCTTGAAAGATTTATGCTGTTCAGCGAGGTAGGTACTTTTCGGTTAATCACTGATGGTTATTCCTGGCGTGCTTTCTTCCATTGAAGCTTTTTGAAGTAGCAGAATCCATCGACACTCTTCACCTTTACGTCTCCGTTTATAAACGTTCAGAAATTATTCCTACACCTCATGCTCAGTTAACATTGCGTGCTGTCTGAAATCCGTTTTTCATTCAAAAAATTATCTTATTTTTTCAATCCTATTTCTGAAGGATTAAAGGTGTACAAAGTCTGACTGAATTGCCTAAATATACAAAAACCTAATAATATTATTATTTTTAAAAAGGTAATTAGCTCAGCTGTAAGTACCTGCCTATTATTTTAAGGGTGTTTTTTTAGAGGTTTGTTTTTCGAATTGTCAAGACTTTTTCCAGCGACAGCCAATTTGACAGCTGATACCTGATTTGTGCTTAGTATGGTTTGACATTTTACCATAAATAGACTTACGTCAGAACAACGCTTGCAAATTGTGCAAATTTATTTAGAAAATCGTGGTTCAGTTCGCGAAACTTACCGTGCGCTACGTTCATTTTACGATCGACATAATCGTCCATCCGAGCAAGTAATTGGAATAACTGTGGATCGTTTTCGCACCACGCATACTCTAATTGATAAAACGCATCTGCAGAGACGTCGTATAATGCTCACCGAAGACGCTGTTATTTCTTCAAAAATGATGCCGGCCAGATCGTTAGTCAATGGAAAAAGCTATAGATCCATGATTATTGACTCTTTCTTTCCCCAATTGAATGGCATTAATGTGCGAGAGCTGTGGTTTTAACAAGACGGCGCAACATGCCACGCAATTTATTGAAGGAAACATTCGATGAGCGCATAATTTCGCGTAATGGACCTTTGAATTGGCCTCCAAGATAACAACACCTTTGGATTATTTTCTGTGAGGATATATGAAGTCGCTAGTCTACGCCGGTAAACCAGAGACTATAGATGACTTGGTAATCAATATTCGTCGCGTGATTGCCTCCAGCTGCTTCAAAAAGTGGTCGAAAATTGTACTTCCAGATTGCACTTCATTCGAGCCAGTTACGGCGCCAATATGCGTGTAATCATATTTAAACACTAATGGTATAAAATTATCTTTCCAATAAAATCAATACCATGGCCATTGCCACGATTTTTATGTATTTTATTTCATTTTAAAGTTGTATACCTCTTAAAAAAACTCCTTTACATTGTTCTCGATATCTCACAAAATGAAAAACTTTTAGAAATACCTATTAAATATTTTTTCATTTTATCCGTGCCCAATAATCTCAACCTTTACATTTATTGTAATTCTTCTTCAGTTTAAATATATTAGCGTTCAAAGAGTGTTTTCATTAAACTTTTTATTTCATTTTCCAATTATTAATAATATTTATCGTGGTAGTTAAACATCATCACCATTAAAAATATATTTTAGTTAAGTCTCGTTGTAATTTGTTTCGGTTGTGCCTCTATATCAATGTGGTGGATTGATATTCCAAGCACGCGCGTCGCCAATTGCGAACTGTGTTGCCACGTAACTTTATAGGGAGTTCGTCACGTAGTCTGGGGGACGCGGAGCGCAGCTGGCTCGGCGTCCTGCGCCCTGCGCCCATCGCCCTTACGACTGAGTACAGCTACAGGTGGCTACGGATATGTTCTGACAAATTTATAATAATTTAAAAGCGGATTATTTTTGATATTGTTAACTAAATTGTAATTTGGCTGAGGGTAGGTATTATAATTTATTTCTGAAATGGTTCAAATTCAAATTCAATCCGAGTCGCCGGGGCGAAGATATCTTCATATGTTTTAATGAAATCTGATGAAACCAATAATAACATTATTTTTAATGCCCACATGGAGTACATGTTCCGCCACTATTTTACTAGATTAAATTAATGTATACCGGTTTTGACACCAATGCACCGTCGTCAGGACGGCCGTATACAATACATAGTTCTTTTTTATTATTAATAATATGTCTAATTACAAATATAACGCTGTTAACACACTTAATAATAGTATGTAATCAATTCAGTATTGAATTGAATACTATTAAAAAAATACCAGTTAAAAACGGGTATAATACAGGTTTGATAGACACTATTTTAAAAAATAAATTAAAAGAATATAATAATCAATTTTTATATAAATCACAAATACAATGCAATACAAACATAATGATAATAATGATTATTGGCGTAGGATTTTATACATAAATAACTTTTCGAATCAAATATTTAAGCACCTACCACGAAATATTAGACTAAATATTATTTACAAATAATAGTATAGGAAATTTACCCATGACAAAGACAAAGATGATAAATTTAACAATTCTGGCGTTTATAAACTTAGTTGCAATGATTGTGCTGCATTTTATATTGGTGAAACGGGTAGAAATTTTAATATAAGAGTAAGGGAGCATTCGAGATATTTGAACAATTGTGGGTTTTCAGAATTTTCTAATCTTTTGATAGAAAATGGTCATGGTTTTGATAAAAAATTGGGATTGTCAATTTTGCATATAAACGGTATTGGTCACAAATTAAATAATTTGGAATCGTTGGAGATAAATAAAGCGTGTAAAACTAAACAAAAAATTATAAACAACCAACTAAATTTAACTACGAGTCCCATTCTAAAATTTTTTCCTAAAAATTATTCGAGTAAATTTGTATTAAGTAACAATTTGAGTTAGGTACTAAATTTATTTTTTAAATAATTGTTTTTTTTTTTAAATAGATTCTGGTAAAGAAACAATAATATATGTTTTTAGTTAGTTATGACATCCTGAAGAAGAAAATGGTATTTTTCGAAACCGGTAGATGTATTTAAACTCAATTCAGTGGTTAATAAAACAAAGATAATAAATACAAATAGTATTTTTATTTTTAATATTTGTTACAAATTAAACTTGGTTTATATTAAAATAGTTTTTTTTATTTTTACTGCTAAAATCAGACATGTTTAATCAAGTTTATACAATTAAAATATATTTAATTATATGTATACAATTATTATAATTAATTATATGAGCTTTTTAAATTAAATCAAATCGTTTAACAAAAAATTACTACCCAGATAAAGGAAAAGGATTTTTTCGAAACCGGTTGGTTTTTAATATAAAACTCTAGCGGTTAAATGTAGAATAAATTATATTAATACTTTTTTTAGTATCAAAATATAGCTGTAAAATTTTGCGCCATTTTTACGAGAAAACATTCAAAAATACATATATTTCGAAATTATTATATATTCATAATACTATGACTACATATTCATCCGCCCTTACTACATACTTATTACGCCTTTACTTCATACTCCTATCAACCTGACTACATATTAATGCCGCCCTGAAGCATTTCCACGGGGACGACAAAGAACGCCACACGGTTTTTTATTCACGCTCTTCAATTGCTGTTCATAATTGATTCCAAATTAATGTTCCTCGGTCACCCCCGACTTGTGCTCCCTTCTACCCCCACTGTTTGCCTGTCGACTGTATTTTACTTTTGTTTCCAAATTAATATTTTAGAAATACAAAAGATGAAACACGTACTTTAGTGTTTGGTAATGGTTTAATAAATAAGTCGAACCTTATTTAATTACTGATATCCAACAAAATTAATTAATCTCTCCTAAATGCGGGTGGTATAAAATACATCTTACGGGAGATTTTTTGATAATTTTGTGTTTCTTTGATATGCAAGACTCTGTATTTCCAGGATATTATGTTTCATACCTTGCGGCTGGGAGTGCTCCTCGACGTTACTAAACATGAAAGGTATTCTTGCCGCGTTTGTGCGTCGAAAACATTAATATATGTATTATTTATATATGTTATTTGAACCGTCATTAAAAATTTGACTCTTTTGCCAAACTCTTTGAGAGTACTGTTAATTTATTTAGGGGGTGAGTGCTTAAACACTGCTACCACTGTTGATCTCCAGTCGATTTTTTTAAATAACCTCAACCTGGTTTTCATTATGCTAGCTTTTCCTCGTCTTGAGTTATTGATTTCCTCTTAAATCCACCATGTTTAATATCAGATAATCTTTTAATTATTATACTTAACCAACCTTGAATGTGTATATATTTTAATTATTCCAGCTGCCGGAAGGTGTGGAGCTGACGTTGGGAGAGTTGCGAGCCATGGCGCTCAGGCAACAGCAGCAGATAGACTGTCAGCACCAGCTCCTGGCTGCGAGGGAGCAGAGGCTGCGCTTCCTCAAGCAGCAGGAAGCCAGGCACCATCAGGCAAGACATAGCAACTATTTATCGAGCTAAAGAGCATTGTCTGTAATTGGTAGGATGTCATAAGCCTAACACTAATTCGTGGACACGATCCATCCAAGAAAATTCCTCACATAATAAATGTTAAAGTATTCATTTTTTTCCAAGTACGAAATCAGAAATATTAAAGAAATGCAATTTCTATTACCATAAAAAGAAGAGCAAAAGGAAACATCGATGATATATAGAATAAAATCGTGGAAAGAACTCTAACTTTGACATTGTTAAGTCATTTGGGTTAATTACTTAACAAAGAGGCATTTCATTTTTCATCAGACCAAAATTAAATTACCCAGACTAAAGTACGCTCATTACAAATAAAACTACTCGGCGTTAAATAATAAAACCCCAATGTATAAAAACAAAGTTCTTGCTTCAAACATTACAACTATTTCAAATGGAGATATTATAATATCATTACAATTGTGTATTTAGTTTAGTTATCACCTTATGATGAGAGGGACTGCACCTCTCGAAACTAGTAGTAAAAATAATCCAAGGTGTGTGTAGTACAAAGTTTTATTGTGAAAAAAAAAATATATATTTCTGCCCTGACGGAGGAACACGCGTTGTTAAGGCCGGTTAGTGTTAAGAATCAAGCAGTTAAATATGCTAATACGGTCATTTAAACTAATTATTAACTTTGATCGTGTTTACATGCATTACTTTTTAAACATATTTTTTAACTATTTATATCCACTACGTCACAACGTGGATAAAATCCAAACCACTGTTCTTCAAACAATCCGCTGATCTTTCAGCCCTGTAGTAACAATTCAATGTAATCCAGTATCTACAAATCGATTGACAGGAGATATCTAATCATCAGAGTGCGAATTATATTTCTCACACCGGCGAAATGTCGAGATTAATTGATTTGATCACTTTGCAAGAGAAATTTATTTATTTATTTGAGAAGATACCCAAAAAATAATGATCCAACTATTGCTGTGTCTGTTAACATAAACACTCTTTGTTTTGAAAGGAAGATTTTTAGGCTAGTCTAAACAGTTTTTATGAGTTCATTGAACTAGCTTATTAAATATAATATAAACATCAACAAGGGAGTAATTGTAAACGCGTTCGTTAACCTAACATCATTTTACGTTACGTACCGATATACTGCACACCGAGCTGCGTTATTATTTCAGTTTAATGGATAAAAATGTATTATTACGAGAGCTTAAATGTTTTCGGTGTACGTTCTCCAGTAACTAGAAATAATTGATTCATTTTTACCAAATAAATAGTAGACTTCGCGGATTAAGTTATCTTGAAATGTCTCAGACGCAGCTGCGCCCGGAGTCCGGGAGCAACTTCCCGGATGGCACTTTATAATGGCTCATGGGGATCTTCATTTTCCTTATTAAAATAAATGTTTTCCATTACGGATTAAGCCGAGGGGGATCTGCGAAAGTAGGACTACCTTACGGGCTGTTGTGCTGCCATATAAATAATCCCCTTGGAGAATCACTCCCCCCATAGATAGGATTTTGGCGACGACAATACTCGGATCACGAGCCGCGATCGAGATCGCCTTAATAAATGATTGGATTCAATTAATATTATGGAGGAGTCTTAACATTAGAGGATTTTTTCAATATTTAGTTTCTATATCACATTTATTTATTCATTTATTCTAAATAAATATATGCACTAATAAAAACAAGTTTAAAATGTTCTTTTTTTACTAAAACTTATCTTGCACATATATGTTTAGTTTAATTTAGAATCTATGTAGTTTCTCCTCTTTTCTTATATCATCTGGCATTATAAAATATTTTAATAAATAAATAAGTTTTCTACTACAAATAGAGGACTAAAAGTTTAACATTCAGTGCATATGCTAGTTACATAATATATATAGTAACAAAAGTTATGATTCTATTTAACTAAACTAAATAACTAACTTATCATCTCGCCGTTTCCCCGCGGGGATAGGGTGTGAGAATAGAGCGCCGCACTCTTCTGACCTGACACACAATTCTCGCCTCATCCACATTCATATATCTTCGCACACAAGCTCGCCGATTATTGGGGCTTCTAACAGTTCTCTAGTATCTGGTTTACCCAGTCCTGCCAAGTCTTCCGCGGACGTCCACTATTTCTGGTGCCGTCAACACTTACGTCATATATCTTTCTTATCATTTTCTCCTCATTCATCCTTTCCATATGATCAATCCACTTAAGTGATCCTTTCTTAGTTTTACTCGCTATATTAAGATCAGTTTTACATTATTTTCTTATTTCTTCACTGTTATAAATAGATCTGCCACATATGTCCCTAAGTGATCTCATTTCCACTGTATAGCTTCAGGTCTCACTTCCATACATCAGTGTCGGTACCAGGACTCCATTTGAACCGCTATTCGTGCCTCGGTTGACAAGTTTCCATTAGCTATAACTCCATTCAAAACGCCGTTCACTTTATTCCCTGCATTGACCCTATCTTTGTCAGTCTTTCCGTTTCTAACAAGCATACTTCACAAAGACACGAACCGATCTATTAACTCGTTACAAACATTCATTTCCTCCAAGTATTTAGCACGTTGTCTCGCTTTCCTCCTTCTCGAATACCGTCACCTTCGACTTGTTTGCATTCATTATAAGGTCGTTTTCCTTGCATCCATCGTACATTCTACTCTCTAGACTCTGTAATTCTTGTTCATTATTCGCATATACAATTAATTGTGCATTATTTTACTTAATATATTATTAAGTACATATTAAATGAATCAATTAGAAAGATACGCAGGAAAAATAATTTTATCGATATATATTATATCTGTATATCCCGGTACATCTGGATATATATTATATCTGTATATCCCGGTACATCTGGATATATATTATATCTGTATATCCCGGTACATCTGGATATATATTATATCTGTATATCCCGGTACATCTGGATATCTTTCTGATTGATACATTTTAATTGTATTTAAATACTACAGAACTATGTTCTAAAAAACTGTAACTTCACAAGAATAATGTATTCTCTTTGATATTATTAAGTATTACCATGTTATTAAAAATTTCATCTCAGAATGAAAGAATACATAGATACTCGTACATATGTATGTCAGAGAGGAAGTTTCTTGGGTATCCTGTTATACGGGTATCCTGGTTATACGCCTGTTAGTCCTGAGAAGGTGTCTAAGAGGACCACTTTAGAGCGACACTTTACTCCTGAAGATGGGTAATGAGATTTAACCGAAACGTTGGGATAACTATGGTCCTCTTACATTATACTCGACCCGTGAAAACCTTCAATTTAACATTATACATATTATTATTTTATTTTTTATACATTATTATTAATATCTTTTATATTATTATAAAAATATACAGGAGATTTTTTCTGCATTATTTTAAATTATAATATTTATTAAGCAAGGAAACGCGCATACTCAGGAACTTGCCTTAGATCTGGTTAAGTTTATATCAGGCCATCATTTTCTTACTAAAAAAACTTTTTAAATATCTTATTAGTGATATTTTATTTGAGCTACAGAGTGAATATTATGTTCCAAGCCGATTTTGTTTAGTCACCATATTTTTTTTGTAGACATTTATCAGTTCGCATTTGACAATCGTAGGTAGAGAATAGTCTATAACAAATTAGTTGTGGAGAATCTAACGCCGCAGTAAAGTGTCACGAAGTCATTAAAACATTGTATCTTAAAAATAATGGCAATGTTGTAATCATTAATGGCGGTCGCTATCATCGCATGTTGGAAAACTACTCGGCGGATGAATCGGGTCGATTGGGCCTACAACAGGACGGTGCTACCTTACACACAGTCCGAGCTACGCTTAAAATTTAGCGAGAAATTTTTCTCGGCTGCATAATGTCAAAAAGTGGTGATATCGACTGGCCTTCTCGATCACCCGATTCGACGGCTCTTGACTATTTGCTATCGGAGTATTCGAAAGGAAAGGTCGACGACAATAAACCGACAATAATTCCGATCCTAATGAAATAGTTTCAGCTATTCGCGAAGTGTGCGAGAGTGTTAAGAAAAATATGGTTAAAAGAGCACGCATTTGTATCGCTGCCAGAGTTGGCCGATGTCATATTCCGTACATAATTATGATAAACTAAATAATTGATAAGTAAAAACTGAATCAAACAATGGTGTTTCATTTCCTAATTATTCAAAAACAACATCGGCCTGGAACATGATACCCTGTACATTTGTGTATTTTGGATTAATTTAATAAAAAATATATATATTTTATAAAATTTAAATATTTATATTTTTATTGAATTATCCTCTCTTGTTATATTATCTGACAGTTTATTGAAAATCTTCATCGCACTGTACATCACCGATTTCTGAAATTTGACCTTCCTGAATAGCGTCTCATTCATTATACTGGTTAATATGCTTTAATGATTTTATTAGACATTTATTCAATACACCGTTTCGCTGGCTTGGATTACGACGAGTATAAATTTTTATTGACTGAGCTTTGAAGTATAATATATTATATCCCGATGGCAACTAAATATTTTTCGATTGATAGATTTTAGTATTTCAAATTTTTTTTTAATAGATAATATTAATTGATAATCATTCATAGACAATGTCGGTGTAAGTTTAGTATCTATAATCTGATAAGAACTAGATTTGAATTACCAGGATTTCTCCCGTTTCCTACTCGAAGGAAAAATATAAGTATAGCTAATAATATTTACTTTTAGTCCATAATTGAAAACATATTTTAATAAAAAAATTCACTATTGTACGATAAAAATGTTTCCTGTCTCTTCAACTAAACTGAAGTCGGTAATAAAGATACAAATTAAGGGTCTTTCATGAGAAAACCCAGAAGAAGTTGACCGAAAATAATAATAATGAAAGTAATCTGCCTATTCTCAAATAATGCCAACCGTTTGCGGTATCATATCAATCATTTGACTTATATTATATTACCCTGAACCTTTCGTCAATTGTGACGTGCTCAGATTTAATGATATTGGAACCAATCTTGTCATCTTGGTAAAAATATTAACTATTGTTGATGTTTATAGCGTTAACTTTGTGGTTAGACATAATTTAAAAATGTATTTATATTTAACTTTGTTTAAACCATTGTGTAGTTTTTACGTCGACCGGGTTCGATACTAGCGTATCTTCGTCAGGACTGGCATACGACTTCGATACTAGCATACGACTGAACTATTGCATAAATGCAATCATGTTTAAATTTTATGGAATAATTCAGCTGTGTGCCAATTCTGACGAAGACGTATTAGTATCAAAACCGGTTGACGTAAAAACAACACAGTGGTTTAAACAAAGTTTAATATAAATACAATTTTAGATATATCATTTAGAAGAAAGAAGAGGTTTGTTTCGAAATGTTTCAATTGTAATATTAAACTGACTTATAGGTTCTGAGTATTTTTGAATGTTTGAATAAGAATCTTATCTTTATAAAATAACATATGCAATTTAAACTTTTATATGTATATCACCATAAATTTTTTTACACATAAAAACACTCCCTATATCAATATACTGGTGGCATGTCAGAACAGAATATGGCGTTCGATACTCACTATGTACAGCTACGAGGAAACGTCGTGATGGTGAGTTAGTTAGCTAGTTATATTAATACATTAAGGATGTTTAGTTTGTGTATGTTGTTTATTAACAGCTTTCATTCTTCACGATTCAGAATTCAACGTTTAGTCGAAGTTGTTCAAAAATATTAAAAATGGGATGTTCTAAAATAATAAATGTTCGAGTATGGTTAAAAAAAAACCCCAGGCTTTCAGTAAGCAAAAAATAATATGAACAATTGTGTATTTTTATTTGTATCTAGGAAAAAATGCATTTTGTAGATTTTAGCCGATTCACCGTTTTTGAAATGCGCCAACAAATGGTAGCTTATTTTAGAGATCTTTGATAAAAATTCCATTCAGAATGAAAAGTGTTTTACCGGCCTATAACCTGCCACGTCATCATATTATATATTTCAACCGAGCTTCTTGCCGATCTGAGGCGGATTTGCACTTTACTGAACTCGAGTCCTTTGATTTGACTTCCACATTATGACTTAACATTTTACTTTGCTCATTAACTCGTGTCGGCGGTTGAGAAAGACGATAATTGGTCGTGATGGTCGGGGGCCCATTAAGAGAAAAGCCTGATAAGTTGACGACTATTTGCTCTAGCAATACACTCTTTTGATTTGGACGTTTCCCTTTTATTGTTCTAATAACCAGGGTAGTGCTTTTCCTTCATCTGCTTTGTAATGATATTCATAATTTAATACTTACAAGTTCTCTGTTCGACCAATCAGAAAACAATTCCAAAGCAGTATTTGTATTCTGTAGTATTTTAATATAAATTAAATAAATCAACTAGAAAGATATAGAGAAAAATACTATTTATCGAAAAAATATTTAATTGCTACCTGGATACGATTAAATATTTATATATTTCTGGTTGATTTATTTAATCTGTGCTATATATATATACATTTTTTGCAGATTCTGGTCTAGCACCCGTAACTCGCTCATGCTGGAACTAAACAATTATAATTATATTTGTCGAAATTTTTGTACGACTTTGTAACAGAGTAACATTATAGTCTTGATCCGAACTAACGACTTACCACAATATAACTTTAAATTCTAGAAAAGACAAACATACTAAGACGAGCACAAGCGTCACAACAGTGTATAATAACCTAATAAAAATAATTTCAGTAGTTATTTAAAAAATGAATTTTGTCACTTACGTTTTTATACTATGATACATTTATTAATAAAATACAGTGCTTTCAGAAATACAATATTTTTTTATTAAGTGTATAATCAATATCTATTCATTTCCGTTAAAATACTTCAAAAACAGTAAAATTGCGGAGCTTATTACTTTTGCTCATTATTTATATATTTCTTACGTTAAATTATTGTATGTTTTTTTTTTAAATCGAGATGCGTACACGGAATACATGTCATATCAATATTCTTACTATTTTCAAACTAAACTAAACGATTGTACTATGAAAATAGGACTAACTTGCTGGTATCCTGGAACGAGGCGCGAACCTATTACTACTACAACTAGATCACTAGGCCAGCGTCTTAACCACTACACCAACAAGTCACATAAATAGTCTGACTCTTTCCAAAGCAAGGTAAGCTCGTTTTGTATGACGAATAGAAGTAAGTTGTTCTCTCTAACCGAGAATGAAACAACTGATCTGTTGACGAGTAGCAGTGTTTTATTTCTAGACTCACGAAGATGCAAACTAGATCACTTTGTTTGTCAATATTTTTGCGGGAAACATCCATTATATGTCGACTTTAATCTCCATTCGATGTGGATAGTCAACCTTCTAATTATAGTCATCATTCACTAATGCCTAGATTACAGTTAGAGCTTGCGTCTTTTTCTAAGCTATCTGATAAATTCGACTGCTCGCGAACACAACAGTAATTAAGTTATTCGTGAACCAAAATTTTGTGAACTTGGTGGTTTTCAGTATATTTCTGTGATTTACCATTATCTGTCAATATATACGTATTATTTTATTATACCAGTGCACGTATTATTATTCCTCTATATACGCCCATTAATTGAATAGTGTAACAGTAATGGCGGTTCTAACATACATAGATATTTCGGCAAATATAAATTGATCTCAATTACAATTGTAATAGACGAATCAATTATAATTGATTCATAGCACCATTTATGCGAATGTAATTATTCAATTAATTTAATTTCCTCTAATGCATTATCCTTGCTTCGCCGATTGTTTAAATTAAACCCAAAGTGATCCCAGCTAATTGTTGAATCGTCGCGCGCCCCTTTAGCGGAATTCCCTTTTGATCCCTCGTCTTAAGGGCTGATCTCGCAAACGGCCGTTTCTCGTGCAGAAATTTAATTAAGGGCCTTCCCTCTGTTTCCCTCTCCAAACATACCTCACTCAGAAAGAGCAATCGTGTATCTATCGGCGTGAACACATCATTATCGAGGTATTTTTGTCTGCTAAATTCCTCAGAGGCCTCACAATCTTAAATCCTGATGTTTATAGGCAACCCTAGTATAGCCCTCAACTAACCAATTTATTTAAATAAGGTTTTGCGTATATATGTACGAGAGTTTCATAGGGACAGACAAGATCAAATATGTCCTAATACAGATATAGGTACATAAAGTGGACAAAAAAACCTGTACACGCGAGACAGGTACTCCAAAATCGAGCGCATATTGCAATTAGAAGCGAGCCCATTGAAAAATTTTTATTCCGCGATGAAGAGGGGATTTATTTTCAGCACCTACCCAATACCATCCTGACACGAGGACCTATTCTGATTAAAAGTTGCTGAACAGTTGGATTAAGCGAAGAAATAGCATCGCTTGCCCCGTTTTAGATAGAAGCTTTTGCAGCTACCAGGCTTTAGATAGGATTTGTGATGCTAAACCAGCAACATTTAATGTCGCGGTATAATGCGCCCAAACACGACGTGAAATAATTCATTGACTTGTGTTATCAATAGTACACATCAGTTCGATCACTTGTAATTATTCGAAAATTGTATACATTTATCTTCTTTAATTTGAATTATAAATCTTAAATTTTCCACATATATTGATCCTTCAAAGTATATTTATTACAAATTATGTGTACTACAATATATTACACATATTTTTAGGATACTGTGTATACCTACTTATTTTTCCTCCTTAAAAATCATGTATTAAAATATGCAGCATGTACACACAAGTTTTTCGAGAAATTGTCCTTTATTTTTCCTGTATTTATGAGATACGCTAGGGAAACTGTCAGCTGGCAACAAGTTAAGATTAAAAAATGTTTCTAGAATTTAGGAATGCGATTAACATGGTAGAAATATTAAAGTTGTATAAGGGGCGAAGGAGTAGGGGGAAAAGGGAGGTTTATTATTTTTTAATTAATTATACCAAAACAACAGAGATCGATTTGAAAATGGCAAAATTAAAATAAAAAAGCACGGTATATAATTCCTCCCTCTTGCTCCATCTGACGGCCTTCCGAGAGACTTTCTTCTTCTCCAGAATCTCTTCTAACAATGAGGCTGAAATAGTAGAGTATCCGTTATGTATTATACATGAGAGATCTTGTTCTTTATATTTTATGTGCGTGATAATAATATGCTACTTATAATAAATTTTGGTTTTGATGATTTTAGTTGTTTAAATTTTCAAGTTTGTTTTTATATTTTTATTTATTCAGAAAACATACAGTTAATTAGTAAATACAGAAATCACAGCGAAAGCTAAATAATAATTAACCAATTACATAATTATAGTACGTATTTGAAAATCTTTATGAACTTAATTAATATATAGCATATCATTTTTTACCTCTCTCTTTCACATAACAAATCGTATACGTGTCTAACCAGTATCGAGTCGCGTATTCTCGAGACAGTAGAACGTCTTGTCGACGGTTAAATTCGATGACAGTTGTTTATATGACATGTGTATACATGCATTGCAAAGATGTTCCACTAATTATATAGAATTTATGTCATTTTTATTGATATGATTATTAAAGGCTGGTGCGGAGTATCCATTCTCTCTTTAGCCGGCTCCCGCTACAGACATCCTTTACAGAAACTCTCCGCATTCGCAATCTAATTATTAACTTTAACTTCGCCACAGTAACATCTCGACTTCCGAAAGCTATTTATGAATTCATTTATATCATAGTGACTTCTTAATTAAGTTCTGTAACCTGAGTAAGTACCCGCTTCTTTTACTGACTTGCTACCATTTGCTGAACAACTGTAAAATTTGAACACTACCTATATGACTCGGGGCGATGGTCCCGGTACGGAGCGAGCGCGGTCCTATCGCCCTCCGACCTCTCACTACATAAGACTAACAGTGTGGTCGTGCGTCTCCAGGTGGCGGCCGAGAATGAGCGGCTCCGGCGGTTGCGAGAGCGCGTGGAGGCACAGGAGCTCAAGCTGCGGAGGCTGCGGGCCCTGCGCGGCCAGCTGGACCAGACCAACATCAACAGTGTGGCACTCAGTAAGTACTATTGGAATTCTTTCTAGGCCGTAGTTGCGAAATAGCCCAACTGATATCCGAGTAGCGGACAAATTTATTGTCTAAATTCTATTCTCTCTTCTCTAAATTATAATAGATTAAGTGTATGATTACCGACGGACTAGGTAAATAAATGTCTGTATTAAGAAAAATTCCAGGTTGTTAGTTAAATTATTAAAACACACTTAGGATTATGTATGTTCTAGTTGGCCCCCGTCCACCTTCGTGAGACGTTGGAAATAAAGCAGGCAGGTCAGCAAAATATAAAATGTAAGAGAAAATATAATTAAGTGCAAAATATTAATCTATATTAATATTACGTATGAAATGAATGTGAGGAATGCAGTAGGAACCTACAAACCTAACTGTTTCTATCTAGAGGACATCTAGTGTGTTGATAGTATTCACGCTAGTTTCTATAATCCACTAATGCCTAATGTGCATTGCCTAAAACGTTCGTAATACTAGATTAGCAGGGGCGGGTACCGCGACTCGGTAATCGTTCGGCCTCTGCACACGACGTTGCACGCTAAGAATTCATTTTCTCCGTATTTTTATGTTCTACGGTTTTGATTTTAGTGTTAAATTTTTTTGGTTGTGGAATTTGGTTGAAGTGCCATATTATATCTGATTATTGTGTTTTCATTATTATTGTTCATTTATACTTGGTTTCAATAGTAACGATTTGTTAAAAAGCTTAGTTTTGTCATGAATTTTATTTAAGATTGATTCATAAATAATGTACTCATTTTGTGGACAAAACTTTTTCATCACAGAACCAGAACTATTTCCATTCCATTTCTTATTTTGACGATACTAAATTATATTCATTAATGCTGTTTATTTATTCAAGCTCGCCGATTGTTGACGCTTCTAACAGAACCATCCTCCAGTATCTGGTTTTCCTGATCGTGCCAAGTCTTTTGCGGATGTCCTCTATTTCTGATGCCATCAACACTCGCATCATATATCTTTATTATCATTATCATCATTCATCCATCCCATATGACTAAACCCTCTCCTTTTCTTTCTTATTTTTACTTATTATACTAACATCAGCTTTACATTCTTTCCTTATTTCTTCATTCTTTACTCTGTCATAAGATTTGTCACATATACAACCTAATTGATCTCATTTCCACTGCATTCAGTCTACTTTCGTTCTTCTTCTGCCAGCTCCAGGCCTCACTTCCATACGTCAGTGTCGGTACCGGGACTTCGTTGTGCGCTAATCGGCGAGCTCGTGTGAGAAGATGTATGAATGTGAATGAGGCGAGAATTGTGTGTCAGGACAAAAGAGTGTGGCGCTCTATCCTTTCTGCCTACCCCCGCGGAGAAACGGCGGCGGCGTGATTGTAAGTTAGTTAATTCTGTTTATTTATCAATCTGAACTTCATCTAATCGAGTATTCATGTTCAGCTATCTTCTATCTTCTATTTCTCCAGCAATACAAGTATATTATTAAAAGTATTAGCGGCTTCCTTAAGGTTGGTGTTGTACAATCGGACAGGGCACTGAATCCTGAAAGGGTTGCATCTCTATTTTGCAGTTTACAGTTTACACAGTTGGCTCTTCAGTTGACTTTTCCGTGCAAACTTTATACACATGCTCGCCTGTACAACGTGCACATGTGATTTTTCCATCGCAAAACTTTCGTGTGTGACCAAAGTAGTGACATTTAAAGCACTGTTGTAGCGGATTCTCGTCTTCAACTGGAACTTTTGGTAACCAATGTTAACTTTACTAGCGCTCGTAAACCGCTTCCAGGTTTTGGGTAGCACTTGCCGGACAACATTTGCTAAGAATTCATTCCTGGGACTCTTCCTATACTTCATTTTTAAATCTTCATCTATGACTAGGCCCCTACTACCAGAACTGTGTAATCTGTAGATGTGGCTCGCGCCAATCTTTCCAGCAGATAATATAGATTCAACCCATAGAACCTTGTGATTGTTTTGCAGGCGCGAGGATTAAATTTCATTTCAGGTCTAATCAATGTTCATCAGTATATTGAACACTACCTAAATATTTATTCTAATATACATAATATATAATAAATAAAATTGTGTAAAAATAAATCAAATATTTAGATGGTTTGGTATTCTAGCAATTATGACGTGTTTGTGGTCTAGTGATTAGTGATCAAGTTAGTCCTATTTTTATGGTACAAGCATTTAGCTTATTAAAAATAGTAAGAATATTGATGTGAAATGTACGCATCATTTTAAAAATAAATAAAAATCTGTAAATTTTATAAATTTCTAATTAGTTTATTGTAAATATAAATCAAAGCTAATGTCATTATAAACTATTATAAATAGCTTATTATTAACTTTTACTTGACTTGGTAGGTCTATTGAAACTTCTACCTATTATTAACTTATACCGAACTATGGAATACAATTAAATTAATATTTCATTCACTATTTCTAAAGATAGTTTGTAGAACTCCATTGTAAGTGGAAACGCAGCTTTTTGATTATATTATACTTCGATTCATGGCATCTTTCAAACTGCGTTTCTCCTTGAAGATTAAATTAATGAAATTTACTAATAGTCTTAAGTTACTTAGTTTGTTAGTTTCGTTCACTCAATCCATATAGCCAAATCAATCTTAAAGATATAAAAAAAAATCTATGTATATCTTTCTAATTAATGTGTTTAATTTGTATTAAAATATCACAGAACTATGTTCTGAAAAAATTACAACTTCACAAATAATAACGTGTTCTCTTTAAAATATCAAAGATATAAGTTTGATTGTAAATCTGGAATTTTGAAAGCCACTTTAAGAATTAAATGTTTTCTTTAACAAAAGTTTGAATAATATATATATATATATATATATATATATAATTAATGTTTTCAATTAACTGAATATTAATTAGTTTTTCTGTGAAACAGACATCAAAGGATGATGAATGTTCAGTTTCGAAAAGTTATTTCCACATCTCATTAGAAAATTGTGTGTGGAACAGTTTATCTGTAAGCCGATTAATATGTGACATATTACATTAAATTTCGATTGTCCTCGCAAACTCCTCTTCGTAAGTTGTGGTTCCTTTGAAAATCAAATTACCCCGGCCATGGACTCTACATTGGCTTGTTAAAACTTAATTACGCAAGGTTATGATATCAATCATATGGACAGTTAGTTGTGGCTCACTACTCATAATAATTATATCTTGGTAAAATGTAAACGTAAAATAGATTTTCTTATGGAATATTCTGCTATATACCTGTGTTTTTAATTTTTTAATATATTCTCTAAAATGAAGAAATAAATTATAAATCAATATAATTAAATTTCAATCATTTGCAAAAACCCAAAAGACTCCTGCAATCCCTAGGAGAACTTATATAATATAACAGAAAGTGGAATGTAATTCTGGCTGACTAGTGATTGTTTTTTTATTTGATGACATGATTAATTTGTATATATAATTTAGTAATATTACTATTTTTTATTATTATTTCCTCAACTTGTGTCTGTAATGAACGTAATATTATACCTAAAGTAAAATAGAATTGTATGGAATTAAATCGCTTTCGAATTAGAGTATAATAGTAATACGATATGTTTGTTATATTTGTATGTTCAATATGTTTTTCTGGTTCATATTTATAAATTCGGTTAAATAACTAAATTTGAAACAAATGTGAAAATAAATTTTTCAAAACTCCCCGACGCGGCTGGGACCCGAACCCCAGTCTCCTATACTGCCGAGAAATTTATGCAACCCGTAAAAATATCAGTTTACAAATACATTAAGCTCTTTATTAATATTACTTTGTTTCAAAGTTACAGATGTTTAAGTAATTAAATAAAAAATGAAAAACGCCAAGAAAATATTCGTTATCGTGCGCCGCTTGATATTACGTATGCGTACTTGTATACGTATAGAGCAGGGGTTGGCAGACTTTCTACTGAGAAGAGCCAAATGTTAAGTAAACGAAATCATTTTCATAGAATTGACTTTTAAAAAACTTTAAAGAAAATTTTTCCATTTTTTGATAAAATTAATTAATTATTAAAATAAAACCTACGTTGTTTACTTCACACTGCAATTTAATTAAAAATGTAATCGTTTTCAACGTTTAATGCGTCATCTTCAGTAATACACTAAATAAATGTTCATAGCGCCGCAACATACATTTTCACTATAGGTACGAGTATATACATTTAATGACAAAAAGCGAGGTAAAAACATTTTTTTTTTAAATTAACAATACAGTCGTGGGCTACTGAGAAGAATATAATATATATGAGTTATAAGCTTCAGTAGCTCTGTGCTTTACTTATAAAGTAAGAAAACCTAAATAATTAAACACTAATAAAACACACAAATGAAAATAAAGACACTCTTTTTTTAGTTCTACTCGTTGAATTTTCAAGAGACACGTTTTGCCTTATGATATTTTAAATTCAACAACTTGTATTTATATGAAATCTATTGAAAAGGGACAGCTATATAATTTTTAGTACTTAGGTAATATTGGGAATTTTGGGGTTTTTATATTTTGGTGGGACTCTAAGAGCAATTCTGTTTAAACACTAATAATATTTTGATGAAAGGTAATGTATGGAAGAGGATATCTATCCTTCTGGTGTCTACATGGCATCTTCATATATTTTACAGTCCACCAGTAAACCTTTAAAATGTTCAAAAAATTTCTAACCCTTTTTCATAAACGCTATTTAACGTTTAATTTTTAACGTTGCGGAAAACCTTCACAAAACATTTTTATCGTTATGTTTTTTTATTGATAATTAATTCATCAGTGTCATCAGCATTACATTCTTATAAAATCAGCATCATATTTTTGTCCGACAATTCGGCAGCCCCCGGTGAAATTATTATTCGAACAAAAAATATATTTTTTTTAAATGTCACAAACACAATGACGTCGTAACTAAACTTGATAAGAAATAAAAATATTGTTTTTGAAAATATTTGAAAACAAAAAAAAAATTATTTGTTATAGATCTTTACTGTAGATAACATTTTTACAGAATGTAGAGCTTTATGACACGCAAACAAAAAAGTGCATCTTTATAATGAAATATTATTTTGACTTAAAAGTCATAAAAGTCAAGAAATTGAAACAAAAGTAGACTGAAGAATCAACCGTATCTAATGATACTCTCTTATATTGAATTACCGCAGAGTTCAGTATCTACATTATTACGTACTTTTAGCAGATTAACTAAATAATCAATCAATACGCTATTTCTACAGTTTCCGAGAGCTACTTATTCAGGTAAACATTAATTTAAATTTAATTGAAAATCAAATTCTTTCTGTGAGTTTTTCTGATGTAAGTGTTTGTACAGGAGTTCTGAGGAACGACGAGTTGCGCGGACCGATATCTTACAACCTTTCTCTCCGGTCACCGGACCAAACTGCTGTCCCGAGATAATGGCTAAAATGTAACCATAAAAATATCACATTGCCAAATTTAAAAATGGATGCATTGAACTTAATGTAAAAGTTTTACAATATTTATGCTTTGTATTGGGTATTGTTTACTATCGACATATCCTAATTTGAACATCAATCACGTTAAAAGTTAGAAAACAGAATGGATCATATAGATTCATATAGTCTATGCTGTTCAGCGTTTCAAAGCGACATATGTTTTTATTCACAGAATGTAGGTAGATACTTACCTTACGTAATGATATTTCGTTACGACATTATATTAATCAGTAGTCGCATAAACAAGAAACAACGTTTACCTTTCGTCGTGTTCTAAAATTCTTTCTGTTCTCCCTTTCAAGTTTTTAAATTAATTATTTTAATTAATACCATGACAGATTCCAAATACTTAAATCTACGAATGATTGTAAAATTGAAGATTTACGATCGCACTTGAACTTAGATAATCCAAAGTATTTCTACTGAAATTAAAGTTAATTACGTAAGAACTAATGCCGCTCGGCTCACTTCTTACTTCTTCCACGACTCTAACAAGATTAATGGATAACTGACTGAATCATTCATATTGCACTCTAATGGACAGGATACGGCCAGCTGTGAAACTAGTTTTTACTCATATAAACTAATTTATTATTTGACAAGTCGCATTTAGTTAGCAAGGTCACTTTGTTAATCTGTACAATCATTCACGTCGAGAGACTAATTTATCGTTTAGACTTTTGTTTCATTTTCTCTCTACACCTTCTTTATATCTCAGTGTTTTGTATATACATATATAATTTTTTCTAATTTTGATACTGTTAATTCATGTTGAAATTCCATTATAATGATTTATTAAAACACTTCTTAACTTTTTTCCACAATTCATTTATTAATGACCATTATCGGTTTCAGTCTGTCACAGCCATCTTCAGACTGGTACATTTTTCTTTTAAGCTATTTATAAGACAGACTGAAACCGGTAATGGTCATTAAATAATTAATAGTGGAAAAAATTGAAAAGTGTTTTAAAAAAGGAACTATAAATTCTAAGGAAAATGAAGGTCCAGTGTCAGAAGAGGGACGAGGAAATCTTCGAAATTTTCAACAATACTCAAGATAAAGAAAACACTTAAACATACAAATTGCCGTATACCAACCGACTGCATAAACGAGACTGACAAGGCAACTGACCGGCTCGACTAATGTCCACCAATCTACTCTACGAAAAGTATCAACTCAATGCAGGGTAGGTAAAGGATAAAAAACTTGCGTGTTGGAGAATACCAGAAAAGACCGGGAGCGCTACACGCCCAAATAAATGCGGAGGATTTCATCAAAGTTGCAAAGAAATTACTCCTCGGGCAACTGATGAACGTTGAGTGAGTATAAGTGATAAATGTAGTAAGCTAATCACGGTGGTGATAAAATGGCTGAAAACTTCTTAATTTACCAGAAAAAGTTCCGACATTAAACAACAATTCTGTAATATAATTTCAATAAGTATCCAAAGCGTAATCCCTCCATTTTTTACGATTTTGAAATTACTGAACTGTTTTATTTAAATAAATCATCAAAGCGATGAAGTGAGAGAACTTTGCACAGACCCTTCAAAGTTCCTGTGCAAAATTTGGTCCAAGCAAAAAGATAAATTAAGATAATAAGAGGAAGGTGAGGTTAGGCGACTATAATGCAACTGAGATGGCTTTATAAAATCCTAATAAATTCTACGGATGGTATACAACATAATTTAAATCGTAGAGAAGGGATGGATTGGCCAGGATCTGTGGAAAATTTAGTTTTGATCTAGTCGAAAGGTTTAGACTTTTTTAGAGAATAGAAAGACATGTACATTCAATTTTATATACCTAAACGGTTTATTATACTTTACATATTTAACGTAAAGTGAATAAGCTAATCGAGTGGCAATCAGTTGTTAAATGGGTAAAATATATAATACAATTGACTATTGTTATATTTTCACTGGTATTTTTTTGTGAAATTCTCTTAAGGAAATATAAAATGATTTCAGTTTGCTCGCCCGCTTCGTTAGTAAAACAAAGTATTTCCAGATGATTGAGCAGTCTCGTCAGCTGGTGTGAATAAGATCACTTTGATGTACCAATTACGTACCCGTATGAGAATACCGAACGCCCTAACGATTCGTTTTAAGTACCTTTGAAATTGTATGGATTGACACTATTGTATTTACTACCGTGGAGAATATAAAAATGTTTAAATTCACCGATAACTTGTTCAGATTATGAAATCGGAAGAATTCACTAAGTCGAATCGGCGGTATAATACTTAAATCATACAGGCGGGCAATTAAAATGTTCACATTATACGGATACTATTTTTAAAGCGAGGGCATAAAATAATTCTCCGAGCAGCACAGGTACGACTCCTCGCCGTCTTACCGCCTAGGCGGTTCCTCTTTTTCAAGTTTACAACCATCTTTAATTTTTGAATGCTCCTTAATATTTTATGTCTCTATAAACATATTATTTTTACGATGAACTTTAATTTTGTTACTGTTATTTAACTCATGATTATGTCTGTGAGAATTTTCAGTCATTAAAAGTTTAATCCTATTTATACGTGTATTAAAATTATTTTGATGATTATTTGTCGGCATACTGAACATAAAACTTGATCCAAAATTACTAAATGGCTTTTTAAAGGGACGCGTGATTGTTATCAAAGCTCTCAAAAATGAGACCTTTGCGTCCGTGTACGGTTTTTCTTGAATATTCCATTATCATTATAAATGTCAATATTCCATCGTTAGGGTGATAAGATTGGTTCCGACAATACTTAAACTGAGTATGTACGTGACAGTTGATGAGACGTACGTTCAATGTTATATAACAATAGACAAAACATGATCGTTAAAATACCGCAAGCGGTCGACAATATTTGAGCATCAGGCTTTTGATTTCTGTTCGCTTTTCCTTAAGTGATCGAGGACTCCACGAGGAAATTAATTTTAAATTCGAGGATGAACAGTAACTCAAATCCAACATGGATATGTTGTATTTTGTACACTATGTATGTCAATATACCACTACCACTAATATTAGACATATTCGTGAAATAAAGTTACAATATTAGTAATTATGTTTTCAGAAATATCGCATCCAATTTCTAATAATCTTTACTTTATAAACACTTTTCGCAAAGAATACCGTTTTTGTAATTGTTAAAATATTATGTAGCTGATTGTACATTCTTGGTCCCAAAAATATGAAATATATTTGTCCGGACATCCAGGGATTTGTAAAAGATTTTGATATTTGGCACTTGTGAATTCAAATTATCGAATTAAATTAATCAACTAGAAAGATATACAGAAAAAATCTATTTATCGAAAAATATTTTGTTGCTACCGGAATTTGAACCTGGACCTTTTTCTATCCAATAAAGCGCATTCACCATTTCGCTATAGCAATCGAATACATTTTCGACATATTTTGAACCTATATTCTGTAATCTTTTTAATTGACACATCTATTTTTCCATTTTTAAAACAATCAACTTTATATATGTATATTTATAACTTTTGTAAATGCAACTTCACAACAAAAATAGGTTCTCTTTAAAAATATATAAGTTGTATCAAAGTTTATCCAAATTTAAAAAAATTAATTGATAATTTATTTATATATGTATACATATAGTATATATTGAGAAGCGGAGAGAGGTATAAATAGAAAATTGACGAAGAAAGGCGTTTTAAATCCAAGACTCGTGGTGTTGCTCAACTATTTTGTATACACCCTTGAAGGTAATATTTACGCATTCCAGGAGCATGATTCAGATCCAAACTCGAAGAGACTCGTCATTGTTGTACAGATACTGAAATTTGCATGGAAAGCACAATATACACCGAAGGAACCTTTTGTGTGTGTTATAATCAGCACTGAATAAGCTCACAGTAGCCGCGATGATCCCACTGAAAGGTTTCCCCGGTAAAAAAGATTATTTCCAAGTCGTCCTTAAATATTTTTAGGGGAGTTGCGCCTTCAAATTTACTATGCGCTCATAAAGCGAACCATTCGCAACAAAAGCCGCGGGTATTTGGTTTAAAAACTGATTTATTGTTCGCACTCAGATCCCGAATCACCTTTTCAAAAATAAAACCACCGCTTTTAGGACTGAAATACAATTATAAGCACTCCGGCCTCTCTAAACTTTTTACAGTTAACCATTCTTTCTACGTACTTCAATATTACCTTCAATAAAAACAGTTTTTGATATTCAAATAATATTTTTAATATTTTTTGTTGTCACGCGGTAATGAAATCACAAGATATGCCCGAGATGCACACAGTGACGCGTCGCAATACAATCTTATTTATAGCTCGGCACTAAGTATTCCATCGGGCTTACTCTCTTGCGCAGAAATCCATTATCTGCTTCGTCATCGTCAGATTTCCACTGTATTCAAGATTATCCTACTTTTACAATTCAACACGTCACCCGAGCAATGATGTATCGCACATTGGTGATTCTACAAGAACTGAGAAAAACTGTTTATTTTATCTAATGAGGGGAAAAAATAATATTTGATGTGTGTTTTTAATACATTTTAAATGATAATAATATACTTTTGATCAAATTGGAGTATATGATGAAAATAAGAGGATTGAGGCACATACGAAACTTTTTTCCAGTAGAACAATGGTGTACGAACAGTGCTCGACAGTGTTGTTCCATAAGGTGAAAATAAAAACAGATTACATCACATTACAGATTACATTTATTTTAAAAGAACAAAGAATACAGATCACTCACTAGCTTGGTACATTTTTACAAAACAAACAGTATAATAATTACTTTCGAAATGATCTTTGACAGAGTTCAATGAATAAAATGTGTTGTACAGCATTGTTCTACTCACTTCAGTTGGAGTCTTTTTTGCAGCAACGGTTACTCCTCTCTTCCAAATATGTAGTTGAGCAGCATCTTTCATCATTTTTCTTCTGATATCTCCAGTCTGACATGCTATTTTTTATTTTTCTTTGTTTATTCAATCTCCAAACATCACTCGGACTCGGAGAGTTAGAGAAGTCAACCATCAAAGAGACAAGTCCGCCATATTGGATGATTTACGACGTTGTTCTACAACAGGGCATATTTTAACATACTGTAACTCGGTTAAGTAGTCGAATTTCGAACTACTGACTACACAAAAATACGCGTAATTTGGCGTACAGCAATGTTACATACTTAACTCAATACGGCCCAAAATGTGCCGCACATCGTCGTTCGGGTGACGTCTTCAATTTCTGTGCATCGTCACGCGGTCAAAGACCCGTATTCTAAATCCGTAGATAGAAAAAGAGAAAATTCGCGATAACATGAGCCTATCTCGTACACATTTCTGATGAGTCACAGTTAACTATAGATTTTCTCAACTAACTTTTAATATTTACACTACAACATATTATATTCTCCATCCTTAATAAATTAGTTAACTAAAATATGCATCGCAAGACTTGGCAGAGTTTACTAAGTACTATCTACATAAGACCTTAATTTATCACTGCAAAGTGCCAAGTATCGGATAACTGGAACAATCGGAAGTTCAGCTCGCACATCCCCACACTTGTCTCCCTCTCCCCTCGCCCCTCCACCCTCGGCGAGGGCAATCAAAAGAACAACTTTAATCTCGTAATTGAATTAGTTTTGAGGACTGCGTCATCGGCACCCCTTCGGACAATTTATTAGCATTTAGATTAGCGACAAGTCAAATGGTTGGCCCGAATTTACTTACTGACCAAATTCTAATCCAAATTTGCAATCGTTAGCAATATCAATATCGATGGTTGAAATCTACATTTTTATCGCAACAATCAATTTCAATCTAAAAGTCTCGGATATTTTTTACCGGTAACATAACATAACATTAAGAGTCTGGCGAAGTAGCCGCGAAATCACCGATCTGTGGTCCCTCAAGAAACTATTTATAATATTCATCGTTCATATAAACACATCGACAAGTTTTTACTTGACTTTTTAAAATTATTTGTCATTGTCTTATTGTATCACCGCTTCCGGTCGTTTATAATAATCATTTATCGGGTAATGAAATTAATGTCAATAAAACTGGATTTCAAATATTCTAAACTTTTGATCGTAACATAACATAATATAATAATAATATTCCTACAGTGTTTGTATTATTCCACACGACATTAATCCATTAGAGTTGGTTAAATACCTGAAAATCTAACTATTATATTCAAATAATATATATCTAATTCGAATGATAATACATAAAAAAATATATATTAAATCTAATAAAATAACCTTAAATTGAAAATAGGTTATTTTTAAAATAAATTTAAATTTAAAAATTAAGTACACAAATTATTTTTAAAAAACTTACTATCCTTATGCTGACTGGCAGCCTAATGTGAGATTGTGGAATACTCGTAAATTGCAAATATTTCGTAATAATAACTAATTAACTGGAAAGGGATCTAAAACTATTATTCGTACATCATCAAATACGGTGTGTCCCAAAAGTATTTTGGTTCATTCGCTGCACCAACGCAACGAGCGGGAAAGAGGCGGGGGGTATGCTGATCGCTAGCCGCCTACTTTGAAATTCAATCGTTATGGAGCGTGTCCTTACCTTGTGTTTGTGAAATTTTCCCTGGAAAATTGATATCCCAACGTGGTGACATAAATTGGCGTTCACGCAGCTCCGACTTGACACCGATGGACTTTTTCCTATTGGGCTACCTTAAATCAAAAGTATACAGTAACAATCCTCCCTCTCTGAAACAATAAAAATAAAATAACCGAAAATAAATGACAGCGATCACGGAGAATACGTGCCGATCAGTTCTCAGGAATTTGCCTCCCGTTTAAAAGAGTACCAGCGAAATAAGTGATACATTTAAAAAACATAATTTTTAAGAAATATATTCTCAGGGACTGTACTTAAATGCAAAATAAACATTTTTTTATTAAACTTATCCATTATTTTATTACAGAATTTTTATTATGAAAAAGACTTTTGGACATGTTGTATTTCTGTAATATGTATAGGTAATATATATTTTCACGATAGCTTTTTTGCGGATATAAGTAGTACAATAACGGGAATAATAATACGTATATAAATTATGACGTATAAAAAAGGGAAACGTGTGTTATTCAGTTGAAAAATAGTTTTTGTTTTGTGTATGAAAAAAGGGATGAAACGATGGTAATTTTCCCGGTTTTTACAGCGACCGGACAAGAAACGCGCTCCTGCGGCGTGTCGGCCACCCCCCTGATCCCGAAAACATTAAACTGGACGTGTCGGCAGGATGTAGGCTACAGCCTCGAATTATTTGCTTCATTAGGCCGGTAATTAATTGCTCGCGTGCAGGAGTCCCGTGCTCCCGCGCCTCACTTTACACCCTCTGTGGATATACCTTATAATGATACGTGGAATCTTTCGTGATAATGATTCGATCATTTACTTATTTTTTTCTAAATCTAAAGCATAGTAATTGTAGGTTCGTGTATAAATGTGTAAAATAAATATATCTTAAAGAGAAATATTTTTCACAATATATTAATATAACACGAGACGTTTAAAAATAGTTGACGATTTAATAAATTAAATTAAATTATAAAAACTAAAATAAACAAATAACCCACCCTTTCGTTATTATTTACTATAATACTATTATTTATGTTATCATTTTAATATTAATGATAATAATAATTTAAAAAGCTAAAATTTATGCTTTTAGGTAAAGACTCATTGAAAATGCTTCAATATAAAATATTAAGTTGCGGAAACCAAAGGAAATGGACATATGGCGATTTTAATGCGAAGGGTTGATAAAGGAAAAAAGTGATTTGATACAGTACGCGAAATCAAGGCGATGACTTGAGCATTAGCTTAGTTGCATTTTATTGATCGAATATATCACAAGTCACGGTGTACACTAATGCAAACCCAGCGTCGTTGTTTATATTTTATATTCTTAATTATACTATTTTATAAAAATTAACTACCCAATCCAAATATAATATTAACTATATGAATCGCTTATTTTTCCATTATCAACCGTTTCCATTTATCATAGCAATAATATTAAAATTGATCATTTTGATAGCGCCATTTTCGTAAGATAAATCATCTCAAGGACGTTTCACACATCAACTGTTTAATACTACACTATTTTTGTATTTCAAATTGTTATTTGAACTTATGGACACGATTTTTGGAAATGGTGCGATTTTAGTACCTTTATTAAATAAAGTCTGATGCTCTGTTCCTTATAACGGAGGGCAAAGAGTTCTACGCCTGCCTCCGCATATGCCCCGTTCGCTAAACTTCGGTTCTACAACCCTTCCTGCGGCTGTCCTGAGGGTTCGATGTCTACCGACCATTTTATCTGGAATGCAGAGCTCTTGAAGACGCAGAAGTGCCGCTCGTACATTAACCGCCACAATTTAAATTGAACTTCATGTCTCCACTTTCTTTGGTTCCCGCAACTTAATATGTTATATTTAGCCATTTTATATTTCCAACTAATCTTCACTGAAAAACAAATTAAAGTCAATTATAAGAAATGCTACATATCATGTAACACTATTTTTAAAACTCAATTTAACCATAATAAGGAGGAATTTTGTAGCATGGACAAAATCGAAATCGGGATGGATTAAAACTGCCCGACACCCGCTTCCATATCCCTCCGTCTAATTTTGCCCCTGAACTATTCCAGCTATCTTTTTGTGTTCGATAATAAAACTGGATCGTCTTCTACTTCTATTAGTTATTTAAGTCGAGTCCTTCCCATTTTCCCATCTTTTACTTAATACATCGAGGACCTGCTCGAGGATATCACTCTCATTTTGGGGTTTTATTCCCTTCATTTTTGATCCGTTTGTCCCTTAATTGTGTTCAAAAAGACCTCGGCCTTAAATGTAAAAGTCGTCGGACCTTCAACTAATCCAATAGGCAACATTTGGAATCATCAACAAACGTACATTGCCTGACAGAAACAATTGGATTAGCCGGTTTAACGACAGCCATTCGGGTGAATGGTGAATGTCGCCCCCTGTGATTGGATAAGTTGTTTAAAGCTACAAACGACTGACAATAGATAGCAGCCGATTCTGAATTTGAAATAAAACTGTCTACTGGGTTTAAAGGATAAATATAAATTCCTCCTGTCTAGCCAGCCATATTGAATTCATGAAGCTAAACAATGCTTTAATACTGATGTTGTATTTATTTTGACGATAAAATTAGAATAACTTTACACACACCTATTGTGAATTCATTTTTATACCGATCGACCTTGGAGCTATCAGTATCTAATGAGGACAAAATAATACAATTTTTTTTCTTTCAACTTACACGTCATTTTATTTAAATAATAATAAAATATACATAGGCATATATTTTATTATTTACTTTTTAATTAAGTTTATTATATATCGTATATACATACATAACTTAAAATAATTAAACTTTTTTTTACAAAAAATTACCCAACTCAATGAAGAAATCAATTCTCGTGAATGAATCGGGGAGTACGGTCATTTTTGTTTTAAATAATGTAAGTGCAGGTATAGAAGTAAGATATTAATTATAGAATTATATTTATGTAAATACATATACATAAATATAATGTTATGCCAAATTAATTTAAAGAAATTAGAACTCGAAATTGCTGTCGAAATTTTCTAATAATTGTTTGATTTGTAATTGGAAGGCTTTATAATATTTTCTGTTTTGATTTTATATAGGAGGGTATTAAAAAATGTTATACCTTGATAGGCGCTATGGTGTTAAGAAGTACTAGTTTTAAATTTGGGAATATCTAAGTTGCTGCGCGATCTTGGTCGGGTACTTATTTTTGTGGAAATTGTTGAATTGAAATGATTTTTGTGAATTTCTCTTCTTTTTCAATGCATGGCCAAAGTACGACGGAATTTGCAAATTTGTGGCGAGTGAAAGTCATTCTTCTATCGGCAATCCCGTTAGGGTTCAATTAACCGTTATTCGTAGTGATTCTGTGATGATCTAGAAGTCTAATTAGTAGATATAATGTACTCCAACCTTTACTTATTCACATAATACGATTCTCAGTTCAGATTAACAAGAGTTGTATTGACAAAATCTTTTCGCGATCGAAGAATTGATTTAAAAATATTTTATAGAAAATGGAAAAAGTTTTAACCGTGAGATATTTTAAGAAATCATTTTAATACAATTTCAGTTGTCATTTTAATTAATCCATTCTTTATGATTCTGTAATCGTCTCGCTTTTATCACTTTGAAGAATCCAACGCTAAGATTTCTTTTGAGTGATGATTTATGCTTTAGAACTAAGTGAAGCGAAAAAATTTATCGTAAAAGTACTTCATATTAATCATCAAGAGGCGGGAGGTTCGATTTCTGCGTCCGATAGACGTAAATTAAATATTTTCGAAATATGCGAGACCTAATTTTTTTTTAAATTTCTAGAATGGTCTTTCTCTGCCTACACCAAAAAATAATATTTAAATGAAGTAAAAATGTATTAGCTACATCACAGGGAGTTGTTTAATTTACCTCTACCCCACTGAACCCAATCATCCCTCTAAAAGAACTCAACATTACTTCGAGAGAAGAATGAATTGTCGCGATGACGGGAGGGAAATATGGGAGGGTACAGGGTACATTACTTCTGCCGGCGGCCGCGGCAGTCCGCACCGCTGCTCCGGAAGCTCTTCATCACAGGGCGCTCCTGGTGGGGAAAAACGAAACAAAAAGATGCCGACCACATTTGTTTCCGGCGACACCGACCACCAAATCAATCGTCCATTTCGCAAGCTAAAAATACAGTACTCAATTCATACGTATTTTGTGAACATTTTTTTATTATTCTAAACAATTAACGAGACCACACGAGGGCTTATAGTAATCCATGCCGGCCGCCGGCCATAGGACATTACACGGCGGCCTACAAAGGACGGGAGCTTTAGGCGTATAATAATAATATTCATAATTAATTAATATATGGAAACCGAGGCAAGACTAACGGGTCACAATGGAGTCTCGGTGTCGACACTGATGTACGAAAGTGAAAAGCTGGCAGAAGAGGAACGAAAGGAGACTGAATGTAGAGGAAATGAGATCACTCAGGCGTATATGTGGCAAATCCATTTTAGACAGAGTAAATAATGAAGAAATATGGAAATAATGTAAATCTAATCTTAGTATAGTGAGTAAGATTAAGAAAGGTTCACTTAGATGGTTTGGTCATATGGAACGGGTGAATGAGGAGAGAATGGTAAGAAAGATATATGACGTAAGTGTCGACGGCACCAGAAATAGAGGACGTCTTAGCAAGACCAGGTAAGCCAGATACTGGAAGATGGTCTTGTTAGAAGCCACAAAATAACCGGCGAGCTTGTATGAGACGATGTATGAATGTGAATGAGGTGAGAATTGTGCGGCAGTACGGCATGATGGTAAGTAAATAAAAAACACAATTTAAAGACTCCGGTTGTAGAAATTAGACTCCCTGATCAAGTATTCGTTTGACATAATTATTTTATATATTTAGCAAGCGTGAATAAGACCAAAAAAGCTAAGCAAAAAGTATTTAGAATATTTAATATCGCCACAATTTGTTCAAACTGACTTTTCTCTACTTTGTTTTTTTCAAGTGCAGCCGATAAAGCTTTTATAAAACCGAGCTATTATAAATAGGTTTGTGAATTAAATCAGGACAAAAGGAGCATTGTTGAAAATATAAAGTCTTTAATAGGTTTTAGTATGAGGCCAACTTGGATGAGGTAGTAAAGGAAATAACCTTATGTACATATATTCCGAGATAAGTCCACTTTTGATGAATTTGTGCTATTTTGTACATTTTTTGTCTTTGACTAACAATTACATTCCTTCTAAAAATTATTTAATTATTTTTAACTTTTAAATTTTTAGGTGATTTGATTTATTGTTATACATTGCAAAATTATTTATGTGATTGGAAAATATAATTCACGTAATGAAAATCTCACATTAAATTCTTTAATTACAAATTTACAGTAATAATTATTTTTCTTGTTTTTTGGTAAGTCCTAATTCTTAAATGATTTTTTGTGTTTATTGATCGTGGGAAAAACGGAAAAAAAAATTAATATCGGATAGGTGATCGATATCTACTAAATATAGCAAATCTTTTAATAAAGTAATGAAAAAATAATAAAATAAATGAAAATAACTATGTGAAATTTAAAAAAAAAGGTGAACGAAAATGCGATAATAAAAATGTTTTTATTGGGATTTTATGACGTGAAAAAAAGAAGTAAATAAATCTTATGTATAATGCAACAATTGAACAAAAATGCATTCTAAATAATAATTCATATATTTCGCTAAGTAATGGTGAAAATGATTTTATCTTTAAATAAGAAATTCGAAAGTATTTATTTGATTGTATGACACCCTCGATTATAAGACGCACATTTATTTTTAAATATGCAGAGCTATAAACGGCAGATTATCACAGTAAACTTTACACTGTCTTTATTATAAAGATGAAAATAAAATGTTAGTAAAAAGTAGTGTATTATTTATGTACTTTCGTTTTTAATATCATAACTTTCAGGCATCCTTTTCGAGCTCTTCCGTATATACTGTCATATTTCGTTTCAATGCAGCATCACAGTGGTGTCTATTCTTGAAGACATTTTAAACGACAATTAAGGCCACAATTTTATTTAAACTCAACACGTTTCGATAGTGACGACTGTACCGCAACTACCTGCTCAGCTACATCAGCCTTCCCCCGGCAAGAGATACCAAAACAGGAAAAAATACGGTATTTGATTTTTGCTGCTACTGAAATATGTTCGGAGCCGTTAAAAACGTAAGTCTATTTCCCCCACATATTTAAAACTAAAAGCACGTGTTTCAATTAATAAGTAAGCGCTCGTTCGTTCCGCCCGGGACAGAGATCTTATTAAAATAATAAATGATCACATCGTAATTTGGCAGCCAGAATGGCGGAGGGCGCGAGGCGTGAAACCATTGTTTTATTAACTTTGACGTATTACGCATTACACAATACAAAATTGGCTATGAATTTCATATGAAGGAAAATACTGAAGTTACGCCAGAGCCTGCATTGTCAATAATAGCGCGCGGAGTGCTCGCTCGCCGAAGCCGCAAAACGTTGTACGTGTGTCAATCGACACCAAATTCAATTTAATTAGTTATTGAATATTTTGCCGGATTGTATTTTATGTATGCGGGGATTGTTTTTCATTTGTAGAATTGAATCGCTGTATTTTATGTGTACACTGTAGATCAATCACAATTGAATCAGTTATTGTATCAGCGAATTCTCGAAATTAACTGTTCAATTTCATTTCGGAATTAAATTTAGAATAAAGGCAATCATTTCACAGCAATATTTTTGCTGATTAAAATCAAATTAACCATTAACATCTAACAAAATTTCGGATAAGTAACGTTTTCAATTTATAGCCATTTTTTACAGTAATGGTAAAAACATATTAAAAGATAATTTAATGTAACTGCTTTTAAAATAAATCGGCTAATTTTGGGCTATATTTTATATAAAAACCGACTTTAATCTGGACTTCAACAAATTTGATAAACACTTGAGAATTTGTTTTGTCAGTTTGGATGAGGGATACGGTCAATCGCGGCGCAATCAAGTATCATTTTGTCTCGCGATTGGCTCAAGCCAAGCGAATGTGATTCACACTGACTTGGACTTTGACATGAAAAAACTTGTGTTACATTTTGAAAACAAAAATATGGACTTTGATGCGTTTGCACACAAATGATGATGCACATAAAATATTCCCTCATTTACATATAATTGCCATTAAATTTTTAAAGATTTTCATAGTGGTCTAGAGTGAATTCGATATTTATTATATGTGCCACAAAAATCTGTTTGATCAATTTTCCTTATTTTCAATTAAACGATTATAAAATCAATCTTTTAATCGAGTGATCGGGATGTCTGTGTCGCAATCATTCGATCACTTTCTCTCATTTGAGTTTGTCCTATTTTCATTATTTATAATAAAATAGTAATGTTTTCTTACTTTAACTTATTTCTAAAACATTGAGCTCGAAGGTCGTCACGGAAGCAAAATTGTTGTATCGCAGAACATTCCCAACGAACTTGGAAAGACTGACGGGTTGAACATTCTGTCGACGTGGGATTTACTTAAACAAAGAATCCGTTTGAGATTTCTCCATTGCGACATTTATTTGAAAGTGGTTGTTTGTTTTCAAATACCCGCTAGAGTTCTCAATCCGAGAGATGTATTCGTTAAAGAGTCAAGTGACGTATAGCGACTAATGAATAGTGAATAGCGGCATCATGGACACCGATCCGGCATCTGGAAGTACTATCTGTACGAGTTATATTCTCACTGATGAGCCGTGAATTTATTAGTAAAATTATAGAATTATTATTTACCTTTATTAATATAAAAGTAGTTATTTAGTCATAATTTGAATTACGTTAATCGTAACGTTGTCATTATATCAGAAGCAATAACTATTTCATTATTCATTTTAAAAATAACCAACTTCGCATAAACCGTTTAAATGAATTATAAATATGAAATAATTCCAGTATAAATCACTTTTAATGATCAAAACGGTTTAAACAAAAATTGTTATTTTATTTAAATAATATGTTCAAACCACCGACCATTCAAATTTAACGCTATAGTCTTCAAAAATAATTATTTATTTTATATTAGCCCCGCACCATATTGTCGCTAAGTCATCCAATTTCAGTCGATGAAATCTAAATATAGTATGTAAATATATATTGATTATTCAGGAGCTCAAAGAAAGGTCAACAGGACTCACTGCCTATTCACTATTCGTTTAAATATTATTGTTGTCCAATATTGTGTTGGGTGTAAATTATACTTACATTATTTATTTTTCTTCTTACCAGCCTGTAGGAAGTATATTTCTCCTACGTTGTTCCATGGGATCTGGTATTTTAATTTCCAGTCCTCGCGACGTCATCCATTCATCTCGCTGGAGGCCTACCAAAAAATATTTAGACTGTTCAAGATCTCCATTCGATAACTTTTCTATTCCGCTAATCGTTTCTTCTATTAGAGTGTATATTTTTATTTGTTTAATAAACTAAACTTTGTATGTGTGTGTATACGTAGGATTATTTCGTTACTACTATATAGTTGCGAACGGTCCAGTCTCATCACGTGACAAATAACATTTTAAACTAAATACTATTTCGTGTTGACTATTCGGGCAGAGGGGCGGGGCGTGGAAGGGGGTAGGGTTAGTTTCATATATGTGATTAGCAAATAACTAGTCATTCTGTATATAGTCATAAACTAAAACTTCTCCACTGGCTATAAAGGAAACAACTTAAAAATCGTCGAAATATGAAAGAATTTTAAATTCGAATACAATACTAATGAAAAATATCACGTTTCCTAATACCTACTTTAATGATGAGAGGGACTGTACCTCACAAAACTATAGTAGCGAGGAAATAACCTAACGTGTGTAATATGAAGATGTATTTATTATAGAAAAATATTTAAATGGAATTATAAGACCAATTGGTAAAATAACACATTAAAATGTTCAAAATTTATCGTAAATGTATTCGATTGCTATAGCGAAATGATGAACGCGCTTCCCCGGATTGGAAGAGGTTCAGGTTTGATTCCATTTTGTTTTCTGCACATTTTTCTAATTGATTAATTTAATTTGTATTAAAAAATAATTAATAATCGCGTTGCAGTACCAAACCAGTGTCGATTAATTAAATTATAGTTGATATGTATATTCTTTAATTTAATTTAAAGTGTATTCATTGAAAATATCTGTTGTGACGTGTGTTTTTGCCAAACAGAAAAATAATAAAACCTGACAATAATTAAATATGTTTCATAATAAATGAGGTCAATGTAATAAAACTTCTGTAATGCTCGCTACCCCCAAAGTGTTAATGATTGGCTGCTCGTCACTCAGTTAATATGTTACATTTTGGTATAAAAACACGAGTTACATCTTTACCTGAAACGTTAACACGGTTAGACGGTTCTGCGGAATGGCAACAGCTTGAGATTCTCCAATAATTTTAACAAAAGACTTCAGAAGCATTGTCTCCACTTGATAATTAATTCACGAAGTATGTGAGAATACCCACGAGTTCTGTGTGCTATCGAGATGTCGGTGTCTATATGTGCTTCTGAAATTTTAATATCACCAAAAATATTTTTTCACCAATATTATAATATTCTGTTTCAACTGCTCTATAAATGTAGTTTGAGATCCAGTACGGTGTACGGTGTGGGACCGGCGTGGCGTGCGGTGCACAATGTATTATATTTACTATGCACAGCGCATTTTTTAGCATTAAGCAGCAGAGGTAATAGAATATGAGTAACTCTAAAAGTAGCATTGCATTATTTTTTATTCTTATTATTATCTTCAGTTTGTTCCTCGTAAAGACCGCTCCGCTCCTTTTATCCATTACTGTTTTCCGCAACCAGCTGCTTCGTGCAGAAATTTCAAGTCTGTCTGTCTGTCTGTCTGCCTGTCCCGTCTGCAAGATTGACTACTATTATTAGCTTTTAATTTAATAATAATAATCTAAATTATTAGCTTTTAATATTAAACTTGTTTTTGGTAAGTAAATAAATAAATGTAAAATACCTAATAATTATACAAAATACTTTGTTTAAACCACTATATATTAATTATTCTATATGTTTCGATACCTGTGGTATCATCTTCAATAACTTCAACATAGAATTAAATATTATTTAACAAATTGCAATTAATAATGCTTATAATATTAAATTAATAGATCATTTGTTAAACTAAAAGTACAAGAAAAAATTTATCAGATCATATGTTTACCCACCAAATTTATCAGATCATATATTGATAGTGGAAAGCAGTGGAAAAAAATTGTCTTTTTAAATAATCTTACTTCAAATTCAATTATAAAAAACATCCCAAATTCTATACAACCAGCTTTTTACACTAAAAACAAATTAAAGAATTATATATTAAATACTCGTAACAAGGACAAGGACGATATTAAAAAAAAATAGGGATCTACAAATTAAATTGCAATTGTTTTTATGTAGGTAAAACTTTGATATTAGAATTAAAGAGCATTTGAGATGCCTAAATAACAATAACTATTCAGAATTTTCTAATCACCTTTTGGAAACAAATCATTCCTTTGACATTAATAATGGTTTAGAAATTATATATACAAATACTAGAGGCTCACATTTAGATAAATTTGAAATTTTCTAAATAATAAAAAGTGTTAATAGCAAGCTTAATATTGTAAATAACCAAATTCTCTTTGCAAATAGTCACCTTTTAAATTTGTTTTCATATTAGTTCTTACTTATTCACCATTTTATAGTTTTGTTTTTATCTATGCTTGTATTTTTAATTTCAGTATACATTGTTTCCTGAAGATGATACCATAGGTATCCAAACATGTACAATAATTAATAAATAGTAGTTTAAACAAAATATTTTCTATAATTGTTAATATAAAAGCAACAAAGTAATTTTGCAAATATTGAAGAAATAAAATACCTATACTCCGAAATAAATAAACTGAGACTCTAATTTAGACCCTGCGATAGGATCGATGAACCTTGAAAACTGAGATCACAGTTAATCGTACGTTAAAGAAAAATCGTAAAATTTATCATTTCTCCGTTTCAATTCCCATTGCTTAAAATAGTATGTGTTGCATATTACCATCATTTTGGTGCAAATCACCACTAGACGTTAGTTCTTTTTACAGTTGTTTTTTGTATTTTTATTTATACACGTATCTTTTAGTTTTGTGTGTGACCAAATATTTCTTTGTTCAAAGGAGTCAAATTGTTATTAATGTTAGATCACTTTTATTATCTACATTATTCATTAATTATTTATAAATTTTTCAAAATATTTTGGAACGTTATTGAACGCCGATGATGCAGTATTAATGACGAATAATGGATGAAAAGCGACCTTATTATGAATGTCAACAAGTCGAAAGTGATGGTATTCGAGAAAGAGGAAAGCGAGACAACGCGCTAAATACTTGTAGGTAATGAATGTTCGGAACAAGTAGATGAGTGTATTTTAGAAGTATGTTCGATAGAAACGGAAAAACAGAGAAAGATATCGAATGTAGGGTGACTGCATGGAATATAGTGAACGGCGCTCTGAATGGAATTATAGCTAATGAGAACTTGTCAACTGAGGCAAGACTAGCGGTTCACAATGGAGTCCTGGTACTGACAGTGATGATGGAAGTGAGGCCTGGAGCTGGTAGAAGATGAACGAAAGTAATGCAGTGAAAATGAGATCACTCAGGCGTATATGTGGCAGATCCATGTATGACAGAGTAAAGAATAAAGAAATAAGGAAAGAATGTAAAACTGATCTTAGTATAGTGAGTAAGATTAAGAAAGGATCACTTAAGTGGTTTGGTCATATGGAACGGGTGAATGAGAAGAGAATGGTAAGAAAGATATTGATAAAAGTGTTGATGGCACCAAAAGTAGAGGACTTCCGCGGAAGACTCGGCAGGACCAGGTAAACCAAATACTAGAGGATGATCCCGTTAGAAGCCTCAATAATTGTCGAGTTTGTATGAGTAGATGTATGAATTTAGATGATGAGAGAATTATGTGTCAAGACATAAGAATGTGGCGCTCTATCCCCGCGGTGAAACGGCGTGATATTAAGTAAGTTTTGAAAAATTGACTGATTTCTCGATATGACCAAATATAATATATTTTTTCATGTTTTATGTTTTCTTTTATATTGTGGATTGTTAAAGGGCTGTTATTTTGAATATTTCTTATTACGTGTACGAGTATATTAATTTCCTTTCGTATTTTGTCGAATCGACTATGTTTTTATTTGAGCAGAAGCACGTTAAGAGAAACCATTATTGACACAATTAAACGTTCTTTCCGTGATGGATGATATGTACATTCAATACAGTATACTTATCAAAAGATAATTGGCATGTACATTAGCATTTGTATGGGGAATGCGGTAGGTATCACGTTACAGTTATTCAGCGCTGTCCTGGCTGATTTTTATAGACTCTCATCTGTGTTAAAGTAGCCCAACTAAACATTCACTTTACGTGTAACTTTTATTTCATGTATTCTATAATAAATAAAATAATTCACTGTTATAATCATCGTCATTTCTATCCCCTTATTCTATGATGATTGATTATTTAATGAAAGCTTTCCTTTTTTGCTGTTTATCCTAATTTAGTCGGGGATGAGGCCCACTGGCTACATCCTCTCCGGAATTGCTAAAAAGTCACGCCTTGATAATCGCAATCGCGAGACGTGTCCGAGCTACCTCAATTGAGATGTTTCTATATGTAGAATATACGAGAGTGTCCCTTATCGCGCTCAGTTCATTAATGTCATTCCTGCTACTCCCTGTAATTTTTATAACTGTCTATTTTTATATTGAGATTCTCTTGGGTACTCAAAATCATGATGAGATTATTTAAAAGCTCTCCCCATTCCGGCCAGATCGGCAGGTACGTCCATTACGTACTTCATTAGACTCGGCTCAGTTTCAATGAACTAGAATTAACGTCGAGAGTCTACAACAGAAAAATATTTCAAGTGTGCACTTATCCGATATTGCAAGAGCAAGCCGAGTGCTATCGATGAGTATTTTTAAATTATTCGTGCGATTTCTTAATTTAATAAAAAAAGCTCCTAAATTAATCGACTTTTTTATCATAAATTTATCTTTTTATTTCAAGTGAGTACTCTTAATTGTTTTATACATTATATAAGTAGGTAAAAGTATCTAAATTACTGCGGAAGTCCTGATTACTGAATCCAATTCCGAGACAAAACTAGGGGTAGATTCGATTTTATTGACCCCGGGATTAGAAAATGACCATTCTTTTCAAAATATTACCTTTATAAAAAAGGTCAGTAAGAACAAATATGTAAATTTATGTAAGATGTTTATATTTAAGATAAGTAAGAAATTTTTGGCCAAAAAATAATGTAAATTATAATGCGAGACTGATAAATAATAATTAGAATGTGAAACAGTTGTGTTATTATGAATAATATGCCCGAAGCATTAGTAAAGTATCATTTAGTCTCGATCTAATTTCGGTGCCCGAGCAACTTGCTGCTGAGCCTCTAAGCTATTGTCATAAGATACTTCTATACCAGTTCTAAGTGCTCACCACGTGAGCTTCCGTTTTCAAACAATTATTGCATTGTTTTTTATCAGACGTGAGGTTTAACGAGCAGATTCTATTCGCATATTTCTGTCTCAATATTTTCTGAAGAAACAACTAACTAATCCCGGGATTCGTAAATATTGTATACTGGTCCCGATAAACTGTATCTACAAGTAAGTCTCGGTTCCTGCTGCAGAGATTTTGAGTCAAAAACATGCATTCAGAATATAAATAAAATGCAATAACGCGCATGAATATTGGGGTGACAAACCAGGAAACCTTCTGCGGATTAGAGTAGGCACAAATCATAATACATTGAATACATCTACCTCTGTCATCAGGTTGAACTAATTTAGTTGGTAGAAGTTAAAAGTTAAAAGCGAACAGCGGTCGGTTGGAAATCTCAATATTGACAAATCAGTAGGACGTAGGACATCGGACATAGTAACAAATCAACAGGACGAAGGACATCGGATATAGTGACAAATCAGCAAGACGTAGGACATCGGACGTAGTGATAAATCAGCAGGACGTAGAACATCAGACACAGTGACAAATCTGAGATGGCTGGTAGACAGCATCTGTGGCAGTGGCACCACTGTATCAATGCAGCCAATGCAGTACATCGGAGCCTACGTCAGACACGGGTCTAAAAAGTTCGCGCCTATAATCCATTTGGCATTCATATTATTACGAGCATTGATTGATACCTTCCCCGGCTTTAATAGAAATCCACATTAAGAAATGAAATTTAACAAAACGGTTTCTCACACGTATTATAAAAATATGTGAAAACATTATCGATGTATACAGCAGCAGTACCCCGCTAATATTATATATTGGGTCAGGGACCGGACCATCGATGTCAAGTGAAAACTGCCTTAAAGCGAAGTAAATCGCAAGTGCATCTAAGAATAGATGAAAAGATATCTCTTATATCTCGTATATCTTATATACAATATTTCCGTTCCGCATTGGGTCCCAATTTTTGTAGACTGACCAACCACTGATTTGAGGATAACATATGGAATAAGAGGAGACTGAGTGAAGACCTCGTACACTTTAAAAGCAACATAACAAGTATAACAGCAAACTGAATGTTATAAATTTTGCTAAAAATTCAAACATAACCATGTTTATTGTTAGATATCAGTCAGCGTCTGTTATATCCTAAAAGTATTTTATGCATCGTTTTGATGTATATCGATCGAGATCGAAATCTTCCGTCGAATTTAGTGTGCCGCACATATACTTTCGAGACTAGCGTAACATGTCGGAATGTGATGATATAATCAAATCTTTCCAAAGAATCGTTCAATAAGCTGGAGTAAGCAAATCGTACCAATGTCGATTCCGTTGTCGAGAAGATAACAAACAGACAGACCTTTTTATATGAATAGATATTAAATTCCAAATATATTATATTTTTCATCCATATTTATTATTAGTTTTATGGCCAACTTTTATATCAAAATATAACTGATATATATATTGGAAGTGCACACCATCACAAACAAACGAGAAGTAACGGTGGGTACTTAAAATTTTATTTTACAAACTTTTATTAGACATCTCAAAGCAATCAGCTTCATCCGGAACTCTGGTAAAACTTGCAAGATTTATGTTGGAGCTGGAATCCTCTATTTGTTTCATCTTTGCGGGGCATCATCTGAATAATTGATGGCCTTTATTGAATTTCATATATTAGCTCTTTTATTCTTAGACTGTCGCGTACCTACTTCAGAGTCTAATGGAGAATTTTCAAGACCGCTTTATCTTCTCAGTTGAAATATTTACTAAAAAAATAATTAAATAATTGAAGTCAGCTTAAGCTACAAGGGTAGCGGGACAGAAAAAAATATAAATAAAAACCGTTTAATGTCTATCGGTTTGATCGTAAAATGTAATGGACAGCGTTTCAATTAACGATTTAGCGCTGACTGACTGATTTTCTCCGCCGGTGGTCTCCCGGCAAGTATCCCGGCAAGTAAACCTTGGACGTGACATTATCTTAGTACACACCTCCTAAACTATTCGTACATATCTCAACACAACTCAGTGTAGGTGAACTTCGTAAGCTATCGCATACAAACTTCTATTTAACGATTCACACTTCAAATTCTAGAAAATAAATGAGTTGAAAAATTACTAGATCTGTTCTTAATTTTATTTGCATTGATCAGATATTTTTTAAGATCTGCTTTTCATGGAGAACTCAAAGAACTAGTTTTTGGATGTTATTTATAAAAAAAATATGGTGCGTAATCAGTAATCAGTAAGTCTCTCGGCGCGCGGCCACGTGCTTCCCAACAATTACTCAATCTGTCGTCTTGCCTCGAGGATATTTATTTATTGCGCTGATTCGAGACCACTGTTCAGTATCGAAACATTGAAACTGAGTAGGTACTTCAGTCATCAGTGGCGTAATTAAAGACAATGGACCCCAATGCAGAACGGTCGGGTACCCTGAATGTGTATTATATATAAGATATAAATAAGAGAAAAAATGAGAATCTACTCGATTTATAATATTAAATATAGGTAGTAATAACAAACTTGAAATCTCGTATTGTACCACCATTAAATAGTGAGAACAAACTTGATATATTATACCACCATTAAAAATTAAAAATAAAATTGGTCTGTCTCCAATTCATTCACACTTTCATGAAAAAATAAAAGTATGTTTTCAGGCATCTATGCGCACTCGCAACTTAAAAGAAATGCACGCTTTCGATTTCCGTTTCATGGCGATGGTCTGGTCTCCAACGCGACTTATTAGCCGAGTACCGTGTACATCGATAATGATTTCACGTGGTTTCGTAATTCACCTGAGAAAAGATTTTTAAATTTTGTAATACCGTTTCTTGCAATGGCGAATTAGAAATATTATTAGCCTATGGAAATATTGTTGGAGTCTGCGAAAAGTATCGATACCGAGTGTATTGTAGGACCCCTGTGTAACGTGAACTGCCTTGGCTATATTTGCAATCCCCGTCTCTAATTCAAACACTCACCCGCCTCCTTTAAACACGCACAACATCTTAACAGATCGCATCAGCATCGCCTTTTGATCAAGGTCGTGATAAAAGAAGAACATATTTACGTCATACAGAAGTATATATTATACAATAATCTTTTATTTTATAACAATAAAAGAATGCAATTAATATTAACCGGTAAACCTTATGTTTTCAACCAAATAGCCAATTTACACGAAAAATATTATTTCTGTGATTTTACTTCCAACTTTTATTTTTATTTGGCTGTCTAAAAATAAATGTTTTTAAGATTTGTACTTAAAGCTTGAAAATCTTGAGTACATACATCCCATATGTCCTTGTTAATATTACATAGAACTGAGCAGCTAAAACTACATTACATTTTGCCGACCGTTTCATAACGTCTCGGGCGGCAACTCTGCGAGCGAAAGGAAATTGAAACTCGTGATTTGAAGTTGCAACCGGAAAACTAAATATTATTGAATCTTTGTCCTCTGTGTACGCAGATATTTACACACCTACATCATACTTATGTATATCATACATTTCCTTATTCTTCTTATAGTCAACTGTAATTAATTATTTGAACAAAAAATATTTAAATTAAATTTTTACAAATAAAAAAAATCAGATTACCCCGGTAGATACACCCGTGTGTAAATTACTATGGCAAGCAAATGTTTTCTAGGAAATATATATATTTTTCAACATCGATTCGTAATTTTATCAGAATAAAATGAATCGGAACAAAATGATGACATGAAAGCAGACAAGTAAAATGTATAATTCAGCGATATCAAAAATGATTAACTGAATTAATACAAAGTTGATGACCATCGCGATTATTTCTAGTAGGTACTTTGTAATAATATACCCTATCAAGCTCAACTCGGTTTTACACTTTCCATAGATAGTGGTACTATCCTAGATTTATAAATACTAGTTTCTAATATTACACATTATTAGCATCCAATATATTATATCTGCATCATATTGACACATGGTACGCTTCATCTTTAATATTTACCTTCAATATGTTAAGTATCTATATTGTTGACTGTCAATCGACTTACATATTAATAAATAAATATATATTAATAAATAAATCATTTCGATTAGTTATTTGTACTCATTTAACTGGTTTGGAGCTCCATAAATAAGGATAGCATTAATTTATTCCACCACTTATAGAAGCCCTTCAACCCTTGTCAAAATTATTGAACGTTTATATTTCCGACGGAGCATCCTCAGTCACTCAGCATTAGCTCAGTAAGAAGCGTCATCATGATTTTTTCCAGTGTAAAAATTACTGTTAATTTTTAATGAAATTACATTTTATTTGTGAAGCTACGATATTTCAGAACACAGTTCCGTGATGAATAAAAGAAATTTTAAATAAATCACTTAGAAAACTACCTACACTGAAAAAATTAATCAATCGATTATAAAATTTTACGACTTTTGTATGGGTGAAAAGGTTAGGTTCGAATCTCCATAATGACGAATATATTTTTTTCAATAGAACATAACATAGAACGGAATATTTTCATAGAATCGATACCGCGTATTACACAATATCTTAGTTTATGTATCATTCGATATGTATAAGGTGTTCAGCGGAAAAATTTCAAGATTAAATTGTAATTGCTCGTAAACCAGCAGGGTGAGGTAAGTGGGAGGGGTATTTTTCGACGCGTATGATTTGCGGGATTTTCAGTAGCAATGAGTCACTGGTCGAAAGCGCAGCGCGCGTTCGCGGTTGAGCAATATTTAAAGTGCGGTGATTCATTAGTTCGTGCGCGTCGCGCTTTTTGTACTCACTTTAATATTCGACGAGTAAATAATGGCTCGAGCGCGCAACTTATCTGGTGTTGGCTTCAAAAGTTCAGACAAGAAGGGACAATGGTTAACCAAACTCCTCCGGGACCATCAACGTCAGCAGCGACGCCAGAACAATATGGCTTAAGTTCGACGTGAAATTATGCGCAATTCGCGTAAATCGATAAGGAAGACCGCAGCCTGTACTGAAATAAAAATATCAACAGTGCACGTTTTGAAAAGAAACTACAGTTTCACCCATACAAACTGCAAATTGTGGAGTTTTTCCAACGAAAATGACTATTCTTTACGTGAAGCCTTAGCGAATACGATGCTGGAACGTTTTATAACAGCACGAACTCTTGGAAACATTTTTTTTTTTTAAATAGAGATGCGTACACGGAATATATGTCACATCAATATTCTTACTATTTTCAATCTAAGCTAAAAGCTTGTGCTATGAAAATAGGGCTAACTTGCTGGAGTCCTGGAACGAGGCGCGAACCACCGACCACTGGATCACTAGGCCAGCGTCTTGACTACTACACCAACAAGCTACTCGACAGCTATGTTAATAAAAAGAACACAATTTCAGCAAGACGTGGCCACTCCACACGCAGCTATAGTTTTAATGGAGAAGCTGAGGGGAATTTTTTCCAATAAATTAATCAGCAAGTACAAAGACATACCCTGAGCACTTCGGTCACCGGATCTTACACCGTGCGACTTTTTTTGTGGGGGTACCTTAGTCGGGAGTTTACAGCAACAATATATCAGCAAAATATCCGCCGTGAAGTTGCTGCCATTGAACCAACACTTTGCTCTCGCGTGTTCGCAAATTTAAGAGTCTGATTGCAAGATTGTCTTGAGAGAAATGGACGGCATTTAGACGATATTGTATATAAAACGTAAAATAAGCATCGTTAAACTCCATTTTGTATAAATATGAGAATAATATTTAAAATAATTCAAAGATCTATTCCCCGCATTCCCTGGTTCTCCAAAAAGAATGTCTCCAAAAGAACTATATCAAATATCTCTATAATGAGAATTGGGTATTGCCAGGTAGCCTCACGTTTATCCAGATTGAACTTAATAGATTCCCCAATGTGTGAGTATGGTGCCGAGGAAAAAAACCATTGAACATATCTTTTTTGCCTGTCCATTGCGGGTTTTTTTTACAGTAATATCGTCAGTAGTAATTTTCAACTCTCGGTTAACTTGTGTCATCTTCTTTCCCTTAACTAGCCACATTTAATCTATATAATAGCAAATTATTTTAAATGATGTTTACTTGTAATATAGTATTTCTTTTTTTTAAATATTGTATATAATATTATAAAATAAAGTTTTAACTTTTATAATATTGTATATAATATTATAAAATAAAGTTTTAACTTGATTAATAGCACAAATTGCTCTTGAGGGGTAAATTGCACATTTAAAAGACGAAAAATAATATTAAGCCGTTAAACATAAGCCTTATACGAGTATAATTAGGTACCATCAACACCATTATTTCACTTTAAAGATAGCTGGCTAGTTGGCAAAGTGTTAAAACTTCCTATGTTTTCCCTGAACCTGATAAAAGAGTGGGTTTTTATTTATATTTATTTAAAATTAAACTTTAATATTTTCCTCTGAACAGCCTATATATAATAAAGAGATGTAAGAAGATATAGGTATATGTAGGTAAATTATCATAGGAGATTTTAAAATTATTATTGAACACAAGGGAAGTTGGTACCTACAGCAAAGCTCAGCCGAGAGCAATATGTTTTATCCTTCTTTCAACTTATGTGAGATAAAATTTAACGCACGAAAGGATAAATCTTTGTAGATCGAATTTCAATTCAAACGTCTAATTGTTGATATTTAAATTAATCGAAATTAGAGAAGTTTTAAATACCCTAAACTTCAAAGTAATATGAGTATTGTTGTACCCTTAAAATAAGTAATATATTTTCTTTAAAATAGTACTTCCAGGAATGAACTCTAGTTGTGGAGTATTCTAGAAAGTTCTGTGGTATTTTCAAAGTTCTCCACCGATTCCCTCGAGAGGGATACTGGGCCGACGCTAGCCCATTGTTCAACTTATCTGTGTTGCCGGATGGGCGGAGCGTCCACAGTGTGTGACACAAAAAAGTTTTTAATCACGTGATGAGTTTAATCTTATAATGGAGCTTTCTTTTTTAGAAGTTTATAAAACGTGACAGACAGCGACACAATGCAGTCATGCAGAAAGTCTTCACATTCTTTAGGTAATTTTTACAGTTTAGTTGCCGTTTCTGCTTATAATAAAATTAATAGAAGTATGTTAAATACGCAGGTTCTAAACTAAAAGTGACACTTCTTTGGGTTTTCTCATTTTAGTTTTTTATTTTATGCAGAGTTTTTACAGATTTTACTTTTTTACGTTATTCTTGCGCAGAAGTACAGTATAGATATCACTTCATGCACTCATGGAGTTGATGACTATAACATAGATAATGCAGGATGTTGTTTAACTTGCATAACGCATCTCCAAAAAACGAGTTTTAACTATGATAAATTTATTTAAATGAGGGCAAAGAAATTGATCCATCTTAAAACGCCACAGTGCGGAAAACCCCTAAAACATCAAATGAATTGTTATACAAAAGAATATTGTCAAATACTTAAATGTAATAAAATGAATTGAGGTGAGCATTATTTGTCCGCGTGTCATGAAAGGTCGACATAAATGGTTGAATCCTTGACATTTCGTAATCACCGGCCCGCTCATATCGCTAACTCGCAGAAAAGTTTGTCGTGGAAACTAATATCAGCTAAAAGGGTTATTATGTGCGGCCATCTTTTCTTCCCCGACAAAAGTTCAGATGAAGAATCGTCCGTGAAAGGATATTGTTACACTGGTCTGCTCTCACGGCGTATCGTGAGGGAACAGTAAAGTCAGATTTTTTACAGGAAATAATCCGTCACATTGTCAGCAGCCGCAAATTTTATCTCTCGCGCGGAGCGGCGGCGGCGAGCTTTACCGCCAAAGTTCGCCTGTCAGATTGACCGCAAATGTTGCCACAGCGAAAATAAACCAATCCGGTCGGGTGTTTTTTTATCTAAAAGGTGTCACAGACGATAATATACTTTTTTTTTTTGATATTTTATGACAACACAAGTAAAATTAGAGTACATTTATTTTATAATTTTTTAAGTAAAGTTTAAAGTAGACATTCCAATTAGATTATTTAAATACTCATTGCTCTGGTTTATATCTTTTATTAATTTATTTAATATTGCTAATTTTATTGATTTAGAATATAAAGCATATATCTTTTGAATATTAAACATCGTATATATATATATTTCCGATAAATGCATGACATATACAGTTATTAATTTATAATAATATAAATGATTATATTAACATAAATAAATAACTGATCATTTAAGCAGAAAATATAATTCGACAAACGAAATACACACCATCATCTAACATTATTTAAACATTTTTAACTTTACAGTATTATAAAAAAAGAATCATCAGAAATCATAGATCATACAAAATAAGAATGCGTTACATCTCTCAAAAAAGTATAAAAATGTTATGAAAGAATATAATAAATAAATCGTGTACTTGATTAATCGATGTATGGCTACGGTAGCTTAATTTTTAATTAGTTAAGCTTAATTAGCTTAAGGCGGTATAGAGCACTTAAAAAGACCAATAAATACACCGATTTAAATAATAACGATTTAAGTCAAGGTCTCAGTTTTATCAAAAAATAACTTATGCTTTGAAAATAATATTTTTTTCTTAAATATAGCAATATTTTATTTTTCGATAATGGATAAGTAGGTACTTACCGATGAACTTCGAGGATACTCGCTTTGAAAGGACTGTTTTTTATCCAAGAGATTCTAAACACGTACCACTTACGATATCATATGATTTCCTTAACTTATCCTAACTTATTCTGTAAACCTTAATCTTCAAAGTCTGTAAAAGGGCCGGTTATCAATTCCCTAGGTCCGGGCCCTGGGGATGCTGAGATAAAAATAATTATGTTATCAAGGTTCCTCTTTCAAAGGATATAAACATGAAGCCACTTCAGATACTTCTATTGGATAATTTGTATTTGATGTACAGCATAAATATTTGTTTCTTATTAATACTTCACATCGTTTATTTATTTATCCCTCTCAAGTCGTTAAGCCATATCATTTCTATCTTGTTGGGTATTTCGATTTTTTATGATATAAACTCATCAAGTTATCTTTGCTCGAATTTTCCCATATATTGCATACTTCTGACATGTTTCATTTTCCGCGATGTACTGTAATATCGAACGCCATTAATTTTGTGTCACAAGCAATCTTCCTCGACGAGCTCTCCAGGTATTAGCGGAGATGAGATATTTTAAACTTTTTGTTTCGCTCGGCTTAGCAATATAACGGTACATCTCTTAAACTTTTACATATATGCTCGATCACACTCATCTTCAGTATTTCATTTTATATAAATATCTATTTCCTTCTTTGCTAGAGTTTAATAAAATTGGCAGTTACTTTTCATAATTCTTTTTTATTTGGTTTAATTTTTCATAAAAAATAATTTATTTAAAAATAATGACTCAAGAATATTCCTATAAAGAATTATCACAATACAACCATAGTTTAGTGGGGAAATGTGAAATCAATCAATCAACAATTTTATGTCCCCAGGTTTAAATCCTTACGGTATCCACGTGCGTAATTTATTTTATTTTATATTTTATATATGTATGTATGTTGCATTTGCGTATAGGTGGAGTGCAATACAGAATTCGACTTATCACATATATCAAATATGAATACGTACTCGTAATTACAAAAGATATTTTGTAGGTTTAAAATAATATACACCACTTAACGTTTAATAATATAAAATGCAACATAATGAGACATAAGAAATCAATGTGATAAGTATTCTGCCCATCTCTCAAAATCTTTAGTATGAGTGAAGTAAACTGCGCATTATTATGGCACAATAATATATCAATTGCTCGGCTCAAAGGCATTGTACATCCGGACCTTCGCTAAACTATTAGCAAAACAGATTTGTTCTCGTGTACGAGTGTTAATCTTCTTGATATATTTTCTGACGGATCTCGTTTTAGGCCACACTTATTTACAACATCAGTGGTCTCCGATGGTGATATAGAATTGCTCTGTACTATATTTATCCTATTCCGCATTTAATATATTTTAAAATTATATTTTTTATTTATTTGGTAATATTATCTTCCAGCCAGCGACCTGGAGTCCATCAGAGCGCTCTTCAACGAGAAGGAGAAGGAACTGTCGGTGGCCGTGGCCAAGGTGGAAGAGCTCACCCGCCAGCTGGAGGAGGTGCGCAGGGGGAGGGCCGCTCCCCGCGCTCCGCCCCGTCCTCAACCCCCCGCCGCTCTGGAGCTGGACAAGCTGCGCCGGGAGCTCATGGTGAGCGTTAGTCACACTACTTACTTATTAATTTTATACTTTAAATTAAGACAGATGAAGAAAAAACTGATGAAGTCCGTTTGGGAAGTATAAGTCCTTGAACGAACTAATGTTCAGTGCCTCCCACCTTCCCTTCCCTCCCCCGCCGCTAGCGAGTGGTCAATCGATCGACGACCTTGAATGGGAACGATTAAGCGCTGATATCAACGTATATGTGTCGACTTTCGGCGAAATAGTGATATAATTCCATACAGTCGACTGCATCCGAAGTTGATCGAGAGATCCAGGAGAAAAAGAATTCGGTGAGTCTCTTTTTCCTATTCCTGTGTTTCTGGAACCTTAGGTTCAAGTCCATTAAAATCTGTAGAACCTTTTATAGAACTTGCTCAGTTTTCATGATCTATTTTTTGTTTTTCTAAATACGAGTATGATCATCAATATCCCCGTGGCATTCTATGTTGTCTATTATAATAGTGTGATTCTGATTTCCTTTACTGACTCGTTCATATAATCGGCCCTCCTTTATCGCCATGGCCCGGGCCATCACCAGAGGTTTCTCAACTTCGAAATAATCGCTTCACTGACTTCACAAACAGAGGAGAAGAGAAGAGTGCGATGGTCATAGCGCGCATTTCAGAGATCTGTATGAGTGTGTGTGAGGATTTTGGTATAATTGTACTATTATTAATTTAACATTTAGCTCATATATTTTACTCCATTTACTTATTTGTGTCGGTAATTGCCAGCAGTGTGTACTAACACATGCACAATTAGACCTAAACCAATAACCTCTCTGGACTCTCACCACTCTACGACCGATTGGATGGAGTGCGAAACCCTTGAAATAGTATTTATGCATTAATAATTTAATGTAATTGAAATCTGCGTCACCTCTATTGGTTATGTATGTATGTGTACGTTTAGACTTCACCTAAAGTAAACTGTTATAAAAATCGTGCTCGTGAGATAGAATACGTGTTAACGTATTTTAATGTTACAGAAAATAGATAGCTTGGCTTTATTTAAAAGTGGTGCCAAATATAGAGACGTAACATGGTTAACGCAACTGGCAACATTAACAACTTACAGCGATGAAATTTTGAATGCCTAATAGAGGGAACAATTCGAAGCGGTTCTATTTATAATCTGATTGGTTCAATTTAATGCTGTGAAAGGCTGCGAGTGTTACTTGCTCCAATCTTACTACATGTTCTGAAATTCGTGAACTATAAATGAACATATCAACCGCGATGTTCTTCGATCGGTCCATTAAAATAAATATCACTTCTCTAAGATATCATCGGAAATTACATATACATATCGAAGTTGAAATAATTATTATAATTACTCGGTCATGTTCTATTTAATCGATATTATAATAATTACGTACTTAATCGAATGCCAAGTATTAAGTGATTTTATTTAAAGTCCATAGACAACTAAATCTCTCAAACTTTGTGTCTTATCTCTTTAGGCTTTTTTTACCTATATGATACGCCATTAAGTATATTTTTAAGCCATATTTTAAAGTATTTCAAATGGTTTATGATGAAAGTATTCCAAACACTGATGAAAATCAGATTGATATCTTAAACAATATAAATAAATACTTCTCCTCAATAGGTCATAAAATTTCAGATGTACACTTACTCAGAATGAACACAAGCGAAGCGAATTACAGTTATGTAATAATGTCCGCTTAAATTCACGAACATCGAGCTCAATATTTTTAAGTTCGACTACACCACATGAAATCAACACAGTTATACAAGGATTAAAAACTAATAGTGCTCTAGGTAAAGATGGTATTTCAATCAAGCTTGAAATTAAGAAATACGTTACCGAACCACTTGCAATTATTACTAACCTGAGTTTACAAATTAGAGTCTTTTCAACTGTGCTAGAAGATTCGGTGTTAAGCCCAATTTATAAAAGTGTAAACCCTAGTGATATATCTAACTATAGACCGATCTCTCTTCTAAGTGTTTTTTCAAAAATTCTGGAAAAAATTGTTAAACGGAGGTTCCTCAAATTCCTAGATGTAAATAACATTCTATCCAATCAACAATTTGGTTTACGATCGAAACGCAATACAGAAGATGCCCTCGTGTCTTTCGTGATCTCGGACCTGGACAAGGGAAATAAATGCATGGAGATTTTTCTTGATCATACCGCATCTACTATTGCTAAAAAAACTTGAAAACATAGAAGTGGTTTAAGAACTACTTAACAAATAGACGTCAAATTGTCCGAAACAATGAAAAATACAGCAATCCGTCATTGATAACACACGGTATTCCGCAGGGAAGTATTTCAGGCCCTATATTATTTCTGGTTTACATTAACGACTTTTATAATACGACTCTAAATAATGGAAAAATAATCACTTTCGCAAATGATACCGTGCTTTACTCTAAGGGTAAGTCTTGGAAAGAGGTCAATACTTGCGCTCAGGATAGTTTGAACAAGGTGAAAAATTGGTTTAATACGAACCTTCTATCACTTCAAACGAAAAAATCAAAATATGTATGTTTCTGTATTAACGAAAGAACAACACCACATCAAAGTCCTACACTCATCGTAAAACAAACAAGAACACGGCTTCCTCATGCCAATGTGAAAAATTGACACGAGTTAAAATTATTCCATATCTGGAAGTACTGATCGATGATCATCTTAATTGGAAAGAACGCATATCGAACCTAGCTAAACGCATAAGAAAACTAATTTACTTTTTTAAAGGAATACGATGTATAGTTGACTACAAACTCTTAATATCGGTGTACTCTGCTACTCTTTATTTAATTATACTATTTTAGTATGGGGAGAAGCAGTAAAAACAATATTGGAGTCGGCTAAAAAAAGCACAAAAGACAATTCTCCAGGTAATAATTGGTCGTCCCTTTAGATATCCATCAGATCTTATATTTAAAGAGTACAATGTCCTAGATGTAAGACAAATCTTTGTGTTGAGACTAGTCCAATATTTTCATGCTAACAACAACTCAACCCAAGCAAATAGACACAACACAAGACAAACAACGAACATCTACACACTAGTTTGAAAGCAACAACGACATTTTTTCAAAGATTCAACGTGTTCTTAGCTCCGAAATAATACAACACACTCATTACCAACTGGAAATCGTTTAATTCCTATAAGATTACACAAATATGGACCCAATATATGATCCAATCATGTAGAGATGAATCAGAAACATGGCTATCTAACATTCTAACATAATTTATACAATACCTACACTAATAATTCACTAGTCCTACAAAACCTCCACTACATATTTTTTATTTTTTTTATTTCTCTTTTTTTTCCTGTCGATGATTTAAATAACACCACAACAGCACGAAAATAAAAACTGGCTACTTTAACACAGACTTCAGTCTAGCAAAGTAGCCAGGACAAGGCTGTATATATCAGAGGCGAAGTCTACTCCGTCCCGCACAATAAACTGCGAGTATTAATTGTGTCTTATGTTTATTATGTTATAATATATTCACCTCTGTTAGAACAAAAATATGTATGTCATCTAATAAATAAATAAATAAATTAATTAATTTAAGCTATATTTGTTCTTAATGTTGTACAATATATTCGTTGTGTAATAATTTTTTAAAACTTATTATTCTTAATTTTTTAAACATATTAAATTGTATGCAACTGATATAACTATGATTGTATATATGTGCACTATACAGAGTATGATAGACCTAGTCCATAATATATATTTTGTGAGTGGATACCTGACTAAATTACGAATCAAAATTATTTGAGCTTTAAGTTTTCGTGCTTTGAAACAAATATTTTAGAAATTGACTTACTATTATTCTTTATATTTGCTTCAGGCCCATGTGCTAAGTCATGTAACAATAAATAGTCTGGCCTCTCGAATTTATTTTATTTTTTGTATTCAATATACAATTTGGAATTAATAATATACTTCTATTAATGAAAATAATCGCATAACTACTAAGTACGACTTTTTAAAATGCTCATTTCTCTAACATGGCTGGTATTATGCACGCAGCTTGAATATTTCAATATGATCTACCTCTAAAATATTGTGCACTAGCTATGTTATATTCAGTATACCTAGTATGTTTTTTTTGCAAGAATAATTATCGCTTTGAAATAATTATGTTACAGGAGTGAAGTTATCGGCGGTGTAAATATAGGGAAATCCAAATCCATACATTAATTATGTAATTAATTCCGCAGTTGGATTTGAGTTTGAATGATCGATTCAATGTTTGATGACGTATTGATTACTAACTGTTTTGTCGTTATGGATTCCAATTAATCATTTCGAGTGGACTGATTAATATAGGAGGTAGGTACTTCAAATCAAGTAGAGTGCATAATCAAGCCTAGTAGCACCGCAAGGATACTCTCTCGAGATCTATTTAAATAAATTTATACTAATTAGTGACGTGTGGGATTCAATCTATGAAACACTTTCAAGTATTAAGTGACGTTTATTCAATGTTCGCATTTTTTTTTAAATTCCTTACATTGGCTGCAAGGATCAGCGAGTGAAAAGAAATGATAATTTTCTCTTTAGGACCATTATTAACGGAATAACGATTTTGTTTTTTTACTTTTAATTGGTCGCCATTTTGCTCAAAAAAACGACCGAAATTTTGAATGACGAATTAGGCAGCTCGACGAACTTAGTTTATTCAAAATTTGATCATGTCCACAAAATTCGTTGTATATTTTTCTGTATATACATAAATAGACTTTTAAACGGAAGTGATTTTCTAGTCATGAATGAAAAAGTCCATTGAAATTTTTCGGAACGCGTCGTGAGACCTTCTGTAATAGATAGTACTTTTGATGTAATTCATTGAATTAAAGTACATGCAATACTTGTTATGTTTTCGGAATAACTAACCTAACCTACCTGACATCCATATTTATTTATTTATTAAAGAAAAAGTACTGATATATTTAGAAGTACGTGTGGAACGTGGCTCGTTCGTATTGGAGACCCGTATCCAAGTGCGCGTTTGTGTTGCTAAAGGTGTCCGGAACATTATTCGCTCACAATTTTTAGACTAATTGTCCGTTCACAATTGTTCGCTGTTTAAATTTGTCGGCCGTCAGCCTGGAAAATGTTCGCCGTATACAAAGTAAAAACATATTTTTAATAAATGTACCTGTTTTTATTTATTTTGGAACTTTTGTTTTTTTTTCTGTTTAAATTTATAACACATTGTTTTACATTATTTGTCTAAGGCTGTTCCGTGTATATTCCTACTTCTCCTATTTATAATTGTCAGACCAGGGTAGGTTAATTCATTTGACCTTTTTTTATTAACTGGTATTTTATTTCACATACTACTATTTTGTGCTACTTTTTTTTATAAATTCATATGTGCATGTGATGTAGGAGTAATAATTATATTGTTTTTGAAGTATGCATATATCTAAAAAAAATTTTTTTCAATGTACGCGATTCACAAATTTCAAGAAGTTTTGAGGCAACAATTATTGGCAAACAATTTTCCTAGACCCATTCCTAAATAAAAGAGATTTCGAATATTAAAAAAAATATATAATTAAAGTTTTTATCATTACATTTAAAAGATGATATATTTACTATCGTGGTAATTAACAAATAAGAACAACGCACTTTCAAATTACAAGAAAAAACTTGAGTGTAGTTATTCTAACATGTTGCGTGTAAAAATCTGTTTTAGTGTGATGTGAGTCATACTAAAAGAATATTTATTTATATCTGGTGTAAGAGTATGTATAATAGATATGAATTGCGACGAGATATTCCCGAATTAGAATGGAATCGAAACATTATTTCAATATGGTCATATAAAGGGTGTACTTTCATTAATCCAGTTTGAAATTCGAAAAATTTTACGCTAATTATATATTCTTTTAAGACGGGACTAATAGTTAAACTTTTTATGTATTCGTATATGTAATAATTTTCCATATGCAGTTTAGTGGCACACGGAAAATGAATTTAATAGTCGCGGTTTTTCTGTTGTCTTAATGATCGCAAATAATATTCAGTTTTAAATTAGTGTAGAAGTCTAGATAGAACTTAGATAAAGTAATAATTTTTAAAAGTCTAATCTAGTGTGTAACTTCTAATATAAATTAATAATAAAAACCCACATTTTCGTAAAAAAAACGCGAAAATATGAATTGTTATTGATAGGGAAGCCTTTGAAGCAATAAGGACATAATTATATTTGTATTAATTAATTTTATGTGACTATTTTATTCTATTCTCAGATTAAAATTAGTGATTTGGAATGTAAAATATTTTGTTGTCATAACAAACGCACAAAGGAACACGCGGTCTTAATAGCGTCGTTGTGTTTCTACGTAATAAAAGTGCTCAGGACTATTCTGAACCCTCACACATTATCTGTTTTCCAAAGGGGTCCTTTTCCGCAGCACTCAAACCGTAATGGGATCCTAACTGCCATCAAATTGCTTACATTCTATTCTGAAATCATTTTTACCCTCTGGAAGTACTCAGAGACAGGAGCTGCCACCGCGCATACGTGAAACCCAAAGGTACTTATTTGCCCACCCCGCTGTACGGCCATTTCCACCCGCTTAATTCATTAAACAAAACATATTATGTACTGTCACGAAATGTCCCAACAAACCTGCAATGGTTGTGGACCGTTTCACCAAACATGTATACCCCTATAAAGAATTCTCCGGAAGTATCGAATGTTTATATGAAAACCGCAATATTTTATTTTTTAAATTTGTTCACCGTAAAACAGACTTCACAACGATAACAATAAATAAAATTGACAAATACGTAAAAGTTATTTAAAGAATTCAACAAAATAAAATAAAATACAAATATATATATTGTAATTTTTTCTCAACGATGGTCTCTGTAACATGGATAGTGTTTAATTTTGTCTTTATCGATTGCTAAAATGTATCAATATTAATGCCAATTCAATTATTCAACTAGAAAGATATAGTTGAGATATTTTTCATTAGGAGAACACATTCTTATTGTGAAGTTGTGATTATTCAGAACAGACGGTCTGTGATATTTTAAGTACTAATTAAATATATTAATTAGAAAGATACAAATAAAATCAATTTTATCGAAAAATATTGTTGTCGGGCCACCTGGATCTCTTTCCAAACCGAGGAAGAGCATTATCCAACCGTAAAAACAAAGTAGATGGCTTTCAAATGATGCAACGATACGTGTATTCATTTGAAAAAGTGTAACATGTAGGTTCGAAAAATCGTCAAAAATAATGTCGTAGCATAGTTGGATAATGCACCTTCCCCGGTTCGGAAAGAGATCCAGGTTCGAATCCCGGTGGCGCAACAACAATATTTTTCGACAAAATTGATTTTATATGTATATTTTTCTAATTAATACATTTAATTAGTATTTAAGATATTTATCGATCAAATATTTGTTGCTACCGGGATTCAAACCTGGACCTCTTCTTATTCGGAGAAAATGAAATTTCACAACAAAACTGTGTTTTTCTTAAAAATGTATTATGTCATTGTTGTAAATAAATTCCATTCCTTATTACAAAAGCCTTTTTTTCCTTCATATTTAAATCAAATTTACTACATGTTTAAAAAAAGGTATATTTTCCTCTTGCCTTCCGAGTCAGTCGCTATGACAGCTTGCCGGAATCACCAACTAATGTTCTGTAATGTATGTTCTAACAACAAGTTGGTATACATATTTTTCAATTCTGTGTTCAGTTGTTAAATTAAAACCTTCAGTACTGATAATTTGACACTACGTAACCGCATATAATACATAATTTAATAATAATATCAAAATTAGAAGATTTTCTGCGCAGATGAAACTAGGTTAGGGCCTATTAGGTTAAAAGATTTAGTGTTTAATGTGAAGTGATGCTAATGGAAGATAATATAGGTTATGAGATATCAGAAGATTATGTGTGAGCGTTCGAGTGGCCCCCGAGTAAATTACACTTACCTTACTTACCTTACCAGTTCGTTTGAATTATAATGCACAGAGTGCGTGCGCGAGTATGTATGTGTGTGATCACATACAAACAATAAAATACCGCTTACAATATGTCGATGTTTATTGATGCTTGGAACACAATTACGGATACAAGTATACGCAGTAAATGTACTACAACGTGAAGCGTCGGTTGATGAACTCGTTTAGAAAGCTGCCGCGAGAGAAGTAAGACGCTAGGGCCGGCTCCCTGGGTGGCTGCTGAAACGTTGTATTGTTGTCTGTTTTTCGGTCGGTATTGGCGTAATTTTAAGGTTAATGAGAGACCCATTTTGTATCTAGGTATTTGCAAGGTGCGTTTAGGTTGTGGAGGCGATAGATCTTTACGTGCGCATTATTGAAATAATTTATTTTTATTTGACTTCTCAGCTTGCTCTTGTCATTTTTTAAACTTAGTAGACCTATCTGAGATGATCGATGTTTTTTCTTACTCCCAGTGAATACCGACTTCTTCGGACTCTTTCCATCTTTTATTGTAAAATATATTTTTTTGCAGTCGAGAATATTTATTAAATCTTCAAATTCTTGAAGACTGCAGTAATTCGTTCGTTTCATGGTTTAATATTTATGCAGCATAGCACACAAATACCATATCTCGTCAGTATCCTATAAAATAAAACTCATTTTTAATATAAAAGTTAAGGAAAAAAAAATATTATTCAGGCAGTTTCAAAATAATGATTTTAACATTTTAACTTATCAAATTTTTTATTTATTATTTCGATAATAAATACGGCAATATAACACGTACATCTATTTTCATTTAGCATTATTTTTTCATTCGTAATTTATAGTAATGCTAAAAAATGTTTTATCTCCACTCCCGATGAGTTAACGTGATGTTACTGTATGTAACCCATCAAAATTGAGCTTAAATAAATCTGATTTCTCAAAAAAATGTATAATATTAATTTCCTTGTTAAATGTTACGTAAATATTTAAGTTTGTAAATTCTGACAAAAAACTGTAAACAAATTGCTAGCTTCTTGGCATTTTATCCCCCGTAATACTGAAGGATGTCTCCACTCAATTTAACATTTCATCTCAATTTCAAATCATTTTCCACTTGCTCCTGGAGTTATCGAATATGAAAAATCATTTGTCGCTAAGTATCTCACCGTGTTCGCAAATTGATTTGGAAGAAAAATCGCGTCAGACTGTGGGTGTGCGAGTGTGTGGGTGTTAGTGTCATGACAAATTTATCCGAAAATAAAACGAAAACGAGGCAAACACTTTTTTTTCAGAAATCAAACATCGATTTCAATTCACTTTGAAAAATCGTTCGCACCTTCGGGGGTCCGCGTGTGATTTATTCCAAATTCGATTCGATTCGGAATGGAAAACGACTTTCTTTTGTCGCGCAGTAATATTCCAGCTTCCTACTCTCTAAAATCATCTGTATGTAGGTGTAACACATTTTCCATAATGAATCCTTCTTATGTGTCATCGATCGCTTGTAAAACATCTTTCTGTGCATCCCCTCCTCTTTGACACTGAGTAAATTGGCGGGTATATGAACTAACATCGTCGTTCGTAACCTGTAACGGCACTTTCCAGTATCCTCCTGGTACTGCGTCAATATGGAGTGACTGGCCGACTTATTTTGTTATTAATCGAGTTTTACTAGATCGATATTCATTTTTCAATTACTTCATCCAATTTTGTCAGGAAATCGGGAATGCTAGAGCATTCTTGATTTTTAAAACTAATAAATTACATATATATTCAGATTCATATCTTTTTAGTGAGTTTATATATGATATTAATAATAATTATCATTATTCTTATATTATTTTAGTGTAAATTTTATTTCAAGTGTTCTTTTATTTTGTGTAAATATATTTGTTTTTCTTTAGTGTCTACAATAAAACTAAGTACCCGTAACGACGTTATTACACATTACAACCCTATTCGCGAACCTCCTATCAAATATTACGCACTTTTTAACGCAGTTTAATGACGTTTTACCTGAGAAGTCTCAGAAAAAACATATTCTATATTAAATCGTTAGTCTTCATTCAAAAAATAAGTTTGTTAAATTTTTTGTGTTCGATATCGTAGAGGAGACGAGTTTCCGAGAGTTCTAATCTCTCTGCAGCATCTTCACAGAAATATCTCTGAATGCAATCCTTTCACGGCTAGTTTCATATCGAGCGCTGGATTTAGCCTTCTGGATTTGAAAGTCTACAAATAATTTATTATCCGATGCCTCTCTTACCGGCGATCTACCAATATAACGTAAGGTAGGTGTCCTATACAATACTTTTCAAGTATTTAATGCAATGATTCTAGAAATGAATCCGATATGATATTGGAGCTTATCATTTATGTTGTGTATTAATCTAAAACGCATCTTGTTAATACGAAATAGTTATTATTAACTCAGACGTGCGATTTAAACTATTTTCTAAATAACGTTAATTCGCTTCAGTTAGTTCATTGTCAAAAATGATTCTCATAGTATATATGTAAAACATTTTGATTCCTGATTCACTTAAGATCCAATGCACTTCATTCGTATGCATTAAAAGTCAAAACTATGCTTAAAAATTGTGGTTTTTACGTTAAACTTAACCCATCTACCTACCTAATGCTCAAATTGGATACCTAAGTTTGAAAAAAAAAATATTGTTATAAATATGCTTTATAATGTAAATTTTTTAGTAGCTGATTTTTTTTTAAACACTTGTTCTACAAATAAAATGTTCAGATAACACAGATGATAGGTTTTTGAAATTCTCTGATAACACTTTTCAGACCATTCAACAATAGTACCTGAATAATGAAACGAATTTAAAATGTTGACAAATAAACATAGTTAATATGAGATTACGGATGAGATATTACAGTGGGTGAGAGGCTATGAGATATTACAGTGGATGGGGGGATATGAGATATTACAGTTATTACGCCTACAATTTATCAACATCGATCACATCCGAAAATCATGCATTAAATTATAATCTCAGTCAGATTTGTCAATCCTCCCAGCGCTCCTCAATTTCCCTGACTCCTGTTTCCATCAGCACTCAGTGTTGCCATCAATCTTCAGCAGGTGTGTCAGACGAGCAGATCTACCCCTTCCGAAAGTTGCCATGACCGAGACAGTGTTGCAATATATTACGTGCATACTTCTCCTACTTGACTGGATCGTATAGAATAGCATTCTGGAATATAGCAGAGCATAATGAGACGAGTCATCTGTAAATCTGTCGTTTTTGCTTTATTCTACATAGACGATAAGCATGTAAACTTTTATATACTTATGATCGTTTATAATATAAATATATGTCAAATCGATAACACCTATTTTGATTCGGCACAAAAATGAAATACGTAAATAAAAATAAATAGCTAATTAATGGAACCGTTATCTATGGATCCAAAGCACTAAAATATAGTTTATATTGTTGTATGGTACAGTGCTCGAATAGTTATTGAAATTAATTAAACCATAGTTCTTGATAATTAAAAACAGAATTTCATACTTTATTTGTTGTTCTTTAACATCTTTATTTCATGATTATTTTATCTTTCTTTCAGTAAAGAATTTTATCGTAATTTAAAAATATTCTTAAAGACCAAATAATTTTGTTAGGTATTCCAGTACTTATGTATTTTGTTTGCTTGTCATTTATTTATCATTATTGCTTCAATAATATCAAAGCACTTTTAATTAAAAGGCAACGCGTATTTTTTTTTTACATATTAGTTCTATTTAAATGTTGCAATAATTCACTCATCGTTTTGTCCACTGGCATCCATGTTGAAACGTCACAGCTCGAATCAGATCGACTCCCTCCCGAGCGTATTTCCCTTGCCAACTGTGTTGCACATAACTGAACTCGTCTGTATTTGGATTTGGGACGGGAAAAATCGGGTCGATCAAGTCGCCTGTCACAGCCAACGTCCTCAGTCCAAACTAGAAAGTAAAACAAACGACAGCGTAACAAATCGTTTCAAGTAACGCGAGCGGGAATATTGTCACCTTTCCCGCCTATAAATTTGTCATCCGTACATTCCTCTCCTGTGATGTGGCGCCATTACATTTTGACCGCCGAAAAACCAAACTAACTGTTGAATTTTCTTTGGCGTATTAATAAGCTGTATAATTTAAATATCGAACTTGTCCTTGAACATATTCTCGATTTTTAATTGCGGTTATGTGAGATTCAATTATATTTTTTCAATAATTGCACCATGAAGACGAACATAATTAAAGTGTTGTGAAGTTCTACATCTTGCTTCAAAATGTTTACATTTATTTTTTGTTTCTTGGAAAATCTATTAATTTTGCATACTTTTGGTGATTTTTTACATCTAGCAGTAAATGGCATGTTTCTCAACTATTTCCAAATAAGTGGAGAATTCTGGAAATTTTTTTTCAGTTTGTAGAATGTGCTCGAAAACAAGATAAACAATCGTTCGTTTTGGAAACTGCTTTATGGGACCCAGAATGGTATGTGTATGGTATATTATATGGCTTTATATTTTATGACTAGCTTTTTTGGTCTCGCGCTAAGGCACTCACCTAGTGATCAAATAATAAGAGGCTCGAGACTCGTCCCGGGAGACCACCAATTTAGCCCTATTTTCACAGCATTTTCATTTAAAATTTGTTAGAATATCGATGTGCCATGTATTTCGTATTCGCATCTCTATTTTAAAAACACATTTATCCACTCTTCATCATTACTCTATGAAAACTATTCAATAAAAATAGCAACTATTCTAAGCAAGCGTAGTATGATATCATATTAATTATCCTTAATAACGTTAGCGTTCCCAAATACACCAGCAACGCGTGACAATAAAAATAATGATTACGTCCAATCTTGTACGGAATTTTTGTTAACGACACAATCGTATAAGGCAACATTTATACGAGTGAACATTTATACGCTCACCGCTTTATACGTCAAGCATTATATGACAATTCGTACGGCCTAACAGTTCATAAACCTCTATGAAGATGTTTGTAGATGATTCAATTCCCAGAGTTTTTAAAATCAGTACGATATTGTAATGAAAGATTGAGTATTTTTATGTTACTCATTTTGATGGTTCACAAATTGTATTGTCGTATAACGTACACCATCGTACAAATGTTGACATACGAAATTCCTAGAATCATATCCTATTAATTTCATTTTAGTAGGCTTGGCTAAAATAATTTAGAGAATAAAAGAAAACTGCATCTTACTACTTATCTGTTTCGATTGGTACAATAGTCACTGATTCCGCCATTATGGCAAACGGAGCCGGAGCCTGATTTGTGTTATCATTGTAATGTGTATGTTACAGTGAATATGTATTACCAATTAAATTATATTTTCGCTAGTATAAATATCAAGTATAGCATCAAACAATTAATTTACAGTTTGTATTAATCTGTATTTGTTCACAAATGGAGAATCTGGTGTAATTAGTAATGTTATTATTATTGCTTATGTTACGTTAGTGTTAGTTCTGATACTTTAATTTTACAGCATATCGGTAAAATTGGTCCATGGATTGATTCCAAAAAATGTATATTCTATTTTTATAATAAATAACCACCATTTTGATAACTAGATGACAAAATAACTCGAATTGAATTTTTTTTTCGTATTTTAATCGATATAAGCAGGTCGTTTCACAACTGTCAAATTGACCGCTTAGAGTAGCATATAATTTCTCTAGGGCCTATCAATTAAATTATATTTTCCCTAATTGAAATGCATATCTTCCGGTGAAGGTGTATTCGGATATGATTTCACTAAAATGCCAGTGAAAATTTAACTTCACACAACTTTAACTATTTTTTGTAACAAGTGAATGTTGAATAAAATTGACTGAATGTGTCAAAAACATCATAGGCAAATGACCCATGTCACTTTGAACTCAACCGAGACTAGTGTTAAAGCGACCAGTTCAAAACGTTCCGGATTGTCAATGCGTATTTACCTAACATTTTACCGTCATTTTATTAGAGAAATAATGTACCTACCAACAATTATCGAGTCAAAGTATTGTCAATAATACCCGGTGATATCATTCCACGTTTGCGCCGTCAAGTTTATTGATCAAATATGCCAAAAACGTTTAGCAAACCTCGCAAACAAAAAGATTCACGGCTGACCATAATGAGACGTCTGGCTGCATTTTGAGAACTGAAGTGTCATAATAAAACAGTCTAAGTCTGGCTTGAGTCACAATGAAAGCTTACTTCAACGAGCTTTTAAGTTAACGACATTTAAGCTCGCGATGGATGACACAATAGGTTTGCGGAGAGCAAGTCTCGGCAGTGGTGGTTTTGTTAAAAAGTAAGAAATGCTTTTTACTTTTATTTGGACATAAAACTTGTGCTATTCCAAAATTCATTTATAAAAGCATTTAATATTTTCCCGTCGACCTCTCCACGCAATCGCTAGGCATTACGACCTGTTTTATTTTATGAATGTAATGTCACAACCAGTGGCGCATCTAAAAAAATTGGCCTCCAATACAAAGCGGAAGAAATGCCCTTCTGCATAATCAATATATTCTATATGTAATAAAATTATTATGCGGGTTTTGACCATTAAATAGAAAGAACATAATTGGAGTTGACTCCTATAATATTAACCCTTTCAGTTCAAAAAACAGATGTGTGTTTTGAATTGAAAAATTCCGTGTTTTGTTTTACGGCGATTATCGCTTTACAACGTTGTAAGTCTGGTAACTAACTCGACATATTATTGTGGTACAGGTATACCGTGTTTTCATTACACGCGTGAGAAATTATTTTTTAATTTTACAACTCCTTTCTCACTGTGGTGGATTTTAATCTATTTAATCCATATTAGCGATGGGAAATGTATCGATACTCGTAAAATGATCGATACCAAAAGTATTGTAGGGCACAGACCTTTTCGGCCGTTAACTAATGTGGGCCCTAGTACACCGCATTGGCTGTATTGGCGTAATTACGCCACTGGTCACAACTAAAAACTTATTTTAGGAATAGAAGTTATTCGAATAACATGATTTACGATACACTGCACTGGCATTGTGAAATACAATACCTTTGAAGAATGTATCATGAACTTCAGTCATACTATTGTACACACTATCTTACTTCTTCTTATACGGGTCAAGTTTCATTGCTAATACGGGGCTTCTTCGTTTTCTACGGTCACCGATACTTCATTTCCAATTCCAGATCCGGTCTTTCGTTAATAAACATAGTGTCGTTGATAACTCATTCTCTCGGTAGGAGATGTTCCGAATTCGAGTCTCGGTAGTGACTTTATATACAATGGGCCATAAGTTTCAGCTCTTTTTATATAGCTTCTGAGCGAAGGAGGGACACGCGGGCGACAGCGCGCGGGAGCTTGGTCCTCGGAAGTTTAGTCGCAATGGATCGTTTCACTGGAGAACAAAGCGCGTTCTGCGTAAAACAGTAATTGTGTGATCTTATGTGATTGTTCGGCATGTATTTTTACGATACACAGAATCTGTGTACTTTTCGAAGTGTTTCATCTAATTACAATTTTTTTATTCAAACATTCATTATTACATGTTTTTTTCGTTTGTTCCCTGCCCACCTCACTAAATCAGAGTCCGTATCGAATTATTAAATAACTGTGTCTAAAATTGTAACTTCACATTAATAATGAGATTTCATTAAAATAACTATTAAAATTAATATTATCGATAACATATCTTAATACCTAATAATAAATGAGAATACCCCTTTATATCACCATTTTGAATGCTGTATGATATCCTCAAGCAAATTAGATACCTGAATTAATAGAAAACAGGTATTCTAAAAAACAATTATAGTTTTTAAAAACACGACAAACTTCGCGGCATTTGAAAAATTCAAACTGTACTGTATTTCAAAATGTCATTTATATTTCGAGAATAAAAATTTTAAAGAAATTCCGGCGACCGAGAAAGACCAATTCTGAAATAAAATAATTAGTTCCCTCGGGGCAGACCAGGTTTTCGTACGTATTATTTATGGAGGGTGTACTCTACATTGTATTTATGTGTAGGTGTACGACACCGCGTCACAGCTGAAAAATTGTACACGGGAAACTTTGTGGCGGAGAATATTCTGCCCTGTTTACTTTCGACCTTCGCCAATAGGAGTGAGAGCTTTTATTCAATAACATGGGTGAAAATTTATTCAAAAATATATGTAACTACGTGTTTCAGCTACTAAGTAACTTCACCAACTGCTTATTATATTTCTTTTGTACCAAATATCTACGGCTATGAATTTTCCATACTGTAATATTAAAATATATTCGTTTTTTTGTTATTATCGCTGATTATTTTCTAGATTTGTATTTACTGAAGATCATCTTCTGAAGAACGAATTCAAAGGGTGATACAAATTTAATTATACAGTATATTATAATTCAATCAACAAAAATGTAAATACGATGTCTCTATGATTTTTTTTATATCTTGGTGGTGCGGTCACCACCTTTACCTTCCCTTTCAAGCCAGTACCAATTTTATAAAATCTAGTAACTATTTTATATCTTGGTGGTGCGGTCACCACCTTTACCTTCCCTTTCAAGCCAGTACCAATTTTATAAAATCTAGTAACTATTTTAACATCAAATATGTTTTTTCAGAAACTTCCCTAGTAAAATGTTATTAATTTGCATTAAGAACAGTACGCAATGTATAAAATAAAATATATGTATGAAATGTTAATATACCGTTTTTATTTTCCGCTAAACAAAAGAATCTCCATCTGAACCAATTTTTTATTTCAACTTTTTTTAAGAGACTAAAACAAAATTTAATGATTCTATTCCTATAAAATATTGAGGTCAAAATAAAGGTTCAATTTTTAATTACAAATTAAAATTCGCAGTCTACCCTTTTTTCACACTTTTAACATATTCTTAAAAAAAAACTAGCCACAAAACGTCTTAATAGACGCTCGTCCATAAGATTCATAAACTCAATTAAGATACAATATTATGAATTTACAGTATTTAAATAAACATAAACGAAACACCTATTTTCAATTGATATGGATTAAATTTTAAAAAAAAACAATAAAAATAATATTTTTTAAAAGTTAAATATTTGAAAAGAATAAATAGGGAACTTACACAATTGTCGTAATTTGACATTTAATTTAATAATTACAGGTAAGTCATATTATTTAAAATAGGCCATTTCTTTATTTCGCGCGTAAGGATACCAGTAATTGATTAACAATAAATTCCAGCGTTCTCGATCCATGCTTGTTGGTGATTTTAGGAATTGTTAGTCCCAAATTTGTTTCTTCAACATGAAGCTAACCTATTCAATGCTACATTATTTTGATACTCTAGTTCTAGATTCCGCATATTAGTTTGCTATTTCTTACTATCTTGGTAACATTTTGTTTCTTCGGCTAATATAGCTTTGATGTTTGTGTTTGTTTTGTTTTTACTTACGTTGCAATCGCACACACAATATATTTTACTAAAACTATTGTGATCCAAAAATATATATCCGATACGCATAAATTTACAGTGAACAAAAAAAAATTGCCAATGTCCTCCCCGGTTCTCGCTTAAAGTTATTTTTTCTTTGCAGTATCGAAATAAGCTGAACGAGCAGCAAAACGCCCGCCTGAGTCAGCAGCGAGAAGCTCTGACGGCGAGACAGGCCGAGATGGCGAGCATCGACCAGAGGATATCCGAGCTGCAGGGGAGACTGCAGAGGAAGAGGGTGGCCAACAGACAGCTGGCTTCGCAGATCACCGGGAAGCAGCACTCCACCAGGTTAGTACCGGTGCCGACTGCCGATGCGATAGATTTTACCTCATACCTGAATACGCGACAATTATAATTTCGTTAAAAATGTGATGTACTTTAAAGACCACAAATGGGTAATTTTGTCAATTGATAAAAGGATGCATTCGTTTGAAAGGTAATAAAGGTTGTTGGAAGTTAATTTTCCGATAGCGAATTCACGGAAAGAGAAAATTAAACCACTTCAGTTTGGATTAACAAAGTTCTAATTATTTTCACCGATAAATAATGGTTTTATATATCCGAAAATTCTGAGACCAGTAAATGGGCATAAATGAGTTTTAAGAATTATCTCAATCAGAAGTTTGAAGCTTCCGCGTAATCTAATCGGTACTAAATCACCTATTACTGATCTGGTACAGCTTATTTTATACATTAACTGATGTAATGAATCCAACAAGTCATTCATTTCGATGCGATCTTCGGATGATTGCACCGGATCACCACTTGGCATCCGTAGCTATATAATTATACACAAATAAGCGAAGTGCACTCGCCACAGCCTTTCCAGTTTGTTCCCACTCTTCCGGCAGTCGACAGTGGACTGGGGCGTGCCACCTGCGCGCAGAGGGGGCTGGCTGGCTTCGTGGAAATTGTCGATCAATCATTGTTGGATTATTAACCAATTAACCCGCCGATCTCACTTAACTAACTACATAGTAACACACCATCATGCCGCGGGGGTAGGCAGAGAGGATAGAGCGACGCACAGCTTTCGCCTCATCCACATCATTTATCTATAATTTCATTCATGCATGTATTATATATATTGGTATAAGAATATTTATAAATATTTCAACTATAGCATTGTTTTTTTTTATATAGAAATATCATAAAAGTAACTATGTCAATGCGGTGCATTAAGACCTACACGCCCTACGATACATTTGGTATCGATACTTAATAATTTTTAAAATCCACCATTATAATATTTTTTTATTTAATTTATATAATCATTTTTCACGCGTGTATTACAAAGACACGCGAAAATTTTATTGGTAAATTCTGTGTAACTCGCTAATATTTCGCCTTAGGGACCAAATCATCTCGTCATCAAACATCAAAATCGCCATTAAACGAAAAGGATTTTTTTTAATTTTGTTCTTACTATTTAATGGATAAACCTTCGTAATAATATTATTACATTCTCGTATATATATATTATATACTAGCAGGAAAGGAATGCTTGCTGCTAGGCCCTGCTAGCGGCTATTGTGACCGCTTCACGGCCGATAGTGTCCTCTACGCGGCCAGTGGTAGTCGCTGCGCGGCCAGGACTTCCATGGGATCTATATTTGCTTTAATAATAGTGCATTGTGTATCCTAATTATATTGCTTTATATGAAATATGGATTGTACGGAAGCTCTAACCGCGCAACGGTCACCACAGACTGCGTAGCGACCATTAACGGCCGCAATACCCGCTCGCAGGTCCTAGCAGCAAAAATCGATTACTTTTCTGCTAGTATATTCTATATTGCCCTCCCGAGAATTGTACACGTGGTGTTCTTATGTATCAACTTTGAAATATATGTCAACTTAAAGACATTCTTAAAAAAACTGTGATCATGTTTACATAAATTATTATTGAACTATCTTAAACATTACGAACAAAGATAAACATTCACCTGTCATTCGCGTAGCGTCGCAAATATATTTTATTATATGCATTTGGCGTGATTTGATAGTGCGGTAGTGTAGATATGGATGCTCAAGATACTCGCTCCTACTCGCGCCTCACAGACCTGATTGTTTAAACAAGCACTTTACAGCCACAATCACACTATAACTATAGTCCGAGTTCAATACATGATAGATATAGATAAAATATGGGGAATCCCAATAATCATTATGGATTGCGTTGGTACTCAATTTTTAATTTTAGTTTTTTTATTTACGCCATTGGTTTAGTGGTTTTACGCTGGTTTAGGTTCGGTTTAGGCTGGTATTGTTATTTGGAAAGTTTCGCAAACCAATGTGAATATTACATCATGTTATATGGTAATAATTATTGTATACATTGTATTGTTTATAAACATTAGCTATAATATATGTATACAATAAATCTATACACAAGCCACTCTGAAACATCATCTGAACCATTGCTACTAAGTTGTTAATTTGGAGAGGGAGCGATGTGTATTTGTAATTCATTTCGTCTCATTAATTTTGACAGCCATACAAATCCACCGGGTGGCGAGTAAGTTCCTATCTACTACATACAACACAGTCGCCACCTACCGGTAAACTACGGAATATTATGTCGCGCTCACCCGCTCCCGCCATTACTGCGCTCAACATTTTGTAAAAAACGAATTGTCTTGAAATTTGAAATGCTGTGAAAATTTTCTTGAATAAGGAATGTTTGGAATTTCGAGAGCGTTTTATGGCATCAATTTTCCAAATTAATCGCCCTCTATCTAAAAAAATTTCAAGAGGTATCAATATAAGTGGGTTTGTACTTCATAGCTATTATTACCTACTTACCTTATCCTCTTGAAATGTTCGGAAAAATATTAAAAATGATTGTAGAATGGTAGATAAATTTCATTCGCTGAATAGTTCAAAAATACCTAATGCTCGATTGTACATGACATTAACTGTACCGACTATTTTGTGGATAGTTGACAAAAAGTTTAAAATATTCAAATATGACAGTTTATTTTCTCCACTGTTGAAGCAATGTAGAAATTTAAAATGCAAAAAAAAAATTTTCAACTACATATGTTCGAGAAAATGAAATACGCGAAATGATAATAATTTTAATTATCCGGTTTTTTTAAATGATTATCTAGAGTTTTTATATCCGGGTCATTTTTTCCCTATAATTAAGAGTAGGTACTTACTGTGATCTCAATAATAAATGATCAATACATCGAATATGAACCGATATTTATTTAAATCCACCACAGCCAGAAATTGAATAAAATTTTAATAATCATTTTCACGTGTATTGAGAAAATACGTGAAAATATTATCGATCATGTACAGCAGTGCAGGGTAGATTGACGGCTCCCGACTATTTTCTGTGGGGTACTTGAATGGAAAAGTCAATGCCAAAATGTCAACAACAATTCTGATGCCGCAAGACAATATTCGAAATGAAATTGCTGAAATATTGCGCGAAGTGTGCGAGAATGTTATAAGAAATATGGTTAAAAGAGCACGCATTTATGCCGCTGCCCGAGGCGGCCACTTGGCCAATATCACATTCCGTACATAATTGTAATAAACCAAATAATTGATAAATAAGAACCTTTCATTACCTAGTTATTCGAAAACAACATCGGCCTGGAACATAATATTTAAGTGGTTAAGGTAGTGACAAAAAATAATGGTTAATTCAACCGATTGCATATTTTCTCAGAATTAATAAATACAATAACACGATACAATGTATTTAATAGTGTAGAAGACGATGAAAAGAGTGACAACTATTAGTTTCCAGGGGGAACGAAAGGGAGAAGAGGAAGGAATATGGGATGAGGATTAAATTAAGTGTAATAATAATAAAATGTAAGGCCATTATAATGTTTCTGATAATAAATTGTGTTATAAAGTTGCGAATATCTACACACAAAACATTTTTTTTTCATAACCTTGAATATTGAGAGAAAATTCATTTCTTGTTATTATTATTGAATATGTCGAGGAGTATTTACCATTATATGTTATATATCTTTTACAGTAGGGTACAATTCCTTTAGTTACGGCAGCTCAATGTCTGACCATTACTTAAACCAAGTCACTTACTCCGCAGAGAGAATAAATCGCAATACTCTTCTGCCTTGACCCTCAACTCGCATTCGTGCATCTTCTCGCGCGCGCTCGTCGATTGTTGGTACTTTTAACAGAACCGTCATCCTGATGGTTTACTCGGTTTTCCAGTGAGGCAGGGGCCTGTCTAATAACCAACAGTGTAACTACAAAAATTAAACCCCAATGCAGAATGGAAAGAGGGCCCCCCTAAATAAGTATTGTTTATATTAATACGAATATTATAGTATCCATTAAAAATTAAGAGCAAAATCAGTCTCTTTTCTCGTATAATATTTTCACTTTGCAAAGGAATTGATGTTCGCTTGCAATTTAAAAATGCCTTGTTTGGCATTAAGGCGGTTTTCAATTAGTAATTAGGCGGGGTACGGGATACTCACTGCTGCATATATCGATAATATTTTTACAGTTCACGTGAGAAACTTTTGAATGTTATAATTACCGTGGATTACTATTAACGCTACGTTGTATCACGTGGCCTACATTGGCATAGTTACGCGTCTGCTGATAACGTCTATATGGCCGACATATCAAAATATTTATTTTAAATACGAGAAAACTCAAATAAATAAAATTAAAAAAATAAAATATAAATGAAAACGAAGCATATTTGGGTAAACATATAGAATATATGAGTAACAAATAATAAACATTACATTATTACTATTCAATTTGCATTTATAACTGACCGGAGTACAAACTAGAGTCTTGTGCCCAATTTATAAAAGCGGAAACCCTAGTGATTTATTCAACTACAGACCGATCTCTCTTTTAAGTGTTTTTTCAAAAATTCTAGATAAAATTGTTAAATGGAGGTTCCTCAAATTCCTAGATGTAAATAACATTCTATCCAATAAACAATTTTGTTTCCGATCGAAACGCAATACAGAAGATGCCCTCGTGTCTCTCGTGGAATATATCGTCTCGAACCTGGACAAGGGAAATAAATGCGTGGGAATTTTTCTTGATCTTACAAAAGTATTTGATACCATACCGCACCTACTATTGCTAAAAAAACTTGAAAAAATAGGAATAAGGGGCACAGCGTATAAGTGGTTTAAGGACTACTTAACAAATAGACGTCAAATTGTCCGAAACAATGAAAAATACAGCAATTCATCATTGATAACATACGGTGTTCCACAGGAAAGTGTTTTAGGTCCTGTATTATAACTGGTGTATATTAACGACTTTAGTAATGCGATTTTAAATAATGGAAAAATAATCACTTTCGCCGATGATACAGTGCTTTGCTTTGAGGGTAAGTCCTGAGAAGAGGTCAATACTCGTGCACAGGATGGTTTGGACAAGGCGAAAAAATGGTTTTGATACGAACCTCCTATCACTTCAAACAAAAAAATCAAAGTATGTATGTTTCTGTATTAAGAAAGAACACCACATCAAAGTCCTACACTCATCGTAAAACAAACAAGAACACGGCTTCCTCTTGCCAGTGTGAAAAATTGACACGAGTTAAAATTATTCCACATCTGGGAGTACTGATCCATGATCATTTTAATTGGAAAGAAAGCATATCGAACTTAGCTAAACGCTTAAGAAAACTAATTTACTTTTTTAAAGGAATACGATGTATAATTGATACAAACTCTTAAGATCGGTGTACTTCGCACTCTGATACTCCTTAATTATTTACGCTATTTTAGTTTGGGGAGGAGCAGCAAAAACAATATTGGAGTCGGCTAAGAGGGAACAAAAGACAATTCTCAAGGTAATAAATAGTCGCCCCTTTAGATATTCATCAGATCTTATATTTAAAGAGTACAATGCCCTAGATATTAGATAAATCCTTATATTGAGACTCAGTACCAACTGGAAATCGTTCAACTCCAATAAGATTACACAAATATGGACCCAACATATGATCCAATCGGGTAGAGATCAATCAGAAGCATGGCTATCCACCATTCTAACATAATCATTATACAGTGCCTACACTAATAATACGCTAACACTCCCACTTCATTTTCTTTTAGAATAAAATTTTCTATATACGTAGAATACGTATATAGAAAAAAACTCGACAGGAATAAAATGTTATTTAACTGTTATTTAACACCACGAAAATAAAAACTGGCTACTTTAACACAGACTTCAGTTTAGCAAAGTAGCCAGGACAATGCTGTATATATCAGAAATGGGGTTTACTCCATCCCACACAATAAACATATTGCAATGTTATAATATAATATATTCACCTCTGTTGTGACAAAAATATGTATGTCAATAAATAAATAAAAATAAAATTATCGGGGTGTCGAGAATCGCGACGCTTGAACTCTAAAATGTCAGCCGTCAAGCGAGCGGGATATAATAGTACAGTAGTATATACAGGGTACAGCGTAACAATTGTTATTGTTAAATGTGCCGGAGATAAAGACCTCGGGAAGGACACCGAAGGAAAGCGCTATGGCCGCTCTGATCCTTATTACGAATGCTTTTTATAAAACTCGATAAAAACATTTCAAATATTAAAAAGGATTTATTTATGAAAGAATTCTTTCGTTAACTCGAGCGTATAATTTGGTCAGTGGGCCGTGTAATATTCCACCGAATCCAAATAAGTATGTTGAATCATTTGCTTTAAATATGTTAATAATATCTGCGGATTCCATTTATTTAGTATGTAGGAGTAGTATAATGCTATCTTGGCTTCAAATATAATAATCTATATTTCAATCAAAGCTTTCAAAGTTTGTAATTTATTTTTAAATAATTATAAAACATTATATATAACGAAGCCAAATTACTGTCTCGTCGTACAGTCGCAAAATTGCCACCTGCTTCTACTCTTTCAATAATTTTTAATTTAATTTTCAAACTAAGCACTATTCTGTTTCTTTTTAACACTTTCGCCTGCTTGAATTTGACCTTTTTGACATTTTAACTATGACACGATAATAAAATTTATTATTTTATTAAAAGTTAGAAATGTGCAGAATTCTAACATAAACAACCGTGCCGCACGTCGCAGGGATTACTGACTTCGGAATAAACTCGAATAAGTCGAGACAGAGGAAAGCCTTCAATATCGTATATTTGTGCGGTTGGTACCAATGATATTTTAAAACACACGAACCCGCGTTGTAATGAATCCGCGTCCATCAAGTTCGCGTTAAAAATCTGTATTTGAACAACAATATTATCACATGTATTGAATAGTTTGTTTTTGTGAAATGTCTTTATTCATACACCTAACAAATATAATAGACATTATGTTAAGAAATATAAATTATACAACAGACATAATTAAAATAAATAATTTACAAAGAATTCAACATTTCATTAAAAATTGGGGTTCTACAATTATTCAATTTGACAATGACAATAACGTGCCCTCAATTTGAAGTACATCTACGAAATTTAAGAAACATTTGGAAAACATTGTCTTGGAGTAATTTGTAAGAAAATTATTTTACAAAATTTGTTTCCAGTGACTGAGTTTCTACGATTTTTAATATTTCTACGATATTTAATATATTATGCAGGTATCTATCATATATCTACCTAACCCCCTTCCGCGTTGTAAATAAGTTTTATTTATACGTCATTTACTCGCTTGAGTCACTTTTCAGATTACCAAATGGATTTTTAATTAAGGAAATGGACAAGCGTGCAATCATTACACATTGAACATCACACGCTAAATGATTATTTGGAAAATAATCCAATGAGTCACCGACGTAAGGATATACACATATTTAAACCACCACTTACTTACTGAAAGTAAGAACATATTGGTACCTACTTCTTATTTAATTAACACACTTTAAACAACAAGCAATGTTATTTTAATCCTGGCATCGTACCGGAATTGTTAATATATATATATGTACATTTTGTACATTTGGTTTCCAGATCTAGCAATCCAGCTCCTGTGCAACTATCAAACTACCCTAACTCGGGAACGGGAGGCAGTGCTCTGACCAAAGGGCAAATTCCTCGAGGGAACATCGCTGCTGTGGAGCCATACAATCATATTCCTCACGCACAGAGCGTCAGCCATAACTTTCAGGTATATTTGTTTTTTGACTGAGGCCATGCATGTTGATTTCTTTGCGTATTTTATTTTATGGATCAGTTAGTATGCGTCCGTCCTGACGAAGATACAGTAGTGTCTAAACCGCTAAACATTAAATAAATCAAAGAGGTTTATATAACTTTGTTAGATACTTACAATTAATGTGTTTTTATTTTTCGCCGGTGACAATATTGTGAATGTGCCTTCCGACTTTTTTAAATGGGTTTTCAAAATTATTTGCTATACTATTAACAAACTAAGATGATTTATATTTGCAAATTTCTTATTGTACTATTTATTTATTTATTTTGATTCAGTGAGACTTATTAGTTTTAAATCTCATAAGAATATTTCAACTCTGTTTTCAATATTTATCTGATCAATTATTCTAATATAGCGTTTAGAATTATTTTTCATAACATCTCGTGTGAAAAAAATTATATCTTTTTTCCATTTCCTTAGAATAACTTTTCTATATTGTCTGTCTCTCTGTATCAGAGTAGCATATGAGCTTTGAAATTTTTAAATACTTATTTTTAGCTATTAACATTTGTATTTCACCGAGAAATAAATTGAAAAGTAAAAAACAACTAATGAACATAATAAAAACAATGTCTAGTCTTTTTATCGTATTAGTATTGTGTGCGTAGGTACCAAAGTACACGTGCCATAAATAAAAAACGATAAAATATTCATGTAATATTTTCGATAGCAACACTGTTCTGATGTATTGTTGTGCGATACTTTTTAAAAGTATGTTTCGTTTATTGACACTGTTTTGATTTTTTAATTCATTATCACTGTGTACCGTTATACTCTAAAGGAATGACTTTATACGCGTTTTTTCCTTACATTAATTAATTAAAATATTAATACTAAGCCAAATTGCTGTCACCTGCGATCGGTGCGCGAAAGTGTTTCTGTTGAAGACGAAAACTAGAGTAAAATGCAATTTGATAACGATTTTCTTTATGAGCATAATAAAGATATACTTTTATGTTTTTTAGAATCAAAAAGCGTTCTCCATGTGTGCTTCAGTGTTATTACTAATCAGAATTTGAGTCAATATTGTTGTATAGACGTCAGTCCGCCTTGTTTGATTGATTCTTGCAATGGAAGTAATAACGCTCGATTAATCGCTTTCTAGGCACTAAAGCACAACGCGGTCCAAAACAATCTCCCGATGAAGCTCGTCAGCCAGTCGGAGGTCATCGGGAACCACATCAGTCAGCAGGATGGGCATTACTTGCAGCAGAAACAGTTCAGTAACCAACTCTTCACCAATGGATCGTACCCGCAGAGACTGCAAGCCAACATTCTGCAGGCGGAGACGCAGTTCAATCAGCCATATTCGGGAAAACAAAGTGAAATCAACACATATCAGGGCCAGCAAGCCATCCCCAACCAACATGTACAAAGTGATCAAAAGATTTTATTAGAACATATCAATAAATATAATATCGACCTACAAAAAACAGTGAATCATAATCATAATCAAAATGTTAATAATGTCCCCACACCCGTGCACAGCCAGCAGCCGGCGAGCAAACAGAGGACCAACGAACAAGAATTCTTACCCGAGTTCGCAGCCAATAAGTCTGATCCCAAATATCAAACGTTGCCTTATAATACCAAGTTCACCGCTGCTAACGGGACGTCCAAACCTAGTAAAGGACAGTTCTACGATGATAATCATCAAATAACCAATGAATCTTCGGGAATAGTTAAAGTATCCTCGTCATCGAACGTAAACAACATGCTAACGACGGTCAGCGGATCCAACCTCAACCATATGACGGCGCATTCCACTCCTCTGACCATCAGCATGGGGCTGGCGACCCCTCTCACGCAGATGGAGAATAACAATGGAATGTATCAGAATGAAAATGCATATCATTTACAAAAGTCAGAGTCCTCGGGCAAGTGTGGGCCGGAGGACAAGGAGAATGCGGTGCGAGGAAGCGGGGAACAGCCCAAGGTGGTAGGGGAGCAGTTCAAAGTGCAGTACCCAGGGGGACGAGCGGAGTTGGTGCGAGCTTTCAGTCAGCAGAACACAGCGAGTGCTACAGGACTAGTGGTGAGTTGAATTTCATTCATTTTATCATCTCCATGCATTTTATCTTTACGGTGATTCTGCAGTTGTATATCCTCTTTATTTTGACCAAGCACTGTAAATATTATTTGATACTCCACGATTAGCAGCTACTAGCTATCCACATTATATTATTTAAACATTCATACAGGATCCATATTAGTGGTACTATTGTTAAGAAATTTCTCTCCTATTTATCCAAATGTGTTTAAAGATCTTTATAGATATATATATGCATATAGATTTAAATATCCAAATGTTATTTTGATTGGATCGCTTGTGGAAAATGTCTTTTTTATATTCTTTAAATTTGAATATTAGTTTTATCTTAGCTAAATAGATTTGCTATCCTCACCCTTGTAGATATTCCCACTCATAAATTTGCATTGCAATGTGATTTGTGTGATTAGCATTTGTCTGAGTGCACTACCCCAGAAACTCGCAAGCCTTCACCATTAACCGTTAATTGCAGAAACCCGTCTCAAGTGTAGCCCCGACAACTGTCCAAGTATCGAGTGGCAAGCCCTCACCCATCTACCAAACTTCCTCTACTAAGATCCAACCTGTGCAGCCCCAGACCGTGTCCCACTCCCTGGTCAGCGGTCCCCCTTCTAGCCAGCCGCACCCCAAGAGCCAGAACGCCCAGAACTGCTCGGCTCAGAGCCTGCTCCTGTCACCGCCGCAGAGCAGCAGCACACCACTGTCCACTCCGGATGTTTCCTCAGATAAATCTGTCCCGAAGCCGGCGTTGCCCCCTAAACCTGCCCCAAAGGTATTACTTCATTTTAAGATGGCCAAACTTGCTTCTGCACCACTCCAGTTCCACTCATAGTCTAGCACTCCTCGTTCCTTCACCGCGTAATTATATTTCAATATCATGCATGCTCAGGTCGTATCCATTTACTTCATAATAAATTATGTTTTGAATTATTTTCATCATTTTCAGACATTGTGTGTGAATCAATGATTTTTTCAGATATTTTGATTCTAATTTAAAAATGCTGCCTTTTTATTATACATATGTACAATTAACATCTATTCTTTAAAATTAAATTCATCAATATAATTATTAAACAATAAATTCAAAAGTAGTTTTAACATAATTTGGAATGGTTTTCTTATCTCTCATTCTTCTGATCCATTTAAAAATCAACATTATTTTTAGGCGCCCAGTGAATCCACGCCACCTCACAATCAAGGGTACTCGCAGCCAGAATCTACCCTCCCACCTGTACCATCATCCGATCCTCCCGGTGAACAGGAGACCTCGAGCCAGACCAGCCAACAGTCTAGTTCCACCTCGTCCACAGACAGCCAGATGATCATCAAAGCCAGGCCTCTCACCATCAGAAAACAGCCCCTCAGCGAACAACCGAAACTCAAGAGCCAAACCAACAACAATATTAAAAATAATGCTGTGAATATCGCTACAACGAGACGCATCGAAATGCCGCCATCCTTCTTATTCCCAGAATCGGATAATATTGAAAGCGACCAGAAAGTCGATAACAATCCGGGAAAAAACTCTGACAAATCTAATGGAAATAAAATGCAAAATTCCAACAGTAATTCAAGTTCCGGGAGTTGCGATGTTACGGACAGGGCGATCCCATCTGAATCCAGTGAAACTTCTTCAGAGGACCAATCGGATAAGAATGTTGTATCGGTCATCACGGAACAGATGCATACAGTAGATCTGAGTAATGCAAATGGAGACGTTGTGTCAAGAAGAGTAAAGAAAGGGAATCTCAAACAAAGTGGGAAGGTGAATCTGTCTAGAAGAGTTAGCTTTGATCCTCTGGCTCTACTGCTCGATGCCAGCCTCGAGGGTGAGCTGGAACTTGTCAAGAAAACTGCCACTCAGGTAAGAAGCTTTATTTTTGACATTACTTTCAGCATCTCTTCATTTTAATGATTTTTGTGTGAATACTAGTTCTCATTTCAGTGAGAAACGGAACCTAATCGTTACACCAACCTAATCATAAAGCAAATTGGTCGGTAAATGAACTCCACACAAATTTTTTATATTTAATGAAAGATGTTTTATAATGTATGCACGGTGTGCGATTGGTCGACACAGTGAACACTGACTACAGGCAAGGCACTGTAAATTAAGGATGGGGATGGGGCTCCCTGATGTCATTAGCACAGTTCGACAGCCACTCACTTGGCGCTAAATAGGCAGCACATCTTGTAAAATGAAGTGTCTCTTCCCTGTTAACAATGATGGAACACAGATTTGATAGTCCTCATACAGAGGGTGTACAGTCGAAAGGTGTTCTCTTTTTCTAGGCTGTCACTTTGACGCATAATATGACCAAAGATTTGGAAGACTTTTATTCACTGTTGGTAGATAAGGCTGGCTGCGGATGAATTCATTGCAGGATTATGGCATTTGTGCGTTTTTCTGTCCACAGGATGCGTTACATCCTTCTCAAGCAATACATTTCAAAGGGATTTTTACATTTTTAAGCTTATCAGTATTGCAGACTGTCCAGGTCTCCGCTTCATCTATGAATATTGGAATAACAAGGTTGTGAACCGACATAGTTTTAGTCCCTCGCTTTATGTCACTGACTTTCCATATTCTTGTAATTTGCTTCATAGCAACTTTTTCTAATTGTATGAATCTTTAAATGTCGCTGTCACCAGTGTTTGTGTTCAGCACGCTCAAATAAATAGCTTCTTGAACTACCTCACATCTTGCTATTTGGACAGTTTGTTGTGTTGCGTTAGCACTATCCACAAGCGCTATTTTCATTTTACACTGATTTATTTTGTTGTGTTGTTAGGCGTATGATAAAGGTCGTAAGTGTGAGTGGTTGTTAAACGGGTGATTCTTAAAATGAGAAGAATATGAGGAATATTGAATTTCAAAATGTAAAAATGTATTGAATAATCCAAACAATAAATATAAAAATTATCTTTTCCTATGTACATATAGAAATAATCTTTTTAGTAAGAATCCCCAGCTCAAATTACAAAAGTTGTTTCAGGTTGCCAATGCGAGTGCAGCCAATGATGAAGGAATAACAGCTCTCCACAATGCCATCTGTGCGGGACATTTTGAAATTGTCAAGTAAGTCATACTTCAATTGCTATAATTGATAATATATATGTATTGTGTTTTACCATAATTTGTAAAGTTGATAATCAATTGATTTTATTTTATTGTATTTTTTAACATATGGATTAATATTTTTTCGTATTACAGATTCCTTGTAGAGTTTGGATGTGACGTAAATGCCCAGGACTCCGATGGGTGGACTCCGCTGCACTGCGCTGCCAGCTGTAACAATGTGGCTATGGTCCGTTTTCTTGTAGAGAATGGTTAGTTATCAGATTCCTACCTAATATTATTACAGTGGCTCTCATTTATGAGCAAACCTGTCAATGCAACTAGGCCACAGTTTTCTCTACTCAGAATTGAGGGTTCTTTTAGTTACCCCACCCCATGCTTTATCAATGATTTTGAGGTAGCTCACAAAGTAGAAATGATTTTTCCAAAAGTCAGGCAAGATTATTTTAGTTTTTTGATGTTTAAAATGATTCATCCATGGACTAGAGTAATGGAGCGGTGTTGGGTGGAAGAAAAAAAAGAAACAGATTGCCATCGAGAGAAAACCATCGGCTCAAGTTGTGAACACATGGCAAGCGTGTAACGAGAATTCTCGTGTTTAGCATTCTGTGCATAAAAAGCAAGACACGAGAATGCATTCCATGCGTAGACTGCGGCTCACGACAAAAGTCATGTTTGAAAAAATATTTTATTAATGACATCTCTGGCCCAGAATACATTCTACATAAATTATTGATAAAGTTTTTAATTTACGCAATACGTTTTTTGCTAGTATATCGAGACATTGCTCGTATCTCAAAATACTCGTTAGTCAAGTTACTCATAAATCGAAGTTCCACTGTACTTATAATCCTTTTTTATTTTGTTTTGTTCTTCAATTCTTTTTTTGTTTTTGTTGATTGATTTTTTAAATTTATGTATTGATATAATAATCCCACTCGTTGGGCCCCACTTGATATAACGTTGGGCTTTCGTCCTTGCCCAATCATCATATTATCATATCGTTGGTCACTGAGAAGGAGGCAGAGATGGAAATCAATAGGCAATCATTATATACATATTTACAATTTATTATACATTAAATTAACGAGAGAAAAAAACCTTAGGTCAAGTTCTTAATCTAACTTAGGGTCTACTTAATTATAATCTTAACTTAATCTTAAATCTACCTTAATTACTCCTTCGGATACTGCTGGGGTGACGTCCGGACTGCAATGTCACAGAAGTGGACGGACGGGGCTCGATTGCCATTGCGTCCACTCTTGACTCATCTTCATCAGTGACGGGCCTCCGTCGCCGTCGCTGTTGTGGTGGTCGGCTGCCATTGCCGACTTGTCTTCATGGGCGGCGATGCCATTCCTCTTGATAGTCTGCGCTGCTGGCTACCGATAGCTTGGGTGCCAGCTGGATCGGGCGCCTTTAGCCTCGTTCTTCGTTCTGCTTTCTTCGTCCTGGTACTGACCAGGCTTGGCCGCTGGTCGCCAACCGTCCGATAGCTGACGGTGACTCCTTACTTCGAATTTCCATCCCATTCAACTTCCGATTTCTGCCGGGATTTTTACTATTACGGGCGGTCTTCAACTGTTTCACCTCCTTCTTTAACTCAGATGTTCGTTCTGAATGCTGGCCAATCTCGACCGCTGGTCGCCAGCCGTCCGATGGCTGACAGTGAAGTAGAATATTCAACTCTCTTTACGAAAGTTTTTAACTTTTTTTCTGATTGTCTTCGACTGAATTTTCTGACTCCCCACTGATTCTAACTGATCCTAATTCCGACTGATTTTTTTAACTCCTGTCTGATCCTACGTCTCTTTGATTTTAAGTGATTTTTTCATCGCCAAGTCCGGCCTTTTAAGCACCTCAGGGCATGTCCTCAACACGTCCTTCGGTCCATCCTTAGATGGTGATTGGGTGCTCTCTTTTTCTAAAATTCTCTAAGCGCGGCGTAGCATGTTATGGCTTTGTGCCCGGATTAGCTGGGAAATTCCTTTTATTAATAGTTATTTTGGAATCTCCCTTACGAGATTCGAGACCCTTCTTTCAGCTAGCTATTTGCGGCTGTCGTAAAGGCATCTTTTTCTGGCCATATATTATTATCCAAAAGGTACATCGCCAACAGTATACAGTTAAGATTAAATGCATTTCTCTGGGTTGGACCTTCATAAAATGTTCCCCAGACCCCCCAAGAAAGCAGCACGTTCACTTAACTTTAATTGTTTACACAGCTCTATTATCCATGCAAATCCCTTAAAGCAATCGGACTAGCCGTTAAGTGCTCTATTCTTTGTTAATCCTATGGGTAATTCGTAACACACTAGACCAGGCGCATCATATGTATTTTTACATTTATTAGATTGTGTTGGTCAGGATAAATTTTTCTAAGCCTTACAATCGACTTATTGTGAACTTTTTCATTATTTATAAAACATTGTTGTTTGTGGTAATATTTCAGGTGCTTGTATATTTGCAACAACTCTGTCTGACCACGAGACAGCTGCCCAGAAGTGTGAAGAAGATGAAGAAGGCTTCGACGGCTGCTCCGAATACCTCTACAGTGAGTGTCTTATCTCAATTCATTAATTTTTTGGTTCAAAATTTTAATATGTTGATAAAGCCACGAAAATATTTGAACATGCCTTGTATAAAATATTGCCATCGACTTGAGATCCATATTTGTGTGTATTCTGATAAGCTATGCTTAGTTACAATTTCTATGTATTAAATCTTAATTTAACATTGCTGTTGTAACATTCCTAGCGCAATGATTGTGCATTGCGTTTATAAATTGATTATCTTCAAATGTTTTATATGTATTTTTTTAATAGTTATTATATTTATTTAAAACATTCAATATTTAATCTGTTCCCTGCCCACCTCACTAGTTCAGAGTCCGTATTGAGATGGACAGTGTTTTCTCTTTACATTTGTTCTTTTTTATCATTTGCAAAAGGTTGGTGGTTAAAGTACTCAAGAATGTCAAATAAAAATATTTTTAAATTGAAAAAAATAAGAGTAAAAACAATGGTGAAATGAAATACTTTCGGGTGACCCAGTACGCTAAAAATGGAGAACATTTTGTAGTAACCTCTTATTAATGCAATGCATTCTTCTCAGGCGTACAAGAGAAGTTGGGCATCATGAACGGTGGCACGGTGTACGCGGTGTTCCCGTACGGCGCTCACGAGACAGATGAACTGTCTTTCAGTGCGGGCGCGCGCCTCAGTGTACTCCGCAAAGGAGATGACACGGAGCGAGAGTGGTGGTGGGCGCACAACTCCGGTAGCCAGGAGGGCTACGTGCCCAGGAATCTGCTTGGGGTAAATATATTTATTTGTTTTCCTGCAAACCATTTAAGTTGTTATTATACAATTTTTTTCTTCTTTTACTAAGGCAATCCACCCTCGTAGAGTGATATGTGAGGTGGTATAATTTTTAATTGTTTTATTCATTTTCATGTGACTGAATGACTCAATTCTTTTTTGTTTATAAAGAAGCGAAAATAATTGCTCGGTATGTTTCCCAGCTAAACAATGTATTTTGAAAATGTCTAAAATAACAAGTATATATTTTGAAGAAAAAAAAAACCTGATAGATAATATAGAAATATTTTATAATGGTAATATTTTCTTTTCAGCTGTATCCGAGAGTCACACCGAAGCCTGAGCAGTGATAGAAATATATTATACTAATCTACCTATTGACTTGAGTTGGGGAACATTTTACACGAAGTACATACTTTACAAATTATTGAAATATGAAATTTAAATTATGTTTATATGTACATTATTGTCATGAAATAATACTGTATAAATTTAAGAAATTTAGAAGGTGTTTATTGACTTATTGAAAAAATGAACTACTTATTATAATTTGATAATATTGAGAAATAAGGAAAACGCCGGAATGTTCACCTTTCAGAAATGTTTCTCCGCCCTCGGCAATGGCAACTGTAAATGTTTTATTTTATTTTTATATATTTATGTGAATGTAAATGCTATAAAAAATAAAATCCACTGTATAAACCATAAAGATATAAAGTAAGTGATGATTTTATTGACTTGTAAAGTTATTATTTATGACCATTCTACTGTGAGAGGGAAGCCGTACTGGAATATTGGAAAACATAAAGAGGCATTGGAAAATGTAATTTTATCTTTAAAATTGTTATTTCTATTTAACATTGGATAGATAAATCTTAATAAATTGACAATACCAAGAAATATAAATTGTGCACTCTTTTATTTTATCCTCTATTGGAACACACAATTATTTTTTATGAAAATGTACTTTATTTTGTTATTTATTAATACATCACATTTTATACCTTAAATTAATAATCAGGTAGCTAATACAAATTTCAGTACATAATGATAAGTATGATATATACCAAAAAATAAATAGTATTTTCATTGTGTTCCAAGAATTGTGGCGTACATTTCAAGTACACCTGTTGAATTGTGTAAACAGTTCTATTCCTGTTCATTATTCCTTTGTTCGAGTGAGCTATTTATGTTCGAACTTTGTGTTTCTGTCTCCGCGGTATCCAGCATCTGTTGCGCATCTGTCACGCCAGAAGTGGATGGCTGAGTCTCGCTTGTGATGTCTGTCAAATTATCTTTTTGTTTTTCTTCACTTCTTCCATAGGTGTTGTGCAGCTCATCGAGTTTGAAGCAGATCTCCACACTTCTTGTTGATGTATTTGATACTTTATTTACTAACGACTTGGCCTGCTCTTCTAGACGCTTCAGTCTTTCGTCTCGCGCTGCAAATCTACTTTCATATTCTGATATGCATGTCTTGCCTGGCACGGAAGAATCTGTGATTCCTGAGTTATCTTTTATGTCTTTGTTTATTTGAGATCCGTTCTGACAAGGATTATTTTCAATACAGTCTTCTTTGAGATCATTCACTGCTTCCGCAGTGAATATTTTGTCTTGCTGATGTTTCGTGAGATCTGTTGCAGTGTCTGTTGCGTTTTCTTTTGAATGAATCTCTGTATCTGAACAAGAGTGACTATCTGTTAGTCTATCAGATACAAATTTTTCAGATGTATTTTTTGTTAAAACAAGAGTACCGTCTTCTTCTTCCATTATTTTAGTATTTTCTGGATCTTGAGCTAACCTATCATCTGAAATAAGCTGGTTTTCTTCTGTAACAGTTTGATTTGAAGTGGATGGTTGATCTGGTCCTCCATACTGATTGTGTAACTCTTCTAACCTATTGCATAACTGAATTCCTTTATTGTTAGTTTTTGTTACTTTGTTCACCAGTACATAGCATTGCTCTTCAAGCTTTTTTAGTCTCGCAGAGCGTGTTGCCAAAACATTATCATAACACGTTCCATTATTTTGTGACGAAGAAGATGGTATAGCAATTTTATCTTGACTGTTTGGCGTATCTTCTTCGCTATTAACTTCATTGGTTGGCAGTGTTTCAGAAACTGATTGATCCTCAGTATCTGCTAAATTGGCCTGTATTTCATTATCACTCGTACCAATGCTGTCATTTGGAAGTTCTTCTTCATCTTGTAGTACATCCGAGTCAACTGTTTCATCTTGTGTATCTTGGATTGTTATTGCGCAAATGGTTTGGTCTCCTGTATTTATGTCGGGACTTTTTGCTTTTCTCTTCAAACGTTTTCGTTCTGATTTTTTATCTTCAGATGCATCAGAATCTTCATCGCTGGCCCTTTCGTCACTGTAACCACTTTCAGCCGAGATAGATTCTGTTGATTTGATTTTACGACTAGCAAATTCAACTCTCAGCTTGTCCCATTCTATCTGTGATTCTGAATTCTTTTGCTTTGCTCTATCCCATTTATCCTTACAAAACTCCAACTCTTCTTTAAGCTCTGTGAGCAGTTTTCTCTTCTGCTGCAGCTCGTACCGAAGAATTTTTTCATGCGTGTGTAGCTGTTGGTGCTGGCGTTCCATTCTACCCACAACATGCCAAGTCTTGCTCAACTCTGAGCTCACCAACCCCAGTCTTCTACCTTGGTCTTGTAGTCTGTTTTCTAAATGTGAATTCAGTTGTTTTAGTCGGTTCATCTCCTTTTGTAAAGATTTTTTCTCCAAAATCAAGTCCTAAAAAGATTTCAACATGAATAAAATTAATTGAAAAAATAATAATTTGATAACTAAAATGATAATGTTAAAATAAATTAATCACTTACTTTCAATCTAATATATGTCTTACTGACGCTGGGCACCATCCTAGGCCCCGAAGGTGTCTCCACAGACTTGTAACAGTTGATAGATGATTTTTCAGAAATCTCTGACACAACCAAAGGAGGACCAGACTGATGGCTCAGCAACTCTGTGAGGACCTTCCACACCTTGGGGAGATTACCAACTATCTCCTTGGCCGATGTCAAGGATTTGGATGATGACGCAATTGCTTCTGAAATAACAATTATTTTTAGGTTAGAAGTGAGTGCAGTCATAATTATGGAATCCATTATCAGGGTACGGGATCTCGGCCTGATTTACAGTATTTGTGGATCCCGGTATTAATACCTACATATAATACCAAAATATTCAGGATTTATATTTTGGGTTAATTTTCATATTAATTATCAAAATTAGATCAAGACATGACGAAATACTCGATGCTTTGTTATTGTTTTGGGCAAATTATTCATAATAATAAAGTTGTTTTAAATTATTTGCCAATCTTGCACTATCATTTTACATTATTTTTCGTTCAAAAATTCCTTACTTAAGCCCGGTCTATGTGATCAATGGTAAATTTTACATTCAATAGTAAACTAATTTTACTCTCTGATATTCGATGGTAAAACTTTCAATCGTTAGTTAAAAACGTTAGACTCTTGTCACGGCTGTTGTCACATTGTTACTTTGAAAATTGCAGTATATGACAATTAATCATTCAATATCCCACTATTTTATTGATGAGAGTCCATCCGATGATGATCTCGCTGTTTAATTTATATTACTGAAGATTTTTCGCCAGCAAAATAAATGACAGATTTCGAACTCAGGGATGAATAAAGCATAAAATTGTATGTATTTGCCAATGGTAAATATTTAAAATAAATCAATTTTCATAAAATTCATAGATATTTTATGATTATTTACCCTTACTACACTATTAGGCATAATTAGCGTTGACAGTAGTAAATTTGACCTACGAACAACCTGCAAACGTTTTTTACCACAGGCGATGGTAAAAAGTCACTATGGTCAAAATGCACCACTGATCACACAACCGGCCCTTAATTATAAATTGTATTTGTTATTTTTTATAGAAGTAAAAACAGCGATGAGTATTTTCTAATTCCAGAATTGCAATCTTAGCAGAGGATTGGATTCACTAGTCATAATAAATATATGTTAATAAAGTATATTAATAAAATATTTAATCTATTAGCTAATCAAAAATATCTCACGCATGTCCAAAGTTTTCAGAGTTAAAGTACATTGTATTTCTATCCTCTTTCACCAGTATTTTGAGACACCGCAGAATCTACCAAGACTAAAGCTTAACTACCTATAATAATTCACAGTGTATTCATATGAAACTCCAAAAACAATGAAACCTGTAAAATAAAGAATACTGTTTTGTATATATCAATTTTCTTAGCGAGGTGGATCCCTACCTTCAGAATTACTGATTTCCTTATCATCCAATTCACCGACTTCAATATCAGCTGAAGAAGTTTCTGAAGTATCAATCTGATTAATTAGGTCAAGTATAAGCTTTGGCAAAGCTGAGGCCATCTCACTGCAATCTTCTCTGACTACCATGTCAGTAAGTAAGTCATGATTTTCTTCCAGCTTTAGAAGCAGTTTATCTAAATCCTGATTGCTGTTGTAACCGAGGAGCATTTGAGAGAACAGCTGTAAAATTAAAGTGATGGTTAGTTATTATGGTTAAAAGGAACTTTGCGTAAAACAATATTAGCAATTAATTTCATCCTTTCCCGAGACCCCAAAAGTCAAGGATTTGATCTTATGCACCAGCACGTACAATCATTAAGAGTGCACTCGGGTCTAATTGAAATTACTCACTATATTTTATATATAACGAAATTACTCACAATTACTTAATTAATTTTTTTTCAAAGAATCATTACAAACACGGCTAAAAACACTACACAGACGATGAAGAGGAAATATTTTTACAAATCATTAAGTTACCTGATTAATAACAGTCATTTCTGCTTGCAGTCCTCTGGTTTCGGCTTTAGAAAAACCTAACTGACTTTCCGTTGTCACTAAAATGTCATCCTTATCCGATAATTGCTTTTCCAATTCCTCAACTCTGGCCTCCAGCTCTTCACATCTGAAATAGATTAATTAATTCAAATAAAGTCATAATAGTGTGGAAAATGATTAATTTTTAATCAAACTAAACTGTTGTTATTGTTATACTCCTTTTTATAGGCAATTAGTTTAACACGTTTATTATTGATCAGCTGTCAAAACAGGCGGCAAAGGCGCTACTTACTTTTTAGTTCGAGATTCCGCTATGCTTTTGTGCTCATCCACTTCCCTGAGGAGACCCAGCCTGGTAACTTCAGCCATCCTGGCTCTCTCTTCATAGAGAATTCTCAAGTTCCTTATGTTCTCCAACTGCCTCTCATACTCGCGCTTCAACTCATCAGACATCGTTCTCATCTCTCTATCGGCCAGGGATTTTTCTATATCTGATAGCTTTTCTTTCAACTGAAAAATTATTATTTTAAAAATTACTAAATATTAAATTCCAGATACGTACCATATCAGTTCAATATTTAAACCTCTGAACATTGTGCATCGAAATGAAGAATAATCTTTGTAATTAATTTCACGCCTATCTTACGATTTCTCTCGTCGTTTCTGACGTTAAATTGTCCGTGTGTAATGGAGGGTATTGTTGTATATTTTAGAATTGTCACAATCAAAATCGTAGCGAGAAGTTTATACCATTTATATGTTTTTTCTGATTATTCCCTAATCAAAAGAAGGATAATTTCATAATCGTCGGACACTGAGGACATCAACTATTTTCATTTTCCTAAATTTACTAAATACGTGTACGAATTCTGACTGTCAATAAGCGATTTAACTCATATTGTCATTCAATGTTTAATGTTCGTGAGTAGCAACTGCCATCAAACAAAGGTGACCTGTGTATGTGCATCTATAGTGACTTTACAGATTGGATTGTGTAATAGCACATTTAAAAAAACTTTCGGCATTCCTCGGGATTTCCTCGCGCGATTGTGAAGTAAAAACAGACAAATCCTAATTCAAAGATCGATTCTGTAATTCGATAGTATATTGCGATCTGTTTCTATAACTTAACATGTTTTCTTTAATTTAATATTTTTCTGTGATCCGTATGCTTAATAACTTCTATTCATAGCACATCGTACGCAGAAACTAGACACGCTCATTTTCATGGTGAACCATGTTTCTCTGAGACTAAACACATCGCGAGGTTCGGATAATAAACAGACAATAATGACAATAAGTAGTGTAGACCTGAGCCAGCTGTGTTTCTCGGATTTCGAGCATCTCCTTGCTAACTTTTTTGACTTCCTTTAGTGCGCTTATCGCCTTTTTCAACTCGAAATTTTCTTTTTCGAAGAGCGCTGTTTCCGCGTTGGCGGACTGCAGGGCGTAGTTGGCCTCGCTCAACTCCGTTCTCGCGGTTCTGCTCTGTTCCTTGAGCAGGCGCACCTGCTCCTCCAGTTCTGCCACAACACATGTCAGCCGATTGTTTTCCTGCCTCTCGGCTTCCCGCTCGCTGACATTTGCCTCGGGAATGGCGATGTTATTTCTGGCTATCAGTGCGCGCAGTTCGATATTTTCGGCTATCGCTTCCTCGCGCAAACGTCGCTCCTCATTCAAGTTTTCCCGTAATGTTTCCATTTCATCGGATTTGCTGGCGATCAGCTTCTTGCGAGCTTCTCTCTTGACCGCTAACTGTCTGCGAAACTCCTCGAGCTCCTTCGCTTTCTCCGGACTGAGAGTCCTAGAAATATTTCGAACCGGAGCTTTATTGTTTTCCGATTCACTGTCACTTTCCGTCCTACGATCGCTTTCGATATATTTTACGTCACTGCGACCGCTGTTGGCATTCGATGCCGCCAGATTATGTGATAAATTCTCACTGGAATTTAATATAACTTTTCTGTGTTCCGCGGAATGCCACCGACCGACACGGCTGGAGCCTAGGACGGCACTAATAACATTTCCCATTTCGAGGTGTATATATACGAAAATAATTTCACTTTGTTAAGAATGATAGCTCGGTATGCCTCACAAAAGAATGATTTCTTTATACTGAGCTCGCGAGTCAGAGCGCGATCGCCGCTCGTAGCTTTTATTAATAGACTTCTCGTCAGAACAGACGTGAGTCGCCGTTCGGCACAATTCAATGAACTACCGTGAAGCTGTCCAATAATGATATTTACTCGGGCGCGTGTGATACGACACAAGACACAATGGTGCCTTCCCGGGACCGGTCCACGCCGTCAGACCGTCGGGCCCCGGACCCATCCAGCGGGCGTTGCCAAGTGCGATTTCTGGGAATTTTGTCCTTTCTCGCGCCATTCATATTTTGGGCAAAGCGACCCGCGATAATTATTTTAGATTATTCTAAATACGCCGACTTTAAAATAACTGCGTAGCAAATAAAGCACGTGTTTCGTGTCGGTACTTTTCCGAGGATGCTCTCGATAACAATTCTCGGCGGCACCGACGCTTTTGTCAGTGCGTACTTCTCGACTATTCTGCACTTTCTGTTTACCTACTGAAAACCGTTTTCCACTACAGTTTATTGTTTTTGCAACCTTTTAAATCTAATCTAATATTATTATAATGAAAATAATCAAAACTGCCTATACAGTTACTAATATTAACATGTCTTTGTTTTCTTCTAATGTGTATCGCTCTTGAGTTATACTGGACAAATTGGCTTACGTTTAATTGGCCCATTTTCTTTTCGAAATCTAAACACTTTACCACATTTAGTATTCTTCAAAGCTTACAGTCGCGGGTCTACACCCCTGGTCTACACTCTGGTAAGCTGTGAGACTTAAAAAGTTCAAGAGGAAGGGGGAAAGAGGAGATTTTGATGTACAGATTTTCAGGTGTTCAGGTGCTTAATTAATTAATTTATTTATTTATTAGATGACATACATATTTTTGTTCTAACAGAGATGAATATATTATACATAATAAACATAAGACACAATTAATACTCGTAGTTTATTGTGCGGGATGGAGTAGACTTCGCTTCTGATATATACAGCGTTGTCCTGGCTACTTTGCTAGACTGAAGTCTGTGTTAAAGTAGCCAGTTTTTATTTTCGTGCTGTTGTGGTGCTATTTAAATCATCGACAGAAATAAAAAGAGAAATAAAAAAAAATTGTATAAAAAAATAAAAGGGGCTATTCTTTATTTTAGCCAATAAAAACCAAAAACGTAACATCGTTATTACTAATATGTACTAACCTTGTTCATATTCTTCCGATCTTATCTAACCATAACATAACATTAAGCGCCATTAATGTTATTCTTTTAAATTCACATTTCAATACAATTCAATGTTAACATAGAATATGCTTATTCAGCGGGTTTCCCAGTAAAAATTGTCACGAAAACTGTGATAGAAATAGTGCGATATAAATTTTGTAACATTTCTTAATATTTTCACCATTACTTTGGGTTTTATTTTCACTTTTACCGAGATCGGAATCGATACCAGCGTCCCTAAAACTTTATCGAATATCGATCTCGGTACCTTTCACATGCTGAGCCAGTGCTCTGCCATCTATTTTCCCAGTAGACTTACATCAGATTGTCGTGCGAGCATATATACCTAATGCTGTAACATCCAAATTTAATACTAATACTTTATTTTATGTAAACGGCTATTTTCATGTCTTACTTGAATTCCTCTGAAGTATAGTGGTAAGTATTTCTCCACCTGTCACACAGGAGACCGGAGCTCGGGTCCCCGCCAGGGAGAGTAATATTTATTTATTCAACTAAATTTACAAATTTTATTCTAACCAGCAAAAGGTATTCTAACGGAGGTGTGTGCGTTTATGCCAGTTACCTACCCACCAGGTACACGTACAGTGCAGAACGCGCGAATGATTGTATTCTCTTCCGCGCCTGCATTGCGGCGCGCGCCAAAGGTGACTCTTAAGATAATAATAAACGAACAAAATCCTCATCGTTAAAAATGTGCTTATTTCTCAAAACCACCGACTGGGTATTATTTTTAACTTTGCATCACTTGATCCACAAACACTGAACAATTATTATTGGTCAATTTATACGTTGATTAATTCCTGGCGTCGGCCATGTTTAATGTTGATCTTGGCACGCTAAATCTTCCTGCATAGCTTTTCACGGGGACTAACTTACATTACCCCGAGTTTTGCTTCTGGGGAATTTTCGATTCGCGACAATAAAATACATGACATCAACAGGATATTCGTGTTCTGCTTTATTATTCCGTATTCCGTACCTATCAATTCAAATGCATACGTTCATAATGATCTCGGTCAACACCTCGGACCGAGTATTGTATTATTGAATGCGTGTATATTTAGCGCGATCGCTACAACTTCGACGTTTATGAGTTTTGTAATGGTTTGTCAGGGTCCAGTGACTTCGATGGGATCTTCATCTGGCTCGGGTGGAAGTGTCCTCGCCGTGTGCGCATCTGACATAAACCAGAAGGGAGACCGCGACTCTATAGCGTACGCTCGGGGTCGACGATTGGTGAAGAATGGCTAGGATCAGAGAGGAGGTTGCGGCGCCCGAGGCCCACTCCAGACCGACAGTGCCATGATGTGCTTGCAGTCTAGCGGTTACGATTCTCACCTGGTGATCTAACGGTCGGGAGTTCGAGCCTCGTTGCAGGAAGCCATCGAGTCCTATTTTCATAGCACAAGCGTTTAGCTTAATTCGGAAATTCACAGTAAAAATATTGATGTTACAGGTATTCCGTGTACACATCTCTATTTTTTGTAATCTTTATGATTCGCGTGACTAGGTATTAGGACTGGTCTATATTTTAAAATACAATCAGAGCAAACAATACTTTTGAACGTGACCACACGAGTATTTTTTAATTTCGAAAAAATATTATGTTCCGATCTACGATTCTCGGAGAACTTTTCTACTTGCGGCTTGACACGACTTCACATCGATAGATCGTCTAAATAATAATTGTGTACCCGTTCACTCTGAGTCAGGGGCGCACAGCTAATGTAGTCGGCATATTCGATTCATTCAATATTTTTTTACGAAGTTTACCCTTCGCCGTCAAATTTTTCATCTATGTGAGATATCTGAAACGTTTTTGTCAAGAAAAAAGAAGGGTTACTGAATAACATATATGCGTATATGTATATATAAGACTTTTGTCTTCGTAAAATCCACGGAATTTGACGTAAATATCTAATAGTAAATAGTATAATATTAATGTATTTCTCACCTTATATTAGACATTACGTCTATTATTTTTACTTTTCGACTACGGAACGACAATAAAGTTATTCTATTGACCATATGTATTGACCATTTGTCGAAAATTACAATTGTTTTGTGGGTAGACTTATAATTTGCGACACTAAAATTAACGAGAAATACGTACATTATCCGTGGCAATAAAAAAAAACTGAAATTTCTATTAACATTTCAAAATATTATTTAACGTGTTATGTTGTATTATACATAACAATAATTAGTATATATATGTACCATAAAATTAAATAGTCGAAATTGCGAGCACATCGACTGAAAATCCCGGTCGATGTCGTTAAGATTTGTTAAAAGATAGATGTAGACCTTGTTTTAAATTCGTTTTTTTTTATTTGTTTTCCTAGGGAAATCAGAATATTCCAAAAAAATACATTTAAAAAAAATAAAAAACTACTCCGGGATTTCCCGAGTAATAAGCGTTCGTACGTACGCCTTAAAACATGTTTTTTCCTAAGTAATGACATCATCTGCCAAGATGTATTTAACAAAATCGTATATTCAATTATTAGGAGAACACATTCTTATTGTGAAGTTGTAATTATTCAGAACAGACGGTCTGTAATATTTTAAATATGAATTAAATATATTAATTACAAAGATATACATATAAAATCAATTTTATCGAAAAATATTGTTGTTGCGCCACCGGGATTCGAACCTGGATCTCTTTCCAAACCGGGTAAGGTGCATTATCCAACTATGCTACAGCGACAGTATTTTTAGTGACAAATTTTCGAACCTACGTGTTACCTTTTTAATATTAATATATTAAATTGTTCCATTATTTGAAAGAGCCATCTACCTTATTTTTACAGAATCTCAAATACCTTTGAGTAATCTGATAGCAGACGCCAGAATTATCAATTCGTTTTTATTAAATTTTGGACACATTGGCTCTTTCAAATAATGGAACGATTAAATGTATTAATATCAAAAAGGTAACATATAGGTTCGAAAATTTGTTGCTAAAAATATTGTCGGTGTAGCATAGTTGGATAATGCACCTTCCCCGGTTTGGAAAGAGATCCAGGTTCGAATCCCGGTGGCGCAACAACAATATTTTTCGATAAAATTGATTTTATATGTATATCTTTCTAATTAATATATTTAATTAATATTTAATATATTCAATTCATAAATCTAGTACATAACGAGTTTTATATTAGATTTGGCATGTTAAAACTCTTAAATGTTCAAAAATACTTTTAAAAAAATGACGACACAACATTTTGGAAACAAAACAGACTCATAGAGCGGGATATACTACATGTACGTCGTGTGATGTCATTTTAATATTCAAAATCATAAATCAGCATAATTAACTTCATATATTACATGCATACTACACCAGTACATTATTTTATAAATCTTTCCGATCAAATTGGTACATGTAGCGAACTGACTTCAGCACACCCCTGATTTATCCGTTTCGCGTCGCGTACAATCACTTTGACAGGATGAAGATGAAATATGTTTTATTATAAATGAAGCCAATCGACGGGAACATTTTTATTTCTCTCTAAGAGTATAAGTGCCCTCATTTAAACACTCGGCATTGGCCTAAATCCCATTAATTGTATAAAAATATCTCATTTTGTGCAGTCGCCGTGTAACCTACAGGTGTCGTGTTCAACATTGAAAATATCCCGAAGCTTTTATTATTTTCATTACCGAGGATCGTGGCCCCCTGTCATTGTGAGGGGATGGGAGAAGAAAATATTTCATTCACTATCTTGGTTATCTGACCCTATTTTCTCTGCCCTCTAGTTTTCCAAGGATCACAGACTTCTCTAAATCGTGATCGTTACGGCATTGTGTAACAAGTCCAAGATATTTAAGGCTGGACTGAAGACGTATAGTGCTCTCCTTGAATTGTACATTTAACTGCCCATGATATTCTCTATGTGTACTTCCAATACCACATCTCAAAAGCATCGATTTACATCCTTTATAATCTCTGAGGGTCATGACTCTACCCCGTAACGGAATATTGGAAATATAAAAGCTCGAATGTCATCTTTGTCTTCACTACGCTATGCCTCTGCCTTTCGTGATTTTTGTAGCCTAGACAACACACCTTCAGCCGTGCCAACCATCTTTCAACTTCTGTTTCAGAACTCGCCTTGTCACTTATGGGTGACCTTAGATAAATAAGCTCACCGATGGTTTAGAGTTCATTGAGGGCATTTGTTCTAGCTGTCACCATAGATCTTGACAATGTAACCCAAGCTCATGACATTCTTCCTTAACTTGAGTAAGGAACTATTTCATTTCCTTTTGAGGAGTGTAATGTCATCAGTGGAGTGAAGGTTGGAGATCTTCTCACTGTTAAAAATTACCAAAGCAAACCATTTGAAATTTCACACCGGACAAAATAGGAGAGTTGTAACTTAAATTCATCCAAAAAGAGATAATTTTAATAGGCTATTCAAATAGATCGGCAGTTTAGTTGAAAATATTTCGCAACATGTCAGTCCGAGCAGACATGTACGCAGAAAAATACTAACATGAGAAGATTGAAAAATATAAATGTAAGAGGTAGAAGAAAACATATGTCTACAGTCACTTCAGTAAAAGCATCGGTGGCATTATTCTATTTTACTTTCAAGATATTAATACCTGCATCTTTTTCTCACAAAAAAGCATTATAACAGACCCAGGGTGCTGCGTTACCTTTACTACGATAAACTAAATCGTTACGTCGATAAACTAAACCCAAACGATGTTGGATTTCCAATTACTCCTGACATCTGTAGATTTTTAAATGATGCATGAATATTATTTATCAATAAAAGAATCCTCTATTTTCACATTGAAAAGTTCTGGGAAAAGTTGAAATTTTATTATATTTCCAAAGTAGAAACGTCTTAAATCTGTCAAGTGGCAAATCGTTTCATTATTTCATTGATCCGCCCACTGACTGTGGAGGTGAGAGAATTCTCAACGATGAAGTCTTCATTTAATTTATTTTATAAGTGAACTTTTATTTTAACGGGAAAGATGATTGTAAACTTATTTGCTGCCACAAAATTCTTTGAAATTTTCAAATTTTTCCTTACTTATAGCCACAAGTGGCGTAATTAAAATTGTCAGTTAATTAAATTAGTGTCTTCCTACGTAGTAAAACATTGGAGATATTTGCTGGTGAATTTTAATAACTTTTAATTTAATACCAATTATAATCTAAATTAAAAAATTATATAACTTTGAGATCATTTTGTTCCAAACATCAATGATGTTACATCATATTCAAGAAGGTCACATATTTCTCTCCTCCTGCGGAACGTGTCCTGACTCGGCTTCACTAACACTGATTGCCGAGATCAGGCAAAGCATAAAAGGAGTGTCCAAATCAACAGTCCAAAAATGTTAAAAACAGAGCAAAGAAACAAACAATATTCTCAAATCAGTATCTAACTGCAATTCCGGTTTAAATGTATTATGAAACATAAAACTTTGTAGCCTTTGAAATTTCTTTGAAATATTTATTTTACAATTCGTTGCCAGTTGAACTTTATGCTTTCCCGACAATGCAGTGTTTTAATTGTTGTCGGTTTGGACACTCTAAACCAACTTGCAGATCCCCTTCTCGTTGCTCCAAATACGGTAACAACCACCCTGCCGATCGGCAGAGTGGTTGGGTATTGACCCAAACCCTTCCGAACCTCCCACAATCATACAATGCTTAGACTCACGTGCCCAGAATTAACAAGACAATAACATAAAGCAATACATGGCTGCAAACAACACCTCCTATTTTCAAGCATCCAAAATATATTCTGTATCGAAAAAAACGTTAGCGGAAGTTACATCCCAACCTACTTATGCAAAAGACTCCCAGAGATCCTTCTCTTCCCCTTGTCATATAGCTATTTCCTCTTCTTCGTTTTACCGGAAAACTACTTATTAAACTCCTAAGACCAAGGTTCCTAGTTCTCTGGGCTACGATAGACAGGGACATATTGAATTGTTAATTCTATATTTTTCTAACCCGGTCAAGGGCAACGTACCTAATATTAATCATACACAAATCCATCAGTTCTTTCATCAAAAGCCAAAGAAAGATCCAGATTTCGGATGTTCTTATCGCCCAATAGCACTTTCTTTATGTATGTTGAAGGTGGTTGTGCATATAGTGAAAAACCAAATCGATTGGTATGCAGAACACAATAAACTGCTTCCGGCATCTCAATTTGGTTTTCGGAAAAAGAAATCAGTTTTAGACAATCTTAACATACTTACCTTAGACATTCGAGTATCTCTGCCCTTGGCAATTGTACTGCAGCGGCTTTCATTGACATTCGTGGAGCCTTTGACAATATGAGCTCTGCCATTTTAAATGTTAACTTTTAAAACTGGGCTCTCCATTAAAGTTAGTTCAATTAATTATTAATATTCTTTGTGAAAGGACGATCTCAATAGATAGTCCGTCTCGTTAAATTATCAGGAAATTATGGAAGGGACTTCCGCAAGGTTCAGTCCTCAACCCTCTCCTTTACAGCTTATTATCTCCATTATTTCTATCTTAATGCCACAATAAACCGCCACACGCCAAATCACATTTATTTCATTTAACCACCGTCCTAACCCCCAAATCTCCAATGGTCTACAAATGGCTCCCTCAAAAAGCCAAGCTATGATTTACTCAAGAAAGCATTATATATCTTAGACACGCGTCAGATTTGATAACCTAAACTTATTTCCAATCAAGTAAAGTTCGTAGGTGTCATCCTAAATAGAAAATTAAATTAGGCCCCTCAAATAAACTCCGTATTTGCAAAATGTGAAATTAAAATCAACCCCCTTTGTGCCATTTCAGGCATACAGCGGGGGTCCCACCCTTTAACTTTAAAACTCATGTACAATATTTTTATCCGGAGCTATTTAAGCGATGCTTGTTTCCTATTCGATCCTCTCCCTAAATATTTAACTATAAAACTAAACTAAACTAAATTCAATCAAAATGCTTGAGATTAATTATTCACCACCGATCACCATCGATCAACACCGATTAATGCATTACAGGTAGAGACCTCGGGGCCCCCACTTTTAATTTGAAGGCAATATTTATAGATTTGAAATAAAATGTTTCAGAGTAACCAACCACCCTAGTCTTCGCGTATCTCGATCTTTCTCAAATGCGTATTACTATGAGAGCAGTATCTCGCGTGTGGTGGGGCTGCCATCCATACACCCAAAAGTTATTTTATCACGCATATGTTCGTAGTCATCTAGATTATGCATCTTTCATTATGGAACCGACTTCAAAAAAAAATCTGCAAAGGCTAGATCGTATCCAGTCGCAAAGTCTTAGGTTAATAATTGGAGCAATGCAGTCTTCCCCAATCAATGCTTTACAGGTAGAAACAGTAGATCCTCCACTTCAATTGAGAAGACAGTTTATGTCTGACAAATTTCTTTTCAAATGTATGCGTCAAAAAGATCATCCTCTAATACCAAAAATTAAAACTCTTACAGATCAACTTAGAATTAGTTCATATTGGAAAAATAAAAGTCCCCCACTGTTGACCAATAGTTTTAAGACTTTTCAGACGTATTCTGACAAAATTTTAAGACAAAACCTTCTTCCCCTATATGCCACTCATTTCCAAACCCATACATTCACCCCCAAAATACTACTATCATTTGGAATCCAGAATAACCCCCAAGCCAAAAGAAACTTCATCAATATTACCAGATCAAAGTGGCCGGGCTGGAAACTTTTCTTTACGGATGGCTCCAAAATAGATTTAACTAGTCACACCGGGGCAGCAACATTTTGTGATTCAGAAAACCTGGCACAGAAATATCGATTACCAAAAGAAACCTCAATATTTACTGCTGAGGCCATCGCAATCCTCGAGACATTAAAATATATTATGAAAAATCTAACCATTTGTAATAAAAGCCTGATCCTGTCAGATTCTCTTAGCGTCCTACAAAAATTAAAATCGTGTCCCTTTTCATACGCCGAAGATGAGCAGTGTATCCAAATACGAGAATTAATGCTTAGTATGAAACAAAAAGACATGGATATTGCTTTAGCTTGGATTCCCAGTCACTGTGGAATTCCGGGAAACGAAAAAGCCGATGCCTTAGCAAAGGAAGCCTCTACTTCTGGCGTCCCTTTACATAATCATGTGACAATATCTGATATATTTCCTATTCTCAAAGAGAAAATGATCTGCATTTGGAGAGATCAATGGGAGACTTCTAAACTTGTAAAAGGTAAATGGTTTGCAGAAATTCAACCAGAGATTCCTACTAGGCCCTGGTTTTCCAAAACAAAATTAAATAAGTTTGAAACTTCCTCGATCTGCCGTATGAGGATCGGCCATTGTTGTATAAATTCTCACTTATTTAAAATCCGCATTCGAGACTCTCCTATGTGTGAATGTCAACTAGAAGAGGAAAACTTAAATCATGTTTTTTTAGGATGCCCTATCAATGACCAGTATCCAAACTTAATCCAAGATCTTTCTAACAACAAAATTCCATTCCCCATCAACATCCCAACTTTGTTATCATCTAACAATCAAACCATTTTTAAAATATTAACGAGGTTCCTAAACGCCAATGAAATAAACCTGTAAAAATTAAATGTATCCAAAAGAAACTTCACGTTAAATAAAATTACTCGGTAATGGCAAGAACACTCCATAAGGGTGAAACGCCAATTTAAAAAAATAAAAAATAATAATAAAAAAAAATGCGTATTGGAAAAATAAGCCTACTCCTCTTCTATGAACTTTTCCAAAAACAAAGAATTTATTCCTCGGGTTCAGTCAAACCCACCTGCCTATTTATAACTTAGCTTTCTGACATCACATTTTTTCTCCCAAAATCAATTTTTTCGAAATTGACAAATATTCTCCCAACCCAATGGAAAGATTCTTAGATATAATAGTGACTGGAGTAACCGGACCCAAATTTTCACTGATGAATCCAAACTCCAATCAACTGGCTACACAGGGGTTGCCATTACTGCCCTAATGATGGTGATCAAGGTGTATTCAAACTAACCAAGGAGACCTCTATCTTTACGGCGGAGTGCTTGGCTTTCCGAGAAGCGCTGAAAACATGTAAACCAAAAGAAATGCAGAATGTCTAATACTTTCAGACTCCCTAAGCTCACTAATAAAAATTAAGTCCTCCCTCTTTCGTCATCCTGATGATCAATTATGCATGGAAATCAGAGCCATAATATATGGCTAGATAAGATCGAGATTGTCTTGGCTCGGATCCCAAGTCATGTAGGCATTTCTGGTAATGAGTTGGTGGACTCTCTGGCTAAAGAGGGAATCACACAAGGAGATGACACATTTTCCTCCATACTAGTTAGTGACCTTCTTAGAATCACCAAATGTGAGATTGAACTCCTGTGGCAAACACACTGGGATGAAAGTAAAGTATCAAAAGGTCGACATTATGCCTCCATTCAGTCAACTATCCCAACTCGTCCCTGGTATCACAGGATTAAATTAAACAAGAGAGACGTCAATTTGTCGAATGCGTCTAGGTCATTGCTCTATCCGTTCCCACCTTGCCAAAATACACATTCTCGACTCCCCAATTTGCGAATGCCAACAAGAGGAGGATCTGAACCATATATTCTTTAACTGCTCAATAAATATTGGTACTCCATGCCTCTTACGAGACCTAAGTGAGCTTAAAATTATTTTCCAACAAGCATACGAGTATTACTCGCAGACTGCCACTATTCAATTCTAAAATTGATAATAAATTTCCTAAAAATTAATTCTATTCAGCTGTAAGTGTGCATTTAACTGGCAATAAATCTCTCGACTATTGGATCGGTCCAGGTATTCTACTGAATTTTTTTATAATATTAACATTATAAACAATCAACTTAATGTGGAATGATAAAAGATTGTCAATGCAAACTTTTTTTTTGTTTTCTGAATTCATTTAGCTTTATGAAAATTGTGGTGCGCACAGGATTTCACATTGCAACTGGCCCATGAGGCCGTTGCAGCGCCAGGCGCAAAGCGCCCTGCGGACGGCCCGGTAAGCAGCCACGAATCGTTAGCGAGTGGCCGTAAGGCGGCCGGTAAGGCGTAAGGCGGCAGGTGCGAAGCGTCAGCGGATGGACCTGTAAGAAGCCAGCCGCTAAATAATCTATGAACTCGTCGAACGGGAAGCACCAGAGAGTGCTCATGGTTAGGTCAAATTTAGGGTGCGGAGCACCAGCGGATAAGCCTGCGAGGCACCGCTAAACCACAGATTGAGCTTGCCGGATACATAGCGCCGTTGGCGAGTTAGCCGAGAGCCATAACGTAAAGCGCACACCTCAATCATAATATGATCGATGGTTCTCAGACGGGCCGTTAAAATAATGTAATGTTAAAAAATTTGTATCACGGGTGACTGTCCATGCTTTGTTTTGCAATCGCGGACTAGGTTAACGGTAAAATGAACCGTTGCCCGCAATATACCACTCTGTTTCTATTTTTATTATTTAATCCCGGCAGGCAAATTGCAATAAATAAAATGAGTGATGCCTGCCCGCAGTACGCCGCCAATGTTTTGCTACTGTATGTTTAAATAATTAATTAATTATTTGCGGCTGTCACCCACATTTATGTTTTCCCTGTCATTATAGATTCATAATAAATGATTTTGATGCCCCCGATATACCACAAACCTATTTTTATTCCTTTTGCAATTGTAAAGCTGCGCCCAGCACAGTATTCACGCCAGCTGGGGTCGTTATAACTTCACTCACTGACCGCCAGGCGACGGAGGGATCGATGGGCGGGCCAACGGGACCGGATGGGGATTGTAAACCTCTCCCCATTAGTCCGGCATCATTACGGGGGTTCGGGCACTGACATAAACGAGCTTACGGGTCTTCTTATCCTGCTCCTGCCTTCATCACATCTCCTGGGTCTGCTCATTATTATTACGAAAAGCAAAGCAAATTAAACCATCGACTACATTGTGGTACATCTCGACACAGACCGACTGAGTACTTGATTATTTACATGATAATCACCACTAGCAACTCACTCGGTGAGCCAACTTGCCTGCCCGTTTTGCCAAGTGCAGAGTGTGGATCGATGACTACATATCTTTTTATTATTTTAAGTCGTACGGTCTGTGTACAACAAAAATAATTTTGTCATTTAAAATTATTCTAAAATATCTTTTCACATTTTAATATTCTTTTTTGCCAATCTATGACCAGTGTTGAATACCTTTTTTTCCCCTTTCTTAATCTTTATATCTTGCGCTTCGCTTCCAATATTCCCCAACAATTTGCCAAATATTACCTAATCATCACACCTTAGGATGAGTAAAAGGCTGGTTATTATGTATTGGTTTGGTACTTTTTTCTTCTGATGGAATATTACACTTTGGATATTATGCATGTTGGGTATTCGGACTTTATTTACAGCTGCCCAGAAGAGACATTCAGATATCTGGCTGAACCATTCTCTAAACAGCAAATTCAATGGTGTCTAAGTTCATAAAATGATCCTCCAGTTGAAATCTTTGATACATGTAGTTATACACCTGCTCAATCAAGGCTTTAGCAAGTCTCCGGATACTGCCACTTTAACAGCTACCGCCATATAAAGAAGAAGAATGAAGTTCGCAACCCGCGACCAACTCAATTTTGCAAAAAGGTTAAATTAAACAAGTTTAATTTCCAATAAAAGATTTTAATCATTACAAATCAAGAACAACTGAATAAAGTTTTACAAATCATAGGATCCGTATATGTTGTTCAAATAGCATGAATGATTTACCATATATAACATATCTTTTTATGCTAATATTACACTATTATAAGATCAAAGTATTTATACTATCCAGAAAGTACAAACGATTAACGAGAGAAAGCGACTATTAAATAGACAGCAATAGTCATTGCACGAGTAACGACAATTATTGTATTCAAACATTTTGGGTACACTGGATTACATATTGTTTACCATTCTGCATAAAAACCAAACACCAATTTCATCATAACGCTTATTCGGGGGGCATTACAACATTGCAATATCTTCATACATAAGGAATATATATTAAAGCAATATTATTACATTTTAAACATTTCGAGGAATATCTTAAAACCAAATTTGTTAAAATAACACATGTCTATATTTCATAATAAAGGTAAATTTATCAACTGGCCTACTATGTTGGAAATTAATCAAATACTTTAGCATATCAGAGTTCGTGAGATGAAATGCTACACTTACAAATGGAATTATTATTTGAGTACAGTAGTGGGTGAAGAATAAAATAGGTGAAGCAAACTTTACAAATTGATACTACATGACTTGTAATGATCTGCCATAGAGCTAACGTACCAAATAATGCATCATTTGTCAAGAGGAAAACTCCACATTTCACACAAACACTGGGAAGTCCATCGACAAATATAATTATCTACTTCAAATATTATCAGCCGTTCAAAATATTATAATAGAAAATCGTGACAAAAAATATTAAAGCGTGAATGTATAGCGCACGTCTCGCAAAAGATTTTTTGAAAATGAAAAAATAAATAAATATTAAAAGAATTTGTTGAAAAAATGCATTTCAAAAATAATAGTTAATTTTATTAGCGGATGTTTGCGGTCGATCACTTGACAGCCGTTGTGCGAGCATGTACACTCTAGATGGCATCTATGTCCACATCGTCGACCCCGTCGTCCTCGTGCTGAACCTTGGGCTTAGCCGCTGCCGCCGCAGCAGCCGCTTGGTCCTTCATCGGAGTTGGAAGGGCACGATCGTCATACTTTATCTGAGGATTTTAACACAAAGTATTTTATACGTGTTTAACATACCTCATTAGCTAACAAACAGCTAAACTGTCAGATATCTCATTTTATAAGAAATGTATTTTTTTCATAAATACTGGTTGAATGATTTTATGGGAAACATGTTGATAATTAGTTTTTAATTTCTCAATAATACCTTGGCAAAAATACCAGTTTGATATTGCGCAAGCTAATGAACAGTTAACAAAAATACGGGAATTTTCATAAATTTGCTTCCTCCCTCCAAGTGGTAAGTATATCATAAGAAGAAATAACTCAGTCGCATTGAAGAAAGTAGAAAATTGAGCCTTGAAATAAACAAAAAAGCAATAAAACAAACCTAATGTTCATTGTTCCGACATAAAGAGTTTTCACAAACAGATGCCCTTCCAGATCTCGAGTCCATTATTACTGACAACGATAGCCGTGAGCCAGAAATTAAATAATACATTGGTATAGTGACAAGTTCCACATCCAGACTTGACTAAATATGTATTTCCAAAATGACAAAGGTCAGGCTTGTACAGCCTCTGGTGTATTCTATACTTTTATATGGAGTGGAGAAATCACAGACCCTGAAGGCGAGGGATATTGAACAGATTGATGTCTTTGAGATGTGGTGCTGGAGACGCATGTTGCGCATACTGTGGACGGCGAGATGCACAAATGTTTCCACTCTGCAGGAACTAAACATCGAGGACAAATTCTCAACCTGCAACCTGAAATGAATCCTTCAATTTTTGGGCATCTTGCAAGAGAAGATAGCTTGGAAAAGCTTGTCGTGGCGGGCCACATAGAAGGAAGACCCCCACCCATTGGACCGATCGAGTGAGCCTTTTAATAATTGTGCGTATGATGTGGTATTCTTACAACCGCTAAATCTAATAACCGGCGTCACTACTATACCTCCAGATCGTCCTCCTGATCTTCTTCTCCGCTGTCAGCTTCCTCCTCCTCTTCTGCCTCCTTCAACCAGCGCAGCAGCGGCTCAGCCAGCTTCCTCATGTCAGCCGCCAGCTCCTTGGACACATAGCGCCCCTTCACCTTGTCAGCCCACTCCAGGATGGCAGATTCTTCCAGAATATCCAAATCATACAGCAGCTAAAAAAGTCAAACATTTCATAAAACAGCTCATCGCATTGGAACTAAATGCTTTAGGTTAGCTAATACAAGGCACATGGCGGAAGTTTCCATAACTTGGTGTGAAATTATGATTTTTCAGAACATAGTTCCTTTCTTAAATAATCTTTAAAACAAATTAAATTAGAAAGATACACAGAATAAATATATCTATTGAATAAATATAATCACCGTTACAGTAAATCAACAATCACAGTTTATCTAATCACTAATGCAGAATATATATTTTTAATCAGGAGATTATAATATATTTTCCTCGATTCCACTTGATGCATATTCTGAAAGCTAAATAGATCGTTCAGAATGGTGAGTTATACCTTGAGAATAACGGCGGTCTTGGGCAACAGCGTGTCTTTGTGCAGAGCGATGACCTGCTCCAGGCCGCCCAGAAGACTGCGCTGAGCCTTGGTGTCCTGGTGGGTGAAGCGCAACAAGAGCAGTCGGTGCTTGCGCACCTCGGCGGCGATGGACTGCGAGAACAGTAGTTCAGCCAGTAGCAGTGGTGCCTTTGACTTGATGTCCAGTCTATATCGATACAAGCCCGTGTTAAATTTTTTGTACAATCAAATTAGTTTTCATGAGTTATTAGTCCCCTCCATGAAACCGAAATTACTTCAGGTCTGCAGCAAGGTGTGATAATCTGTCCATTTGTCAGATTTGAAGATTTAAAATAAAGACTAATAAGAAAAGAAGAGCTACAGAAAGCACTGCAGATAAAATGGAGTGGAAAAGTTTTTGAAATTGTGACCACCATTAATAAAAATAACGGTAAAGGCCCTAACCTCTCAGCCTCAGCTAGTATCTCCTTCTGAACAGCGGCGCTCTGCAGCTGCTGCGTATCTCGGCGGGCTTTGATCATCTCGTACAGGAGATCGATGCGCTGCTTGTCACTCTTCTCATTGTCATCTGTGAGTGTCATGTTCTTGGCCCCTTCTGTCAGATCCTGTAGGCGAGCTCGCACAGCCTCCTCTGAAACATCCACAGCCCACGTGTCATCATCATCCTCCACCACTTTATCCCTGGATTTCTGAAAAGATAACATCATTTTATAAACATGTTGTACTGAAAGAAGGATTACCTCACATCACAATTTCATTTTACAACATTTTAACCCCAGTAAATTGTAAAATTGAACTAAATATTTTTTTTGACAAATATGTTCGAAGCTAAAAACATTTGTGTTATGAGAGTTTTCCTATGTTTATATGGCAAATTTTCTAATAAATTAGTAAAATATTAAAATATTGCTGAAATGAAATTTTAATATTTTAAAACCTGGAATTAAATCAGTTCTTTACCTATGTAGGTAAGAAAATATGTATGTTTTACCTGAGTGCTTAACTTAGGCACTTCCATGCTGTGGTTAGCATCGATGCTCCCGTCAGTGACATCTCCCTGAGCCGTCTCCCCGTTGCTGGTCACGGAGCCCTTCTTGGAGCGCTTGCTACGCTTGCCCTCACTACCGGTCGTGGCCTGGAATCATGAGAAATGCGCATTATGTTTTGACTTATGGAACTGGCATCATCTATCTCCACTTCTGATAAAATTAATTTGAATTATCAGACAATAATGAAGATTCTTATTTTATTCTGCCATGTAATAAGATTTGGTAAAAGCCAATATTGTATTTCTCATCAACCCTGGTGTGAGACTTAACGCAGAACTACCGTGTTGACCTACACATCCTTTGTCATATCTAAACTGTTATCTGGAACGTCCCTATGCAGAGTGAGGATATAATCTGACAGATCTGATCATTAAACATATTAAAACCATTACCCTACACCGGGGTACCTTCCACACATGTTCGTTCCTTCCTTACTTGATCTTCTACAAATACATGCAGAGTAATGAGAATCACAAATGACAAAAGAAATACCAAAGTGACACATTACAATTATAATAGTTCACAATCAACACATTCCTAGATAAACCCTTCAAAGTATTATAGCATCCCGTACAGCCTAGAAGTGGCGAGAGAAATTGTATAAGAGTATTAAAGACTGACTTACCTGTCCTGAGACAGGGGCATTGGGCGGATTCTTAAGAATGAAGGTGTTGAGCTTATGATTAAAATCGAGAGCTCCGTGGAAGCCGCAAGCCTTGCAGCCCTGAGAGATGACGCCCTTCTTGGCGCTCACCAGCAACTCAGTCTCGGGGTTATCGCACTCCGGACACAGGACAAACTTGCGAATGAACCTAAAAATAGAAAGGGATTTAAAAACAAATCAGTCTAGAAATTTTATTTTCATTCCTGAACTTCATAGTTATGTGTTATGAGTTTACTTGGACGCATAACGAAAATCAGTTTTAAGACTTCAGGAAACAACAGAAAGTATATATTAATATAATTGCTATGTATAGATTAAAGAATATAGACTGCTTCCCATATAATATGAATAAATCAATACCCATCCAGAAGATCTTGTAGTTTAGTAGCATCGTGACTCCCATTGACAATATACCTCTCGTTCTTGACATCAAACTGCGTCTGGGCACCGAGCTCGCATCCAAAGAACTTGGTAGGATCTGGAATTAGAAGAGTAAGTATCACAAACATGACAAAATAATATAGTGATTTATAATAAGTTTCACCATTTATAATGGTTTAGTGAAAAATTTAAAACTTATTAAGCTTATTAAACTTATTAACTTATTAAGGAATGAAGAAAAATCCCAAATAATCTCACCTAGATGGTACCTAGTATAGTTGCGTACTTTCATCTTACCTTAAGAGTAATCACCACACCCGAGAAACATATAATAAATTAAAAATTACAAGTAAAACTAACATGTAGCAGGCCTGCCAATGGCCTTGGCGACTTCACTCATGTTGACGATAACCGTTTTGATGCCGTTCCCTTTCCCTTCAACCTTGGCGCAGATCCTCGGCATCTTGTAGCGGTAGAACGCGTCCGACACGCTACGATTCACATTCACCGAACCCATCTTGGATAGCTTTTCTCTCTCCGGTACTAATCACAACTTACTCCACCAGATCCACCGGTGTCTCCTGGAATGATCGAGCAATAATTTTGATATGGATGCATGCAATATAAATTAGTATTCAAAATAAATAAAGATAAAATTATAAACCAGCCTATTTTAAAGAAAGAGCTTAATGAGTGGACACATACAGGACAAGATGATAGCGGGTCATCTGCAAATGCTATCTCAATTAGGTTTCTCCGGACTGCTCTGGTGTGTGCTGAATTTAATAACGAAGATAACCCCAAAAGTCTGTGTATTTTCTGACAGAAAAAATAATACATTTGTACACAAAAAATGCATTAAATTTTCAAAGGTTCTATACTAGCTTTTTATACTAGCTTCTTCAATATACTTATATAAACCGTTGGCTCGCCTTACACTCTCGAGTGTTTAACACGACATCGGTTAAACATTGTATTTGCATTATGTATGGAGAACATACTGAACCAACTGATAAAAATTAAACTTTATCTCTACTCGCGTGTTTGGTGGAGTTTAGTTATACTTTACTTTAAGTAAATTATACATAATTCTTTTACACTACAGATTTCTTAAAATAACTTAGATTTGTTAGAATTTAATAAAGTTATTATTTTGTATAATAATATAATCTTTTGATAAATGACAGAAGATATTTAAATGCGTTAATTATTACATCAGAGAAAATGAGGTTTTGGGTTCAACGATTGTCCCATCTAACCAACATCATCTCCAAAATGAAAATGTTAAAGTAACAAAGCAGGTACATATGTACAAACCTGAATAATGAATGTTGTGTGTCTCGCAATAGAAGTGAATTAAACCAATACCACAATGATGGACTAATAAAATGTGACTATGAAACTATGAAACTTTACACGCGCGGATAGACGACTGTGCGCACGGAAGCCGCGTGGTTAGGCTAAGACATGAAGGGCCGAGCAGAGGGGCCGGCCGTGGGGGCTGCGAGCAGGCTGGGGGGGCGGGGGGCACGGGGCGGCTGGGACAGCGGCGCGCGGCCGAATGATAGATTCATTCGCTCGATTCCATACAGCGCTTGCACGGCCAATAGTCACGTCTCTCTAAACGGCTGCAAAATCCGGTGTCTGCTGCTTAGAAATTTTGATGTTCTGAAAATAGAACACATACTTCAATAAAACAACCCTGGTCAAATGGATACTTTTTAAGAAATATAAAAACAAAACTAATTTAGACTATCTTAAAAAGAGGGGGCAGAATTGCAATCACCCCCACGACTGAAAATATTAACTAATACATTATGAAAGTAAAAAATAAATAAGTCTACACTATCTTAGTGAAAGGGATGAACTATGTTATGTTTATTCTGCATGAATGTGTGTCTGTGCAAGAAATAACACTGTTACATTAACCCATTACTGCGCTCAAACTGACATGGGCAGGAGCTCAATATGGGCAGTGTCTAACCCACGCTAATGTGTCATCACACAAACCGCCCTGTGGCGCAAGCGACATATATGACACCTGAAATCCGCTAATGGCAGATTGCCAGAACTCTGGAAGCTAGGAGAGCTTTCATGGAATCTATCACTGCGGCCATCGAGACATCTCTGGCTCTGAGTCTATAGCTTTGGAATCTGGCTGGTTGCCCCCGCTATTCATCATCTTGGATCATGTTTATTGTGACATGTAGCGAGGTTCCGGTCATTTCTCACTTATCTTGGAGATCAATCTCGCAGGTTGCCCAATTTCCATCTCTTCTAGCTACGTCGGTTGTGTCCAAAGAATGAGAGAATTCATTTCCTGCATGTTGTAAAGATGTCTCACGGTAATGCGCAATATGTAACACCAACACCTCATCTTGAAGGCTTCAAGCATAGCATGATCCTTTCTTTCTTTCTCAGGGTCGATGTTTGGATCCCATACAGAGCTATGGAGAACACTGAGCTAATACTATAAATATGCATTACCTAATATGTGATGCAAATGATGGCATGAACTACCCATTTTGGTCCAAACCAATTTAGTATTCCACGTTTCCGGTTTAAAATATATAACAGAAATAAGAAAGAAAATGATGACTTACCGATAACCGTTGAATAGGTTAAAGCGAGTCATGCACGATGCGTTGGGTAACGCAGTCGGGGGTCCGATGCACGTGTCTCCTCGCTGTACTGATGTCTCTGTAACAACACAATGATGCCAGTTATATACTATGGCCAACAGCGCTCTGCCATTTCAAGTAATAGGAAATTAGAGAAGTAGCGCTTGAGGTCCATTCCTCAAAACATCTATATCAGTCATCCATTCTGTCCGTATATCAAATCTTGGATGAGGCCATTTTTCACAAAAGTTGTGATGAAACTCAAACTCTGTTCCGTTGTGGTAGTTTATAAACTGCATGAGTGCAAATATCTACCTCTATGTGGTGACACCAACAAGTGTGATGTAAAATATTGTACAACATCTGAAAACGAAGCAATTCACATTTTACGAAGTAGTAAGCCTACTAAAATTAAAATGAATCTGTGGTGGTGTCCAAAGTCTATTGAACCTCAGGGTTCAAATGTAACCTTAAGAACTATGACCTTAAAAGACGATTGCTTTTGAGAAATTGTGTGTGCTCTATTTATTCTGGATGAGTCAGTAAATTAATGGAAAGATAAAATTATTAGCTTGGAGTAGACACTTCTTGTGTATAATGGTAATAAAATAAATTCACTGGAATATATTTTTCTCAAATGGTAGGTAATAATAATACGCTATTTAATTGTACTTTTTTAAGTTGATGTAATGAATTTCAAAATAAACATAATGTCACCTGTCAAATGTATACATAGAAATAAAAATAATCAACAGGTTTGGAAAACCGTTTAAATCTCTAAAAGTAGAGAATTCTACGACCAACATTAACTGGTGAAATGGAGCCGAGCTGTTGCCTCCAACCTGGACATGTCTTCATGACTTTATTTTATAAATTGAGCAAAGCAAACAAAAGAAATGTTTCACTGAAAGAAAAAGAGAATGTCAATTTCCAAGTATTTTTAAATGTATAAAAACTGAGAGCAGTGGGGTGAAAATGCGCACAAAATTTTAGGGTAGATGTGGGTAAATATGCTACATTGCCCAAAAACTAGAAACAGTGTAAAATATAAAAATGGTGTATAATAATATACTAGACACTGGACTAGAACAGTACTCTCGATTATCCGGGGTCGCACTAACTAGATTGCGGATGAGCTGGGGCAGTAAAACTCATGGATTTCGAAATATTATTTAAAATGTAAAAAATAACATTTCATTAGACTACATAATATGTACCGAAAAATTAAGCTGACGTATTTGTAATATGAAACTAAAAAATACTTTTGTGTAATATTCCGAAATTTCTGCGAAAAAATTCGAGATAAATAAAATTTTGGGTAAAAATATTAAAAAAAAAAAAAACCCAAAGACAAAAAGATTCATCAAAATACCCTTCGGGATCAGAGGCTTATCTTGGGGAGCCCAGGGTGAGGGTCGGAGTCAAGTATTAACCAATCGCGGCGAGCAGTGTCTGCACGGCGACTTACTGAAACTATACAAAAAAGTGCTTCGCTGGATTAGAATGCAAGTATCAAAATACATTAAAATGAATTCGATTATCCGGTGTCGCATTAACACGCTTCTAGGTGGTAAACCTAGCAGCAAAAAATTCCTAATTTTTTTTAATAACATATATTATTTTTAATGTAAAAATAATTTTTCATTCGACCGCATACACGTCATCAACCAGAAATTCCGACGCGCTTAGATTCAGTGTTCACTTTTAACACAGGCGAGCGGGTGTACATTTAAATTACGCATACATAGCGGTTAATTTAAAATGTATTATTGATTTTAAATTATTTATAGTCTTATATGCTCAATTTGATATTTTACGATATTTTTTTGGCGGAGACTATCAGTTTTTTATCCAGTCAATTTTCCAACTGGATATAAATTACGTTTCATGAAAAACGACCAAGAAAAATCTATTCTTAAAATTTCAGCTCTCTCTGTCTATATTCAGGAGTTCACGAACGAAAATGTAATAAATGAAAGTGTAATAATTTCTCGCCCTGCGGCCGACCGACGATTTTAAAATATTATTGACGAAATGTACTTTATCGAATTCAACACAATAAGCGGAACAGATGCGTTATCCTTACCCCGCCGATACTGTGACGTGGATATTGAGCAATAAACATATTGCATCGAGAAATTTTCAGGAAAACACGTGTAACCGGATTCTGCAAAGACGAAAGCGGCTAGTTTTCAACAAATGCGAAACCTCACACAGTCGGTATTGACAATGAATCAGCGAATTCGATCGGTGTACGTTCCATAAAATCTATCCCATCAAATTCATCATTTGAGGAAACAACAGACAATGATGTTCACCTAAATTCAGTTCACCGTAAAAAGTGATGTTCACTTATTTTGTGGCCTGAATTCCAAACTATATAGAAAAAAATTTGCATTAGGCCATGATGCGACAAGAATACGGAGAGTAAGGAAATGGAGAGGATGATCGATGAAAAGATAGTTACATACAGATATACACACGAGAGTTAGTATACAATAAGACGAGGCGACCATGTAAGACCAGGTTTGATTGAATAAACTGAAGAATTCACGAAAGGAGACGAAATAAAATGTAAAAGCACGGAAAAACAGAGGATGCGTCGGGATATGCGTGGCGTTCTACGTGACGACGTGTATATACAAATTAAAGAACAAAAAATATATGGAATCTAACTATAACACCTTGCGAAACCGGTACAAAAGAGACTAGCAAACGTATAAGGTAATTCTTACACACGTTGGGTGCAAATGATCGGCGTTAGATTAAACGGTGTCATGAGACCTCTCCATTACCATAGAGTGTGGTCTCGCCTAGGCTGGCATGGGCGCCCCCCGCCCCCGCCAGCATGTGGTGCTCGGGGCTCCCTGGGCGGACCTTGAGGCGCACCCCCTTGGTGAAGCGGGGAGGGGCCCCCGCCCGCGCGACACCCCGACACGGCACGGGAGACAGCGTCAACACCAGGTACAGACAGCGCCGAAAAACACCCCAGTCCCAAATCGCACGCGAAATTTCAATTAACGCGCGGATCTAGCCGGCCAATTCCACCGAGGGGGGAGATTTCACGGCCGAAATAGAATTGGAGAATTTTCACCGACGAAAGATTAGTTCGGTTCGCCGTCGCCGGCAAAACAAAAGACGTTACGTCAGGTGACAGCGGCTGACCTATCTCAAGATTAGTATTAGAAGAGAGTATTCTCTGACTAAAGTTTGTACGATTCCCGGAGAGGAGACGAAAGCTCGAAAGGGATGATTAGTCGGATAATTGAATTAACTAATCGTTCGATACGACGTCCGCGTGTCAGTTCCGCGGCGGCCGGGCACAGAGTGTTCCGCGAAGGGATACGGAAGTCCCAGTTGCCCCGGGGCATGCGCGTCCCCGCTCCCCCCGGGTATCGATCGAGCGCCTCCCCGCGCAGCTGCGAGTCGCGCTCAAGTGAGGATTGTTGCACAGAACCTTTGGAATTCACTTTAAATGATTCATTCTTGAGCGTGTAGGTCCGACAGAATTACATGGGTACACGAGTACGTGAAACATTTAAAAATCGATGTGTCAAAAGTAGAACGAGCAAAAACATATGTAGATGAAATCTAGTGTCTTCTGTATTGTCACTATAGTTTAATCAGTAAAGCTGGCTACCGCAATATAAAATTCCAGGTTCGAGTCTCGGTTAACGACTATATTTTTTCTGTGTAACTTCTTCCCATGTGATTCATCTAAATTTGTTTTGATGTAATATATACTATAATAGTATATTGCGTAGTCTGTACTATAATATTCGAAATCACCCCTAAATGTGGTCATTACAGTGTGGCCCGAAACGTTGGCTGCGACAACCCAACACTCTTGTCCTTTTACGAGTATATTTTAAAATTGTTTTAAAATCCTCAAATAGCACGTTCACTATTAACGAATCTATATTTGTGTTTTGTTCTGGACTTGACAACGCGCACGCTGCGTGCTGTTCAGTTTGGCATACAACAATAGCACAGCACAATAGTTGTGGTGAGCAATACCGTCAACGTTATATAACAAAAGATACTAGATAAAATAACAAATATATTTAGTGTGTATTTAAAAGCATTTTGTGCCATATAAAAGGTGTCTAGCGGAAAAATTTCAAGATTACATATATATATATATATATATATATATATATATATATTTCTTTTTATCTCTATTTTTATTCCTGTCGAATCTTAAATAACAGCACGGAAAAAACTAGCTACTTTAACACAGACTTCAGTCTAGCAAAGTAGCCAGGGCAGAGCTGTATATATCAGAGGTGGAGTACTCCATCTCACACAATAAACATATTACAATGTTATGTTATATTAAAATATATTCACCTGTTATAACAAAAAATATGTATGTCAATAAATAAATTGTTCGACGCACGTGATTTGCGGATTTGCCAGTCGCAATGAGTCACTGGTCAGGAACTCACCGTGCGTTCGCGGTTGAGCAATATTTAAAGTGCGGTATTTCATTGGTTCGTGCGCGTCGCGCTTTTTGTACTCACTTTAATATTCGACGAGTAAGTGATGGGCCGCGTACGCAACTTATCCGGTCTTAGGTTCAAAAGTTCAGACAAGGGACAATGGTTAACCAAACTCCTCCAGGACCATCAACGTCAGCAGCGACACTAGAATATGTGGGCCTAGTTCGAAGTGAAATTATGCTCAATCCGCGTAAATCGATAAGATTGTTGCCTGTACTGGAATAAAAAACCAACAGTGCACGTTTTGAAAAAGAAACTACAGTTTCACCCATACAAACTGCAAATCGTGCAGTTTCTCAACCAAAATGATTATTCTTTACGTGAAACCTTAGCGAGAACGATGCTGGAACATTTTGGAACAGCATCGTTCGCTTGGAAACATATTGATTACTGACGAAGCACATTTTTATATCGATGGCTATGTAGTAAACAGAACACAATTTCAGCAAGACGGGACCACTCCACACACAGCTAGAGTTTCAATGGAGAAGCTGAGGGGAATTTTTCCCAATAAATTAATCAGCAAGTACGGAGACATATCCTGGCCACCTCGGTCACCGTGCGACCATTTTTTGTGGGGATACTTTAAGTCGAGAGTTTACAGGGACGATCCTCGAACAATTCAGGCCCCACAAGAAAATATCCGCCGTGAAGTTACTATTATTGAACCAACGCTTTGCTCTCGCGTATTCGCAAATTTAAGAGTCCGATTGCAAGTGTCTTGAAAGAAATGGACGGCATTTAAACGATATTGTTTATAAAACCTAAAATCCGCATCGTTAAACTCCATTTTGTGTAAATAAAATATGAGAATAACATTATAGGTTTTTTTATTTATTTAATATTAAACTTGAAAATTTTCCGCTGGACACCCTTTATTTTCGCACGCATCAAAAGAAAATAGGGAAAAGTTCACAATAGCGTGTCCCTGAAACCCGGCGAGGCTGGAAGCCCGGACATCCTCCCTGGCGGAATTTCCCGACCTCTCCCGAGCGGGGTCGGAAACTCTGCAACCCCGGGCGCAACTTGCACCAGACGGCGGGACCCGACGAGACAAAACCGCGAAAAAACTGATAGCAAAACGACGTTATCGGGTGAAAAGGAATCGGAAATTTCTCAAGTCAGGTTCTGTGCACCGCGGGTCTGAAATGCGCTCTCCTGAAAGTGGCCGAAGCAAACGTCAAGCGGATTGCGCAGCTCGCAGTTGGTCAATAACACAAGTAGGGGGGGAATTAAGGCAACAGAACAGTTATTGAATAACGTGAATGTGGGAAACTTTGTCTAAAGCGGTTGTATTTAGCTAAACAAACACTGTTCAAAAAGTAGAACTTTCATTACCGAGATACCAGAAATGACGAACTCGGCAAAATGACGCGGAAGATAGTTGCGACAGTTTCATTGAAGTTGCTTGAAATCAATGGGGTAGCAGGCAACAGGTAACCTAGGGAAGGGGCTGCAGCGGACAGCCCCTGCAATGCGTCGGTCGAAGGTCGAAGGTCGAAGGCCGAACGCACCGCATGCATCAGCGCAACTCGACGTTATTCAAGCACGAGGTCAAGCGACGACGAATATGGAAATGTACCGCAAAAACCTTCGGTTGAGAAACCAATGTTCGAACTGACCGAGTGCAGGCAAAAGACAGAGTGAAATTAAACTGCAAAAGGGCTTCGTTGGTTAGGAGAATAGTTGAACACAACACAGATCGCTCAGAATGCAGACCGCGTGTAAGACCGTTCAAAAAAAGACAAGGGTAAAGAAATAATGAAAAATTCACAGCAAAAGAAGTGAAGAGTAGATAAATACAAACACGGATTGATACGCGCGATGCATCCCTAGAAAAGACGTTCATTTCACAATAAAAACAAAGAAAACCACAAAAATACCAAAGGGCCATTGAATATGAACCCGCTGTTCCACTCGACTATATCGGTAGTGTTCGGAGGTTCTGACTTGCTCAAAGGAACACAAAGAGAAATGGAGAAGGCTGTTTTAAAACAATAGAGATTTACGGTCGGCTGCGACGGGTAATGTCGACACGTCGCAACCGGGACCTGGGCACCCCGACTATCCGGCGCGGTTCGGTCTTCGGGTAATCAAATAACTTAGCGGCAACGTACTCTGAACGGGTAGCACGAAAAAGTCCGTTTGAAATAGTGCGTTAAAACCGAACATTTTCATATACTGTATAACCGTGTTTTATTTTCACCTTTACTGGTACCGGGATCGATACCGGGCGTCCCCAAAAACTTATCGAAATCAAAAAGGTTTTGAAGGTGACGAGCATCAATCCCAGTACTTCACACGCTAAACGAGTGCTCTACCATCTTAACTATCCCACCTCTTTGACTGTGTTATCAAATTATTAGATAAGTATATAATATCATTTTTTGTGTTTAATGTATCGATTTGTACTTTTAATAAACTTTTTACATTCTTAACATCAAAATTATATACTATTATTTCATTTCATTTAAAAAATCGTTGCCCCTGATGAATTTTGTAACAAACTATGTAAACGGCTATTTTCACGTCTTATTTGTATTCTTCGACAGTTTAGTGACAAGTGGCCGGGGGAGAAATTGTATTTAACTGAATTCACGAATATTTTCTCAAACCAGAAAACACATTAAATGCAGGGGTGGTATGATACACGAGTTTTCCTCTTGTACGTATGGACAAATTGTGCCAGATGTCATCGAGCGAGTGAAACACCGCGAGGTGAAGAGATGGCGCGTCATTCCTGAATATATTCCCGAAACAGTGGAATAAATTTGGCTCGGGCTAAAATTAGAGATCGTGTTTGCTGACGGCTGACGGCTGACGACGTGACGGGCGTCGATGACATGTATATGTCAATATTGGCGCGGTGAAGTCGCGCGGAAGATATAACTCTACATTTCTTTATCTTCCGCCTAATTTAACAGCGCTTTCTCGCTCGGTAGGCATTCAAACGGAAAATCGAACAAAGCGGGAAGTCGTATCACGTCCATTGGTATTTTTCGTCGCTCGGCTGGCTGAAGCGTAACAAGAACGAGTCCACGATAAATAAGCCGGGGAAACCTTAAACGAAAGTCAAAATGAATTATATGTCATTGAATTAGTTTTAAAAGGATCGCATATAGTTTACGGCGGCCGTCGGATCCGCGATACCGCTGTCGGTATGTGATGATAATGACAAACTGAACACATTGTTATATAGAAATAGCGCGATACATTCCTAAGTATTTTGTGAAACACGAAATAATGTCATGTGTATGAGGGGAGCTACATGCGCATGCGCATGCGCTCAATCTCGAGAGACCATGTCAGAGACATAAGCATTAAGACATCGTAATTAAGCGATTACTCCCATTAATTCGGTATTATATTGTTTCCAAATTACATATTGCATGTAACTTCGAGCGGCCAAACTACCGCTCGCTGCATGATCGAGGACCTCGAACAATGATGCACGGGCCAATATCGCTAACACTTATTTGGAAGTGCGCAGACAACACGATTATGTAAAAATCTCATGCATTACGATTTTCCGTTACGGTACAAAATTTGTTCGCTCGAACATTTTTGGCATCCACCCGTAAAGTATTGTTTTCAGTGAGTGAAGCCTATCTCTCAAAACAGCGATAGCAATACCACTGTACAGTAAGAATACCACCGAAAATATACAAGAAATATTATATTAAGGAGAACGCATTCTTATTGTGAAGTTGTAATAATCCAGAACATACGTGAAATACAGATACTAGATCTGGTCATGTCGAGTCTTCCGAGGACGTCCTCTACTTCTGGTGCCATCCACACGTGCGTCATACGTCTTCCTTACCGTTCTCTCTTCATTCATCCGTTCCATATGACCAAACCACCTAAGCGATCCTTTCTTAATCTTACTCACACGCCTCTTTAATATATGTAAATAGTATAGATTTCTTAGCGATCGAGTACGGTACACGTTTAAGTGAAATCGTGTCTAAGCGTGGTATACGAAGCGTCCTTGTGAAATGAGAAATTAATTGAGCAAAAAATTATTTTAGAATTCTAAAAAATAGTTATAAAAAATATATAAATGCATATTTTTTCACAATTTAGAAAGCTAGTGTTATGGGTTACTAACTCTAATTACACGTCACATTAGTAAAGACGCGAACCGTACTACGTACAATGATTAGCTTGCAGTCATTATGATAATAAATAAATGATCAGTTAGCATAATGCGAATTGATAATACGTGCCACGTATTAGAACGTATCTACTAGTGATGAGCTAAACTACTAAACCATTATTCAATTGGGATTGCGTAAACTACGAGTATGACCGTGAATGTGATATTTGTGTATTGTATTCTAACGATGGTTAGGAACTGATTATTCGTAATTTGGCGATCAATCACTGGTACATTAAAATGTAAGCCTTCAGCAGTTAAATCTCAATTACCAATCATCATTAAAATCGAATACCAATCGCGCAGTCACAACGACGGTTTAGCTCATCGCTAGCGTGTCGCAGGTCAAATTTCTGTTGGGTGTTGACGCCGACCAACGCAATGGCGACTCGCGATAGTGCGCCAGCACGCAGTTTGGACGGCAGCAAAATTCTATCGCACCGATTATTATTTTTTTATGTGATTTATGGCTCATGTACTAAATGGTGGCAGTCTACGCGAGGGTTGTGGATATCCTCGATGGAGATGATGCAAGTCGACAAACGCAACAAGATGTGCGTTTCTCGTCTCGGTGTTTGTTATCAATAGCAGCCAGTTTTCTAGATCTGGGCGTATCGGCGGGTGCAAAGGGCGCTCTATGTGATTTTACCACACTAACTAAAAAAAGAATTTCGATGAAAATCTTTTATATCAGAGTTGTTACGAATACGACACTGACCTGACTGATTATCTCTTGTCGGAAAATGTACCTTTCGAAAACATTCAGTTTCTTTTGCGATGCACGTATTATGCGAGTGCATGTCTCTATCTAACTTACCATCACGCCGTTTCCCCGCGGTGGTAAACAGAGAGGACAGAGCGCCACACTCATCTGCCCTGACAAACAGTTCTCGTCTCGTGCACATTCATACATCCTCTGATACAAGCTGGCGCACATATTATGCGAGTGCATGTCTCACCCGCACAATGTGTGACGGAAGGGCGTATTATTGCGTGGTAGATTGCAATGTTGTATTTGATGGACAGCCGTTTCGATTTCACAAGTATGTCGTGTCGGTATTTAAAACATTGTCGTACTATCGACGTTTGTGGTTATTTCACATTACGACGATGCGTTCAGTGAGAACTCGAAATGTGAAATATCTGAAGAATTCGCGTCACAGCGAGCTGCCACTCGCCGTTCGCGCACGCCGACCATCGCGCCGCGGGCGGCGGCAGCTCTGCCGATGTCCGATCGGAATGGAAATTGAACGACGGCGAGCGGTCGCCGCGGGTCGGCCAACCGTCGACCGATAAAAAGTTAAGCAAACAATCGGATAATGTCGCCGTTTCGGCCGCGAACCGCACGCGAGGCTAAACTGATTAAATTACTCATACACGCTCGCGTGTGCATGCGCACGCACACTGGAGCGCCGTCGTGCCGAAGCCGACCGACGGAAGACGGATAAATCTGCATTCATCAAATCAAAATTCGAAATACAGATATGTACTATGGCGAGAGTTACGTCATTTTGGAAATCAAATTGCAAATGTGAATTTATTATACACAATTCAAATACTGCCTGTATATATTTTTAAATGTTCTTGTCATTTTCCTATCGGTGTGGAATTTCCCATCCGTTCCTGTTCCTCGCCGCAGTTGATTCCTGGTAAGAGGACACCATTGTTCCGTCAATGGGTTTCTGTCTAGGTTTTTCAACAGTTTTTCCTTAAATTCTTTAGGCGTCTATTATGCATCGTCGTATTTCCATTTCCCTCTACATTTTTCGACAGTAATACTATTTCACCCCATCCAATATTCCCTCATTTAACTTTTCCCGCCCAGCATTATTTTCTCAGATTGCTTCTCCAGCACCAAATCTCGAATGCTTCCGGCCTATTTTTTCTGTCGGTTCACGGTCCCTGTTTCATTTCTGTGCTAGTGTTAGTGCTATGCTCCAGATGAATGATTTGACTAAAAAATTTAAAACAGATTCACCAAACTAATTTTATGATTTGCTTCTTCCCAAATTTGACAATTCCAACGCAATCTAAAGGGACCTTATGGGTGATGAAACTGAAATCAAGTATGCATGTACCAAGTTTGGTTACCTGGTTTACGTACACTGCACGATTTCCAGTACCTACTAACTCAAAAACTCGGTCAATATTTATATTCATATAATTTCGAATGATTTACTACTCCTTTACAATTTGAATCTTTTAAAGATTTCCCCCGAACAGTCCTCCTCCCGTCTCCCGCAACTCCTATCCCGACAGTGGTCCCTCTCGCATATGTTTGTATTAAATGGAAAATATATTATTTATGAACGTATACTAGAAGCTTTGCCTATTTTCTGAAGTTTTTTTCGATGAAGATGTTATGTGATGTTCTTTCATAGCAACTTCAATCTTCTCATCGTGTCACAGAATAAGACATTATAAAGTAGATGTATGTGATGGTTATTTAATGTTAAATAAAAAAATGTAAGAAGAATAGTCTGAAATTTCAATATAAATACTGCGCTTCAATTATAATATATGTATTACGATTTTTCAAAAAAAGTCTAATTCTTTGATATTTTTGGGCATAAGTTTTGCTAACTCTAATACCAGAATTTTAAATTGATAGTAAATCTCAAAATAATGAACAAAACTTCATTCAAATTAAACTGTCTAAAAAACCATCGGAGGGTTGACTTGAAATATTTGACATACTTTGATCGTACCCGATGTACGAAGAAGCCTTTCACGCCATCCTCGGGGGAAAGTGAAGGTGAGGTGATGAGCCCCAGGGCCGGGTGGTCGTGTCGTGCGAGACCACGAGGCACGACACGGCGCGGCGGTGGCGGTAGCGGTAGACGGTAGGGACAAATATGATCGGGGTCAGAATGTCGACTCAAAAATCAAAACGAGAAATGAAAGCAGAGGATAAAAAGTCGCATTATTCTGTACACACACACGCACACTCATCGTATCGAGATTTAACTGATGCATTTTGTACACATTAATACATGACTGCCAGTAAAATGGAATACGGGCAAGAGAAATTACACGGGAGCGAGGATGCACGCAGCGAGAGCGGACGACGCCCGCAAGTCAGCTCACGGCTCAGTCAACGGCATCTGGACTAAGGGAGATATTGAAATTAACGTGGATACCATCAAGACAGACCTGCAAGATGAGAAGGAATGTGAACAGATTGAGCTACAAAGGCACATAACGTTGCAAACTAGAATGCTTATTAGAATTCCCCTTGAGCAGTCATCTCCCATTATTATCATTATGTTGTACGAGCGTCTTTTACTCATCTTTATCTGCACGAGAGTATACTCCATATTACCAGAAGAAAACCTGACAACCTCGCGAACCTGCTATTTATAAGCGGGAAAGTAAAATGATCGCTAATCAGATGAAATTGTCCAATGAGAAAAGATGCTCCTATTTCAGATGCGTTCGTGCACGTGCTGATCATCGCGCTCAGAATCCGGAAGGATACGATGGATGAAGAGTGAGGGCTGAGGGCCGCTATACGATTGCCGGGTTGGAAGATATAAATACTACAGAATGCTACTATTGAGGATTAACAAAGTGTCGCTTAGGCGGTTTGGTAATGTGAAACTAATGAGTGAGAACGGAATATATGACGGCTACAAAAATAGAGAACGTCCGCGGAAGACTCGGCACAACCAGGTTAAACCGGATAATGTAAGACAATCCTGTTAGAAGCCTCGACAATCGGCGAATGTGCACGAGATGCGCGTTGCGTGTCAACAACCGGTGGTGTTCTATCCTGTCTGCCTACCCCCGTTGAGAAACGTCGTGATGCTAAAAATGCAAGCCATTATTATCAGCTCAACCAGACTGGAAAGAAAACACTAACTAAATTAGTTTGGACATGTGAAACGAATTACTTACAAGAATAACCAGACACGTATAAAAGGCGCATATTTGGTGTAGAGTCGACAGCGATCACAATTTGAGAATGTTTGAAAGAAGGAAAATTTGCAAATGTTAAATGTTAGAAATACGTATCGAGTGTGGATAAAATCCCTACAGAAATGGCACATATCTGATCATGTAGGTAGTCATGTTTTAACACATTCAAACGATAAACATGTACACGTACAATGACATAAGGCAATCTCAAGCGGTAATGAGTCACTGCACGGAACAGAGGATTGATGAGGGTCGCACGGGGAGATGTGTATCGTGTTCTGTGCACGGTACATCAGCCCTGATACGCCCCGCTCGGTGCGTGGTGACACGACGAGTACCTGCAGAATATAATACCCAGTTCTACTAATGTTTCACGCATTCAAAGTTTATTACGAGTCGAATATAATTTCGTATCTTCATTTACTTATTTACTTCTTTGTGAGAGCAGTCGTGATCGTGATTCAGCTGGACATTGGAAAACAACGTGAACCTAACCTAACCAGGTCGGTCCATCGCGGTGAGACCAGGTTTCTTCAACCCATTCTCCGTCCACCAATTGTCATCATATTTAGTGACGTGATCAAAATATCTGAGGATACGCAGCCGATGGACGCTGCTCGATATAGAGGTGGACCTCTACAATCGAAGCACTCGCTCTGCGGACCGGACCGTCCACGGTGCGGGCGTGTGAATCTAATTGACTTGTAAATTACTTAAAAATCACGAAAAATGTAAATAATTTTATTTACATTAATATTACCACCATGACCGTCATGTGACGGTTTTTCAAAATGGTATCATCGCGATCTGGTTTTAGAATTCATAAAATTGACAATTAAGTGAAATAAAAATCTATCAAGTACATATTTTTTATATCTTAATAACGTAAGACGCTATTTCACATTAAATTAAAAGAAGCTATGAGGCAAACTACTAAATTACTGATGTAAGATATTTTTCCTAGATAAGAATGTTTGCCTTTGCTACATAAAAATAGCTTACGATTTACAATATATTACTTGATATAAATTATGGCATATGACAGTATAAAGTATGCTTTAGGTTTACCTGAATTTTGTATTATCATTAAGAATAGATTATTTAATCTAAATACATACTCCACGTTTCATTTCACAGTTGTAATTGCTCTATAATACGTTAATAATACATAAAAGCAATATTAAAGTCCTGGGGATTGATTTATAATGCAAATGCATAAATTAATTTTCAGTTAAGCAATGCATCGATAAGAAATGAGATTAAATTTATATAAATACGTGGGTACTAATCAGAAAATACTCGGGTCAATAAATAAACATAGAGGTGAAAAATCAAGTTCATCAATAGATTTGTTTTAACTGATAGTGAACATGTATGCTTTAAAAACACTCAAACGCGCATTCGATAATGCATTTACAAATAGGTATTAATTAGTCTGTGTTGGAGTCGGCTGTGAACAATATGCTGACAAAAAACTTCCAGAGTAAAATTCACAAAATTATTGACTGAAATCTCTCCAGCGGTGCTCACACACTCTGACTTAAGTTCTTGTTTAAAATGAGAAAGCTACTCCAGAGAACTCTCTAAACCGAATGGCCGCACCGCCCGATACGAAAAAGAATGGTCAAACCCTAGAAATTCTAATGGTTTTAGAAAGTAGAGTGAGACTTCTTCACTCATTAAAGTTGAAGAACTTAGAAACTACAAGTTAACGATACAAAGTAAAAGTTAGTTATAAAAGGACTACAGAGTAGCTCTGTTTGATTCTCTATTAAGATTGAAAAGGAACTGGACCACAAAATGTACTCCAAGTTTAGTCTGTTTCTGCAGAAGCGTAAGTCAAATCTATGAAATCTGCTGGAGGAAGCGGGTAATCCAATGATCTGGGTTAATGTAGTAAGATTTTTAGCGTTGACGGGTGGATGGAAAAATTTTAAGTAAAAACTATTATTGCACAGCAAAAACATCTCACGTTTGTTAAGTTCTTATAATAGATAAAGTTGTTATCTCATGTTGGGTGTTTGCTGCAATTAGTCAGTGAATTACAATTTTGCACATTCCATAGAAAACACTGTAATCAAATAAACCAAAGAAAGGAGTAATATTGTTATAGATGTGATTGTAATCCAAACAATCAAAAACAGACTGAGAATACAGTCATACAGTAATGTTTCTAATTGTATATTTCAAAACAAACCAATTTATGTCAAATGTTAATCATATTTATATCATTATCATATTTATATCATTATCAAGTTCCAATACTAATAAATCAGAATACGTCACAATTGAATATCAAATGTTATATGAAAAAAAACATGATTTTTATGATTGGCGTATTTGAGAACAGACATGATATGCGGGCACCTCATAATCTAATTCTTTGTTGTAATTACATATTTCATTTCTATAGAGTAACTTCATAAAAACGTAAAAATAAAACTCACTTAAATCAAAAGATCTGAACATTCACAGTTCTCTACCAAAAGAATACTTGGATGCTTCAATGCTAAAAAATACTAAAGCATGAAGAAATATACATAAATAAATCTGACAAAATATGATTAAATTACTAATATTCTCAATACTAGAATGTCTATGCAGTGTTACATAAATACGAAATCACGGTGAATGAAATATTAATCTATTTGATCTATAATACTTATCCAAATTTGTTTATACTTAGATCCTTTTTGTGGCAAGGTTGTAAGAGAAATTATGTTATCATTGATTGAATCTACAATTAGAATAAAAAATTATTTACTCCAAACTAAAATGTCCAAAGTATGTATATAAATGTTTGTATCTTGACAATTTAATCAATAATACAAAAAAATAATTCATAAAAACGGATGATAAGACAAGATCAAAACTTCCAAATAATCAACACTATGACATAACTAAATATGTTGGTGTTTACAACAACTTAACCTCACTCTTGACATGGCGTACGGCGCACCTTTAAGTAAAATATACAATAAAATTTATTACACTTCCTCAATAAATCCTACGTTTTTAATGAAAGCTGCAAAATCAAATAATCATTACGTTTTTATTAAAAAATACTTTGAATAAATGTAATAATTGTGCTAATAAATTTTGTCACAATCACTTTAAAAAAAACTTACCAGTAAATCTTTCTAAAGTCATATAAAATGGTAACGCCCCACTGGACGGTAGCAGGACTTCAAAAATAATTGGTATCCTTAGTACTTCTGCTGAAGAAGTCTTCGCGAACAGCTTGAATACTGCGAAAACGATATCTGAAATTTTAAGAAATCCGTCAAAAATGTCAATCAGTTTTACACTAAGCGCTAATATCTCTATTTACTGTACAATTTATTTATTTTACAAGCGCGCTACACTTCTCCCCTAAAAAATCTATGCCTCACGGCAAACTATAAATATATTATGCAAAAGCCATCTGGTGGAAAACGTGGTGTAGATATCGAAGTCTAAATTAATGATGAAAACAACATAGAATAGTGCAAGGAAATGCTCACATCCCCTCGGACGATTACGGAAGAAACGTGCAGATATCGAATTCCACGGAAAATTCAGAATGGAAATGTAATGACCTTAAACGCCGATTTTTAAAATAGCGTGAAGAAAACGCACAACATCGATAAAAAAAAAACACTGCCGCTCTCAAATGACGACTGAAAATAATTGAGTTTAGTTATTATAATGTTGCCGAAACTGGGTAGACCGGAAATTTGTGACCGGTTTTATTCTAACAGCTATCAAATCGCAATCCATATTGAAGTATGTCATTTCTGTACTTTGTGTTTTAACGAATGATTTTTTTATATCTCAAGTTAACTAAATATAGTATTTTAAGTTAAGTCAGAATCAAAGATTTAACATTTTTTCAGAATGCAGATATATATTTTGACAAAATAATCATTCAAAGCCATTTACCCATAATTACATTTGTGAAAATAGAACACTTGTTTTTTTATTCTACCCGTTTAATTTACTTGAAACGTGTTTCGTTTTGCAAGGCCATTATCAATCTCGATAATGCCCTAGCAAGGCGAAACGCGTCCCAAGTAAATTAAACGAATAAAATTAAAAAAACAAGTGTTTTATTTTCACATATGTGATTATGGAGTTCTTCAAACTTTCCTCGGAAATAATAAACTATAATAATTACCTACGTAAGTACTATTAACTTTTTGACGAATCTTTTTTCATCATTGGGTCTATAATAATATACATTATCCTATAATATAACTTTGATCTTCGCTAATACAATGTAATGTTCGAAGTATGCTGATATTCTTTAACAATTTTAAGAATTAATTGTGCTAATCTTTTATTTAATATAATTAAACGAAATGTGTGGTAAGATTGATCAAAGGAATCGGAATTTTTAGAAATAGTTTCAGTGGCACATAATGATAGCTCTGATAAATAATAAAAGTAATTATGTTCTTTGAAACATTCAACAATATGCGTATAGAAAATATATACGCAAGAAGAGGTGTAAAATTTTGTTAATACAATTGAAATTAAAAAATTATTGAAATTGATTATATTATTATCGTGAAACAGATGTTGATATTATGTGTTGTTAATTCTCGATCTTTTGATATCGTTTTAGAGCACACTTCATGTATTATTTTTACTCGAAGATAGATTTGGAAATTTTCGTACGGCAACATTGGGCTCATATTTTCCTAAACATTACTTAAAAAAGGGACCCTTATATGTATTGGGCTAACAATCTACTATTTATTATATTTACAAAACTCATACTGATTACCAAAATAATTCAATTTTTTCAGTAATTTTAGTTTGTTTCAAGCATTACATTTAAACTCGTATGCACATTTTTGCCTGGCGGTGATGGTATGATTGCTAACTTAACCTAACCCTATGCATTATCAGAGTATTGTTTAGGTACATCGATAATGTTTTAATTAGTTTTTATAATATAAATTTTCTAGTTTCATTTCTGGTTGAAATGGATTTTAAAAAATCCATATAGAAAAGTATCAATGTCTAATGTTTTGTAGGGTGGATACTTTATGGGTTCTTGTCTAATGTAAGCCTCAATGCACCGCATTAGATGTATTTGCGTAGTTATACGGCTGCTCATAGGTGAAAATGATTGATAGGTACATTAAATTGCTAAATGAAACAAGATAAAACCTTATAATAATGTACTCATCCTAAACATGATAAAACCTTATAAAAAGTAACAGATTTCATATTTTTTATCTCAATAATTTATTTAGAAAACGGGAAAGAACGTATTTAAAAATGCTCCTAGGATTTCACAGCTGTCCAGAATCTTCTGTGTACAATTTTCTGGGCTAATCTGCTATGCATATCTGACTTTTCTCGCCGACGATTCGGATCCCATTGTCCATCATCAGGGCTGATATTGATGATGATGGCCAGAAAGGTCAGATATGTACGACATATTAGACCAGAAAACTTTACACGGAAGATTATGAACGTATTTTAACCAGAACTTACACGCTCATTTAGAACAACATTCACGAGTGAGATTGACATTCAGACTGACGATGTATGGTGATGATTGAAGCATGGATGACCATGACTAACCATGAATAATCGTGTGATAGGCCGCATCAGTCCAATCGTCAGTCTTGCGTCAACTCGCAATGATAGAGGACGGTGTAAATGTTGACAATAACGATTCTACCAACTATGAAGATGATAATGTGTTGGAACGATTTATTGAACTAAACGAAACTTTTCCTTGCCGGGTGTTTTGCTTGTTATAACGATCTCTAATCTCTCTTTATTTATTTAACTAAATCAATAAGAACGTAACTACATAAATATAAACTGTTAGAATTAATAAAGAAAAACCAGCATTATTTTCATTTGGGCTTATAGTCGTGAGGTCTTGGAGAACGAAAACAATTGCTTGACATGTTTCCATTAAAGTTTGTGAAATAGTTGATGGAGATATTATAACTGAAAACTTGAGACGTTCGTAAGAATGTCCTGTTTCAAGAAACTGCAGTACACTAGATAGTCGTTAATTATTCCCCCATTATTGTACTTTGATTAAATGTGGTGTGACCATTTTGAGTAGTTTTTCAAAAGGCGTTTTGTTCATACAGTAGTAGTTTCCATAGTTATTTTCGGCCGACGTCTGTAAAATCTCATGTAGCAAGTTCAAATGTGTGTACTTTTTACGTTTTTTAAAACATTCTTTCTTCCAGATTTTACAGTTCACTTTTAGTTCTATCCACAGCTAACATAATTGCCAAACATGCCTTTTTATTTTTACTAATAGTCATAATTTTGGGTAACCAGCTACTTAGCATGATAGTCTGAGAAAAACTGATCTAAAAAAATATCATTTTGAATGTCATTCAGAATGATAATGTTAGGTTCCTCATCACTCTGATTGACTCGATGTGAATGGCAATCTGAATAATCGTGTACGATCCGCTTTACTAATAATTTGAGTCAGTCCAATATTCTTAGAAATTGTTTACTGTTCTCTTGACCATAGATAATATAGATACAACCATGGATGACGTTTCATTAAATTTTTTTTATTGTGGTCGTTGTGATTTGTGATACAATAACATTTTGACGTTTAAAGATTTTTGTATTTTGGTAACTATTATCATTTGATGTTTACAGGAGTATGTAATATTTGTGACTTGATTTAAACATATATTTTTGGTTGCTTAAATTAAAAAATAATATTTCATGAATATATCAGGTATACATTCGGTAATTAAACAAGTTTGTCTTATTTCTTTGTAGGTTGAATATGGGGAAAATATTTTTGGACCATATTGGGGGAACCCGACTGTTCTCATGCGCAGCCTGTGACACTAACCTCACCAACAGATCAGAACTTATCAGTACGCGCTTTACTGGAGCTACAGGTTACTATTGGCGCATTACGCTTATATCCATATCCTACATATAATAGACTTACGTCCTTCCGCGTCCGCGTGTGTCGCTTAGCAACGAAATTATAAAATAACATTTAAAAAATAATACATTTTGAAGCTGTCACATTAATTTTGAATGTGGCACATTGTCATGTAATATATAGAGAAATAATAATATAAGTAAAGTATGTATATCAATTTAAATATTTCATTAATTTTTAAAATAAATTTAGGTTATAATAACTTCTATTATTATTGCTATTTTGATGGGTCGCATCTAGTGTCCGATTTATTAATGAAGGCTGGTAGGTATATGCCTCCTGTTGTATTCTGGGTGTTCTATGCCTGTGCAGAGGGTGAAATGCTACACATTTTAATCCTGACATGTTTCAGTTCATTCAATACATTATCTTACACATGCTCTTTGTTTAAGGATTTTGGTATCTTTAAAAATTTGTTCCAAGTCAATATTTATGTAGTCGCAATTTCTTCTTATCTTCGTCCTTTCCTTACCACCCTACCACATTTATCACCAGTCATTTGCCTTAATCTATCAACTTTTTCAAAACCTGTTTAGCATTCAATGCGGTTATTTCATTATCTTTTCAATGTGGTTCAGAATCTTATTTTCAATTCTTCAAATATTGACAGTGTTAATTTTGAAACTTCTTTTAAACCTTGGCATTCGAAAGTGCCATTTGAAGCTTCTCTTTGCTGATTTTTGTTGAAATTATGCAGTTTATACACTCCATAATATTTTGTTCCGTGCTTGTTGAAACGCTTGGCCTGAATCTTCGAAAAAATGATGTGCAAAAGGTTAAATATCTATTTTTACCTCAAGAATAGAAAAGTTGTATAATTTTATTGTGAGAACTGTCACTTTTGTATATGTGTGTGTGTCAGATGAGTGGTGGGGGTCATAAATGATCCTTCTTCCAATAGTAACCAAAACAACAGGGCGTTATGGAAACTAACAAAAGTCCTCTGCAACGTTCTTACCCCCAACCACCCCATTGAAGTAAATAGTGGGCTAATATACGATGAGGAAGGAAAGGCCGAAGCATTTGCAGACAGTCTCGAACTCCAATTCAGCCCCAGCATACAAAATACCAACATCAGCGACATCAACATGGTAGATAGTCAAATCAACTCCATATTTGCAAACATTCCGACAGACAACATTTACTTCATCTCTCCTTCTGAGATCAAAGAAATCATCAAAAGCCGTCCCAACAATAAAGCCCCTGGCCCAGACGGCGTCACTAACGCCGTCCTAAAACTTCTGCCCCCGAAAGGCATCCAAACCATCTGTAAAATCATAAACTCAGCCTTATCCCTGCGCCTCTTTCCTACCAAATGGAAACACGCTCACGTCATACCAATCCCGAAACCCGGCAAACCTACCCGATTCTGTGAAAACCACCGTCCCATCAGTCTTCTCTCAAACGTCGCCAAGATCTTTGAACTAGTTTTGCTTAAGAGGCTTCAAGCTCATTGTGAGGAAGCCTCGGTCCTACCTAACGTTCAACACGGCTTCAGAGCTCACCACTCAACTCTCCACCAACTCCTCAGGGTGGCAGAGATCATTACAGACGGTTTTCACAATAAACTATTCACAGGCGCCATTTTTCTGGATGGAAGGCCAAAGCCTTCGACAGAGTCTGGCATAACGCCCTTCTCTTAAAACTCCACAACGCGGGTTTCCACCCTCAACTACTCGGCACCTTAAGATCGTTCCTCGCAAACCGATCTTTCCAAGTGAAAGTCGGCGACTCCCTCTCCACCACCTATTTTATGACAGCGGGAGTCCCGCAGGGCTCTATCATCTCCCCGATCCTGTTTAATATCTACACCCACGACATCCCACCTCTAACTCCCCCCCACCCCAATTCCCCCACCCGCTTCCCCTCCTCGCCCGAACCTACCCACTAAACCCCGCTCCCACATCGCACTCTATGCTGATGACACAGCAGTCCTCGCCCAAGCATCAACCGTTCCCGAAGTCATCTCCCTTCTACAATCCCATATGAACACACTCCAAGTGTGGTTTGATCGTTGGCCCCTAGACCTTAACCCCTCCAAATCCGAAGCCATCCTCTTCACAAGAATTACCAAAAAAACCATTTCCCTCCAACTCACAGACATCACCCTTCATTACCATCCGATCCCATGGCGCAAAACAACGATCAAATACCTTGGAGTTACGTTTCAACGAAACTACACCTGGTTCACCCACATCCAAAACACCCGCCTCAAAGCTAACAAAGCCTACGGTTCCCTTGTCCCACCCCTAAATCCCTTCAGCCCTCTCTCCCTTTCCAATAAACTCCTCATTTACAAAGCCCTCATCCGTCCCATTATTTCCTACGCCTGTCCAATCTGGGGAACCGGTAACCTCCGTTACCTAAACTGCCTAGAAAACAAAATCCTTCGCCAAATCACAAAATGTTTGTCCGCAACACCATCATCCATTTCGATACCAACATTCCCACCCTCATAGACTACTTCACCGACCTAGCCCGCAAATTCTACTCAAACCTCCCAAACATACCAAACCCTACCATAAACTCCCTTGGTTTTTACGACCCTCCCTCCCTCCCTCCCGACTCCACCCTATTGCAATCCTTTATCTTAATAATGTTACCCGTTGAGCAGGGAAAAAAAAAAAAAAGAAAACCATCAAAAAAAGTACTAACAAAAAAAACAAAAAAAAAATATATATAAAACAATAAAACAAAAAAAAAAACATACATCAAACCACCCCATATACCCGCTCACGGGATCCCCAAGTTTCACCACAGTTTATGGCACTCTAGATATCAGAGACAAGAGGTGAAAACCTTATCACTCCATCAATCATCATTCATTGGGATATAATGAGCACGAATATCACACAATAGGAAGAGTTAATGAAACTTACCATTCAGGAAGATGCTAAAATCTCAGAAATAGCTGCCCGTAGAGCCTACCAGCAAGCAATCGGCGACAGCTGACTATGCAGCGGTCACCGATGGCTGCTATTGATCGTGAAGCGGCCACAATAGCCACCCTTAGGGCCAGCGGACAGATTGTTTTCTGGGCCGAATCCTGATGATTTCCATCCCATTCCACAAGTTGTTTATTTATCTATTTAGACTATAATCAAATTACATACAAATATATATAATTACAATTCGTGGAGCAGGATGGCAGGAATCAAAACATTCTCTGATGTATTGTAATGTAATAAAAGTTTAACGTGAAAGCAGAATGCTCAAAGTGATGGACAATATTCTTGAAATAAGATAGGAGTAGGTGTAGAAAAGCCGGTCTCTTTCTTTTCACAATACTATCATTGGTTCTCTTTTAATAAGGCTGAATGGAGCGAGTAACCAAGGAGTAAGAGGAATAGCATGAGATTTTTTATTTTCAAAAACATAGAACAGTAGGTAATAAAATAAAACACCTAGAATATGCCTGCGGAAAAACGTCCTCAGAATACTCAATACCGCAAGATGCACCGATCGGAACCTGGAACATAAATTGAAAGAATCTAATCTAATCGCAATTTTTATAAGTTGATCCTTTAAATTACGGTACAATATTCAGCCAACTGCATTAGTTACCTAATCTACTTATTTTATACAACATAAAGATATAAAACCTCATAACATAACATAAATATTAAAAATGTTTAAAAAATGATGTATAAAAAATAAAATTATATTTTTGTGTGCATTAGATAGCCCTGTTCACTTACGAGTATTAGTGTTGCGATAATGATCCAAGCTGTTTCATTTGATTATGTTAGTAATATAAGATTAGCTGTCAATTGTAATATATAATCATGAATTTAGAGTTAAATTACACTTAGTTGTGAAATGTTATGCCATAATTGTTTTCTTTTCCTTTTTGACTTCTATTTTTACCATAATTACTTTGTAATCCCTTAAAATGTTCTGATGCATTCACAACGACAGACAAAATAATACTGGTGGCCATCTTTTTTAAACAGGCTGCGGAGCTCTTTGATTACGTGGGAGCCAAGAAAGTGATCACATGAGTGTCACCAAAATTAAAATTTTAGGACAAGGAATTTGCGTTAGTTCATGTATATCTATTTGGTGGTCTGTGATTTTATATAATTCAGTTGAGCTATAACATAATTATCAGCAAAAATGTGATATCAGGACAGCCTTAGTTTTAATTCATATCAATCAGTTGTGCATTCTCTAAATATAATAATCTCCTTTCAACTCTTACAGGTCGAGCATTTCTCTTTAATAAAGTTGTGAATCTCGTGTATTCCGAGGTCCAGGACAGAGTGATGCTTACGGGAAGGCATATGGTGAGAGATGTTTCTTGCAAGAACTGTTCCACAAAACTCGGATGGATTTATGAATTTGCTACAGAAGAGAATCAAAGGTAAATATCTTTATTATGATACAAATTATGCAAAAATTATACAGGGTTATTCAAAATGATGGACTCAATTTCGTAACTATATTTCAAACTGCGAACGAGTGACAAATATGAAGTATCACATGCAACATATAAATCGGGAAATATAGCAATATATATATGAAATTGAGTCCGACTTAATTTAATAAAATAACAAATTTTCTGTCATTAGCCAGACAGTCCAAACATAAGCATACTATGAAAATAATACAACGTTTTTATCCAGCATTTATAAATAATTCAGTTCATGTATCTATTTAGTTGTGCCTGTATCTTGTCACGTAAACAACAATTCCGTTTTGTCTGTAGTCAATTGAGTAATAAATTAAAGTACATATAAAAATACAGTGGAGCACGTTTAACATGAACAAATATTCTGGTCCCGACCAAATGCTTTGTAATTTTATAAACTTATTTTCTTTTAACATGAAACAATGAATGCTTAACATGAAAAGATTGCATGTCTCAAAAAAACACCGGCTGCCAAAACACTCAAAAAAATATAGTGGCGGCTGTATCGTTATCAAATTTGACTTAATACTCTCTTGACAGCAGTGTCATAAATCATTTAAATAGTCGGTCACATCCTCTACAGTTGTCATCACTGAACTGCATAATGTTTATGATTTTATGGCTCAACTTTGTTTTGAGTAGGCCAGCATCTGACAATTAGCATTACTCGGATTACTTGCCATTTTAAACATTACCCAAATCGAAACATTACCATCGACCACGTCAACCCAAATTGTTTATTGTTTGTGTTTATGACTTTTTCTTTCTATTGATTAGGCTAACTTGTCTCACACTACTCTAACCATTTTAAACAAATGAACTCTGTTAATTATTTGAAAACTAGTTTCTATCTTTACACTTTTATTACGACATCAAAAACGTTGGTGAGTTTTTTTTTATTTACTCTGTTTAACATGAAAAAATATTTCTGTTCCCATAGTTTTTCTTGTGCTCTACTGTATTTCATAATTCTAGCATCTACTTTATTACAGAAACATCCTTTATGTGTGAATCTTGAACCAATGATAGTTATAAATATATTTCTAATTTTATTACAGATATAAAGAAGGTAGAGTGATTTTAGAGCGAGCATTAGTAACTGAATCAGACGGTATTGAGGAGCATGTCTCGCACAATGAAGAATGATCTAAAATTCTTCCCAGGCCGTTTATTTATTCATTCGAGGATAAATTAAAATTCTTCAGTCCACAAGGATAATTTTGTATTCGCAAATGATTATCTGTACCGACCTGAATTGCAGAATCAAACTTGTATATAACTAATTGTATAATCGAGTATTTCATTTTATTGGTCAATATAGAATGTTTTAAAGTGTTGAATTAAAAATTGTGTGAAATATTGAATTACTATAATATAACAGTGAGTTTTAAGTTAGGTTAGTTTATGTAAATTGAGTGTTAGATTTATATAATAAAATTATATGCTTTTTCCTTTCATTGTTGTTATTTTAAGCACTTGCATTCAGAATGATCGCACACAAGTTGTTTGATGTATAAGTTATAGTGATGAGCTAAACGTTATTGTGACTGTGATTGTGCGTTTGGTATTTATTTTATAACGATGATTGGTAACTGATATTTTACTGTTAGAGGTTTAGTTTCCACCACATCAGTGATTGCTCGCCGAATTACGAACAATCAGTTACAATCAAACACAAATTTCACAATCACTAATGGTTTAGCTCATCACTAATGAGTTACTGTTAATGTGTGAATCTACAGTAAAATCCCGTTTATTCGAAGTTGAGATGACAGAAAATCAAGAAAAAGTTTGAATAACAATTTATGATAATGAAAATAAAAAATTCAAAAATTCGATATTTTTTATATACCTACATTTTTCATTACAACTCGAAGTAATTATATACATACCTATATCTACACATTTTAAAATAACAAAAGTTGCCAAAATACAGCGTACACAAATCACAGTATTATTTTTTAAAATCCGATTATAATAGACTAACTTTTTGTGCCATTTTTAATAACAAATAACAACATAATCATTAACACCGCCATTTCTCCACTGTATTGAAGTTAGCAACTTCCCAGCGCTTTTAAAACTTTGTTTAGTGGTGGCCGCGGGGGCATTTCACACTCGCCTGTGATGTCTTATTCTTTTTTTCTTCTTCACTCTCCGCTCCCGTACTCCTTTTCCCTCTGCCATTTCTCGCCTTCCAATACTTAAGTTCTATCTGTCATCATATTTAATATTGTCAACAATGTCATTGATGGGGTCGCGCATTTTTCTGTTAATTTTGTTTTGGATAATATTTTTCGTCAATCTCTTGTATTAATTCGATTTTTTAGCAACTGTTGGCGTCCAATATGAGTTTCGCATTGGTGCCATTTGAGAAAATTTTATATTCTCGAAAATGGCTCAACTCAACCATGTACTAGTGTTTGTACAACAAAATATATAAACGCTACATAATCAAAAATAATGATGGTAATAATACAGAACAGAAGATTGGCAAGCACTGACATTCGCAGCCAACAACTGGGGAATCACGTTACCTATAAGGGCGCAAAGATAATATTTGCTATCTTTTTCTTATGTAAAGAAAACGAGCGAGAGAAAAAAGCATGCGAGTTAAGGCGTCGCGGTAAGGAAGATAAAGATTTATAAATAGAAGACATAAGAGACACATTTGTCAACTTTTTTTAGCATATTGAAAATGAGTGAGAAAACATACGAAGAAACAAATGAAAGCGAATTAACATATTTTTTAGATTACGGACATTTGACAAAAAATCTAATTATGCGAAAAATAGATCAACAAATTCATCTGATAAGGTCCAAAAATAGCTTCGAATAACGATATTCGATTTATAAGTACAATTTAGTATGAAAACTTTCCAGTGGGACCACATTCTGCTCCAAAACTTCGACTTGGCCTTCGATTTTACTGTATGTGACATAAGTTAAAGTGACATCTAGTGGATTTTGCCCTGTTGAGGACATTAATTCTATATTTTGTGGTTATATTTTATTTTTCAGTGCAAGGTTTGTTATGCTCAAGGTGTGGAGCATTTACAGGTAAATTTTATCATTATGAAATAATTATTTAAATTCTTTAATAGACAAGATTCAAGTTTATTATTTATTAGAATACTTTGTTCAAATGATTTTATGCTATTTGTCAAGCAAACTTATGTACTTGGGTGATAGTTGGCGCAATCCATATTATAATTTGCTGAAAGTATTCTTTTAAGGTGCGGAGTATGTAATATTTGTTTGTTGATACAAGGCGACATCTGTCGCCCTATTAAGATATTGTATTGGAATTAGAAGCAATAAAGTGTTCAAAGGAGAAACATACCTCTTTTAATTCTTTAGACCTGTAGACCATTTGTGACAAAAAGAGAAATATCCTCCTTCATGTGCATCAGGCAGATGCAAACGGAATAGACCAGATCTAATCAGAGATCACTTTGTTTTTAAACCACTTTTATGAGTTAATTATAAATACTAATTAAAGGTATTAATTAGATATACATATATATATAATCAATTTTATTGAATATTGTTGTTGTGCTACCGGGATTTAAACCTGGTTCTCTTTCCAAAGTGGGGAAGATGCACTATCCAACTATGCTACAGCGACACTATTTTTGATGAAAAATTTTCAAACCTATATGTTACAGTTTTCAAATGAATACATCTATCGTTCCATTATTTGAAAGAGCCATCTACTTTGTTTTTACGGAATTTCAAATACCTTTGAGTAAACCGATAGCAGACGCCACAATTAACAATTCATTTTTATTAAATTTTGGACACATTGATACAATTTATATATTATCAAGGAGAACACATTCATATTGTGAAGTTGTAATTATTCAGAACATAGGTCTGTGATATTATTATTAATGCACCTTCCCCGGTTTGAAAAGAGATCCAGGTTCAAATCCAGGTAGTGCAACAACAATATTTTTAGATAAAATTGATTTTATATGCATATTTTTCTAATTAATACATTTAATTAGTATTAAAAATATCACAGACTATCTGTTCTGAATAATTACAACTTCACAATAAGAATGTATTCTCCTTGATAGTTAATTATACACCAGTCGGTTTCTGAACATACCTTTTCCTTTATCAGGATGTTAAAAAACCAATTAAAACCTTAATATGTCAAATTGTTCTGTTTTCAAATTCAATTAAAAAAAAATTAATAAAATAAATCTAGTACCTAACTGGAATCCTTGTGATAATGAAGATGTGGAAATTGACTGAACATTTTTTTGGGAAAAGGCTTTACAATTTATGTTAGGTTAGGCACTAGATTTATTTTTTAAAATGTTTTCTTTATAAAAAAAAAAATTGAATTCGAAACATTAGAACAATTTGACATTAGGTTTTAGTTAGTTTTTTTTTTTGATATCCTGACGAAGGAAAATATATTTTTCGAAACTGGTTAGTGTATGTATAATTAACTCATAAAAGTGGTTTAAAAACAAAGTTGATAAATAATTCATATTAAAATGAATAACCACAACGTAAAGTTTGTGTTAAATATTAAAAATGGTATAATTTCACATACAAAATTAGAATCATTATGTAAGAGGAATGGTTGAATGAAAAACATTGAATATGGTATAATAAAGCTTCCTGGCAATAATGAATCGTTTTTAGTTTGTTCAGACAAAATGGTGGAACAATAAAGATGATTGTACAGCTTGTGCAATCTCCTCTGTGATACTCTATTAAAAAATAATAAATGAAGCAAAAAATGGCTCAACTTAACAAATCACCCAGTTTTGACTGGAGTCATCATTGTCATAGGGACTGCGACTGCTCTGCCAAGATCATAAATAATATGTTTTTATAACTCCTGCAAAATACTAAAATTGTCACCTATAACAATTTAACTTTTACCTTTCAATATAATATATGAAATTGTAATTACACACTTTAAAATAAAAACTCTTTTACTTTAAATAAATGGTTTTCTTTTATTTAGAAATTAAATATATATTAAAAAAAAATTACATATAAATTTATTAATCCTGAATATTGTTATAAAATTTTAAATAGTAATAAAAAAAGATAAATTCATACATATACATTATTTTGTGTTCTGTCGATGCTTGGAATTCATTATAGGAGAGACAGTTTACTGTTTCTGTTTTTTGACTTGCGCTCCTACCTATAGATTTCCTATTTGCGACGTAATTTCTCCCTATGGCACGTTTCCGGTCAAGCCTTAATGGTCTTTTTTCATATGATGCTGTTTTTATCGGCGACTCAATGTGCTCAGATACGCTCCCGCTTTAACTTTATATTTTTTCTATAACTATTACCCTAGATTCCTTTGTGTCTTTAAATTAGTTCATTAATCAGTGTAGTGCGACAGAGACTGAAATTTTTTGTCATTTCATCGTTTTTCTTAGAGACTTTTTATCTAAAATGTGCGACAGCGACCGATCACTCAGCAAACTGCCCAATGTCCTGGGATGCTCGAAGAGAAAGAGATCGCTATCTTTGACATTGTCAGATACTGATTCTTCTCGCGAAGTATCTTGGAAAAAGCCCAAATACCGAGTAACATTTAACCTACGTGTCGAACACTCGTACGTTGCAATGGGTGGGTGCCCTGACTGAAATTGTATCTATATGGTAACGCTTGTTGATTTGGATGAGCCATTTGTGCACCCGCCGTCAAATTTAATAATGGTGATTTCAATAAACTAATAAAGCTCAACACGGCGGTGAAAGAGTCACCAGTATCAGAGCTCTGGTGCTCTATCTAGACGATTTCCTTCTGGCCGATCGGTCAAAGGAGCTTCTGGCGACTTGAGTGGTAGAAACTATCGGTATGCTTTAACATCTAGAATGGTGTATCAACCGTGACAAATGTATTCTCACACTCAATCAAAAGCTGGAGTTCTCGGGCATACAAGAACCAACCAGAAGTCCCTCTTGGAACACAAATGTTCTGATCTACACTGAGCGCTGCTTTCTCCGATTGAGGCGGACAGTTGTTCTCTCAAGCAGGTTCAAGTTGACTCAACATTGCTACCCCCCTGCGGTCGTTTGCATTGCCGCAGACCACAGAGGTTCGGTCATTGACTGCAAAGTCGCAGGCCATCTGAGCGAGTGGATCTTCCCGTCGCTGTACTGCGATATCTACAGTGGTGGCTGAACGCTGTACAAGGTGTGCTCGATACACGAACCCCCCTTCACTCACTTTCACGGATGCAGGTCGGGGCGACCGAGTGGACGACATGACAGTGTCAGGCCACTGGACCCCAGAGCAGATGCTTTGGCATTCCGACTGAAAAGAAGACTTGGCCGTTTACACAAGCATCACATTCACTTACAAAGGCCTTATTGCAGACCGACAACAAGACGGTGGTTGCATACATAAACAGGGAGGGGAGAATGAGATAACCAGAGATCTCTTAGTGTTAGTTGATCAGCACAAAATATCCTTGATGGCGCAGAATATCCCAGGATTGTAAGGTCAGAACATCCCAGGAGGTATAGCAGGATTGCGGACCCACTATCTCGGGGAACACCACTCCCAGAGTGGCAACAGACTGAATATTTCGAGTATGAGGGCAACCTTAAATCGTTGTTTGCACCGGCTACCGCCCATGTGGTGCCAACTTACGTGTCGCCAGATTTAACTGACTGCTCAGCTTTCTATCTAAATGCATTCAGTCGATCTTGGGACTACGAGCTGGTTTGAGTATTTTCGCAACCAAAGTCTGGAAAATAGTAGCGAGTGGGATCAGTCTATAAAGAACTGGAGCTAAAAGGAGCAACAACTCTTGAAATCTTCCTGGGGAGCATCAACGCTAAATAAATATAAACCAGCCCGGGACAGGTGGCAATGATGGTGACAATAATTCTCTCCAACCTCTTTATGCTCCACCCACAATGGTTGCAAGATATTTAGCTAACTTGTTGAGAGTGTGAGTGTGTGGGGGGTGAACCTTTAAAGTCGCCATGCCTGTGGGAAGCGCTCTTTCATAGAAGTGACTTCCAACTGTAAATACTATTAATATAGTGTAAATCTTGTATAAATCCATGTACCTTTAAGTGTTGTAATAATAAATCCAGAATTGTTGTAAGGAAGGCAGAGTTTTATTACGATAATACCTATCAAAATATACTAGACACAAGAGGATAGAATGTCAAAATATACCACAGTTTACAAGTCAGCGATTGTAACCTTTTGCAGCCCAGCTCCTAACGCTGACAGAATTAGCTCAAACTTCCTTATCAAACATATTGCTAAAGCTATCTCGGCGACCTCTGAGTAGTTGTGAACTGGCTGCGTAAGAACCCACCAAAGAGGAACAGCTTATATGATGTGTCAAGAAGTATGGCCATCCTACTTATCATGGCATCAGGTCGAAGAGTACACGATTTGACCCTCCTCAGGATCACTTCGCATCGACTAACCGACAATGGAGACTCCATTATATTGTGACCGGCCTTTGGAGCAAAAACCGATACAGTAAAGCACCATCAATCAGGCTGGAAGTTGGAAGGATCAGAAAAAAGAACACCAACTCTGCTGTAGCTCCGGAGATTGGACACTCTTGCAACCGAGATGAAGACCAGTTTTTTGTAGCCCCGGCAAAGGAAATGAAGCCAGCTTGGGGGCCCATAATACGAGCTCATATTAACAATATCTGGAAAACTAACCTTTAGAAGAAATCTTGCTAAGAGGGGAACTGGCAGAGTGAAATCACCTTCCAGAAATTCTGCCAAAGAGAGATAGTGAATGCTCCCAGAGAATAATTTTCTCAGAGCTCATTAGTACCTCTCTCGCCAATACGAGGCGATCACATATAACGCCGGATTGTCAAGCCACCAGGTGATAACAAACAAAACTCCCATAATCTCTACCTGATGCATTACGAGTCATATGAAAAAAGATTGTTAAGGCTTGACCGGAAACGAGAATCTGTGGGTAGGAGTGCACATCAAAGAAAAAAAACAGAAGGCTGTCTCCCTTCAACGATGAATTTCAGGCATCGACGGAAACGAAATAGGAATTTTATTGGAAAGTAAAATTAATTTATTATTGTATCAGTGTCAATAATAAATAAACAAAAATAAATTATCGGTGTATATCCTCAAACTTTTAATATTATTTAATATGTTTACCGTATTATTTAATAGTTGTAAACTGAGCTAAGTACGAGTAATATATAAGGTCTACGTCAACAAGGCCACTCCATTGAATATAAGTTGTAAGATAGTACATACCTTGGATGTTCTACGATCATTGTATTGCACAAGTAATATTTGAGATTATTAACTAATTATAAGACTTGTCGGCGTTTACCTAGCACAGTCCTTATAAGATACTGATTATTTAGAATGACCGAGTTTTATTACAGAACTGATATCTGATTTGCCTTTTCTTGTGAGATCAACTTCAAAAATGTATGCATTATTCTTCACTAGAATATACTTTCGATGGTTGACAAATTAGAAGCACTGTAAAAAAGTAAGAATAAATTAAAATGAATCCTGATCTTAAACAAGATATTATCCATTTTAGTCAAATATTACAATAAAACATTGCATTTATCTTCACAAACCGTAATTCATTTATCGTAAACTGCTTGAATATTTTTGATTAATAATTTGGGTACAGACCTACGTACGAATCATTCAATTTCAAAACCTGTCCTATCAGATATCCTTCAATTCAAATTCGAACTCTGCCCAATATTTTAATTTGAATGTGTCATCTGTATATTACAAAGCAACAATAAAATTACTTTTAAATCAGAATTTCTATTCAATTGTTTAAAAATTAATTAAGACAGTGATTGGAACTAAATGGTTGGTATTTCAATGTCATCTTTGTCTAAAATAAAATGCGCCTAAATAATTTCCGGTAGTTTGTATAAGTGACAAACATAATTAATATTTCTTTAATGCTAGTGATTATTTTCTTGTTCCCCCGTAAAAAAATAATATTTTTAGTCTTAGGTCTAAGAGCAACTTTTAGTAAAATTCTTTTATAATATTATACAAGTAGAGTAATAACTGACATATATTGGGATCAAATTAAACTGTGGACCCCTAGCACTGTACTAAAAAAAAAATATATCAAAAATACTTGGTGAGATACCAAATTTAATAAATATTCACCAAGAGCAACACTGGTGTTTCAGGATTCCAAGTGGTGACGTATTGGAATGTGAAATTTACAAACAACCCCTGGGAAACGTTTGGTGAGTGCAAGGAACATTTTAGTGAGCGGGAAGTCAAATTACTACAGGACAAGACTGATTGGTTAAATGGCACATGCAATTGCCTAAAGCAAGTTAGATATTACTTTTGAAAACATTTAGTTGAGTTAGGTTAGGTTAGAACATAAAGACAAAAAGTTTTTTAGTAGCAAATAATATAATAGAGTACATAACATGAAGTAAATATCTAGTTAACACTTTAAGATTAAATACGGTATAAAATTTTGTGAACATTTACAATTTTTGGGAAACAAATGAATTTTTTTGTACGCATATATTTTCATTAAATTTGGAAAGCAGTTAAATATAAGCCAAATATATTAATGGGCAAGTCTTTGACCTTACTGATATAATTGAGCACACAGTAAGTCGACTCCAAATTCAAAGTTCAATTCTGTAATTTGACTACTATTAACGATGCTCGGCTGAAAGTGCAGCCGGTTGTGTCGTCACTCCATAGATAGAACATTATATGACAAAATAAATGTCTTTGGCAGTGATAAATTAATTATCTAAAAATAAAAATATTATCATAAAACCGTGTATTGCAAACATTTATTTTGGCTATCTATCTCAATTGTAATGAATGACAAATTTGGGACTGAATTGAGGAATGTACATCATGGTTACTTAAGAGATATATTTTTATACACCTATGTTCTTTATTTGTGTGGTCCAACTCTAGACACAGAGTAATTAAATTTTCTTGCATACCTTGGGGCTACCATCGCTGTTTAATTGGTATCTCACAATGAGCGAGTAATTTTTAATAAACACTACATAGTATAAATGTAGATTTTTTTAAATAATACTATAATAAATTATTTATAAAATCAACGTTTGCTGAGATGTATGCGCTACTTGGCAATAGAAAATTTTTTTTAGTCGGTCTGCACATACGCTCACTATCGGGGTGTAACGGATATAAATATATGTATGCTCAGGTCTATATTTTGGGAGGACTTGGCGTGTTTATATTTTTACAAATCCTTTTGTCGGAATTTGTTGACACTATTTCCTCTCGATAGGAAATAGCCGGATCTTGGTAATGTTTAAGAGAAAGACAAAATATTGGAAAGTTTTGAATGAAACAATTTCATGATTAATAGACATAAAATTATGTGTTTTAAGAGTGACAAAATATAAAGATCTCCAAATAAATTTTAAATTTTTACAATATACAAAATATCTCCCAGCAAAAAAACCTTGTTAATTCAAATTCAAGACACCAAAAAATAAAAATTATTGCGTGGAATCGATTGAGTCAATCAAATTAATGGATTCGGAATTCGCAAAAACATTGTGAAATAAGTAAAAAAATTTTAAACAAAGGAGCCAATTTCGTTAAAAAAAAATATAGATTTTCGCATATTCCAAGAAAACTATTATTATAACATATTAGCAGGAGTAATTAGCGCAAACTATCCACGTGAGTCAAGTTGAAAATTAGTGGCGTGCGGTGACTAACAAAATCAATCTATTTGATACCTACTGACATGCAGCAACGACTATTTGAAAATCTATTTGAAAATTATTAGCATGTGATGAGTGTTCAGGGGTGCAGTGGCAGCGCGGACCGACTCATAAAGAAGGTCCCATACGATTAAACTCAGATGCGTGGCGTGTCGCAAATACCGCAGTACACAAAGAAGGCTCCACACAGGTAAAAAGCGCATTCATTGTAATTTAAAAAAAAATTATTATGTGATACAAAAAGATTTATAACGGAAGGGTCTCAGAATTATCTTAAACTACGAATTAACATGGTTAATCAATTATAAAATTGACATTTTCGGTATTGCAAATTAGAAAAATTTAAATTTATGTTGTATTTCAAATAAACGGGGTTTTATTTTGGTTCTTTCAGTGTCATATGTTATTTGAAATAAATTGTTTGACTGTACATTTGATAGATTATGTTTAATTAAGTGTTTCATGAAATATTAAAAGCTCTATGAAAAAAAGTGAATTAAGAATACGAGTTTCTTTTTCCTGTAAAGAAGCAAATTATAAAGGTTGGATCAGAGATGTTTTGTGATTCAAATTATGGGTGGTGGAAAGGAAAAAGATCAAGCTGTAGGTCTAGAGACATCTGCGATGTTGGCCGAAGCTCTGAATCTGCAAAGGACAGACAATCGGCACCCAGGGGATCTAATAAATGTAAGACAGATTGACTGGAAGAGAGGTTTAGTCTTCCTCCATCTAAGCTAGATTCACTCACCGATAACATTGACTCATTTCTACTTAAAGTATTAGCATTACTTATGGGCAAGTTCAAACTGGAAGAGTTCAACAGCGACTGCCCGTCGCAATGTACCACATTTTCATTTGGATTCAGGGCTACACTCTTGCACACGCCTGCGGCGAGCGTACCAATGTGATTATTTTCCATAGATAATCCTAGCGACCCTGAAGTCATTTGATAAGCACCATCATCACCGAGGATGGCATCCCCTGTAGGCAAATGCAGTTTGTCACCATCAGAGCTGATATCACTCAAAGAATCGACGGGGTGCTGTAAATTTTTAGACGGTTCTATTTTTCTAAAAGGAGGTAAAGCATCTCTACCATACTTCATTTCATTATATTGTGCACTTGTGAAGTTAAGTTTATCAGAATCCATTTGAATGTCAAACCGGCTATCGTTGAAATCATAATTAACGTTGCTCACGGTTTCACCGCACGCAGACTGACCGTTGCGAGACAAATCATTTTTTAAATTAATATTATTTGAGTCAAGGGCGATTTGAGTTTTCATATCGAAGACCAAATTGGAATGCATGTCGACTAATTTACTCGTACAGTCGAACGATATACTGTCATCACTCTGGACCGGCTGGTTGGAAGGTTCGATGATGTGTCGTTGGGGAGGAATTTGTTGTGGAATTTCCATTTTAGCCAATTCAGCTATGTTAGCCCTCCACGGACTTCCTGGAGTACTTTCGCTGACCCGAGGTTGTTTCTGTCGAGGGGAGTCCCAACTTTTTAAATCTCCGACAGTTTGTGAGAATGACGCTCTGTCCATTATCATCTCTGAACTATTCGTCAACCAGTTTTCATTGTCAGCATTGGGATGGTCGTCGTTTGTATCTTGGGAACCAATCGGTATCCATTTACGTTTCCCCACATTAGTGGTCCACTTGTCCAATGATTGTTTCCTGCCGCAGTCATCCATTAGAGATTTTTTTTCATGATTAGTTTCCCCATTATTGGACATCCAACTGTCGTTTGCTGTCACACTAATACTCAAAGTGGACGAGGATTGCTTCGGCGTGATGTGGGTGCAGTTTTCACTTTGTTCACCCGAACACTTTATGGCTTTCATGTTTAGGCGATATTTCCCGGGTGAAACATCCAACATTCTGTAAAAAGAAGGTTAAATTTTATCTTAATGAGTACATTAATGCATTACAAGCATTATAATTCAAGGAAATTTTATTACTCAATAATTTGTAAAATAAAAAATGTATTTGATTTATTTACACATTCAACGATGTCAGTCTAGTCAATGTGGCAATACATAGATAATTTAATTACATCAGAAATAATATTACAGAAGTGCGTAAAATAATGTGGCAATTGGTCATTATAGAAAAGTTTTTTGTGGATTATATTAGTCTTCACATTCCTGATACGTTCCTGAGACAGAGGCAACACAGTTATGTCATCTAGCAATATACAGAAGCAACGTGTTTATGGTTATGAACACATGACTTCTGATACTGACATTTTCATGTCAATATGAGTGAAAATCAGCTGAAGATTAAAATTTATTAAGCTGTGACCATTTTCCAAGTATCTTATTTCTCATTCAGTATATTTTTATATACCTTACTGGATAAGTGTATAATATATGTTTCCATTCTTATTGTCAATGAATTGTATTTATCACTTTAATAGTTACTAAATAAATGAAATGAGACATTTGATTAAGTTAATGGAAAAGAAATCAATTGGCTCTGAATATACTTTTGTGAAATCTGAATACTGTGAAACCTGCTTAACATTGTACAGTAAAACCGCAATATAACGAAACCCGATATAGCGAAAAATGACGTATATCGAAAAAAAAATCGAAATTTAGTCCCTAAAACCAATTTTTCATACAAAAATGCATCTATATAACGAAATCCCGTTAATATTTATAACAAAATCATTTTTGTCCCGTACGAAAAAATGCCAATACATTTACGTAAATTTATAACGAAATAAAAAAATGTTAAAAGATGAAAATATTATTTCGCACTTACAAAGCTGCGCCGATGCATCTGCCGTATGCGAACGGTTTTATGGCCTTCTCGGCGGTGCGCGGCGGTCGGCCGACAAGGTAGTAAAACAATTCAAACTTCTTCTTGGGTTTATAGTAGGCCCATAAAACCATTTGACATAATTCTTGCGGCGTTCACTTAGACACATTTTACGTACTCTAATATGTATTGCAATCCCAGACCCAAATAGCTGGAAAATACAAAAATTAACAGGAACCCCCCAAAAGTTGCAGTATGTACTTATTGGAAATGTCAGTCTCAGTGTAACGTCTGTAGAGTTAAGTTTGTTCAGCTTTTAACGCGATTATTGCATGATCGAACTGAATATTTACATAAATTCATTTTCGTTTAACAATTGTTTTCGTGTGAACTCGTCAATAATATAAATAATTCGTTAAAATATTTTATGGACTATTTTTGTACGGCATTTTGTATTTCTATTAACTATTGTTTTCGTGTATTTTAAGTGAACAATGTTAACGATAATTTTTAAGTGAACAATTTTAACGATTATAAATATATTTTGAAGTGGTTGCCGCCGTTACCGGTAAGTACCTTCGTAATTTATATACGACTCATTTTATAAAAATACCGCGATTCAACTGTAAAATTGTTATTTTTGAATTATTTTGTATGTTTCATGCCCAAAACTATGTTTGAAGCGGCTCTACATTTAAACACAATTAAAATATTGTTTTGTGTTTGCAATATTCTGGAATTTACAAAAACATTTTCCAATTGGTGTTGAATAGGTTCTGTTCTTAATTTAATTCCTTCGATTATCCATTTGCTTATCTGTTTTAATAACAAAACTACTAAAAATATGTAGGTATTCAGTTCCCTATGACCTTCTTCCTCCTTTATTTGCAGAATTTGCGATCTTTTTTGAAGCCGCGCAACATTTTTTGCGACGGCGCGTAACATATAGTAGGTTTTTTTATATTTTTTTCGTTATGTGGGAATTCGTTATTACGAATTTTTATTTTTTGGTCCCTTGGGTTTCGTTATATCGCGGTTTTACTGTAAATGTTTTCCAGCCTAAGTTTTTTTTATGTACGTATATTATCTGCTTAATTGATTCCCGCCTAATAAGTAAACTCAAATTACCCTTTTTAATGTTTTGCTGTACATCAAAAAGTTCACCACATGTAAAAATTAAAGTGGTTGTTATCCTTATAGATCTGAATACAATAATACAATTTGCTACATGTATGGTTATTAACATCACATAAAAGTTTGCCACATTTAAAATCATGAAATTGATTTCTAGATTATTTAGCTAATGAATCAAAATATGTATCATGTTAAAATTGGAAGTGAATTTTAAATAATGTATAAGAATATTGAAATTCTTCTTAATGTTTTCTAGTTTAAGAAGTGTCAATTAGCTGCTCTCTAGGAAAACATATTGAGAGGGTTTCACTGTATACTCCAAACTAAAACTATAATTACAGATAAGTTGAAATAAGCTACTTTATTCTAATCCTTTATTTTTATGTGGAACGTAAAATTCTTCCATCCCCAATATTCATTATATAAATGTTATAATAAAAAGAGTAAATTAAATTTGTAACTTCTAAATTTTATGTTACGGAATGGGAAAACTCACTTGCCAACTGGTTCATTGATGATACACGAAGAATTCTCTTTGTCTTCAAACAATAGGCATGGCATGAGTTTCCTGAGCTTGATGGTCAACGCAGCAAGTTGCCTCACAAACACAGCTGCCCGACATTCGACAGAGGTCCTCTCCAATATACCCACTAAACTAGTATACAGACTTCTCTCTTCCTTACTCTCTAAATCTTCACTAATACTTATTTTACTCTCCGCATTCTTGTTCTCGGTACTCGAGGGAACAGAATTATTAGCGTGCACTGTGCCACTAATTGAATGATTAATGGTAGTATTTTGCAGCTCCTTCTGTGGCAAAGTGGTTGGTTTTCGGGCAAGTTTTGGTTTCATTTCTTTGGCTTGGTTTTCAGTTTTGTATTTTTCGAGGATTTCACCAGCTCTCGGGGTGATGGCGTGGTCGGGGAACATGACCAGGTGTCTGGCCATTCTGTTGGCTCCACGGTAGGCCTATAAAAATCACAATTAATAATATTACATATAAACAAATGTTTTACTTTCGGGAGAACACATTTTTGTTGTGAAGTTGCATTTTCAGAACACAGAGTTGTGTGATATTTTAATACAAATGAAATAAATCAACTACAAAAATCCCTTAATTTGATTAACTCGATCGGTTCCCGACAATAATTTTTTTTTGGTGTTTTGAATTTCGAATTAACGAGAATTGAGAGAATATACTACTGTAATTAGCAATTTTCTACTAATAATAATAATAATATAATATTTTTTAATTCATAGTACAGTACTGTATGTTATTACAGTAAAACTCCGTTAATTTGTAACTCACGAGACCGAAATTTAAAAAAAATCCAAATTAAGAATAACGAGAACAAAGTTTTTAAAGGCAACATTAGAAATAAATTTTTATAAAAACACATTAGTTTACTGTGTCCGCAATTTAGTGCGCGCCGCCGCTGTTGACATCACGATTTTCATACTGAAACATGATGACTCCATTATTTCAGCTTCTTATGTGTCGAAATGTTTATCAAATAACGTATTTCTCCTGAATAAAAAAGGTGTGTGGAGAGTGGTGATGCGGCAGTCTCTTAAGGCAACAAAATCACGCACATTAATTTGATTAGCAGTTGAACTCACCTTTTCTATCCGAATTGGAATATTTAAAATGCGCGTGAAAAATAATTAAAACTTTTAAATCTTCATGTCTCGCTTGCCTTGTTGGTTGAAGCTTATTATTTCCCTGCGATTTTTCAAGTTCGAACCCAGAGAGGTATTCAGGATTAGATTTTTTCCGCCATTTTATCTTTGATATCAATTTTTTGTCAGTTTTCAAAATAAGCTCCATTTATCCAAATGGTCAAGAATTTATACGAATTAGAAGATGTTGGTGCCATTTTAGAGAACGAAATGTGAAAAAAAATACATCAACATATTTATATACTTTATTTATGCAAATCGCAACGTTTCATAAACATAGAAACTAGATCAAGTGATTCAATGAAAATATTATTTTAATTACTTACTTACCATCACACAGTTTCTCCGCAGGGGTAGGCGGAGAAGATAGAGTGTCACACTCTTCTGTCCTGACACAATTCTCGCCTCATCCACATTCATACATCTTCTCATACAAGTTCACAGATTGTTGAGGCTTCTAACAAAACCATCCTTCATTATCTGGTTTATCTGGTCGTGTCAAGTCTTCCGTGGACATCCTCTATTTCTGGTGCCATTGACACTGGTGTCATATATCTTTCTTACCATTCTCTTCTCATTCATCCATTCCATAAGACCAACTAGCTGAGAGATCCATTCTTAATCTTACTCATTCTACTAAGATCAGCTTTGCATTCTTTCCTTATTTCTCCATTCTTTACTTTGTTTTCAATAGATCTGCCACATATACGCTTAAGTGATTTCATTTCCACTGCATTCAGTCTATTTTCGTTCCTTTTCTGTCAATTCCAGGCCTCACTTCAGTGTCGGTACTAGGACTCCATTGTGTACCGTTAGTCTTGCCTCGGTTGACAACTTCTCGTTACATATTGAGTACCATCACTTTCGACTTGTTGACATTCATAATAAGGTCGTTTTCCTTGTATGCATAGTACTTTCTACTCACTAGACCCTGTAATTCTGGTTCCATTAGTCGCCATTAGTACTGCATCGTCGGCGTACAATAAACAGCATACAATCAAATCGCCCATTTTTGCTCCTACATTAATACATTCCAGTTCTTTCACATAATTATCCATATACAAGTTGAACAGCCACGAAGACATTATATAACCCTGCTTGACGCCCTTTGTAATGTCAAACCATGGTGTGAATATTCCATTGATTCTTATACACGCAGAACTTTCTTCATATAGTGATGCGATTATGTATATAAGTTTACTATTCACCCCATAATCAGAGAGTACATTCCATAACTTTTTTCTTATAACTTTATCGTATGCCTTCTGTAGATCTACGAAGCCACAAATAAGTTTTTGATTTTTTGCCAAAAACTTTTCCATCATCACTTGTAGAGAAAAGATCTGATCCATGCATCCTCTTCCATTCAAAAAGACCCTTTGCATGTCCCATACTTTTTCTTTTGTTACCGTTCTTGCTTTTTCTATTAAAATTCTTCCATACAGTTTACCGAAAGAGCTCAGTAGATTAATAGTAATAGCCCTACAGTTGCCACATTCCATTTTCGACCCTTTGCCTTTGTAAAGAACAATCTAACGGGGTGTGGCTCTCTTCCAAACATTGATTGAAGAGTGTATAATAACTAATGGGCCACCAGCCTTGATATACTCTGCAGCAACGTTCTTACCATTCTTCATTTTATTGCACACTTTATTTCTTCCACACTTATTGCATTTGTATCGTTTTCCTCATTCATACTTACCCCAGAGAGCCTCTCAGGCGCTTTCTCATTTACATTCTCTACACTCTCATATGTTTCCTGGAAATATTTCATCCATCTATCTTTTATTTCATCCTCATTCGTTAACATCTCTCCATTTACTGGCTTAATAGCTTCCATACTACTGCTTTCAGCACCACATCGGGATTTTTTTACCGCTTTCCAGAAGAATTTTATATTATCCTGAAAATTCTGTCATATTCACCCCTTCCTCTCTTTTCAGCTGCTTTTTCCTTTCTTTCACACCAGATCTAACTTTTTTCTTACAGGCATTGTACAAGTCTTTTGCTTTCATGTATTGATCCCCATTTACTGTCAACAGATAGCGCCACGCATTCTTCTTTTCTTTCACAAGTTCCTTTATGCTATCGTCCCACCATGCATCGCCTTTCTTCCTTCCTTGGGTAGCTATGCCACAGGTTTCTTTCGCTGATTCGCATAATAACATTAATGTATTCCCATGCATTGTCTATATTCAGATCACTCACTCCTTGCTCACTCAGTTTTTCACAAACTTTTCTTTCAAATTTTTCTCTGACATCATCCCTTTGCAGATTCTCAATTTTGACTCTGGATGGCGCCGATACTGTTTTTTTTTATAGACCGCCATCCTTGGAATAAAAGTATTTTTGAGACGACGAGGAAATGGTCATTTTCCATCTCGGCACCCCGAAACACTCGAGTGTTAATAGTAACGGATCTCAGTCTAGAGTCAACCATCACAAAATCATTCCTCGACCTTTCATTTCCTCTCTTCCATGTGTACTGATGGATTCCTTTGTCATAAAAAAAGGTGTTTGAGACAAAAAGGTTCCATTCGAAGCATACCTCAAGTAAACTTTTTCCAGTCCCATTCATCCTTTTGTCAACCATCATGAAACCATCTCTCCGAGTCCCCACCCATCCATTCAAATCGCCTATGAAAATTATTCTTTCGTTTTACATTCATTACATCCCTTACATTTGTTAAAAATTCATCTTTCATTTCATAATTTTCTGAGTTTACGGAAGCATAACCTACGACTAAGAATGCACTTATAATTCCAATTTTAAACGGATCCACATGAGCCTGGCACTGACAAGCTCATATTCTCTCATACATTCAATCATTCTTTTCAAGAGAAATGCCGCCCGGTCCTCCTCTGGGACCCCGGACCATAGCACCAGCGTGTCATTGTGCTCCATTTCTCCTCTTTCTTTCTTCATGCTCTCACTAATGCACAATATATCTAGGTTCTTTTCATCCATACTATTACACAGTTCATTTATCTTTCTGTCCATTCCTCTAATATTGCACATACCCACTCTGCACTCCGTCCTCCTCTTTGCGCCACCACGGGAACCATGGCATAATGGGGGGAAAGCCTCATTAATACCTATCGGCATGTCCCCGTGACCTTACACTAATTTAGAAAAAGATTTATCAGTCATCTTTCAACATTATCCTTTCATTTGATCCACTAGATAATTACGAATACTTAATTATAACATAAAATATTACAATAAGTCTAAACAATTAACACTAGTTTAACATAAAATATCACGTAGCTAAAAATACACTAAATAACAATAAAAGGCACTATGGAATTTGATGTACATATCACTCACATGGTAAAACTCACTCTTAGTTCGGCACCTACCAGTGCGCGGCGTCGTGATTGACTGGTTGGTGGGGCTAGTTTACGAAGGGATAAAAGTCAAATGCCTTCACGCGAGTTTAGGGATTTAAAAACATTTGCAAATATGTGAATTACGTGAACAAATTATTTATTTTGGGTATCAAAAACGCATACGAACTGCGAATAATCAGATTTTACAAATTATCTGTAGAAATTAGTATGAAATGTTATTTTCGGGGTAATTTTTTTTGAAAAAAGTGTGAATTCCGTAAAATTACAAAATATGGGGTTACGAATTAATGGAGTTTTACTGTATATTGTTATAATCAGATAATATTGCAGCAAAGTAAGACATATATTTCGGTACTCTGCCTGCTATAGTAGTATTTTACTGTATTATATCAGAGAGTGACTTTCTGGTATAGTAATAAACAATGTGTATTGTTCAATGATATATTCAATAATATACATAATGATAGCATTTGACTGTTTTCGTTATTTTTTTATGTAATAACTTTTAAATTGAAGGCCGCAATAATTTAAAGACAACAGTTTCACAGAATTAACGTTATAAAAGCATATAGTCTTTGATGTGCAAAGAAATAGAAGAACAAGTGAGAGAAATTGTAAGAAAAATCAGTAATGCAAGCATTGCAATATGAGGTCCAGGGACCTGAACATGAATGAAGGCATGTTGAAATATGCGAAGTTTTGTATTCGGACTGAGAATATTTTATTATCTTTACCTATCCATGCCAGAAAATGATACAATGCTAAATTTATGTTAATAAATTATAATATTACATTAAAATAAATATAATAAACATACCTTCCGGCAGAGTGGACATGTGAATCCCTTTTTGGGCGTAGGCACCGGCACACTGTGATTCCCAAACATCTGTCTCGCTTTTCTTTCAGTGGCCTCTCTCTCCCCCTCCGGTCCCTGTGTTGGCAGCGAGGGGGCGCCGGGAGGGACACCGGCCTCTACACCTACTCCTAAGCTCTCCTCTTCCGGTCGCTCATAGTCCATGGCCATGTGACGGGGCAGGCGAACTCGACGGCCGCTACGTGTCACTGACACAACCTGCACAGAGTTGTAAACACATATACCTTACTTCACTGATAAAATATTGAAAAAAAAATTACGAGACAAAATTTTCAAACTTTTTACATGACATCTATCTTGTGGCCCGTGTCCACAGATGAGATTTTTATGAGATATTCGACTCGAGACAATCTCTGAGACAAGGATTATGCTCCCATGAGATCCTTTGGAGACAACTCGTGGTTCTCGTAATCCATTGTGTACATACAAAATCTCAGTCTCATATCTCACTTCACGCTTGTTGTACATTAAATGTCAGTCCATTGATCACTGATATTCCATTTCCGTTTATGTCAGTTTGGTGAATTTGAATCTCTCCATTAGCAGTTAAAATAGAATAAAAAATTGTAATTTAATGTCTTCTGTTTATTTAACTTTTCAGAATAAATATATATAGATATTTACGGTTTTAGGTGATGTTTGTGTGCACGTGTCGAGTCTCACTGTCAAATCAATTGTGTGTTGCATATGTATTTTTGTCTCTTTCTACTAATCTCAAGCTAACCACTGAGTTTATCTTCAGATCAATATCTCAACACGTGTACATGATTTATCTAAACTAAATCCTGAGATTTATCTCATTGTGGACGCATACCACCATGTTGTCTGTGAGACTTTTAAAGACTCTGAAGTATATAGAAAAATTAATATTTTCTGAGGATTGTAATAATAAAAACACAAACATACCTGTGGTGTTTGCGGAGCGGGTGGCAATACTATTTTAGGTTTACGATCTCTCTTTGGTTTCTTATTTTCCTCACTCCCGGTACTGGCACTGTACAGGTTCAGATCTTCAGGATACACCACTCTGTAAATGATATACTTCTGTTGATATTGCAATACTTTCTAAATCTAATACTTTGCCGGGACAGTGAAAATATTAATTATGAGGATTGGTAGATTTAGTCAGTTTTAGCAAGCGGGTTACATTAATAGGTAGAATATTCAAATTTAATAAAAAAAAATTGTTTGTATGTTTTACGTACCTATAAACGATTCTTGTCTTGGAAGCCGGGTCGTAGAGTACATTATTTTTGTTATCTGGTCTTGCCACAACATTGCTCAAAGCGTCTGTTACAACTCTAAGCTGTTCGCCATTTAACTTTTCGACACTGAAATTCATTAAAAAATCGAGGAGCTAATTAATACTTTTCTCATTTGATATTCAAGAATGATTTTAATGTCATAACAAATTTCATATGTGTAATATTAAGTTGCAAATAACTTGAAGAACGAGTAAGAAGGTCATCGCATATAAAATGATAAACTATTAATTATTCTGATGTGATGGTGTAAGACAGTGATGGTGAACTTATGACACGCCAGCGTTCACTAATATCATAAAGAACACGTGTCCCGCCACCAGACGTCTACCCGACAATGTTCGAATTTATCACTAAGGTTTTTTTTTGCAGAGGATGACACGCCAGCAAAGTTAGATTTTCTGAAATTTTGGCACGCGAACTCAAAAGGTTCGCCATCACCGGTGAAGGAGAATAAATTATGAAAGGATGGTAGGAATGGGAACTGATTTTGAATAGAAATTGAAATACGTGAAGTACGAGGGCTGATTGATAAGTTTCCAAAACGATTTTATGGATTTTCTTAATCATTTCTGGAGAGGTCACCTCTTTTGAACATTTAAAATTGGTTATCCACTTGTGGATAGTGGTCAATAATATGAGTAGCGGTCTTCTCTTTTAAAACGTAAAACTTCATAACGGTACGAACTTTTGTTTTCTCAATTTTCACAAAAATGAAAGATGGGTCCACTTCTAGAAGCACCAATCGTTGAAATGGGTTAACATTTTGCATGTATTCTAGTGAAAGGTGACAGGTGTACTATTTGATACTTATCAATCAGCCCTCGTACATCAGTCAATATTTTAATACTAAATTGTGATTGTGCGAGGGTGATACAATTATGCAATGAAACCTTCTTTTTTGCCCTTGAAAAAATTCCATACAAATGTGTTATTTTTCCCCCATTTAATAGTTTTCTGTCAAATAGATTATAAATTACAGAAAGAAACTAAAAGAGGTACCAAAAAAGGATATTGTTTTTTTCGTTTACTTGTTTCAAGGGTGAGCTATGCTTTTGACTGCCACCCTTACACGTGTTTTGTGTTATTCTGGTGACTATACATACCAAGAGTGAATTGTAATTTATAAAAAGGAAATTTAACAACCCTATTTACAATGAATCAATTTGTACCGAACTAAGAATTTATTCGAAATTTTATGTTATATCATTTCATAAAAAACGAGACGGCAACAAGTGCCATTAAAAATATTTGTGATGCATCTTTGACACTTGCGAAAATCCAAAACATCTGTTTTGGATTTTCGCAAGTGTCAAAGATGGTTCACGAAATTTAAATCACAAAAATCTACATACGATAGAGTAAAGAATGAACAGATTAGGAACAAATGTAGATCTGTTTGTAGGATAGTCCATGTGTGAACAGAGGCGGCGACAAACGCCCTGCGTGATCAAATAAACCAGATATTGAAAAATGCCCCTGTTAAAAGGGAAAACCATACATGAGATATATGAAAGAGGATAAGACAGAGTGGTACGTCAGGATAGAAGAGCGTGGCATTCTATCTTCTATGTCTACCCCATGTAAGTTAGTTACAAAATGTGTAAGTTTTCTCTCTTAAAAAGTTTACATTTTTTCTAATTGAAAAAATGTAATTAAACTCAATCATTTTCTTTGGATATCATATTGTATCATGTAGATAAGATGTCAAATTACTATATTAAAGCAATTAAATTGAAATTTCATATTTTATTTTAACAGAATACATTGTACATGTGTAAATTTACAAAATTTAAGAGATGTATTCTGTACTAATGGTCCATAAAAGATAATATTAGTGCTTAAACAAAAAGGGGAAGATACAACACAACAAACAAAAACCACATGTGAATGGCTATAGGCCGTCATTTTTGTGATATATATATACTATAATACTTATATATATTATAATACTTATTAATAATATTGAAGTGGAGCGAGCAAACAGCATGTCCAGAGCAGGCCCCATCCACTTGACAATTATACTCCAAACAAGCACATCATTGTATTTCTGTCTCTCTTAGATTGAGAAACAGCACTATGTGTAAAAATGGGTCAAAATAACACACCAAGGTTACGAGTATTAACAGTGTCACGCTTTCCTCTTTGTTTGTGCAGGGATGTGTAAAAAATGTATTTTTATTATTATTATTATACACGCACGTTAGTATTTTTATGACAATATGGAAAGGTAAAAATCATTATTTTATATATAGGGAAACGAAGAACTCCAGTTGAAATATAATGTTTTATGGGTTCACTAGTAGGTATTTTCGATTATATAACTATTGTTTTTAAAAGTATGATCTCTAGCGAGAATGTCCAATAATAAATGTGAGAAAATTTGATCGAAAAATATTCAGCGGTTTATTAATATTAATTAGTTTCGCAAACATTTTTTCTTGCCTCATTTTGAATTTTTTGACTTTCATTTGTTTCTTATAGGTCTGTTTCAATACTGTCTTCTCAGTCTACATCGTGTTAGTGTGAAAGGGATGAACACGTTATAGGAGTCGTCTGCTGTCACTATTATTCCATTAACTTTAGTTAAAGTAAATATTTTACCTCTGATATTGATCTCCACTCTGCAGAACGTGCACGGTCTGACGTGGTTTGGCAGGATTCCATCTAAAATTAGAATTATTATTTAAATGGGAGCATTTTACTAGAGAATTAGAATTTTTCTATACATTAGAAGCGCATTAATTCAAACCTTTTATTCAAAATTCGATATAATTCAAAATTACACTTCAAGACCCAAATTGTCAGTTTCATACTTAATCAACCTCTTTAACATGAAAACCCCGTTAACATGCAGTATGAAATGATTTTAAGGCCCTCGCATCATAAATCAAATTTTGAATACGTTATATTAACCGCATGCACCCGCATGAAGCGTTCTTTATGTATTTTGCGATACCTGCCGATACAACGCACGTCTGAGCCTACTTTGTATGCAACCTCCTTAGTGTATATATTATGTCGCGATAAAATTGGGGAATTCCAGATAGACTTTCTTCAGTTGACTGCTTCAGCAGTTTGACCCTTTTGATTATTTTTACTAATAACTGTTATTAAAATGTTTTTTTTGAAAGATTAACTTTTCGTATTATTTATGAACGACTGTATTTCTAATAACTGTGTTTGTTGTGTTGATAATCTTCATTTTTCTTGAATGACATTACTGTTAACTTATCTTATTATTTCACATGAAATTTTCTGAGTGATCCCGAGACACATGCTCTCATTTGATGCAGTAGTAAAATTTATATTGCAGAAGTGTTAAAAAATTGAAACAAGGAGAAATAGATGTTTTTTTTAAGTTGAAACATTAAAATTTATTCTTATTATCTTTAATTTAGTGTTATAGTTATGGAATATTTTATTTAAAAATAGGTTAATTTCCTGAGAACATTTTAAGATATTCATTAATTTCAATCGTACACATAAAATAAATTACATCTGGATTTTGTATTTGTATAATAAATACTGCATTTTCAAGACGATTTCGTGAAATATGTCAAAATATGTATGCTTTTCATGAAATTTGTAAAATTTTTTAGTCTCTTAAATTTCTTATTAACGGGGTTCCGCATAATACAAAAAAAACTTTTTTTTGGTCCCTTGAACATCCAATTAACGCGGTTCTACTGTGCTGCATCTGCTGATATTATTATATTTTCAGCAATAAGTAAACATTAAAGAGCTACATAAACCATAAACCCCAGCCTGAATGGATAAAAAAATGGTGATTTCTATAAAAAGTAACATTTCAATTTTACAACCAAATTAGAATTATAATATCAGGTATGTACATAGGCGATATATACATTTTGAATATTCAAATATATAATGTTAAAATGAGATGATTTTATTGTTTTGATATTACAGTAAAACCTCCAAATGAATGGAATGGCAAAAACAGTGTAAAACTGAGGAAAATGTAAAAGTGAGGAAATGAAAAATGTATGGAAAAATCAACTTTTTATGAAAATAAAAACCATCAATACTTTAATAAAACTTTAAATAATTATGAATGAATGAATGATAATGTATGAATTTGTAAATGTATGTATATGCAGACTACAATGATTATATTATTCTACCCATTCCACTTGTGAACATGTTGTATCGCAACACACACTATTTTATGTATGTACAAATGTGCAGGTAAAATATTTGAAAATGCAAAGTTGTACAAAGTTGACTTTCAAAAATTTACATTATGTTTTAGACTAGTGCACCTATTTTTAACTGCGGCTTATCATTGATATTTTGTATTATGGCCTCTAACTTCTCTACGCACAATAATTGATGGTGGTCAGTCACAGCTTACTTAATTTCCCCCCTTCACCCACGTGTTTTTGCTGGCAAAATGTAAAATAACCCCGTTTCATTTGCATTGAAAATGTTCTTTGGATCATAATTTGAAAGATTTAACGTGACAAAAACCATTTTAACAATACGGTTTCCATTTCGTCATATTGGGAATACAGGGAGTTTTTTTTTAAGTGAACCACACCATGAGGTGCTTGCGTCCTTCTTCTAGACTTTATGATAGTGTAAAGTCGAACACGAGATGTTAAGCTCGTATAGTATTTCTTTGTTGCATCATTTTAAGAGTAAATTATGAAGGATAGCAATAATTTAAAAAGGCTAATGTAATAAAAATAACGTAAGTAATATTTAGTGTCAAATGATTTAACAGAAAAATTCAACAATGAATGTAAAAACAAAAAGTAAAATGATAATCAAAACTGGCAAAAGAATATCGAAAATTTTTAAAAAACAATGTATGTGTTAATAAATCAACTAAGAAATATTATTAACTGTTATGGCAAATATTGTGATAGCGCGTAGCCGGCACAGCACGGTAAGGATGAGTGTGAAGCAAAAATTGTAGTGGTTGTCATTTGGAAAAAAAATCAATTCCGAACCCATAAAAATATAACCGTTATAATAATGATTTCCAGTGCCAAGGCGCCAGTATAGCTGACGGATGACTGATGGTTAAAAGGAGTACAAAAAAGGGTCATCAGTCGATCGTTAAAAATATTTACATTTAGTAATAAATGTGTCCCTTTTTACATTACTTCATTATTAGCATATGTTCTTGCTCAAGTCGGAACTAAACATGACAACGATGAACGTACACATCTGGGATCGAAAAGTTGGCACATTGAAAATTCCTATAGAGTTGGCATGTTGAGTTTTTGAAAGAAAAAATTTCGCATCTAAATATCAGTGAGAGTGTAGAGTTGGCATGTTGAATTTTCGAAAAGTTTCGGAGTAAATCGAGGAAATGTTAAATTTTATCTTAATGTATGAAGATGAAACGAGACTTCGACTTTTCTATGTAAAACAATGAACGTTAAATCAATGTTTCACTGTACATGAAAACTAACAGAAAGTAATTGCTAGGAAGGCTAAAATCTGCTGCAACATGGCCACGGCTGATATACATGCTCTGTCATGACATGCAAGCATAGAATGGCAAAAGGCAGCGATCCGATACTGTTTAGTGATAGATTACAGCAATACAAAGGCCTGTGCACCGTCATACGTTGGAAAGTTACTGATGTTAATGTAGACATTTTATGTATGTCGCGATTAAATATTTTGTTTATATATAACACTGTTACATATAAACACAAGCTGTCTGTTTCATAAATAGTATGTAATTATGAAACAGACATATCACCAAAACGCCAGTGTGGCGTTTAAACAAAATAAAAAATTGAAGCTGTCATAATAATTTTATATTTAGAACATTGATTTTAGTGACCATAATATATGTAGGTACTTTGTCAGATTTCAAAACATATTCATATACAGTGAAACCCTCTTAATACGTTTTCCAAGGGGCCATAAAAAAAAATTATTAAGCAGGAAAACGTATTATATTAACAGTGATTTCAATTTTGCCATAATTTATTTGAACATAACATCTAACATTGTATTTTAACTAATATTACACTTATATTATGATAATTAAGAAATTAAAATATTTTATTTATAAAAAAACAATTTATTCTTAAAAAGATACCTACATGAATATATATTTGAAAATCGCCCGAGAGAAATTAAGTCATAACTGAATTAAAATTTTCATCGCCATTCATAATTACACGGGTAGATAAATTAAAAAAAAATAACAAAATAGCAATTTATTTATTTTTATAATAGTCCTTCATACTAGATTGTTTTACTTTTTAAAAATATATTTATATAATTATAATAAAAATAATTTTTTTATGAGATAAATTAATACATCAACCGGTTTCGCAAAATACCATTTCTTTTATGCAAAAAAAACATGCTTTTAGTTAGTTTATTTGACATTCTGATGAAGGAAAAGATATTTTCCGAAACCAGTTGGCGGAAACCGGAAAAAGTGGTTAAAAACGAAATTATAAATAATATATATTTAAATAATTTCGTGAACTACAAGTGAGGGTACTAGTTGCAAAGTCAACAACCTTCATTATTATTTGTTCTAACTTTGAATGCAGTTGTCTTTTCATATAATTTTTAAAAGTGTTAATTTATAAGCAGTCAAACATAACTCATTTTTATATTAATTGATCATTCTCAATTGTTTTTGCTGCAACTAGATTATTTTTGGAAGAATATGTTGTATTTTAAACCAGATTATGAGGATTATCATTTATAATAAGAAATGCATTAATAAATATATTGTTCTTCGTGCTCCTACCAGACAGACAAAAAATATGGCGGTAGCTGAGATTACGACTACGTAATAACTATTAGAAGAAATATAAGCAATTTGCATTAAAATTGTTGCTTAGTTGGTCGAGTACTGCTATACAGGTCCATAATATTTTATGGATAGATACCTACTAAATTATGAGTTGAAAATGTTTAAGGAGTATGTACAAATTCTGTACCGTTATAGAAAATATTATTGTAAGATTTTTACAAAATCATGTTAAACTTCAAATAAATTTACTTCGAAATAAATATTTGCGAAATTGATCCATTATTATTATTCTATATCATTGCTTCAGGCCGTAAATCGTCTAATAAAAAATAGTGTGCTCAAAGCTCAATGACCTTTATTTTTTTGTAACTAACATACTATTACGCTGTTTTTTCCGCAAGAGTAGGCAGATAGGATAGAACGTCTCATTCTTCTGTCCTGAAACACAATTCTTGCCTCATCCACATGCATACATCTTATACAAGCTTCCAACAGAACTATCTTCCAGTATCTGGTTTACCTGGTCACGCCAAGTTTTCCGCAGACGTCTTCTATGCTATCAATAGGTGCTGGTGTTATCAATACTTGCGTCATATATCTTTCAAACCATTCTCTCCTCGTCCATCCGTTCTATATGACCAAACCACCTAAGTGATCCTTTCCTAATCTTACTCACTATACTACGGTCAGATTTAAATTCTTTCCTTTCTTTTTTCTTCATTCTTTACTCTGTCATAAATGGATTTGTCACATATACGCCTAAGTAATCTCATTTCCACTGCATTAAGTCTACTTTAGTTTCTCTTCTGCCAGCTACAGGCCTTACTTCCATACATCGGTGTCAGTACCAGAACTTTATTGTGTGCCGCTAGTCTTGCCTCAGTTATTTTTTGTATTCAATAAAATATTTCAATTAATCAAAATAATCGCATAACTATGATTTTTTTGAACACTTATATCTGACATGATTGAAATTAGGCACATGAAGTTTGAAAATTTCCAACTCGTATTTTTAATACATATGTATCTACTCCTAAAATATGATGTTACACTAAGTATACATAATAACACAATAGTATAAACACAATTTATTCAGATAATTATAAATTCAAAATTTGAAGAAGTAATTCGATACTTGGAATTCCCAAAATAAATTGAAAGTTCAGGCAGAGAAGTATAAATAGGGTAATACGAGCAGAGATGAAAATAAAAATTTCAATGCACTACATATTTTATTTTATCTATATGGTATCTGAAAAGACAAGCTTGTCATAAAATGAGACCTAATTCAATGCGGGTCATCTCATCAAGAGTTAAGTAAATTGTAGTGTATTCTAAGAATTTATTTTAAAGGTTTTTCTGCCGCCTAAGCAATTAAGAATATTTACTTATCCGTGGGGGTAGGCAGAGAGGATAGAGCACCACACTCTTCTGTCCTGACACACAATTCTCGCCTCATCCACATTCATACATCTTCTCATATAGCTCGCCGATTGTTGAGGCTTCTAACAGAACCATCTTCCATTATCTGGTTTACCTGGTCATGCCAAGTCTTCCGCGGACGTCCTCTATTTCTGGTGCCATCAACACTTGCATCATATATCTTTCTTACCATTCTCTCCTCATTCATCCGTTCCGTATGACCGAACCACCTAAGTGATCCTTTTTTAATCTTACTCACTATACTAACATCAGCTTTACATTCTTTCCTTATTTCTTCATTCTTTACTCTGTCATAAATAGTGTCATAAATAAGTGATCTCATTTCCACTGCATTCAGTCTAAGAATATTTAAAGGTAGATATTGGTGGAAATAAAACAAAATTACCAATGTGGCTCTGGTATGTACATGTTGTACATATTTATGAAGGTTGGGGTTCTGTTTTGTTGATTTTTGGGATATATTTTGCTTGGGCACTATGTTTTATTAGTCTATTCAAATATTACCATGTTTGTAAACTTTTATGATACATGGAAAAACCCATTTAAAGGGAGTTAATTTTATTGCACCTGTTGAAAGAATACCACATTCATTTTTAGAAATGTCAAACAAAATTACTCAAATGTCAATTAAATTACGAAAAACGTATTGCATGGGTTTTTTGTACAGATAAATTGAGTTCTGTCATAAATATTTTTATTTCTTAGGCGGGAAACTTATTATTTGGAAAACGTATTAAGCATAAAAATATACATAATTTGTATGGGACTTTTTCAGGACCGAAGAATGTAATCCTATTAGGCAGAAAAACATATTAAAGGGGAACTTATTAAGAGGGTTTCACTGTATATGAATTAGGTATTCAATAAATTATTTAATTTTTAATGGATTAATGCAAATGAGAACACATTTTTATTTCATTCAATATATCAATATGGAAAATACTCCAGATACGAGTTGTTTTTGACACTTGTGTCGAATGTGAGAAAATCAAAAATTGTCATCTCTTTCTATTCAAACCTTCCTCTCTCGCATGATTTACGTAACAAATGTGGTCATTAATTATTTCTCGGATACTTGTAATAATTTAACCATTAACCTCATCTTAAAATGATATCTAATTCATGTAGAATTTCTCGAATTTCAAACTGGAAAAATGAAAGCTTCCCTTTAACTAAGGAGCATGAAAGGGCTAACCACAGAAGAACTGAAGATGCACAGACATCAGGTTCAAACGGAAAAGAAGGATTCCTCGAAGAAGGAGGAAATCATTGCCAAAAGTGGTTTAATGTCCTCAGCTACAATTGAGGAGATTCTACAGAAATGGAAGAAGCTTCACAACACAAGGTTTTGGTGTGGCACCCTAACAAGTGAAGTGAACAGGGAACCTCTTCGATGATTTAGCGCTTCATTACTTTAGAAATTACCATAAAAAAGAGAAAAGCATTAAAAAAAATCTAGCAAAAGAAGTTGAAGAACCTAAAACTTCTGAATGTGAAGTTTAAATCTATAACCTTATTCTGATACCAATTAAATTTATTTTCCATGGGAAACTATAGAAAATCTCATTTCATACAATAAACTTTTCATACCACAAACCGGATTGTGGAACGAATTAAGTTCGTGGTACGAGACCCTACTATATACAAAAAGCATAATACAGCAAATAAAATATTTCAAAATTAGTTGTGTACAAACCCTGTTATGCGTGTAGGATCTTCTGGAAGTAATATCTTTCTGGGTGGTTTTGGCATTGGTATTGGTGTTAGAGGAACCTTAATATTTAATGTTTTTTTTAAATTGGAACTTATTGCTTTCAGCAGTATACCATTCTGTGCTTTGACGTTTTTCGTGAGAGTTTTTTGTGCAACACTGGCTGCATTTTGAGATTGAATTGAGGTCGGTTTGGTCATCTTAGGAGTATACTTATTGTCCAGCATATTCGATAACAGTACACTTTTTGCGTTTCCAAATGTATTCTTAGGATCCGGTTTGAACGAGCCAATATCGTTGTGGTTGAGGATAAACTTCCCCGTTAAGACAGATTCTGTGTTCTCAGATTTCTTTTGAGAATTGTTTTGGAAGAAAATATTAGATTTTTTAATAGTGCCATTACTTCGTGGCTGTTCATTGATGCGGGGTTTGATGAGAGAATTACTATCCGGAGTTTTTAAATGAGAATCCTTGCCGATGTGGTCTGTAATAAGTTGAAAACCCCGTCCTCTGGTAGAGAGTTCGGAGACTCTGACAACTCTGTGAAGAGGGGCCAGTTCTTGAGGCGGAATTTCCAGGGGTGCATGATTGTACACAATTCTTTGAGGCAACACTTCGCTCACATTATCTACTTGTGATTTCTCATTCGCTACAGTTTCTGGTTCTTGAATTTCTTCATGTCCTTGTTTTAGTGTCAGTTCGTCAGTGGATAGTGTAGGCGTGTACTGAACTTGAAGACCCAACTCCACAATTTGCTCTGGTGTAAGTGATATTGTGTGAAGCGAGCCATCACTGGACTGAAAAAGTTTTGCACAGTTAAAATATTTTTTTGTTTTGAAATGTTTGGGATCGGCAGTTAAATAAATAGATGTTACATGACAAAGACAAATAAGAAAATAAATGGTAGACTTATCTACTTTTAAACACCACAATTATCAAAGAGCATTAATATTTTGTTTTAATAATGCTTGACCACCAAAAAGATCTATATCATCTGTATCACAAAAAGTTAATCATGAAATGTCAGTAAATACAATTTTGTGTTGAGTTGACTATTTTATTTACGCCACTAAACATTTGAATAAAGTTGAAACATTACAGGCAGCAATGAGAAATAGAAAAACCCCATCATAAACAAAGGCTACTTACTGAAAAACCAAAAAAAATTTTAGAGGGAAAATAACTAACCTGAAATAACACAATTTCACCGTTATTCATAACGAAATCATTATTTTGAGGAATATCTAAGGAATTAATTCCTGAAACATCAACGACGTAATTGTTAGGAATAATGTTTATAGCGTCATTGGTCGCGTTATTATTCATTTTGTATTATTTCTCTAGTTATTTTCTAATGTCCGTCAAAATGGACAACCTCGGCCCGTCATCTTGGAATTCAATGACAAATGACAACAACTCACCATAGACAAAATACAAAATACAGAGAATTGAATTTTTAATTAACTGCAAAGGCAGCTAACAGGTGAAAAATTTTCAGCATGTTATAGAAAAATATTAAAAGCGTAAAAATCGCACTCGCTGATGTACTACATAAAAAACTTTTATTAATTTCTTAGATCCTACGGTATTTTCAATAGGTAATCTTTCTGTAGTTACACTGCTAAAAGCTAAACTTACAAAATCGACGAGTGATATGCTTCATGACACATTATTTTATAATTACAACTTAAGAAAATGCTTTTTTTACAAATCGGTTAAAATAAATTCGTGTAAAAATAACATAATCAGTTTCTTAAAAACACTATTTGATAGTAAAAAGTTATTTAAAATAAGTTGAACTTAAGAAATTAAGTTATGGAAACAACATTACGAGTAATAATGTCAATATGGTTTTGGTCTTAATGAGGTCAATAAAATAAAATAAATAATAATACAATATCTTAAATTTCTAAACAGATAGACACTTGGATATACCAAATGCCGTCCATTCATGAACATTATGTGAAATTTTTGACTTTTCTCTCTCTTTCGTCACAATTTTTTCAAGATTTTTATTAAAGAAATATGTCTTACATGTTAGTTTTATCGATTGATTTAATAAAACAATTTATTTGATATAACACTATCCAGTACTAAAAAAAATTCACTCTATACCTTTCTGCTGTGTAACGTAGTTGGAAATAATATACCCCAGGGGTATGGAGGATATTCAATACAGGATGGATGGAGGTCCTTTAATCTCAGCCTATTGCGCTCAAAAACCAAAACGACAGTTGCGTTCATAATAATTGAATAATTAGACTACACTGACGATTACGCTATTTGAAACTGAAGAAAACCTTTAACAGGCCTTAACAACCTTTTCGGACACCTTAAAAAATGAGGTCTTAATCTAAATACAACTGTAGGGATTAGGATTTTAAATTCACCGCCGTCTCAGCCGGCATAGATGCTAGCGACATAGCGCTGCCAGCTGCCGCTACAGGTCTGGCCCAATTCCGCACTGACGATCTTTCTTCTGTTTCACCGTTGCGCAACGGCGGTCTTGCCAGCCTACGTACGCCGAGCGAGACCGCCGATTCGCTTCACTTTCACAGTTCACGTTTACCTTCTGCATCTATTAATTTATTAATTCTATCCGTAATTCTGTATTCTTTATTTTGTCATACTGTCACAATAAATATCAACACGCCATCATTACTCTTTCATTTAACCACTGACCTAACTCATAAACAACTAAGACCAAAATTGTGACCAACCCGCAGCTACAACACAAAGAACTTTGCAAAATATTAGTGTTAAGGGACACCCTCTCGAGAGCGTATAATACTTCTCATACCTAGGTAGTTTTATATTACATGAGGCTAACATTGAAATAGAAAATAAGAACAGAATTCGAAGTGCAAGCTGCGCATTTGGCAAATTATGTTCACGTGTATTTTATAACTACGAGCTGCGCAAAAGCACCAAAGTGTTAGCCTATCGGGCTATAGTATTGCTCACATTGCTATATAGCTACTTGTTATATAGCCGCAACCTAAAGTCCTTCGATAAGCATCACAACAGATGTTTGAGGAAGATCTTAGGTATAAAATGAGAAGAGCACAGAACAAACTTGAGTGTCCTGGAAAAGGCTAGTATCCCTAGCATCGAAATTACAATGAGCATGTCACTGTGTGCATATGGATGACATACGGCTTCCCGAACAAGTTATGTTTGTGCAACTATCTCACGGTAAAAGAAGACATGGTGGAGCGAGGAAAAGATTCAAAGATACCTTGAAAGCGATTCTGAGTAGATACGGCATAGAACCTAAACACAGGGAAACCACGGCCCAGGATCGAGGAAAATGATATCAAAAAGTATATTGTGCAGGGGAAACTTGCGAACAGAAGAAGGCTGACGCAATTACTGAAAAAAGTTACATCACTCGAAACCCCCCTGCCTAGCGGATTCATGTGCATAGCATGTGGGAGAGTGTGCGGTTCGAGAATTGAACTCCTCAGCCATATTTGGACTCAGAATCGTTAACTATGGCAGACGTCATACTCGTAACGTCATCTTGATCAAACCTCTGAAAATGATCAACAAACTTGTAATTTATTCTCTCAGTACTTTAAATCAGTATTCACTGAAAGTAGTTTGGGGGAGCATTCACATAGCGAAGCCGACTTTGGCCCGGCTGACATTCAACACATAACGGTAAATCCAATTCTTCTGCAAAGCCATATTAACAATCTAGACTTGAATAAAAGTGCAGGACCTGATGGAATCCCTACATTTTTTGTACAAGCGTCCTGCTCTAGTATTGTTACTCCGCTCTGCTTACTTTTCACTAAATCTCTCCGGACCAGTGGAAAAATGCATACATTAGTCCTATCTTTAAATCTGGTCAAAAAAATAATGTGACTAACTACAGACCTATATCAAAACTATCAATATTCAGCAAACTATTTGAAAAGATTGTTTATAGCCAGGTTTTCAGTGCTATTAAGCCTCATGTAAATCCGCAACAACATGGATTCTTCGCGGGGCGTTCCACCGTTACTAATTTGTCTACCTTTACACATTATGTGCTCTCTGCAATGGATCAACGGGCGCAAACCGATGCAATTTATACAGATTACAGTAAAGCCTTTGATAAGGTCGACCATCAAATATTAATTGACAAGTTGATAAAAATAGGAATCCATAGAGACCTACTAAAATGGCTTATCTTCTACATCAGCAACAGAAACCGAGCGGTGGTCATCGGCGGTTTTAAATCAGATTGGGCGCGCATCTCTTCCGGAGTTCCTCAAGGGTGTTTGCTAGGTCCATTATTATTCATAATCTATATTAACGATATATACACACGCTTTCAATTTGCCAACTTTCTTCTTTATGAGGATGATATGAAGATCTTTGCCAAAGTGAGCTCCCTAGATGACTGCCATAAAATGCAAAATGATGTCACCCGCGTTGCAGCCTACTGTGAGGTGAACAAACTCCTCCTGAATGCTAAAAAGTGTTTTCAAATAACATTTTCAAGAAAATTTAACAATATTAATTTTACTTACACAATAGATAGCACTCAGAAAATAAAAGCGAAGTTAAAGACCTAGGAATAATCCTCGATAGCAAACTTACTTTCAAAAATCACGTTGACTGAATTACCTTCAAGGCCTATAGAATGCTAGGATTCATTCTTCGAATCTGCAAACACTTCCAAAATCCGTAAATATTGCATTACGCATTCGTTCGTAGTCACTTAAAGTACGCTTCTCAAATCTGGAACCCATGGCATATTACATATATTGCGAGATTAGAACGAATACACAATAGGTTTATTCGGCATCTGAATGTTAGATCTAATCTACCATTCGGCTTTTATATAGATGTAGCAAACTTCCACAATATGAAGACCCTAGAACATAGACGAACACGTGCTGACCTAATACTTCTCTTCAAACTACTGCAAGGCCATATTGATTGTCCCAGCCAATTGGAATTAATATCTCTCCATGTGCCATCTAGATCAACCCGGCAATCCGTACTCTTCCACATTCCCAGAAGTAGAACATCTTACATACAAAATTCATTCATTCACCGGTCATGCAAATACCATAATGAGAAATTTACAGAAATTGACTTGTTCAACATTAGCCTTACTACGCTCAAAGGGTTCTTCTTATGAACCACCACAATCTAAACTTTGGCCATTCACTATACCTATAAAAACTTATGTTGCTCTCCCTTTACCGCAACATTAGTTGCAACCTCCCCACCCTTCTCCTTCTTTCATCTAAACATCATAACATTTTTTGTGGATTTTCATTATTGGTATCGTATGTTAAATAGTTATTATTTATTTGTGCATCATTCGATGATAAACACCAACTTTTTTGAGTCCTGTTTCATTTTAACAACCTGCTCTAACTGCATCACCAACACCTATACTCGCACGCGCGAGATCTCACCCTAAACAATCCTTCAGATATACATAACCTAGAAACATCAGTCGCCCCATCCGAGTGACTCCCACAATAGATAATCAAATCAATTCGTAAACAGCTGACTCCAGGGTAAAAAATGTATATACAACTAAAAAATGTGTTCTTGACAATGAAATATTTAAATTTAATTTTGAGAAAACCATTAGCGACATCAGTCCTAATGATGGACTATGAAATCTTCATAAAATTAGATATTCTTTCTATTTCACATCAGCGGGCAGTTTATTAAAAAAAAACGTTTTAATAATTACGAATTATTAAGAAATACGTCGTAAGAGTAATGGTGATTGACGTGCTTTGCTCATGTTTAGTTTTGGAATTTCAAAGATTCCTGTTTTCAGATCTAGTACTGATATTTTCAGAAAAAGATGATAAATTTAACAATTCTGGTGTCTATAAACTTAGTTGCAAGGATTTTGCTGCATTTTATGTTGGTAAAACGGGTAGAAATTTTTATATAAGAGTAAGGGAGCATTTAAAATATTTGAACAATAGTGGGTTTTCAGAATTTCTAATCATTTGATAGAAAATGGTCATGGTTTTGATAAAAAATTGGGATTGTCAATTTTGCATATAAACGGTGTTGGTCACAAATTAAATAATTTGGAATCGTTGGAGATAAATAAAGCATGTAAAACTAATCAAAAAATTATAAACAACCAACTAAATTTAACTACGAGTCCCATTCTAAATTTTTTTCCTAAAAATTATTCGAGTAAATTTGTATTAAGTAACAATTTGAGTTAGGTACTAAATTTATTTTTTAAATAATTGTTTTTTTTTTAAATAGATTCTGGTAAAGAAACAATAATATATGTTTTTAGTTAGTTATGACATCCTGAAGAAGAAAATGGTATTTTTCGAAACCGGTAGATGTATTTAAACTCAATTAAGTGGTTAATAAAACAAAGATAATAAATAAAAAATATGAACAAAGTAACATAATATTTTATCATATGTGCGAATTAATAATGTACGCGTGAACATTATTTCGTCAAATTGTTTTTGAAACATTAAAAAATCCGTAAAAAACCAGAACGCCGTTCTACCGCGTTACACGACAAAAAAGCACTGCTTATTACTATTATAAAAAATATAACAAAACAAAGTTTGATATAATAAAACTTTCTAAACCCATTCATCCGCGCTCTTTATTATCGTATTTATCGTCGCTGACCGAAGCCGGCCATTTTCCATAGATAGGAGAGTACATATATTGTAAACCTAGATCAAAAATAAGACAACTCAAAAACTCAGTTTTCAGTAGATAAAAAAAATATAAACATTTTTCTCAATTTTTTGTTACTAAAGTTATGAAACTAAACATTTTATTTCATAAATGTGTCCTTAAATGACACTATTCGAGAACTGGAGCTAAGTTAGTCGCGTATATGACAGTATCCGAATACAATAATAACTCAACATTCTTGGTTTTTTTAGTTGTTTTAGTTTTGATCTAGGGTGCGATATGTTAACCGTTAAATGTGTGCGTTGTATTTGCGCCCGAACACTACTTCACATATTTAAATAATAATATGACGTTTTAATAGGTATGTATTTGTCAGATAATAAATAATTTTCAACAGTAGAAGTAAGTAAGTAAGTATTATTAAATTTATAAAACGAATCTCAGCAGTTTCGGTCTGAATTTCGCAGCCATTGGAATTAGCCCTACATGATCATAACATGTAAAATCATTTAATCTTTTCACATGTGATCGTGGACGTAGAGTTTTTTTTTGTTCTGTCAGTTCCGGAAACATTGGCCATGGCCGCGATGCGGCCACTATAACCGCCCGCAAGACCTAATAACCGCTTTTTGCTAGTGTTATAATAATTCAAGAAGTGAAAGTGATACCTTTAATAAAAATAATTTTACTGAAATCCTCATTAAAAATATCAAACTGAAATCCAATATTTTACCTTTAACTGCCTTCGTTAACAGACAACATAGTATGGAATGAGGAAATTTATCTCCCACGCAATGGAGCTTTATTATATATATAGATATAACAAAATGAAATTTGGGAAGGTCTTAAGCCAGGTTTTAAATATAATTGATTTTACATGTATGTACGTATTCTTAACAATTTTTATCAGGGATGTTATTCAAAAAATATGAGTAGGTACATACGCCTTAAGGAAATAATTAAGAACACTTTATCACAACGTTAATTATTCCGATTTTTATTCGAAATACATCAAATCGTGAGCAAGTGAACGCAATTAATATGTCTAATTGATTAATCTAATTTCTTTTAAATGTCATAAAACTGGTATTCTCTCCACAACTAATATGGAAGAGGTCGCAGTTTACGTTCTACAACTAATATGGGAGAGATCATAGAATGCTATCTACAACTAATATGGGAGAGATCATAGAATGCTATCTACAACTATATGGACGAGACCATAGTAAGCTATCTACAACTAAATGTAACACTTCGACAATATAGAAGAGACAATGGAATGCTCTATAACTAAATAGCAAAAATAATAAATATTGACGTGACTAATTTTTACGTTCTAATATTTATTTACTTTCACATGTGAGATATTACCTTTGCCCGGCTAGTCAGCTTCGGTAAAGACTTTTTCATCTCAAGTTGTATGGGGATTCTACTTATATCAGTGTGTATGCATGATTCAAGAAATGAAACAAAGTTTAGCGGTACAATGAAAACTTGTATATTGTATCCTATGATTTTCTAATATTCTAGGGGCTTAGAGAATTCGGTCAAACAACCCGATGAACACGATACAATAAAACAGAAATGGAAAAAATTTCATTCACAGAAAAAATAATGAGCCTATGAAATGGTACATAAAACGATGTGGTGATGTGAGAATTTCTGCATAATGGAATAGTGTTGTATAAAAACTAAGGCGATTTCGGTTCGGCACTTAGAACTAGATTATTTTATTATGGCTTCCTTGATTAAAGGTTTTTTTTGTTGTTTAGAAAGGTAGGGCGAACTGTCTAATAATTAATTTGCTGGAAGGCTGCATGGACTCTATATTTATGTGTATTTGATTTTGAAATACCAAATATTCGGACGCGAAGATGCCGGTTTGATGATTTAATAGCGGCAGAATGTATAATACTTAGGAAGTCGTTCGTTTTGCACTTACGGCGATGACAGAAGCATTTTACTGGAAAACAGGATTTTATAGAATTTGCACCGGATAATTTGGTTTGTTAAATAAAATTTAACTATGTGATTGACAAGATTGTTCAATGATTTGGTTTTTTGCAACAGTTTGTATACTTTTTGGTTATGTTTATTTTTCGGCAAGTGTTTTATTTCACAGATTTTTTTTAGTTCTGTTAATTAGTATAAATGATTGTAATTTTTCAAATGCACTGTTCATTATTTTTGGATAATGTCCATAGTAAATTGTTCTCAAACGAGGTGGTGCACTGATTTGACTTGGTTTATGGGAAATGAAGATTTTAGTATCACCACGCTGATTGCTATTCTTTCAAGATCGGTACGGTGAGGGATATTTATTTGTATCAATCGGTCATCACGTTTGGTTTTATTTAAACACTGTCGGTTGATCCCGGTTTGGATCTTAAAATACCGGAAAGTAGTAGATACTTTATTCCGACACCGACTCTAATTTGATTGAATTCAGATCGTAAGCGTGCACTTTGGATCGCGATCTGTACCGGAGGTATGTATGTACAATTGATACATCAGATAATATAACTTTTGAACTTCTCTTCTTCTTGAAATTGTAGGACACCGGTTACAGTTCCGGGGTGAACTCAAGAATGAACGGGGTGATCCTGCATCGTTTATATAATTTGACCCGGTGGGGGGTTTACACATGTCACCGAGCTAGTTAATGACGTCAGAAGTACGAAATAATATGGTTTAAGAGATTAATAATTTTTGCCGGCGCGTGTAAATTATAAAAATATCCATTATTAAAATCAATTTCGGAGAGAGATTCTTCGTGATTTCCGGTCACGTGTTGTTATGACGTCAAAGATTTAGAATATACGAGACTTTAATTTATTAAATGGATTTTGTTATTAAAATATTATTTTTAAAGTAGAATTAGAGACAGATTTGTAAGGAATGTGTACCTGGCAGGAAGTCACTACGGAAATGGGGCAAATGTTGTCTATTGCGAACACTAGGTACATGCCTTGATAGTTAATTCAATGCTTTGTTTTATTTTTTACATTCATTATTTCGGGGAGGATTATTATTTTTAATGCTGGTGAAATACGAAAAAATAAATATATATACGACAATATTATAAGTACACCAAAGTATGTATAATAATAATCCATTTGTAAATGTCTTCTCAGAGCGTCTATGACCGACTTCTCTTCGAGACGATTATTTTATGGGCAAGAAGTCCCTTTGGAATTGCACGGTAATTTTCCGGGCTCTCAATTTAACATGTCCAGGGGCGCATTAATCAATAAGCCCTTAAGGCTTTCCCAGGTCTAGGGGCTGTAGGATACGATTTAATCCTCTTCGGTTCCTTTACGCTGGGCCGGATTTAGGGATATTTCCACAAATTATTTTTACACCTCATTCACACAGTTTTATTAACAAATGCTCGCCACGTGCATGACTCACAATTCATTAAACCCAACACAATCGTCCAGTTTACCACACACTATTTAAAATGAATGGATTCAAATTGACATTAAATGAAGTTCTGCGTGTGTAAAAATCATTGGAACATTCACACCACGGTTTAACATTACGAAAGGTGTCAAGTATGGTTGTGTAATATCTCCACGGTTGTTCAACTTGTATAAGGATAATTGTGTGAAAGAACTGGAATGTATGAATGTAGGAGCAAAAGTGGGCGATTTGATTGTATCCTGTTTATTGTACACCGATGATGCAGTACTAATGGCGAATAATGAACAAGAACTACATAGTCTAGTGAGTAATATGCACGATGGAAGCAAGAAAAACGATCTTATGATGAATGTAAACAAGTCGAAAGAGATGGTATTCGAGAAGAAGGAAAGTAAGACACCGGGCTAAATACTCGTAGGTAATGAATGTTTACAAGTAGATGAGTTTGTGTATTTGGGAAGTACGTTTGATAGAAACGGAAATGCTGAATATGATATCGAAAGGAGGGTGACTGCAGGGAATAAATTGAACGGTGCTTTTAATGGAATTATATCTAACGGGAATTTGTCAACTGACGCAAGACTAGCGGTGCACAATGGAGTCCTGGTACCGACACTGATGTATGGAAGTGAGGCCTGGAGCTAGCAGAAGAGGAACGAAAGTAGACTGAATGCAGTGAAAATGAGATCACTTAGGCGTATATGTGGCAAATCTGTTTATGACGGAGTAAAGAATGAAGAAATAAGGAAGAATGCTAAATTGATGTTAATATAATGAGTAAGATTAAGAAAGGATTACTAAGGTGCTTTGGTTATATGGAACGGATGAATGAGGAGAGAATGGTAAGAATATGACACAAGTGTTGATGGCGCCAGAAATAGAGGACGTCCGCGGAAGACTTGGCACGACCAGGTAAACCAGATAATGGAGGATGGTTCTGTTAGAAGCCTCAACCATCGGCGAGCTTATATGAGAAGATGTATGAATGTGGATGAGGCGAGAATTATGTGTCAGGACAGAGGAGTGTGGCGCTCTATCCTCTTTGCTTACCACCGCAGGGGAAATGGCGCGATGGTAAGTAAGTAACAAATATGTAAAGGTATGAAGAATGCAATTCAAAATACAAAAGTAATTAAGCAAAAGAAATATAATTTGGAATATTTATAGAAAACATGAAATACTAATCTAATATATTTTGAGACATTTTAAAGAGACAATTGTATTTTAAGGAGAATACATTATTATTGTGTAGTTGCAGTTTTTTCAGAACATACTTCTGTGCTATTTTGATACAAATTAAATGTAACAATTAGAAAGATATACAGGAAAATTCAATATATTAAAAAAATATTTTTGATCCTTTTCTATCCGGGGAACTGCATTAACCGATTACACCACACCAACATAGTAAGTTGACGACAAATTTTCAACCTTATATGCTGCAGTTCTTTCAAATTGATACATCTATACATCCAGGTTCGAATCCCGGTAGCAACAAAAATATGTTTTCGATAAATTGAATTTTCCTATTATTTCTTATTGTTACTACTTACTTACTTACCATCACGCTGTTTCCCCGTGGGGGTAGGCAGAGAGGATAGAGCGCCACACTCTTCTGTCCTGAAATACAATTCTCGCCTCATCCACATTCATACATCTTGTCATACAAGTTCGCCGATTGTTGAGGCTTCTAACAGAACCATCCTCCATTATCTGGTTTACCTGGTCGTGCCAAGTCTTCCGCGGACGTCCTCTATTTCTGGTTCCATCAACACTTGCGTCATATATCTTTCTTACCATTCTCTCCTCATTCATCCTTTCCATATGACCAAACCACCTAAGTGATCCTTTCTTAATCTTACTCACTATACTAACATCAGCTTTACATTCTTTTCTTATTTCTTTACTCTGTCATAAATAGATTTGCTTTACATTCTTTACTCTGTCATAAACAGATTTGCCACATATACGTCTAAGTGATCTCATTTCCACTGCATTCAGTCTACTTTCGTTCCTTTTCTGCCAGCTCCAGGCCTCACTTCCATACATCAGTGTCGGTACCAGGATTCCATTGTGCACCGCTAGTCTTGCCTCGGTTGACATATTCCTGTTAGATATAATTCCATTCAAAGCACCGTTTATTTTATTTCCTGCAGTCACCCTCCTTTCGATATCATTCTTAACCTTTCCGTTTCTATCAAACATACTTCCCAAATGTACAAACTCATCTACTTGTTCCAAACATTCATTACCTACAAGTATTTTGCATGGTGTCTTGCTTTTTTCCTTCTCAAATACCATCACTTTCGACTTTTTAACATTCATCATGAGGTCGCTTTCCTTGAATACATCGTACATTCTACTCACCAGATTCTGTAGTTCTTGTTCATTATTCGCCATTAGTACTGCATCATCGGCGTACAATAAACAGCATACAATCAAATCGCCCATTTTTGCTCCTACATTCATACATTTTAGTTCTTTCACACATTTATCCATATACAAGTTGAACAGCCATGGAGACATTACACAACCCTGCTTGACACCCTTTGTAATGTCAAACCATGGTGTGAGTGCTCCATTGATTCTTACACACGCAGAACTTCCTTCGTATAGGGATGCGATTGCGCGTATAAGTTTACTATTCACCCCGTAATCAGAGAGTACTTTCCATAAATTTTCTCTTATAACTCTATCATATGCTTTCTGTAGATCTACGAAGGCACAAAAAAGTTTTAGGTTTTTCGCCAAAAACTTTTCCGTCATCACTCGTAGAGAAAAAATCTGATCCACGCACCCTCTTCCACCCACAAATGCCCCTTGCACGTCCCATACCTTTTCTTTCGTCACCTTTCTTGCTCTTTCTATTAAAATTCTTCCATACAGTTTACCTACAGAGCTCAGTAGACTAATAGCCCTATAGTTACCACATTCCATTTTCGACCCTTTGCCTTTGTAAAGAGGCATGATAACAGCCCTCCTCCAATCTAGCGGGGTGTGGTTCTCTTCCAAACATTGATTGAAGAGCGTATGAAGCCACAAGATAACTAATGGTCCACCAGCCTTGATATACTCTGCAGCAACGTTATCATACCCCACAGCCTTACCATTCTTCATATGTTTTATTGCACACTTTATTTCTTCCATACTTATTGCATTTATATCGTTTTCCTCATTCATACTTACCCCAGAGAGCCTCTCAGGTGCTTTGTCATTTGCATTCTCTACACTTTTATACGTTTCCTGGAAATATTCCATCCATCTATCTTTTATTTCATCCTCATTCGTTAACATCTCTCCATTTACTGACTTAATAGCTTTCATACTACTGCTTTCAGCACCACATCGAGATTTTTTGACCGCCTTCCAGAAGAATTTTATATTATCCTGAAAATTCTCAGTCATTTTCACCGCTTCTTTTCTTTTCAGCCGCTCTTCCCTTTCTTTCACACCAGATTTAACTTTTTCCTTACAGACATTGTACAGGATTTTTGCTCTCGTATATCATCCCCATTTACTGTCAACAGATAGCGCCACGCATTCTTCTTTTCTTTCACAAGTTCCTTTATGCCATCGTCCCACCATGCATCACCTTTCTTCCTTCCTTGGATAGCTATCCCACAGGTTTCTTTCGCTGATTCGCATAAAGTAACCTTAATGTATTCCCATGCATTGTCTATATTCAGATCACTCGCTCCTTGTTCACTCAGTTTTTCATACACTTTCCTTTCAAATTTTTCTCTGACATCATCCCTTTGCAGATTCTCAATTTTGATTCTAGATGGTGCCGATACTGTTTTTTTCATGGACCGCCATCCTTGGAATAAAATTATTCTTGAAATAACAAGGAAATGGTCAGTTTCCATCTCGGCGCCCCGAAACACTCGAGTATCAACAGTAGCGGATCTCAGTCTAGAATCAACCACCACAAAGTCACCGTACACTCCAATGGCTGACTCGAAACCATCCCTCCGAGTCCCCACCCAACCATTCAAATCGCCTGCTAAAATAATTCTTTCATTAATCCGTTTTACATTCATTACATTCCTTACATTTGTCCAAAATTCATCTTTCATTTCATCATTTTCTGAGTTTACGGGAGCGGGAGTTTATGGGAGCTAATTGTTACATTGTACAAATATATTCTATTACATGAAAAATATTTTTTAGAAGATAGAGGAGACACAATAAGATTATTTATAATGTAATAAACATAACAAAAAATCTTAACATATTTGTTTCGAATTTTATAGAATCTATTCAATGTTTGTACGATCTACAATAACATTCATACATTTTAATAATACAATGCTTTATCCATCTCGGTCAAAAAAGATGTAAAAATGGACATTAGCTTATCAGTGGAGTTACTATATTTATTACTACTCCGAGCGATGGAGTAGGCGTCCCACGCGAGTTCAATTCAGCGCTCGCCCACTTATCCTCAAATGTAAACACCGAACAAGTAAGATCAAAATCACCATCGACCTTCAAATAACAAGCCATTTTTTTATAAGTGAATATCGTGACTTAACGTTCGATGATGTGTTTGGAATTTTGCCAGATTGATTTTGTTATTGTGTACAGTTAAACGAAAAATTATATTGACATTTTATTTAACATTTTTAACGAAGCTTTGCGTAAGTCATTCTCGTTCGTATACAAAAATATACGACAGAGATGTTCTATATTTTTATTGCAACATAATATTTAAAAGGCAAGGGATTTTATAGTTTTAAGTGAATCAGTGTTTTCCGGCGCCCTGTGCAGTTTTTCCATTTTCACGTTCAGTTTTGCTGACCTGTTCGGACCGTCAGACCGTTCCATGGCTCCATTGTGTAATATTTGGAAATTTTATTTAAAAATATCATAATTTTATGGATCCCCGATTAATCCGACTACGGGTAATCGAAAATGTACTGAATTAGACGAGCACACTAGTGTGTAACTGGGATCTCCTCTAGATTAGATTGTGATAGGCCGACGTTTCTGCACGGTAACACGTGCTATTGCTTCCGCAGTCGAGTGCCGAAACGTTGGCTCAGGTTTCCCTAAGGAAACCGTCTATAAAAACGCGATGTAACATAGAAGAGACGCCAGTTCCATACACTAGGGCTCGCAGAAACCTTTGAGGCTGTAACTTTTTGAGGCAACGCCTTGACAATGGCACTTGTTGTCATGCCGAAACGTCGGGGTAGGTTTCCTCAAGGAAACTATTTACAAAAAACGCAGAACTGGTGTCTCTTGTAGATTATCTCGCATTTTTTCTTTGAGGAAATCTAGGCTGACGTTCCGGCACGGTAACACTTGTTCGCGGGAGATATAATTCTTCCAAAGTTAACAAATACGGATATACAGTAACTTTTGGAGACAAGGCTTGCTAGTAAAATAAAATCTAGAATGTGCCGGCTAAAAAATAGATACATATTTAACAATGAAGCTCTGAATAATTTAATAAACGTAAAATGTTGTTTAAGTTTATTAATTAGAAATTCAATATTCCTACCCATTACTGCAAAGTGTACCGCGGTCCCTTTAGCAGATTGTAAGATGCGCGGGGAGAGATGTTGCACAAATCCCTACAAGACGTTTCTTAGTGTGATCGCACTGCTCGTGCGGGTGTGGGTAGAGGCTTGTGCTGATGTTCGCTGAACACTATAAATAGACAGTACGCTTAAATCTTCTTGTTTTTGTGTGGTACTCGGTACTCGTTACTCGGTACATCAGTAATCAGTAATCAGTAGTCGGTGACTATGGTTTTTTACAACTTTTTGAAAATATACCGACGTTATGAATTCACACGCCAATATCTGAAACCATCGCTCATCCCTTGAAGGTGTGAGATGTCTGCGAATGAAAGAGAATACGAAAAGAGATCCCATTCGGATTGACTAGGCCTTTAAAATCATTTGAAATTATTTTCATAATAAAACACCGTTTATGGCCACGAATTTTCACAAAAAATGTTTTTTTTTTACTTTTTAAGATATTCGCATTCATGATTTCTTGTATTTAATAGCTACGAGTATATGAACAATCTCGATTTATACAAAGTTTTGATACTCCTCTAAGAATTGGTTGTATGACGCTGGAGGTTCCATGCTAAGATTTTCAATTAGAATATCCAGAATCGAGGTGTAAATATAAGCGACGAAGTATTTACTGAATAATAATTTAGATAAAATACGTGTTTTAAATTATATTAAGTAATTATTTTCTGTTTAAATTGAATATCTGGGGTTTTTGTTCGCCCTGACAATTTATTGTTGGCCCTAAAAAGAAATCATGCTCGGTTGAGTTATAAGTTTAACGAGCTCATTAATTTCCGACATAGAATAATGATACGAAAATCCCCGCCAGAAGTCCTTTTTAATGTACATATATACCTAAAAAAAAACTCACCCTTGTTTGCAAAAATGTATGTACATAATTAAAATAATGATTTAAATAATATGTCAAGAATTTGAGCAAAATTGTTGCACTATTAAAATTTCGACTCGTATATTATTAAATATTTATACAATTAACAAAAGTAGTAATATATTTTTATATGGTTTAATTATATTTTTTTTTTGCGTCTTATATATTATTTTTATTTGTGTCACATATTGTTTTAAAACATATTTTAATAACTAATACGAACGTTGTAGAAATTGTGCGTGTGCGGATTGTGGATTATAAATAGTTAGTCTTATTTTCATAGCACAAGCCCTTAGCTAGTTTGAAAATGGTAACAATGTTGACGTGACGTGTAATCCGCGTACGCATCTTCACTTTAAAATAATTATTTTTAAAGTAAAATAATAATTAATAAATTCATAAAAACATGTGCGTAGCAATTTCACATAATATATTATTATTATTTAAAACGATACATTAATATTTGTGCGATGGAACATAGGATCGAGTTATGGACGCCAGGTGTAGAGGTTGATTTCTCGAACTTTAAATCTCTAAGAACACGCGCGTCCATTTAGCCAACAAATTAATTTTTATCTGTCCTTTAAGAACATAATGAGAAGGTGTCCTTTAATAACGAATACATATCCCTTTATCCTTGCTAATTTGAAAGTACCTCTTGTAGTAAAGCTCTTGAACTACGTCAAAGCACGTCTCATATAAGCTGTAAGCGGACAATTTTTTTTTCCATATACAAATTATCAACAGATTGATAAGATTACTATGATAGATAATCCTAGGTATGACATTAATGCATAATGTAGGAGCACTTAAGATAATTATGGTTTTAATACGTTACAAAATACACTTTTTTACAGTAAGAAATTATAAAGATTAAAAATTGAGAATAAAATTTTTAATTATGTTAAATAAAAATTATGTAAATAAAGTTACAATAAAGCGAACTGATACTTGAGAACATTGATAATATACACTATTCTGTTAACTGCACTTCAGGTAAATTTGTTGATAAATTACAGAAGCTTATAACGGAAAACTTTGTCTTCACAGATGGCAATAAGTTTATTCGTGGTTTCCAAGGAATTTTGTTCCTGTTTGCCCTATTTAGTGATGTAAATATTACGAAATTAAATAAAATATAGAAAGACCAAGTATTTTTAAAAGTTGGCGTATTAATTAATTACTTTTTGAGAAACATTCTACGCGGATTCCAGTACTACGTCACATACTCTATCTTATATTAGGCGAGAGTTGGTCATACGCAGATAGTACGCGGAGGACTTTATGCTCAAGAGGACTACTTAATGCCGCTCCACTGTGATACCACTCCTCGTTTTAAATTAGTAAGTCATTCTAGATACAAAGAAAACTATTAATTCATTCCACACTCGGTCCGCGAGACAAGCGATACTAATGTTTTGGGGCTCTTTAGATAAAGCGACGACTGGAAAAGGTATACGAACCCGAAAGTAAGATAAGATAAGCTTTATTGTCATATTAGTACATTTTTTTACATCAGTGGTGAAGTTACAATAATATAATACACTTATTAAAAATAAAGTTCTGTTAAGTTTACAAATTTACTATTTTTTGAGTGGAATGCGGTACTTATCTACCTTTGATAGATTTAGACGTATCCTGGCTACTTTTATAGTTTTATATCTGTTAAAGTAGCCGGTTGAGATGTAATTTTATTAAAATAAATATATAATGAATGAATTAAAAATTTAACAATGGATTATTTATGTGTTTGTGCTGAATTTAACTAGGAATATTAGACAACGTTGCTTCCGACTGATATCTACCCAGCTGGATCATATATTGAAAGAGTATAATGTTCATTTGTCTAAAATACAATTTTTAAAATTGAAAAAAAAATTCTACAAATCTATGGTAAATAATAAGCAATAAAATAGAATAAAAAAAGACAGATTATTTAAATCACTTTGTTATAATAAAAAAATGCATTTGCAAGTAAGTTAATTACTCGCGCTTATTAATGCCGTTACAAAGCGAAATTAATTATTAATTTACATAGTATGGCAAGAAGGCTCTCTTGACTTCGGGGCCGTCAGTTGTCTCACTAGTCTTCCCCTGTCGCCGAGCCTGAGGTGGGGATAGAAACAAGTGGTCGAAAAGTGAAAATGAATAACTTGTGAACAGAATAGCTGGCTTTTCACTTCCCCGGGAAGCACAAATGGGACTTAAACAGTCACCTTAATGTGATTCTCAAACAACAAAATATTCCCCCGGAGGCATTTCAAAGTCCACAAAGCAACCCTAGGGAAGTGAAAGTGGATGCGAAGCCTGCCAGGACCACTTTAACAAGCTTACCGCCGTAAAAAGTATTCTGAATTTATGAAGATTTTAATATTAATTGCTTTCATGTTTTATTCTTCACACGCCACCTGTATTTAATGTTGGATGAAGGCCTTTCTCAACGAGATTAAATACTGTTCGGCTCTCGGTGCAGCCATGTTGTGCCCGCTGTGGTGGTAAACTAATACAAAACGAAACAGAAAAGAGAGCAATCTATATTATGTCCCCTGTCCATTGTGCAAACTTGTAATTGTAATTGTAGCAAATCAATAATACTTACAAATTATTGCAAATAAGACGAGAAGTATTGAATTTAAAATCTGTCGAGTACTGTAAGACATATAATGAATCACATAGTTGACGCATCCTCATTGTATTTTCATCAAATGTTTGTATTAATCTCACTTTTACCCCCGTATTTCTATTATTTTCATTGCCTGAAAGTTGAATATGATACATAGGTATATAATATAATATCTCCCGATCATACTGGTGTATCATTAAATTAGATCGATTCCGTTGTTTTGTGTCTTTTAACTTGATAGTTATTGGTTATCAGATGACGACGGCTGTCATTATCATTTTCGGCGGGACACCTCGATTCAAAATCTTCCATCAGTATAGAAAGATTTATTATTAAGGAGAGCACATTATTTTTGCGAAGTTTCAATTTTAAAGAGCTACAGTATATAAGTTCAAAAATTTGTTTTAAATCTACTTAGTTGATGTGGCGAAATTGGATGACGCGTTTTCCCGGGTAAGAAAAGGTTATTTTTTCGATAAATAGATTTTTTATGAGTATCTTTCTAGTTGATTTATATCGTTTGTATTAGAAAGATTTAATTTGTATTTGTCATCGCATCATGATTGAAGTAATAATATTTATTATTATTTTCATATAATTACTCATTTATTTGTAAAAATATCGAGTGATATCACTCTTAAAAATTCCAATGAACGATTATATTACCGGTAGGATTATTATAATTAAATATCAGTACTTACTTAAGTGATTAAAATAATATCTTAGTTGTCACATTTTATATTTTTTAATTTTCATACAAATTGTATTTATGATTTTTAGAAATTTTTACCAGCTCGTATATTTCATTCTCGATCTGCGATCGTTGTTCGGAGAAGCGAGATCGGCGCTAATGTGACCGGCGAGAGACAGAAACTGTAGAGTATAAAGACGTGTTCGATACAATTTATTTCCGGTTCCTTGGCGATCGTTTTCCGCCATTACTGACCTAAGAAAATATGGCGAGGGTGTGAGGAAAAAAGTTCAAATCTGAGGGAGAAATAAATGATTCATTTTTATTTCAAAAACTTATGAGTACTTTAATAACTTTTAGTTACGCAGCGTTTTGGCGTTAAGAAAAAAAAGTCGTTTGGGTAGATGGAAACAACGTTCGATAAGAGTTTTAACTAAAATTGTATCGTCGTCCACTCCATTTTTAAGCATATTTTATTTTGTAATTTGAGAAGTCGTTAAAAAATTTTGGTGGTTTTGTACACTCTTTAAAAGTATAAAAATCAGCGTACGCGCATGAAAGATGTTTTATTTTATGTGAAAACTTTTTATAGATTAAAGGTTTTTAGGAATAAAAGAAATCCGAACATTTAATATCTAAAACTTTTTTCTACATTCTTTACATTTTTAGTTTTCAAAAAAAAAAAACAACATTTATTTAACGTGTAGTCTAATAAAATTTGTCACGAAAACAGTGCTAGAAATAGCGCGTTTTTTATTATTTTTATTTTTTTTTTTTTTTTTAACCGACTAAATTTAACACAAGTCCCATTCTAAAATTTTTTCCTAAAAATTATTCTTATCATTTTGTATCATCAAATAACAATTAAAATTAAGTACAAAATAATTAAAAAAAAAATTATTGTTTTTTAAAAATAGATTATGTTAAAGAAATAATATAACATATTATTAAGGAGAACGCGTTCTTATTGTGAAGTTGTAATTATTTAGAACCTATATTGGTCTGTGATTAGTATTTATAAAAAATAACGTATGTTTTGATTAGTAAATGACATCCTGAAGAAGAAAATAATATTTTTCGAAACCGGTAGATGTATTTAATTAATTAAGTAGTTAATAAAACAAAGTTAACAATCTAAAATAAACTTTTGAGAAGCCAGATGAAAGTTGAATCTTTTATTGGTATTGATAAGGAAGGGTATTTGAGATCTGCTAAAATACACTTATAATGAGATAGATTATATAAATTTAATACCTTAAATGTCGTAATAAAATTTAATAAAACGTCAGTCGCGGAGCTGTAGTTGTATCTGATCTTCAATCCGGGACACGTACTGCGTGATTCATTTCAGAATAAATGGTTAAACGTTTAGAACCACGAGAATAAGTAAACAACCGTAAACATTACATTTCCATAATGGTTGACAATATTATAAATGCTGAGCGGAGTTCATACAATTTTAATTGCCATGTCATGAACAAAAGAATACCAACAGTATAATGTTGTCGTACGCAACGTTTATTAAATATAATGACAAACTTTTTTTTTTGATGTCAGCGGTTCTTGTTACAAGATAAAATGAAATAATGGTAAATTCTTATTTCCCTCATGGTTTTAAGGGAAAATCGGATGTCAAACATTTGGGCTCCATTTTTTTACAAAGAGATTTTTTAATATGCAGTAATGATAATTTATTTAATGTGGATTTTCAGTGAGGCTTTTGTACTAACTGAGGCATATGTCAGTGACGTCATTATCGCGTGATCTTGGGAAAATGTTGAAACGTTTTACAGTTTAATATTTTTCTATATTGACATTAGTCTTCCGCGCTTATCTAACGCTCGCATTCAATGACACCCAGCGAATTAGCGAAAAGCGACATTGGGGAAAAGTAGTATATGATTTCAGGTGGTAGGTATTAAGGATCATCAGGATCCATCAGGATCAAAGGAGATGAGAAAGTGAAGAACGCTCGACTTACCCCGTCGATACGATGCGTTAGCTTCTAATCAAACCTTTGGACTCAATACAAAGAATGTCAAGACATATTTTTTCCCTCATTTGATATATTTTCATGTTTACTTGTCTTGTATGTTTCGTTTTCTATTTTGATTGTGTTTTGGCTTCAGTGAGTTATTTGGTTTTGAGAAATGTAATTTGTTTGCCAATTTGCCCTAAAACAAGCTTGCCTAGTCGGGCAATGCATTTTAAAATCTGTGTAAAATATATGTAAAATATATGTAACAAACTGTCTTTTTTGTAGCTGCACAATGCCTATATGTTATGTTATAAATAAATAAATGGTGTCTGGTTTTTTATGAACACCATATAGTCCAAGTAATATAAACGAATCAGGTTGACTTAGACGAGTGCAACGGGTGCGTCTTTGCTTTGTATTTAATAACACTAGAAAAACGTGAGCCATCGAAGGTTAGCTAATTGATACTGGCTGTAAATAATATCACTAAATTTGAACAACGTAGGTTCATGTAAATAACGACATGTGTATGTGGCACAGTGATATATAAAACGATACATGTACAAGGATCCAAAAATTAAAAAAAATTAATATAAAAATGCATTATTAATTTATTTGTGGAATTATAATATGGGACTTCAATGACCATCCAACAGAAATTATAATTATGAAATACTTAAAGAATCGTCTACGAATCTGGCTTATGGTAAGCATATATTACACGGTCGATTTAATTTAACCATGTACGATAAAACACATATTTTGAATATAATGTTATAATACTGAAGAATGTAAGTAAACTTATTATAAATCAATACAATATAGATCGATATTTTTATATATACCAAAGGCAACACCGAACGGTTTTTCATAAAGCAGAGCGAAAATCGAACACATACTTTTTGTGTTTTCCCGCTGATTTGATTTGTTCCGATTGACCTCCGATTGCGGCTCCACATTAAATAAATAATAATTTAGATGAAACATATTTTTTGTAAATTATAGTTTGTCTAGTATTTTTACCAATATTATTTACGTTGATAAAAGTAAGATAACAAAGTGGTTCATATAATTGAATAGAAATAATGTTAAGTATTATTAAATTAATACAATCATTGACGAAATATTTGGAAAAGGAAATTCCCGAAATATAAAATAAAATGAGAAAACATTATTCATAAATATATTTCACGTTTCAGATGGAGAAATATATTGTTTTGTATTATAATACCGTACAAAATGTGCAAAAACTTTTAATTGAAGGCCATGCCGGATGAAGGTTATGGTACAAATTAAAACATTCAGAAAATTGTTTTTAATATAATAAGAAATATATATCTGCAATAAAATTGTCATCCGGATGACTTTTAACATGATTAATTAATAAATACATCTTGCCTTTTGGTAATTAATGTGCTATAACATCTTCATGCACTTGTCTATTAATATGTAGATATATTGAGGCACTTTTTAGCTAACATAATCTTGACGCAATTGTCAGATAATATTAATATTTTTAATGAAAACACATTTTTGTTGTGAAGTTGTAATTTCAGAACATAGTCCTGTGATATTTTTTGAATACAAATTAAATGAATCAATTATCAAGATATACAGAAAAAATCTATCTCTCGAAAAAATATTTCGGTTTCTACCGGTATACGAACCCGAAATATTTGTATCAAATTTATTAAGATGGATTGATTTAATTTCGGCGTCTCCTAGCGTGAATTACTCAAATGTATTTGAGATTTATTGAAATATAAAGTTGGTTGCTTTTATAAATGGAATAATAGATGTAAAAATTATAAAAAAAACAGACTACATAATATAATCTTCTGTATACAGTTTTATGGGATTATCTGTCGTATATATCTAACATTTCTGGCTGACGTTTCGAATCCCATTGCAGGTCCAATCATCAGGATTGATGATGATTGGTCAGATATACATGGCAGATTAGCTCAGAAAACTGTAAGTACACAGAAGATTCTGAACGGCAGTAAAAACCTTAGAACATTTCTACAGAATATGAGTTCCAAATTTGTCAAAAATGTATTCGGTTGGAATGGTGAAATGTTAAGCACTTTTCGTGTGATTCATTGAATTGTATTAATATAGATATCTTTATGTATTTGTCAATTAATAAAGATAGTTTTATGAATTTGTCAACAAATATCGATATCTTTTGAAACTCTAAATAAAATTTGATAAGTTGTAGCAACTTTTGCAACAACTTTATCACTGAATTATTCATTTAGCGCAAACGAGTACCAAATCTCACTCTATATTAATTTGTATTTATTTGAAATACTATTTTAACATATCGCAATAATTTCTTATTATTTTGAGTTTTGATGTCATGTTGTCAAAATATGTTTTACCTAGTGCAGTGTCCTTCCTGGCCATTAATATGTTTTACCTAGTGCGGTGTCCTTCCTGGCCATTAATATGTTTTACCTAGTGCAGTGTCCTTCCTGGCCATTAATATGTTTTACCTAGTGCAGTGTCCTTCCTGGCCATTAAAATGTTTTACCTAGTGCAGTGTCCTTCCTGGCCATTCATAATGTTTTCCATAAGTTTTGTCTTTGGGTTTGTAGATTTGCAAAATTGATTTTTAATTGTATGTAAAAATACAGTATGTTTATTCGTGGTAAACATTTTTTTCCAAAAGCATTACGTAGTACCTTCATCCAGTAAGCCATTGAACGAATATTTAATTTTTTATACAAATTAAATGTATCAATTAGAAAGATATATATAGATAAAATCAATTTATCGAAAAAATATGGGATTCGAACCGAGAACCCTTCCTATACAGGGAAGGGCGCTAACGATTACACCATTTCAAAATAGTAAATAATGACAAATTAAAGATAAGAGGGGTTCCTGGTTCGAATCTCGGTGGAAACAAAATATTTTTTCAGTAAATTGATTATATATGTATATCTTTCTAATTGATACACTTAATTTGTATTAAAAATATCAATAGTGTATTCTCCTTAAGAATATATATTATGGATCTTAAGGTAATGGAATTATTTGCAATTTAAATAAACAAATCTGAAGGAACAGATGAATTAAAAGATTGTTTTTTACTGTCAATTTTTATCTACTTATTCTCAGAAGCCGCTTTCATCTCGATAGCTTCATCGATCGATCTTTATCTCTATTCTCGTTTGCGTCGAGAACCCGAAGACTTTAAGAGATAAAATCAACTTTCTCTTGAGATCCACGCATGGCAATGGTATTATAGTTCATTCTGTTAAATTTTGCAGGTCTATCTGAATATTATCCACCTTTCTTCATCTCTATCTTGACAATGAACAATGAAACGAAAAAGAATTCCAAAATTCTCTTCTTATTGAATCTTGTCTCGTATAGGAATTATTTAAATGCGCTACAAATGAATCGCGAATGTTATTTATCATCATGAGCAATCTTGTGTGAGAGTATTTCAAGCTTTATTATGTTATTCATAATATGATCTATTTTTTAGATTTTTTTCAGTCGGGGCTTAAATTTGTGTCGATAAGTATATATTTTAATATTTATTATTCTTGATGATTATTAAATATATATATAAAAAATTCTTGCACATTTTAACTAAACTCATTAGTATAAAATGTATTAGAATTTTTTTCCTCCATAGAATTATATTTATAACGTGACCTGCGAAGCTATTTTTAAGAACTGGGCCAATCTAAAACATATGTGGAAAAAGGTTTGCTGACACTGGCGTAATATAATATGGCGTGACTTCTGTGAGAGGACATTGTATCCTCGTTTAATGTATATTAATATTATTAAATTCTTTCCAGCAGAGAATCTTCAAAAATGTATTGAAACAAAAGTGAACATTTACGAAAAAGAGAATAGTAGGCGTCACTCTAAAACAAGATTTTTAATAATTTGGTAACTAGAATTTAATCACGTTTCAGGAAACTCCAAGGGAAAAGGATATTTTATCACCTGTCATTTCTTTTCCTTAACATTTCTTATTTCTCCGGACGTTCATTCTGTAACCGATCGGATATTGGAAACGCCTCCGACATGTTTGTTTTGCGATTGCAAAATCGTTATTTTTCTTTTCCCGCGTCGGTTAATTCGCGGCGGATGTCAACAACTCGAAGGAAATCTCGCGCTTTTGCTGAAAACAACTGTAATACGAAAATAATAACCGTAATACGACGTATTTTGCCATATTTACATATTGAATAACATTTCTAATCAGGGACGGATCGGTGACCTCAGACCATCCCGGGAAATTACTGAGACAATAATCGCTATTTTTAAAATCCTTTACAAATAATATTTAATATTTTTATGTCACGATTGAAAATGAAATTTTTTGAAACAACACAAGCATTATTTATAAAAGTACATTACGTTTATTATTTCTAAAGAACTGTATTAGGTGTAATAAAATTTATATATATTTATTATAAATTTTAATTTAATAATTATTAATTTTCTTTTTAATAACGCATATTTTTCTGAATTTATATCGTTAATTATGTCATCTCCAATCTTATTCAATATGTTTCTCTTAGTGCCACTAATAATGCTTCCTAATCTAATTTTTAGCCAACCTTACTAATTATTTTCTGCATGTAGAAGGATTTCGAAAAATAAATATTTATTGCCGGATGCAATAAAAGTTAGCGCTTATGAGGAAGCCTTTTTAATTACCGACGAGTGTCGAGGATGAATTTTAATGTTATATTTAGTAAAATAAATACAAAATCATTCTAATACATTTCTTCGGTGTCCCGCCAGGCTAGTTTTTAATTTAAAATACGATACGGGGGTTAGATGAAGTCAGAATGTAATGAAAGTATGTAAGAAAGTGTTGAGAATGTCGAGTAAGAAATCAACGACTAATGAAAAATGGTCACATTAAATAAGATTATCTTATATAATTCACTGCAAGTTCCTCTTCCTGGTGTCGCTTTGGGGTATTATACCACAAGCGATGGGGCAGTATTTATTTGGTTAATAGTACAATTGAAGGTAAAAGAGTCGATGGTTTCATCAAGTTCCTCATTATAAATGCCTCGACAACTATTCAAACAACAATTTTTAAAAAAATACTAATTTTTCCTCAACAATCATCTCTCCTTTATCTGAGTTCTCAGTCAAATAAACATACCGACAAATGTTATTTTAGGTTAGTTGTCGCAATAAGCTGAAGCTGATCATCATATGACTGAAGTTGTGGAAAGTTATATCGAATGAGAGAATTTCACAAATGAAAATAACAGGCGTGTATACTTAGATTGGGTAGCATTTGGAAATTATAACTCGAAGCTAAAATTCTACAATGTCTCAGCAAAACTTTCAAGTTAATGCATCCTTTTACGGTGCCAACTCGGATACTTACAACAGCCTTCGCGAACAAGTTTAAGGTGACGCAGCGAGCTTTGGAAAGAACTACGCGCGAAGTGTTCCGCGGGATAGTTTAACAAATTAAGACAATCACAATAGGAATAAGTAGAAGGTAGTCCGTCGAATAATAAATTTGAAACTGTGTTGGGCTCGGCATCGTATCCGCGGAAATTGTTTTGAGTAAAAGTGTGCTGAAGCGGAGGACCCGAGTGTGGATCGCCCCCACCATTCAGAACCGATGACAAAACATATCGCAAGAAACAGCTGAATGTGGACAGACAGAGAATAAAAATAATGGCGATCATTAACGAAGGTTCATCGGCAGATAACGTCGGCTGAAGAAGAATGTTCTTAAGTTCGTGCATAGTTTTAAAAATAATTATTGCTAGTGTGTACTGTTGTTTAATAAACCATTCTCATTTCGTCGTCTATCTTTTGAAGAGGCGTATCTCGAATTTACAGACGATATATTAACAAATTGTCTGGAATTTTTCACTCTTCAAAAATTATAATCTTACCGACTTCTACGGATATTTTGTGATTTAAAGACAGTGTGAAGTGTATTTATTTCATAAATATGACTTATTACTGTTATTTGTAAGAGTGTCACATTGAAATAAGAGTGGTTAATACTTCATTGGAATTACATCCAGATATGTTTGTTTGAATGGATTATGAGCGTGTTTAGGCAATGTAATCCCAGTCGTAACTCAATTTTAACAAAAAACGAGACACGCCTTTTTAAAAGCTAGACGACAATTTTTGAGGTATAAGTTATTTATAATGTATTATTATTATATAACTATAAAATTTAGCATTGAAAATATAGAATGATATAAGTAAACTACGTATATATTTAATTGATTAAGAAAAAAAATTACATCGTGACACGAAAAAACTGACTACTTTTTTAAGACATGAAAAAGTCTAGAAAAGTAGTCAGAACATGGTTGAAAAATTATAACAGGTGATACGTACTGCGTTTCATACAAAAAATTGTAATCTTAAATGGAAATTTATTTCTAATATATATATATATATTAGAAATAAATTTCCATTTTCCATACATATATATATATATATGTATATATATATATATATATATATGTATGTGCCCATTATTATGAAAGTGGTATAAGTTAAGAAAAAAATGAGTTTATCAATTATTTCGCGTCACTCTGTTTTAAATGAATATAATATGCTGCAAATTGTAACAATTGTGAATAATTTGAAGCGTTATATTCAGTATATTGTTACGACGTTCGACGGTATTCCGCTAGTGTTTATTTTGATAATACAGTAAGTCATTTCAACCTTCAATTTTTTAGTTCATTATAAGCTACATGCAACATTTATATGTGGAAATAAATTATAAATCCTAAATTAATGTATTAATTATAAATATATACATATAAAATAAATTTTGTCGAAAAATATTGTTTTAGCGTCACCGGGATTCGAACCTGGATCTTCATTTCCAATCCGAGGAAGTGCACTACCTTTGTGCTATAACGCCAGTATTTTCCTTGACAAATTTTCGAACCTATATGTTACATTTTTTTCAAATGAATACACCTGTCGTTCTATTATTTGAAAGCCATCTACATTATTTTTACAGAATCTCAAATACCTTTGAGTAAACCGATTTGCAGACGCCAGAATTATCAATTCATTTTTATTAAATTTTGGACACGTTGATACAACATATATTATTAAGGAAAACACATTCTTATTGTGAAGTTGTAATTATTCAGAACATAGGTCTGTGATATTTTAAATACTAAATTAATGTATTAATTATAAATATATATATATAAAATCAATTGATTTTATATATATATATTTATAATTAATATATATATATATATATATATATATTTATAATTTATAATTAATACATTAATTTAGTATTTAAAATATCACAGACCTATGTTCTGAATAATTACAACTTCACAATAAGAATGTGTTTTCCTTAATAAATTATAAATCATTGTGTTGTGTAACATAAAAATATTTTTTAATCAATTCAAACGCAAATCTTTAAATATATCGAAACGAAAGAAACATAATTATGGGTATATATATTATTGTAGTTATCTCTCATGAATTGTAAATCATTGTAAATTAATATACTTTTATAAAAAAGAATCATATTGCTCAGCGTAATATCCAGCTCTGAATATTTTTATGTTATTTTTGAAAAGATGGGCATCAAAGAAAAAGATTGAAGAACCCTTCTTCTTTTTACTTGACCTTCTTTTGGTACACTTTTGGTTTCTTAGTTGGGTGAATTATTAAAAATAATGTAATAAGATCAATCTTAAGACCTTCGACTTAAGAGAAGCCACTGCGATCGTACAATTATAATGACGTCATGCGCGAGTGGGTATATATATAGATTAGATTTATAGGTCGATGTTTTGATCTTGCACTCGCGAGTAGTGTTGAATTTTTAATAGCAAAGGACACTTGTGAACCCTTGCAGAATGAACTACAACGGAATCTGAAGTCTAATTTCCAATCAGTTGCAAACGGGTTAATAGTAGAATAATATTATAATAATAGAGCAGTCTGCGCGGTTGGCGTTCTACATTGGAATTAATTTCCGCCCACTGACCATCAGCGCATGCGCCCGGGGATTTGAGACATTAATATATAAGATTGATATTATCTTTAACTGCCTGATTAGAAAATTATCAGAAATAAATTTCTATGACTGCCTCAAAATAATGTTTATTTAAACACATGACTAACTTTGTATTAACCGTGAAATATTGCAAAATATATATATATATATATTTTTTTTTTTTCGAAATTATTAAACAATTTAATTCATTTGCAATAATAAAATGTCGATTATTTGCTTTTTATAAAACAAGCAGTTAGTAAATTGAACAAGAATGCGAGTAAGGTAATTATTTAAATTATCTTCTACGTACGTAAAGATGTTTTTTTAGAGGTATAGAATTTTGAAATGAAATAAAACACATTCAAATCGTGGTAATGGCCATAATATTGGGTTTATTGGAAAAATAATTTTATGCTAATGGTATAAAATAAACACTATTGGTGTTTAAATATAATTCGCGCATATGGGCGCCGCGGCTGGCTCGAATAAAGCGCAATTTGGAAGTCCAATTTTCGACCACTTTTTGGAGCAGCAGGGGGCGTGTATCGGCAATAACGTGACGAATATTAGCTTTCAATCTAATATTTATCTATAATAGTCTATCGTCTCTAGTTTACCAGAGTACTAGTAACTTCATAGGTCCTCACAGAAAATAATGCAAAGGTGTTAAATTACACGATCTTGGAGGCCAATTCACAGGTCCTTCACGCGAAATTATGCGCTCATCGAATGTTTCCATCAATAAATTGATTGTGGCGCGTGTTGTGTGGCATGCGCCATCTCGTTGAAACTACAGCTTTTCCACATTAATGCCATTCAATTGGATAACAAAAAAGTCTGTAATCATGGATCTGTAGCGCTCGCCTTTGGCCAACTTTCTGGCTGGCATCATTTTAGAAGAGACAACAGCTTCTTCGGTGGGCATCATTCGACGTCTTTGCGAATGCGTATTATCAATTGGAGTGTGCATGGTGCAAAAATAATCCATGATTATTCGAAATACTTGCTCGGATGGACGATTATGGCCCGGTTGCGTCATCCTCGGTTACCATAAACTTTACTTTTAAACTTAGTTTATCCGAAAACGCGTTGCGTCATCTCATTTTTGTCGTTTACTTTTAACTTTAACTATAAACCGCCGAAAATCTCCGCTTAAATGTAAACTTTACTTATGCACATGCGCACTGCGTGCGAGCCACTGACAGATGTCACCGAAATCGAGTATTTTTCGATTTTTGACACTGTAGTATCGAAATGTACAATATTATGTCGGATAGCATTAATATCGCATACTTTTTTGATAATAAACTAATTATACAGTATATTCTTAAAAGGAAAAGTAAAACTTGGACCTCGGCACATTATTTTTTGCGGGAAGAAATGGGTTTTAAAAAAATCTTTTTCCGATAACGGACTGCATTCACTGGATTTGTTATCTAGAGCACATTTGCATCGTGCGCATTCACTTGACATCCGTTATTAAAAGCATTCTTTTAAATTTTTCGTCGTATTATTGAAATGAAGATTATTATGTCAGATAGCATTGATACCGATTCTTCTGACGATCAAATAATTGTTCAATACATCCTTAACAAGAAGAACAAATCTTTTAGGCCACAAACTGATCATTTTATATGGGAAGAAATAGATTTTATTGCAAGATTCCGCCTGTCCAAAATTATGGTTAGACAACTGGTCTTGCTTATTTCAGACAATATAATGTCATCTAAAGTTATCTACTTCATAGGTATATAATAATATTTTTGATAAAGATCAGAAATCACGCAGTTCGTCCTGTGAACCAGGTCTCGATAATTTTACATTTTTATGCCACAGAATTAATGCAAAGATGCACAGGTGATATATCTGGTGTACACAAGAGCACTGTTTCACAGATTGTGAACGAAGTGAGCAGAGCAATAGCCGCTCTCAGATCACAATTCATGTTTACCTGAATCTACCGAAGAAATTCAGCAATATCTGAATCAATTCTATATTTTATAATTTCCAAACATGATTGGTGCAATAGATTGCATTCATGTGGAATTCCTATCTCCAGGAGGAAATAATGTGGAATATTATCAAAATATGAAGAATTACTTCTCCATGAATGTGCAGGCAGTAATAGAGATGTCATAATGAAATACATAAATATTGTTGCAAGGTAGCCAGGCTTAATACATGACAGTACTATTTTCAGTCATTCTAGATTAAAAGGGCAATTAGATGATATTTTAAATAAGAAACATCTCATTGGTGACCGTGGTTATCTACTCAAACCATACTTACTTACTCCATTTACGAATCCAATATCTGTGGCTGAAAAACAATATAACGAGAGCCAAATCAGGACTAGGAATGTTGTAGAAAGAATATTTGGGGTGTGGAAAAGGCGTTTCCCCACAATAGGTATGAAACTCAGGCTGAGTATTGAAAGAGTGGAAGCAGTCATTATAGCCACAGCAGTGCTGCATAATGTGACCGAGCCACCAGACTTTGTGGCAATATTATGTGAAATTGACTCTGAACCTGCACAGGATGGAAATAATATAAGACGAGATCTAATAAATGGCTATTTTTTCCAATTATTAAACCAGCCATAGCATTTAACTTATTTATTCTTAATATTGTGCGTACTTTTGTGTATATATATGTTCTAATATAAATAAGATTAAACTTATCTTACACATATTGGCTTAGTTTCATTTTGAATCTATGAAGTATCTTCATCTGGCATTTCATTAAAGATCTTCATCGCTCTGTACATCATTCATTTCTGAGATTTAGCCTAAATTGTTGTCACATTTATTTTACAATAATATTGGATCTATAATAAAACAATTCTTCCTCTGTAAAAACTCTTTTATTATATTTATATATATACGTTTTAACATAAATAACATACATAAATTACCATAATTTATTTGTAGAGAGTATAGTCTAGTAAGTAAAATTAAAGTTAATTAGAAATAACGACATAACTACACATTATTATTTTAGTAAATAGAAAAACGGTTTATGTTAATATCGTTAAAATGAAAGGGGGTGAAACCACATTAGCTAAAAACAGCGAGGCAGTAAACATTTAAAAATAGAGAAATTGTAATTTGACGTTTACATTTATTTGGTGTACACACACCAAATAAATGTAAACGTCAAATGTCAAATGAAGCGTCCTACATGTGTTGCCATAAGCAAAATTACTCGCGCGGCATTTGTTTATGAAAATAAGATTTTAAGAGTCCTATGTAATTGCTACACTGGATAACTATAAACTTTGTTCACGCAACCCGATTTCTGTCAAATTATTTGAATCTCGTTTAAAAGTAAACGAGTTTGAATCTCAGTTATGGTTACCGAGGATGACGCAACTCGGCCTATGTCGACCGTAAAATGGACGTAGCGCACGGTAAGTTTCGCGAACTGAACCACGATTTTTGAAATAAATTTGCACAATTTGCAAGCGTTGTTCTAGCGTAATTCTATTCATAGTGAAATGGCAAACCGAACTGAGCACAAATCAGCATCAGCTGTCAAATTGGCTGTCGCTGGAAAAAGTGTTGCCAATTCGAAAAACAAACCTCTAAAAAATCACAGGTAATTTTAATAATTATGACCTGTCTATGTACGTTTACATACTATATTTATATTATTAGAATTTTGGATGATTATTGCGTGTCATAAACACACAACATATAAACAATTTATTTTATTTATTTGCAATTTTTACATTTTTTTATAATATGTGTTATTAAGTAAGTATTGTACATTATTAAAATTACATGTTTTTTATTCGCTTACCTCTTGTCCTTGAAGAGGAAGTTACACTCTAATCATTTTATATAGAGTTATACATTTGTAGTCTATAATTATTTATTGTCTATTTGTGTGCTTCTGAAGTGTTCTATAACATTATTTATTTTCTAATTATTGTACTTTTCAAGTGTTCATTTAATTTCTTTCTAAGCTCTTTTACATCCTTTATTTATTTAATTTGTATAGAGGCTATTGAAATATTTTATCCCTAAGTATATCAAATTTTGCTGACAGTGTTTGGTGTTACATTTAGGGATTTTAAAGTTATTTTGAAATGATTAAAATTATTTATCAATTATATTATTTTATTCCGTACTAGCAGTCAGTACCCGATATTGCCTGGGGTACGGATTCGGGTATCATTTAAGATAGGGGTTTAGGGAGAGGGGAGTACTGATGTTTTGTGCAGGTTCATAAATATATAATAACGATGCATGCGAAATTTGGTCCAGGAACAAAATTTGGATATTGTTCAATATAATATTAGGCATTCAATATATTATAATATACATTTATTTCGAGTGCAGAAAGTGACGCTTCCGCGGAGGGAGGGGTTTATGTTTTATGCAGGGTCCTAAAGAGTAACCATGCTAAATTTGAAATCGATGGTATTCAATTTAAAAAAAATCGTTGGCCAGAGAGAGGACAGATGTTTTGGAAAAAAGTAAATTAATCAAGAAAATATTAAAGAGTAATTATTTAAAATTTGGTTTAGATTAGCTAGAATTCAATGTCATCATCCACGCCAGTCTCTAATGACTTAGGTTCGTGATCTCAATAAACTTCCTTTCGACTATGCTCCTCCACTTTTATCAGTATCCTACTTTCAATTTGAAAAACATTTAGGAAGGGAGCAGATGTGAAAAAATATGAAGCAAACAAGTCTACAAAATTGTTATTATTTTCATACACAAGCTAGTGCACTTTAATATTAAGTATGATAATATAACAATCGCATTGTTCCCATACATTTAGATTCATAATTATTGTGGCTTCGTTTATTGATATTTTTCCCGGCTGAATTAACCGCAATAATTAGGGTACTGCTATCCGAGCAAAATATTTTTTGGGAATTGTTCTACATAGGTATATCACAAGCCTAACGGGCCGTACTCATGGCATGATACACGGTGAGATGTATCTAACTACCACGTGCATATGTCGAGATTTAGATTTGGGCTCATCTTAAAATTGGAAGAAAGATACAAAAATTTGTGTACCTCAATGTGGAGTATGCACAAGCGTTACTTAAACCGCAGATGCCTATAACTATTTATTCTGGAAACTAGACGAGCAGAATGGATTCAATTACAATCTTATATTCCGTTTTAACTGCTGTGGTGGGGATTCTAATTCACCAAACTGACGAACAGATTACGATTGGCCAATGTTTTGATATTTGAGGTACAACAAGTGTGAAGGGAGGCGCGAGACGGTAAATCCCTTGAGGTTTAGTGCGTACATGATAGCTTACGAAAGTCGAGTGTTGTCTCTAAAGAAGCTCATGGGAGCATAATGCGGTATCTATCGCGGAGATTATCTCGAATGAAAAATCTCATCAAAATATCATCCGTAGACACGGACCATAAAACTAATTCTTTAAGTATTGTCGGAGCTGTGTATTTGCAGAAACATTTATAAATGTTAACATTCCTTAACAGATCTTTCGATGAAGACGAGGAAACATGTTTAATTTTATATGTATACCTATATTTAAATAAATAAATAAAAATTTTAACGAAATATAGAACAAATATTCGTACTTTACAATATTAAAATGAATAAAAGTACATTACAATAAATTGAACGAAAAGAAAAATATCATTGTTACAAATGTAAAATATTTTGAGTGTGAAAAGTGTTCCGTTGGACCTGAGAACTAGTAAAACTATTAGGAACTTGAGACATTCTCCGCCGTTCTCGAGGACTCAGTCTGTAGGTTAACAAATAGTAAACTCTGATATAAAGTTGGGAAGAACACAAAAAAGAAGTTTAGCCGGTCAGAGATTATGGCTACGAGATTGCCCGAAGCTGGATTGGAAAGTTTTTTCTACGGACGAGCAAAGAAAAAGTAAAAAACAAAACACACCAAGAAAAATGTTACACAGAGTGAAATATGATAAGCGTTTCATGTTTCTTTTGGATTCGTTATGAAGCTTTATTTATTATTTAGAATTTACACAATCAGGAGAAAATCTTGAAAAGGTAACGATGGCAAACATTAATTGCCCTGGTTAGTGATGTCCCCCATAATTTTTTTTAACCAGTTCTCTAAGAGATAACGCACATAGAGTTTGGTCGTTGCGGGCTGGGTATACGACAGAACAATTTAGCCGCAACGCCCGTCCGCAGTTGCAGTCCGGCGACAGTTCTACGATAAAATTTGTTATTAGTCTGTAAATGGATTTCGCGGAGATCACACTCTCTTGTGCTCTATCGGTCAAGAAAGAAAATGCAAATTAGGTACATTTTATATACAGTGAGAGATTATAATTTTATATTCTTTATGAAAGCTTTAACGATCACCGCTGAAAACTATTTTCAAATGAACATGTATAGATATATTTGATGAATTATTTGGTTTTAATACGGCTGGCAATATCCTACAAAAATAAAATATTCATATTTGTATAACGAAAGAAATGTTAGCTGTTACATTAAAGTAACTAACTCCTCGGAAAAGATCAATAGCCAGATGGCTAAGGCCCGGTTGCATCATCCTCGGTTACCATAAATTTTATTTTTAAACTTAGTTTATCCGAAAACGCGTTGCGTCATCTCATTTTTGTCGTTTACTTTTAACTTTTATTATAAACCGCCGAAAATCTCCGCTTAAATGTAAACTTTACTAATGCACATGCGCACTGCGCACGAGCATTAGTAATTGAAAAATACTCGATTTCGGTGACAGATGTCACCGAAATCGAGTATTTTTCAATTTTTGACACTGTAGTATCGAAATGTACAATATTATGTCGGATAGCAGTGATATCGCAGACTTTTTTGATGATAAACTAATTATACAGTATATTCTTAACAGGAAAAGTAAAACTCGGACCTCGGTACATAATTTTTTGCGGGAAGAAATGCATCCACTGGATTTGTCATCTAGGGCATATTTGCATTGTGCGCATCCACTTGACATCCGTCATTGAAAGCATTATTTTAAATTTTTCGACGTCGTATTATTGAAATGAACATTATTATGTCAGATAGCACTGATAACCGATTCTTCTGACGATCAAATAATTGTTCAATACATCCTTTACAAGAAGAGCAAATCTTTTAGGCCACAAACTTATATGCGAAGAAATAGATTTTATTGCAAGATTTCGCCTGTTCAAAATTATGGTTAGGCAACTGGTCTTGCTTATTTCAGACAATATAATGTCATCTTAAGTTATCTACTTCACAGGTATATAATAATATTTTTGATAAAGATCAGAAATCACGAAGTTCGTCCTGTGAACCAGGTCTCGATAACTTTACATTTCTACGCCACAGGATCAATGCAAAGATCCACGGGTGATATATCTGGTGTACACAAGAGCACTGTTATGAATTGTGAACAAAGTGAGCAGAGCAATAGCCGCTCTCTCGGATCGCAATTTATGTTTACCTGAATCTACCGAAGAAATTCAGCAATATCTGAATCAATTTTACATTTCAAAATTTCCAAACATGATTGGTGTAATAGATTGCATTGATGTGGAAATTCTATCTCCAGGAGGAAATAATGTGGAATATTATCAAAATATGAAGGATTACTTCAAATATTGTTGCAAGGTAGCCAGGCTTAATACACGACAGTACTATTTTCAGTCATTCTAGATTAAAAAGGCAATTAGATGAATTATATTTTTAATGAGAAACATCACAATGGTGACCGTGGTTATCTACTCGAACCATACTTACTCCATTTACGAATCCAATATCTGTAGCTGAAAAACTATATAACGAGAGCCAAATCAGGACTAGGAATGTTGTAGAAAGAACATTTGGGGTGTGGAAAAGGCGTTTCCCTGCAATAGGTATTAAACTCAGGCTGAGTATTGAAAGTGTGGAAGCAGTCATAGGCACAGCAGTGCTGCATAATGTTACCGAGCCACCAAACTTTGTGGCAATATTATATGAAATTGACTTTGAACCTGCACAGGATGAAAATAATATAAGACGAGATCTAATAAATGGCTATTTTTCCCAATTATTAAACCAGCCATAGCATTTAATTTATTTATTCTTAATATTGTGCGTACAATTGTGTATATATATATATATATATATATATATATATATATATATGTTCTAATATAAATAAGATTAAACTTATCTTACAAATACTGACTTAGTTTCATTTTGAATCTATGAAATATCTTCATCTGGCATTTCATTAAATATCTTCATCGCTCTGTACATTTCTGAAATTTAGCCTAAATTGTTGTCACATTTATTTTACAATAATATTGGATCTATAATAAAACAATTCTTTCTCTGTAAAAACTCTTTTATGATATTTATATACATACCTTTTAACATAAATCACATACATAAATTACCATAATTTATTTGTAGAGAGTAAAGTCAAGTAAGTAAAATTAAAGTCAATAATTATAAACTGTAAAGCCATACGACATAATTACACATTATTATTTTAGTAAATAGAAAAACGTTTTATGTTAATATTGTTAAAATGAAAGGGGGTGAAACCACATTAGCTAAAAAACAGCGAGGCAGTAAACATTTAAAAATAGAGAAATTGTTATGTTTATACAATTAAAGAAGTAAATTATTAAATTAATTACATATTATTTTTTTCTTTGACTAATTTAAAATTTAGTTGGGACAAATATCTCTCAGCTTGACGTCTGACTAAAATTACAACACGCAGTTCTTGTGTATTGTCTATTTGTTCATTTGGGGTGGTTGAATTCATTTTGCATTTTGATTTATCTGCGAATAAAGAAAGGGTATATATTATGAATGAAATAATTAAACTAAATAAAAGCATTATCGATATCTAATATTTATATATTTTTTACATTATGTAAGTGTGCATACACCAGAAAATTAATTCATTATATTGTGAATTATCATTCTACTCACTTTTTAGAGGTGATGCCATCAGTTGGCATTTAAATGCAATGCCAAGATATTCAGACTTGAGGCTTGTGCTCAACATCTTCCACCTATGAACATACAAACATATTCCATTTGTATAATTGATCTGCTTACAACTGGGGTGTGAATGGTATTTATTTGTTTTTAAAAGGTACCATATTAAATGCAAAACGAGTGATAAAAAAGTTTTCTAAATTAAAGTGATAAGATTTGCATTGCAAGGCCTTGCAGAGTACTTACAGTTAGAATCTGTATCATCATCAAATACCGAAACCCGCTATCCATTGACATCTACATCACGATTCATGTCCATTCTGTTGTTTCTCTTCGTCTTGGATTCTCTGAATAAATATTAAAAATAATGTTTACTAATACGTAATTTACATCATAAACTATTAAATATAGTTAAAATACTAGAATACTTACTTTATATTGACATTTATCGTTCAAAACGTCAATTGCGAGAAAGTACACACACCAAATAAACGTAAACGTCAAATGTCAAATGAAGCGTCCTACATGTGTTGCCATAAGCAAAATTACTCGGGCGGCATTTGTTTTTGAAAATAAGATTTTAAGAGTCCTATGTAATTGCTACACTGGATAACTATAAACTTTGTTCACGCAACTCGATTTCTGTCAAATTATTTGAATCTCGTTTAAAAGTAAACAAGTTTGAATTTAAACTCGTTTGAATCTCAGTTATGGTTACCGAGAATGACGCAACCCAGCCTAATAGAGATGGGTCGAGAGCGTTCGGACTACTCTTGACCCATGTTATGAGGTAACTGAAGGATAAATTTTTACGACAAGTGTACCTACATTATTTTTGTTACAGTTATTGTAACTAATGAATCCATGATTTTACTCGACTTTCAATACTATGTATTTATAACCTAAATGATCTAGTTAACTGTTGTATAAACTCTATTTTTATAATTTTTAGTAACCATATTCAATAGTGTATTCATATATCTATATCTATATTGCTTGAACCACTGTAACCTGTGACGAACCTATCACCGTTCATCTCGATACGGATTTCAATCTAGTGAAGTGGGCAAAGAACACATGAAATGTTGAATATATTGTAGTTTTAAACAAATAAATACAAAAAAGTTAAATAAAGAAAACACCTGCAGTTTATTTTCTATGAACCTACTTGTTATTTTTTAATAATGAAGTATATTTTAATAATAAAATATTTTAAAACAAAGAAATAATACTATATGTGTATATATATATATATATATATATATATACTCTTTTGGGTCCTCCAAATTCTTGAGGCCGCTTTTCTATCTTGTTTATTAAAATTTGTTCATCTTTACGCAACATTAGAGCCAGTTTTATTGTAATGCGCACGCTGACGACTAGATTTCTAAACGACAGAAGTGTCGGGGGCGCTAACAAACAGTCCCCCGACGGCACTGTCGGGCGCCTCTCTAAATAAACGAATGCGCGCACATCAACGACTAAAATGTCGCACAACATCTGATCGGATATCAGATCAGTAGCGATATGGTAACGATCGTGCATCGGAGTGAGAACATCGCATTTTAATATTATTTTTCTGCGGTACGAGGTCACTAATATGCTGCGCGAAGGCAGAAATTTTGCAATTTGAGGATTTTGGGGCCCCAGAAAGATTGATATATTTACAATAAAATACTTTTTATATTTTTCACATGATAATAAATTTTATTTACGATCATTATTAATAAAAACTAAATTAACATAGCCATCGATATGAAAATGTGCTTTGTCAATAAATATGTTTCCAATTTTTGTGCTGTTTCAAAACGTTCCAGCATCCTCCAAAGAAGAGTCATTTTCGTTGAGAAACTGCACAATTTGCTGTTTGTATGGGTGAAAGTGTAGTTTATTTTTTAAAATAACGTGCACTGTTGATTTTTTATTCCAGTAAAGGCTGCAATCTTTCTTGTCGATTTAGGCGGATTGCGCATAATTTAACGTCGAACTTGAGCCACATGTTCCCGGCGGAGTTTAGTTAACCATTGTCTCTTCTTGTCTGAATTTTTTAACACAACACCAGATAAGTTGTTTGCTCGACCCATCACTTACTCGTCGAATATTAAAGTGAGTACAAAAAGCGCGATGCGTACGAACCAATGAATCACCGCACTTTAAATATTGCTTAACCGTGGTTATTGGTGCGACCAGTGACTCATTTCGACTGGCAAATCAGCAAATCACGCGCGTCGAACAATACTCTTCCCACTTACCTCACTCTGATCGTTTAAAAGCAATTACAATTTAATCTTGAAATTTTTCCGCTGGAGACCTTATATTTCAATATTAATAAACTATATTTTCCTTACTTTATGGAGCTAATAATAAGACACGCTCTGTGATTCGGGAATATCAGGTTCCAGTTATTATTTTTATATGTCTACTATATTATATTGCGAAAACAATTTCTATGGAGTCTAATTCTGTATATTGTTCATTCACCAAATTGTAAAAATAAAATAATTTTATTACGAATAAAAATCTGATTTGTATAGAAATGTAATACTTGAGAATCCACATTTTGCACAGGATTTCGACTAAAATATATGTTAGTTACAATAGACATCTCTATTGTTCTATCGCCTGTCAGCGTTCAGAGCAATTGTCGTTAATGTTCAAATAGCAGTAATGTAAATCTGAAGAAGAAGACGAAATATATCACTAAATATCAAAATATAGAAATGGATCAACATTCTCAAAAGTTCGAGACTATAACAAAATAATAATGTTCCTGATTTATTTATAATATGAATGATCTGTCATCATGTATCTGCATAATCAATATCTCGGACATGTGATAAGATACCGGAGAAGAACGAGATCTTGCAATCCAAAAGATTACAGGGAAAGACTGCTGGAAGTCGGGGCGCTGGAAAAGGAGAACATCATCGTTATGAGGGTAGACCCACCGCTTACCCAGGACGGTTTACAAGCAAAAGCTCCTATATGGTCCCGCTAATTCGCCACCAGGTTGCCATTTAATATTTAATGCAACTATGATAACTGTGCTACAACGTCGCGCACTATAATGACAGGGAAGTGCCGCACAGCTGACGATACAAAATTGCTCTCATTGACCTCGACATGTTTTAAAAAAATCTCTATATTTATATAAACACAAAGAAGCAAAAGCACAAATAAAAGATAAAAGAAACACTAAAATAAAGGATAACAGAAATAAATAACATTAGTAGGAACAAATAAAGATAATATATGTCTTTAGTCGGGGTGTACAGAGGAAAATGAAAACACACTCGATGGGGAAAAAACAACAAAACAAAAATAAGCACATTTTGACTTGCAATCAGAGTACAACTGGCGAAAGATTATAGCCTAAAGGAAAACAAGAAAGTGCAAAAACATTAAAGATCGATACCCACTGAAAAAAGTATAAAAACATAATTAAAAATATGTAAGTAAACATTATGGCTGAAGAATATAAGGCAATCGGTTGGCCAGTTCTACTGTAGAGCTTTACCGGATCGCAGTAGACAATGTAATGATAGCCAAAAGGTTAGCCAACGTCCGTTGAACGGATAGGGCACAAGAAGAAGAAGAAAAATCTAAATTATATGAGATTGATGAGATACAAGAGAGATAGATCAGACTTACAAATTTAGAATAGGTATTTATCCCAAAAAAGTAACAGAAAAAACAACATTACTATCAACAAAAGCAAAAGGCACACGAGATTGAGAACAAGTGATTATTAAGCTGTCGAAACCCAAGAATATACAAGTAGACCTAATTAGAGTCAACCTTAGTAGATAATCAATATTTACATTTGAATCTTTTGCGTATAATTTTTGTGGTAAACTATGTTAGGAGGCCCGGTGTTCAGTAGCTTACATATGTACAGTGATATCTGTTATCAGCGTTATATATGGTTATCTCCGAAATTGTATGGTTGAAAATAAGAATTACCTTATTTCTGTGCGTACATACCACACAGAAACGTAAAATAACCATATGGGTACTCGTAGTAACATACATTTTTGCCGTATTCAGAAATATCACGAATCTGTATGGTTATTGTATTTAGCAAAGTAACTTATTTTTCTATTGTATTTGAGTAGACTTAAAAGAAAAGGCATTTTAAAAATTATTAATTTTCTAATGACTTCGCATCATTATTGATGCAGTAAGTAGATAAAATATATGATTTTAAATTACATCCAGGTTCAATAAATGAATGGTTGAAGTAAAATAGGCACTGAGTACCGATATTTCATTTTTCAAACTAAGTATGCAGCTTGATTCTATATGTCATCGCCAATAACCCCAATAATGCATGAAGTCCCTGAAATGCTGCATCCAGCCTTTATGTTCGTTTGAATAACACGTCTTCGCTAAGTGCCACGGTTTGTTCATTTAAAAACGGCACTAAATGCCATTGTCTGTTAACGTCAATTTGTATGAAAGTGGCCGAGAAAGTGACACGCGTGTCAGGTAAGCTCCCCATACTAAAAGGTGTTTAAAAGAATATAGTGCAAATAAAAGACTAAAAACACGAGACCTGGAATATATATCAATAGCTAAGAAGATCATTCCAGCAAAAAATCCACCAGTAAACGAGCTATGATTTATTTTGTGATTTTGGATTAACTTTAATCCCAGTGCCATGTTACGGGCTAGTGATGTGTAATACGGCGCACGTTTAGCGATATTATTAATTGATATTTACATTTTTGCTTGAGTTAAGTTAAATTAGTTAATATTTGTAATGGATGAATCTGTAATGTAGGTATCAATAAATAAATTCATATTATAATATTTTTTTTGGCTTGAAGATATTTTTATATATATAGTTAGGAAGTGGAAAGCTAGTAAGATAATATTAGTTAGAAGGATAAATGTATTTTATGGTTGACCAGGATTTTAATTTGTTCAAATGATATAAAAAGTGCAAAGAAATAGGAGAAAACCAAAAACTGACATTATTTCGTGAAATCTGTAAGCTTCAGAATAATGAAAAACAAGCTTCATATCTGATGAGCTTAATAAATAGAGCACGGATTAAACGTAGGCAAAATCGTACATACAGTGACCCTAAAGAAAGCACACGACAGTGTACAGTAAGTTACTGTTTGCCGAATGGTTCAGGAAATTGTATTTTATTATTAAACGAATTAATTAAATTTAGTAATTTAGAAATGTAAATTCAAAACAGCCAACTAAATTTAACTACGAGTCCTATTCTAAAATTTTTTCCTAAAAATTATTCGACTAAATTTGTATTGAGCAGTAATTTGAGTTAGGTACTAAATTAATTTTTTTAAATAATTGTTGTTTTTTAAAAAATTTAAAAATAGATTCTGGTGAAGAAACAATACTATATTTTTAGTTAGTTATGACATCCTGAAGAAGGAAAAGTGTTTTCCGAAACCGGTAGATGTTTTTTAAACTCAATTGTGGTTAATAAAACTAAGATAATAAATAAAAAATACAATAACATATGTTTTATAACATTTTTATTTTATTTAACTAGATATTTTTATGTCTCAGTAAGACAAAATTTAATAGTAAAGAATAAAAATAATGAACATAGAAAGGAACTAGTACCTCAGTGGCACATCACTAGGCCAGTTTGCCCGTTACTTCGGGGTACTTAGCTAATTTTAAACTACAGAGACGATGGACTTAGAGCCTTTCATAAGAAAGAGTACTTGGTACTTAGGAGTTGTTCAAAATATATCTTTCACAATTTAATTACAGGAAGCTCAGAAAACTATTACTTTTAGTTTTTATGTAGAAAACAGAGGTAGGATGTATAGTACAGATTTTTCAAGAAATATCTGATAAAAATTTAAATATTACGTTATTATTCACCTTTTCTTGTTTTACTCAGATAATCGGTCATGGTACATAGTACGTTATTTGATTCTACCATTCAAATGCAGTCTTCTGGTGTTTACGTATGGTTGCGAAACCTGGATCCTTAACCAACTAGTACACTTAGTAAAGATAAGGGAGTCGAAAGGTGGTTTTCGTATATTGGGCATCACACGAAGATGAATGTATGGAAAAATAAACGTATTTTTATTAATATTCATTTCTGGTAAGACAAGCGTACTCGACATCTTAGAATACAATAAGAAAAAGAAATGGCAATTCGTAGGTCACATCTTATATCGTTTAAAGAACGGATATTGGTTGGAATAATGCAGGCATGTGGTTGTATCCAAACGAAGTTAAGGTGTCGAAAGATCATCCCATAACTTGCAACCGACTTGGGGAGGCTTCATTAAGCAGTGGACAGAAAACGATGCTGATAAAATTATGAAAACCACATGCACGAGTGATATTCAAAATTCATAAAATCTAATGAATTTTGATTATACGTAAATAAAAAATAAATGTAGAAATTTTGAAATATCTTGCAATGAATTGAATAGTGAGCGAACTGTCACAATGTCTTCAATAATAATGTTTTAACCTTGAAGTCTGTTACACTCTGTAGACCTACAACATACACATTAAAGTCTGGATGGAAGAGAAGGGTGAATATTAAAAATTAGACCGAACAGCTCGGGGTGATTATAAATGGAGTATTCTCAGTAACATAAATGTTTGGCTGAAAAGTAAACTTTCTAGATTAATCAGTACGCTCTTTGAGATAAACTTTGTTAAAGCGAAAATTCGCATTTGGTTATTGAACAATTTACTTTCGGTTGTTAAATTATTATAATATCTTATATAGAAAGTGTATAAAGTATTATTATTCATCAGGCAGAAGCCATTCTCGATGGGATGATATTTATAAAATTAGAATGACTTGCGGATGTAAGAAAAATATTGTAACGTATTACGAAAATCATCGACCCAGACTATATAGATTAGTTAATGGATATAGTGAATTTGGTCACATATTTTATCAAAATTGGTTAACATTTAAGAGACACCTTATTTTGTGGAAGCAATTTTCTGTTGCTATGTTTACTGTTTAATTAATTACGCAGAGAAAAAAATACAATGTCGATTTCAATTGCTATGTTGTTTTAGAAAAATTCGAAAATATATAAACATTTTAATATCCTTTCGTAGGTATACCGATATACTTTATATTTTATTTTCACCTTATCTAGTAGGTACCGGTATCGATACTAGGCACCTCCAAATTTTTTTGACATGCTCGGTCCGGTCCATGACCCGATTGGACCAAATATTGTTTTTGTTTCACATTATTGTTTCTTGTAACTATTCATCATCTGCAGTTACTGACCTGTCCCTAAATTGATTATTTTTTTGCCGGTCAAGCAGATAATAGCGTGCTGAAACTCCGCTAATAAAGTTATTTTATACTATTCGTGTGATGCCCACATTTGTACAGACTATCCACGCCGCGCTTGTCTTCTTTATATGGTCAAAAACGGTCAACTTGAGTACCTACTCCCAGATAATTTACGATTTTCTCGACTGTTACGTTCTATTACTTAGCTTAGAGTGTTATCAATATTCGAACTCCTTCTGATCGAGATTCATTTTGGATGCTGAATCTTTAATTAGGCAAGACATTTTCGGCTATTGCGTGGTTTTCATAAACTTTACAAATGTTTCTTTCGGTACCGGCTGCAGTTTTATTTTTTAAATTCGTTAATCAAAATGTGTCTTAAATACACTTTTATGTTCTGGATTTTTAAAAGAGGATACTTAAAAAAATAAACTATGATGTTTCAAAAAATTAATGTATAACATTATCGTTTAGTCACTCTGACGGGTGAAAAAAAATGAATAGCTTCGAACTGCGCACGAACGGCACAATATCTCAGTTAACCTAATATATAAATAAAAAAAAAGATACAATTTTTGTAAAAGGTCTGATTATTATGGAAACACTCGTACATAAATAGAATATGAAGACTTCCGACATTACATCCGTAATGTTTCCTACACTATACGTATACTTGGAATTATACCAACATCCATGAAATGTCACTATTTTATCGTTTGAACACTATTTAATGCGAATACGTCACAAATGATGAAAACATTGTCAAGGTACCGCAGTCAAAATACGATTGTCGAGATACCGCAAACGGTTGGCGGTCATTTGAGAGCGGGCATGATTTTGGAAATTAATAAAAATGTATAATTTAGGTATGCTTTGAGTTTGTGCTCTAGTAATTCAAAGGAACACATCAAAGGAAAAGAGAGAAAAGGATAACGCGGAGCGAGGGATTACAATGACTGGTGAAAAATAAAAGGACAAAGAATTATGACGCTGACAAAGAAGAAACGAACATTTTTACATTGCGTACTTGCTTTTATTTTGAATTTTATCTCTGAGGGGACATTACAATTATTTAAAAATGAGATAGGTTTTGTGTTAGCTGATATTTGAAGTAAACATTGTAATAATAATAATGTGGCTCACTAAGCCAGAAATGTAGGATAAAATAATTTTTTGATTCCATTGTTCCATTTCAATAAATATAAACCAAATTAACAGTGTAGAAATACGCCTCAGCTAGAACATTCAAGACATGATGAATTTGATGTATAAAGAATAATTTATTTAAAAATATTATGATTATGTATACAATATTTCAGCATCTATGCAGAATGTTTCACAGGACCGTGCAGAACCGCGCAGCGAATTGAATTATAGAGTTACAACGCTTACAAACAGGAAATCATGGACAGACTCCTCGGCTTACAGACACATTCCGTTCTCTGGCTATAGAATATTAAACTATGTAGGTACCCAGTATTATTAAGCGGACATATCGGGATAATTAATTTAAAACATGCGTTTTGTGTTAATGAAGATTTAAAATACGGGTGTGCGCGATAGAAATCAATAAAAATACGTTAATAACATATTGCACGGCATTGTACACGAATTATATTGAAATTAAAAAAAATGTATTAAAATAATATGAATTCAAATATATATAAAGTTTTTATTTCTTCGTAAGGGATTGAGGAAAGGAATTTCAATTATAAATAGCCTGACGTACTCTTTTATTCGTAACATAATTGCAGGAATAATTGAATTCATTTCCTAGTTAATTTTTTTTAAATGTTACCGAGATAGGTTATGTTTTGCCTTGTCAATAAAAACAGTATCATATAAAAGCAACAAGTTTTTGTCCCTTGAAGGTGACCTATAAAATATAATATAGCATTGAAGGTAACACAAATTAAAATATTTCTAAGCATTAAATAGTCATTATTAAATTAATAAATCGTATAATATTTAAATATTTAAAGAATACGAAACTTTAATGATCAGTTTCATACAAAAAACCTTAAATTTTTTACTAGAAATGTTCTTTTCATTATTTTTAAAGTTTATTGTACCTTGTATATTTAGTCAACAGTAATTGAACTAAAACAACAAAACTGATTATATCTAGGTAATATAAAATTATTCACAAAAATCAGGGTATTCCGAGCTCGCACGCTGTAGGATCTCCGAAGTTTAGTAGGGTGAGAGTTTTAAGAAGATGCCGGCAAAGATCAAATTAATTGGCGTTCACGACTAAAGTACGCCAAAACTTTAATTAACTGATTTTTTGCATAGCATTAATATGTTGCATTGAGATTAATATTGAAATCCACTTATGCCTGAAAAGTAGATTGTGCTCGAGTCATCGTATATCCATTTGCTTTTAGTAATCACGACAAACATGGAATGTTCCATGGTTTCCTTTGATCCGGAATCATGTCAAAACCTTGAGGAAATTAGTAGTAGGCAGTGAATGTTCTATTAAACAATTTGTCATGTGAACACTTGCATGGAGCTGGTGAGCGCATTTCTATACTAGCGAGAAGGTACTCGCAAAATTTGGAAGAATCATATTGGAAGTTGTGTAACTGTCACCATGATCGCCCGCAGGGACTAAAAACAGTAACCGGTGAAAGCGTATTACTTTCTGATCAATTTAATTCTAGAATCATAACTGTGGAAGTTCTTAAAAAACTCTGAGATGTAATATGCAATATGCGTGAAATTTAGGTAGACACAACTTCTCAGGAGATTATGGAGCAGTGGAAATCGTATCTGAAGCTGACGTTCATATCTTATGCATTGTAACATTTCGAAAATACGCGCCAAGACCGAGGGCGCCATCTACCGACGCGAGTAGGCGCGGCCGGTGCAGAGAGAGGTCGAAGGAAGGTAGAGGGGGACTTCGTAGCGAGCGCCCGAGCTGTGGGGTGCGTGTGGGCGGACGCCAAGCGGCGCTCCGCCGAGATTTCAGTATTGGCGACGGAGATTGACAATTGGAGGACTATTTTCGCGGCAGAACAAGAGATTTGGGCCTTGTTCTGCCCGTGCTAATCGTGTAAGGAGGGACTCCATAATGACCGGTTGGGTTCTGGGTAATATTCTGGAGGACGAGATCACTTCAGAGAGACTAAGGACGCGCCACCCCGTGGCTAACAGGGTGGAGATCGAGGTGTGCTGAATCGGCAACATTAGTGTCCTCACTAGGAGGAGAGTTAACGTGAAGAAAGAAGATGTCAAAGACAGTTATCATGTGTAGAACGTCGGCTTGTTATGTTTTTTGCGATTAAATATGTTATAAGCGAGTGTTATTATTGTCTGAGACCTCCCCCACACATCTGAGATAGGTATTCCGACACTAAACCTTATCTATCCACAGACTGAGACTAGCTGGTGGCGTGGTGCACTGGCATCCCATCCTCTGGTGACGGCGCACGACGTAACAGCATATACGAGGATTAGAAAAGTCACTATTGTGTGAGTGCCTCTAGGTTACCTCAAGTAAGCACGTCATAGTAACATGATCAATAAATAAAGGTTTTTCTAGGGAGCACCTCTGAAGACCACAAAGCAACCCCGGATGGCTCTTTCACAACAGATTAGCGCTACTCGATGAATAAAATAAAAAAATAATTTTTACGGCCATTGTTCAGAGGTATTCTATGAATAGAAACGTGGCAACATTATCCCACAAATAATAAGATACACACTTGAAAGACTAGGTCTGAAATAGAAAATTATAAATATGAATTAAATGTATTAATTATAAAGATATACATACTAAATCAATTTTATCGAAAAATATTGTTGTTGCGCCACCGGGATTCGAACCTGGATCTCTTTTAAACCGGGGAAGGTGCATTATCCAACTATGCTACGGCGATAATATTTTTAGCGACCAATTTTGGAACCTATGTGTTACCTTTTTGATATTAATACATTTAATAGTTCCATTATTTGAAAGAGCCGCCTACCTTATTTTACATACTTAAAATATTACAGACCGTCTGTTCTGAATAATTACACAACTTCACAATAAGAATGCGTTCTCCTAATAAAAATTATAGTTCGTATGCTAAGAGAGATATTACTCATAGAATTTTCCCGATGGCATATAGTAATCTTAAGTAAACTGCCTACGACAAACAACGAGTATGTTCTATAAGCAATCTTCTTCTAAAGAAACTATCTAGCTAGGGTGGCAAGGGGTGTATGCTGTCCAGTGATCTGAGAGATACCGAGAGACTAACCGGCTATCTAATTAGAGGAATCCCAGCTGTACGAAGAATTCAAGCATTCTGTTCGTGAACAATTGGTCATGTAATTGAATATGTACCTAAAGTTTTTGGACTTAAACAAAATATGAACGAAAATATTGACCTCTAATAATACAATTTCGATAAAAAATGCAATAATTGAATTAAAAAATATTTGATTATGAAATCATTTTTCTTGAGCGATTTGTAAAAATGATCAACAAGACTTAAAAGAGATTACTAAAGTGATTATTATTATTAATTTAAACTAGTAACGGTCGATGTCAAAATAATTAATTAATAATTTGAAGTTGCAAACAATGAAAAAAGATTATTATTTATATGTAGGATTTATTTTTATTTTGATTTGTATATTTATGATTTATAAATATCGTCCATGTAATACTTTTTAAATAATATATGTACTTTGTTAAATAGTCACGTAGTCTATAAAAAAACAACGTTTAATACGTTTTTTCGGACCCTCTATGTAAAGGGTTAATTTTTGTTCTTTTAGTATTTCGCGTGCGTTTGATATAATTTAAATGAAAGTATAATGGATTTCGTAATAAAAAAAAATAATGTCACTTAAAATAATTATCAAATATATTTGAAATATTAAACAACTAGAAACGACATATTTATTAATAATACTTTAAGTAGGAGGGGACGACATAATTTAAAAAAATCATATTTTAGTTACCTAAATCACACGATTTCAAATTTATTTTATTAACGTGTATTAATTATAAAGATATACATATAAAATCAATTTTATAGAAAAACATTGTTGCTACCGGGATTCGAACCTGGATCTCTTCCTATCTGTGGAAAGTGCATTAAACGATTATACTATACCAACACAGTGCATTGATGACAAATTTTCAAACTTATATGTTACACTTTACATATATACATTATTGTTATATGTGGTACCTACCGCGCACGAGATGTGTTGGGAATTAACATTGACAGGTTGGCAACACTGACCGCGTAAGGAAAGGAATCCGAGCAACGGTCCTTCGGGTGACATAGCGATCTGAACGGACGGTCTGATCCGACGCATGAATCGAAAATTTTACATATAAGTGAGGAAGGGTGAGAATAATTGAATATTTTAACTTTCTATTGACTAATTATATGTGTAATTTCGGGATGGATGCATCCCTTCCTCATTTCACTCATTTAACTCATTCCTCATTCATTCTTCAATTCTTCATTTTCTCATTCCTATTTCTAATTCAATTCCTCGTTCCTAGTTATTTCACTTTTAAATTTCTTCAAGGTGATTTTATTACCTCTTTGATAAAACTCCTGCGGACATGACGGGAGACGACAACACGTCACAACATCTATCGTTCCATTATTTTAAAATATCACAGACCTAGTGTTCTGAATAATTACAACTTCCCAATAAGAATGCGTTCTCCTTAATAAAATATGTATAGTGTTCTTAGGTTTTCACGGCCGTTCAGAATCTTTTGCGTACAGTTTTCTGACGTGGGCTAGAAAGATCAGATGTACACTGTAGATTAGTCTAGAAAAGTGTACACAGAAAACATAAAGGTACACTATTTTTGTTTGAAATCCACGCAAAACACCGCGAGAATAACGTAATTAGGCAATTTAAAAATCTATGCAATTTCACCGTTTCCTTTTGAAATACCATTGGGTTCACCCATACAATACGTTTTTAAATGATTCACATACACGTTATACGTTATACGTATGACGCATTTGGGAAAATAGAACCCAATTACGATTTCCCGGTAAAAAGAAATCCTACAGCATTTGAATAAATAAAGCAATTTCGGTGATACGGCCATATCGCAGGATCATTCCTCTTCAGAGAAGTGGGTCAATGTGGTGTGTTTCGCGGTAATCTTTCTCAATAACTGGGGTGCGATTAGGTTACGTCTTTACCGGCGGTGGGGGCTGCGGGGGCTGCGGGGGCTGCGGGAGTCAGGTTTATGACAGAGGAACAAACAACGCGAAGCCTGATAAAATATAACTCGGTAATTGTACAAGGAACAACCTTGAACTGGGATAGGCGGGTTTATCTTCGGTCGGGGTAGGTATAGAGATATACACGTGAGTGTGATGAAAATAATGACAAACATTATTATAGTTAAATTGCTTCAGAAATCAGATATGTAAACTATGATACAACGGGTTCACGGAATGGGTAATACTCATCACCTAAATATATTTTTTATTTATCAGAATACGCTTCGTACAGAACAAAGAAGTGTATTGCCAAATTTTCTAAAGTACCAATCGTAGAGAGCCTCCATTAATCTTGATCAGTAGAGAAAAACAGTAGGTAATATAGAAGCGTGTAGTCCAGAAGTAGTAGATAAAGGAGATGATGTCTTGTAGAGAATAATGCTGATGCGCTATTTATTTACATTTGTAGAACATATTTCGGACACGCACATTTGCGAGTGATGCGCGATGGCGTGTCGCAGCGACTCGTCATATTCTAAACAGCTATTTACAGTTTTATTTAATTACGTTACGATTTATCCTTGTTGGTAAAATATACGCCCTTATGGTTTGTACTTTATGTAGGTATGTATTCTTTTTTAAATTTACATTTTTAGATAGGTGAATTCAGGATAGGTACGAATTCACAAATAAGTTTTATACCTGCCTACCGGTACGTGAAAGGGCATATTATTTTAATTTTCAAACATGCGAGTGTTTTGGCATTTCGAATATGTGTATTTCTAACAAATCCCAAAACGTGAGATTGACATTTATGGGTACTGAACAAAATAAGCAGTCCCCGTGCTATGGTAACAAATTTTTTAACTAGATACAACATTAACAAGTGTGATAAAAAATATAAAGAGCGGTATGGCAACACAAAATTTTCCAGAATTACAATTTTTCATTGTCCAAAATATACATTTTACAGTATGTACTTATCCTAAATCGCAGGAACTGTTGATAAAAACAAAATTTTAAATGTACCTTATTTTTATACATATTTACTCATTTTTTTTGACAAATCCGGACTTTGTCAGTGCTCTATAAACATTATTACAATAGAAAGGTGTTTCTTATCTTTATTTATAACTTATTTTAGCTAAATCGTGGTTACGATGACATTGCAATTTATTTGGTCAATATATCCTTAAACATAAATATGGACATCCGTATATTCGTCTATATATTTTTTTTCCAGTAGTATAATGGCGCGTATAGACGGATGAGATTTATTTCAGAGATTCGTATCGAAAGTACGTAAAGAACCGTGCAGAGTTGAGCACAAAGCGAGCTATACTTCATTGTCGCGTGTATTTTGTACGCGGTACTAACAAGTCGCTGAGATGAGAGATCAGAGTGTCATTCCACACATATACCATTATACTTAAGTAAGGATATATACATAAATATATAATGTATGAATAAACAACTTCAACCGTATTCAATTCAATTCAGTGCTTGTTGGGGGTTAAGTTATAACAGCAGCGTACGTGTTCATTGTACTCATCTTACGATATTTTGCATTGTTCATCTTCTCAAATTGTTATAAAACATTGTTGGCGAGGTCTCGTGTTCGCGTTCGTGTCGAAGAATATAAAATTAAAAACAAGACTTCCGGTTGAGTGTATTATAACAACAAACCGCTGGAGATAATGCCTACAGGATGTACCGGGAGATAATTGAATAGAAGGCAACCTCTCGTCTGTGCAGCTCCCTCTACGTCTAAATTTAGCCCAACATGTACCCCAACATGCCCCCCCCTCCTACACGGCCTGAAGAACGGAGCAGCCTGTTGATTTCAGTTCGGCGTAGAGCCTCCGGCCGCCCGGCTCCCCGCGCCCTCTTGCGTAGCCCGATAAACGAGAGTTCTTACTGTCAAACATTTAATAATATAAACAAATTAATTATTTTGTTGTATTTTATTTGGTCGTTAGAGTGGAAAATGAACAAATTAGTAGCGAATGTAGATCTATTTGTAGCACAGACTATATAATTGAAAGCGGCAGAAACACAGGGCGTCTGCGAAAGACCTAGAAATGGCGTTATTTATTTCTTGATGGGTATTTACGTAAATGCAACATTTAAATATGTGTACGCACACATGGATGATATTCGTATACAGGGGCGATTTTATGGTACAGCGGTCTCACTGCTTTAAGATGAGGCCCCCCTAAAATAATAAAAAATAATAAATATCACAATACAATGTGAACTACGACCAGTGTATAGTTAAATATACCTACTCGTATTATCAATAATAAAGACCTGGACACCCGAGCTTCCGATCCGACCCGACAAAAACTGACGCCAAAGCGTACACGAAGTCATGTGTACCTGACGGCAGCTGATGATCAGTTCTGCTAGTATTTTTGAGTATTAAAGCAGTGTTTCTATGGATTTTTTAAAAATATATATTTTTTCTTTTTGCTGATGTTCCTGGTTTTACTTCCATTTTCTCAGTGATTTGGGGGCCCTATAAAAAGTGGGGACCCTCGCAATTGCGACTGTAAATTCGTCATTGCTCCTATATATATTTAACTACGAGTCTATGGAGGATTGACGAATTTGTTTAAGAAGCAGTAAAGCGAACTAATGCTGACAATATTTTGCTTCGAGTAGAGGGCACTCGGAACGTTATCAGCTCAGTCAAATCGACGACATCCAGCTTGCCATTAATGAATGTGATGAAATAGAATAAACGTCAATGAATAAATATTTTTAATTCGATTACTCAAATATAGTACTCGAAATTCGATTATTAATATGGTATCACAAAATGTTCTGATATAACAATAACTTTCGGAATATTTAAAAAATGAATTTATTATGACACTTGCTCTAGCGATAAGTTTCTGGTTCGAGACTTGGTGCCGATTATATATTTTTCGAAAGACAAATTTTTCAGTGTACTTAATTGATTTATCTAATTGGTTTTATTATATTTTTAAAATTCAGAGATCGCATTGAATTGAGACAACAATTGGCCTGACCAGAATTCGTCGTTATTCCGGGAGGTTCCACCCTCGCGGGCAGGGGGTTGTCGCTGGCGCATGCGCGCTGGAGGCTGACGTCACTAATGGCCCGGGACACGCACATCACTGGTCCACGTCAAACAGCCATAACCATAACCGTTTACCACCCGCGGTGCCGGCTGCAGCTGTCTACAGGGGAAGGTTTCTCAAAGGAGCTATTTTGGTCAACTGAATCATGTAAATCAAGGGTAGCTACGTATGATAACTACGGAAATAACTCACCTCAAATAACTGAGAGGCGTTTAAAAATATGATTGGCGGGATAAATATTTACAACGAATATTCAAATAATTTACAATATACAGCATAATACATAATTTGTGGATCGAATTTTGAGCGCAGGCAACGCGAATGTATCAACTGAAGGCTTACTGACTACTGGAAAGAGAATATCATGATGGAGAATCATTGTCTCCATAATCATCTCAAGCTTGTCTCTAACTAAATAACTTACTGTCACGCCGATTCAGCGCCATACTCTTCTGTTTTGACCTCACCTCATTCACATTCATACATCTTCTCATATAAGCTGGTCGATTATTGAAGTTTAATAATAGCATCTTCTTGGCCATGCTAAATCTTCTGCGGACGTCCTCTGTTTCTGGTGTCACCAACATTTGTGTCATATATCTTTCTTACTACATTTTCCTCATTCTTTTATTCCATATGACCAAATTACCTAAGCGGTCCTTTTTTAATCTTATTCACTATTTTAAGAACAGCTCTGTCATAGATCTGCCACTAACGCGTCAGAGTGACTTCATTTCCACTGCTACATCTACTGGTCTACTCTCGTTCCTCTTCTGCCAGTTTCAAACTTCACTTCCATAGATCAGTGTTGGTACCTGCACTCCATTGTGTACCATTAGATTTGTCTCGGTTGACTAAAAATTATTATTCCATTCAAAGCACCGATCACTTTATTCCCTACAGTCACCCTACTTTCGATATCTTTTTCAGCCTTCCCGTTTCTGTCAAACAACTTCTCAAATGCACAAACTCATCTACTTGTTCCAAACATTCATTATCTATAAATATTTTGCACGTTGTTTTACTTTCCTTCTTTTCGAAGTCTGTCTAGAATAATCTAATAGACAGTAGCGCTTATAGAATGGGACAGAATCTGAAATTTAAACACAATAATTACAAGAAATCAAACGATTCATGGATATGATAAACAGTTATATGTCCAGATTTGACAAGATACGATAAGACCGCGGTATATCTAAAACAACCATTCTCTGGCTTGTGCAGTTTGTATGCAAACTGGTACTTGCAATATTTATCTATGTTGTGGAAATGAAGGCAAGTGAAAGAAGGGGGATTAATATCTTGAGACATACATATCCGTTCTGAGGTGAATCATTCATTATTTGGTTACCTTGGAGAACCTTGCAGTGATGAGAAACGTCGAAGGCTCGAGAGGAGGAAGATCATCCCCCCCCCGTTGGACCGTACGAGTGGAAAATTATCAGACACTTTCAAATTAGTGTTATGCAGAGAAAAAGGGAAGAGTATGTTGTGGTTCACAGGATGTGTCGGGTTATGCCATAAATAATCGATATTACATTTTCTATCTTAGCTAGTAGTAAAAAATAAGGCAAATTTAGGATTATTAGGATTGTGAGTAGGATTATGTCATGTGCAGTTAGTAGTGCGAGATATTGTAGTTCATAAGATCATCTATTACCCTAAAAAAATATCATCACGAACTGTCGTGCGTAGTTTTGGTGGCTTTGGATATCGGTTACACGACTGTGTCACGTGTGCAGCTGGTAGCGCATGTAGTATCATAATGCAATGTAATTACCATAATAAGCTGTCATATTCCTGGATAAGTCCTGATATTAATTTGGGTTTTTAATGTCAGCGACCCTGGAGAAGAGTAGGTACTAATAACACTAAAAATCAACCTGAGATCACGGGGTGGTGATATAGAAATGAGACAGTACAGTAAAGCAGTAACACAAATAAAATTATCTTTGCGGAAAGTGTTTATAGCTTGTTACCTATGTAGGTGTTAATGTTTATGCGTGTTTGGTGGATCAATCAGAAGGATCTGTTAGAATGTGAGGCGGGAGCTCCAATTCTCCCAAGCGCTCACTGTATTCGTTATATATGATATGATATTGCGAAGTGCGTGTAGACATGTGCTCGGATATGTGTTTGTGTGTGGCCGGAACAGGCAGATGAAATAAGATAATAATTTACGGATAGCGTTTATTGAGATATGATGCACAATTTACACCACACAAGTTGAGGTGAAAATAAAGATTATGTCTATGGCGAGAAGCATTCACTGGAGGTGTGTCAGCCGGCTGAGATGGAAGTAAATGATTAAGGCTGATTCCCGAAGCGGTTACGCTGCGATGTATTGTTGTCTGGTTCGCGGGTCGGTACCAGGTGTACTTTTAATGTTCGCCAAGTGGGAACTCAGGGCCTCCATATATCCTTCCTTTTCAAATTACTCTGATATATAATCACCGGAGCACCTCTTCCTCACAGTTTCTGAGCCATTTAACAACTTTATTTTCGAAAAACACAGGTGATTAATGATAGGTGTTGAATCCAATAAATTATGAATGTCGATAGCTTCACCCCAGAAGTCAGAGATGTTTTATCAAACGACTCACTTTAGAAATGACTATAGCTTGTGCATGTGCAATATATTTAATATGAATACCGACGAGAATTATCTGTACGAAAATAGAAAACAATTTAGTACTTCTCTTCTGAGCTTGTGTTATAATAATATAATGATATTTTCCGGAGGATCATAGCGAAGCCCACGTATTCTATTTCAGAAAACATGAAAACGAAAATTACCCGACATTATTTTGATGTAGTTTAATATTTGGATTCGGATAACGGAATGTAGACGAATTTAAAGAAATTAGGGTAATATAAAATATTGTTTGGGGAACAAAACTGAAATGGAGTGCACCGGATGCTTGAATTTGATTTTCAAAACTGATCATCCACTGTGACTGAACCGAAAAGTGTTCAGTCAATGCCAGGTGCGTGCACTGCATACAAGCAAAAAAACTGCATTACTAAAAATACTGGGAAATAAAAATAAATTAAATAATCTTTATTTTATGAAAAGACCCTATAAAATTTTTGGCATTATTAGCCGGATTAGTATAACCTTGTCTATGACGTAACTCTCGACTTTTGCTAGGCGTGGGTTATTTAGAAAAATTGCTAATCATTTGTTGGGGCGTCACTTGAATACTTGTCGGGAAATTGCAAGCACGTAGGTATTGTGTGAAACTAACATGCATTTTTTAATCCTCATAATAATCAGAGAGAAAAAAATAGGAGACATTTGGAGAGGCCTTCATCCAGTAGCGGATAGAAAGCTGCTGGTAATCATGATGGAAGTAATTTTAATATAATAATTCCAAACTTCCTTAGTTATGTAACCTTGCATTTAAAACGATTAAATCTGACAGTTTTTAATTGCAATTCGACAAATACCGAGTCAATTGACAGCTGAATAAACATGGCACATCGATTTCGAGTGAGGTTGGCGAATTCTACAGACAATAGGGGTCTAGTAGAAATCTTCGCTGCAACCGAATATATGTCATAATCGTCTTTTGTTCAACCGATTGCCTACATACAGGAAATAATAGGTTGATGTGACAAGTGACAGATTTCCTGATACAATTGACTAATTCATCATTTAAATATAATGATTAATTAGCTTCATTAATTGATGCATCATCCTATGCATGCTATCGGCGCCAGTGTTGCCCTGGGGCCCCAGTGTCGCCCTGGGGCCCCAGTGTCGCCCTGGGGCCCCAGGGTCGCATCTGGGTCCTCACCGCATGTAATCTGTACAAAGTCCTTTGCAGAGCTCCAGTCGTCTCGGACCACCTTGCCACTGGACCTAACTCTATTATTCTAAGAGCGCGTGCGGGTGGTACTGTGGAATATCACCTAAGCTCTAATCGAGAATATGGTCGTCTCAGATTTTTGCGAAAAATATTATTTTCTTGCAGGTATACCTAATTGAGTGGCCTGATTTCAAAAATGAAAAAAATATCCGGTCACTGAAATCATAGACAAGTCAGAAACATTATGAATACAATCTTTTGGGTGCAGTTTTCTGTGAAGTATCAGTAAATGTTAATTCTACGTTAATAATACATCGCCTTTAAATAAGTATTTTTGAAAATAATAGCCGATGAAAGTAATTAATTAAAATTAATTATAATTATACATTTTTTAAACTATTTTAGTTAATAAAATTAGCGTCAATTTAGCAGCAGTCGACGTAATTTTTTGTAATCTGTTTCGTGTAATTTATTTTTTCGGTCGGATCCAATTACGATTTTTACTACTGGCAGGCTATCGGGATTTACAAAAATGGATATCATATATTAAAGAGCCTGGGTGTTATTAAACACTTCAAAATTCCAAACTAAATAAAAATTGGTTGTTTTTCACTTTGATTAAAATATATTAGTTTTTGTACTTTATTTTATGTTATGGAAAGCCGGTTGCCTGACCAGAGAATGCCAATTATTACAGAATAGCTACAGATAAAATAATAGCCGTGACTGAAATGTTGTATTTATATTTTGTTTATATATATATATATATATATATATATCATAAAATAGTTCTGTGATCTGCCGGTTATAAACAAATTTGTTGGAATTTTTTTGAATTTACGTAATGTTATATATCAGCGACATCTGCCTACTTGTTCTCCAAGCTTAGCATTCTGTGTAATGGATAATTAAACTGAACGAGCGTCCCACACCATATAAAAAATACGATGGCCGCCGCATCATACCTTGATTATTTCAACATAATAATTTTATCTTTCCGCGTTCTTGGTAGTTGTAATTTTCGTTTTTTTTTGCATTTTTTAATTATGTTATAGCTATTTCATTTTTCAAAGTTTTTATCATCAATGCACATATTATATGTCTTGCATCCATTCTCTTTCCAGATATTCACATTTTTACGATGAGTTATATTTGTTCCTAAGTTTTGTTTGTTTTTCTCGGCCCACTCTTGTTTTGCTATTTTTAACATTTTGAATTGAAGATGTTCGCTGGTAGAAATGTGAAATCCACCTACCTGAAGGAAGTACGTGCTAGTGTTAGTGTGTATGAGCATACGAAATAAGGCTGCGGTGGTGTGCCGTTGAATATTGAATGAGTAAACCGAGACATGCAATAAACATTGTTGAGGTAAAACAATGAAGATCTAGTGACAAAGAAGGCAGAAATATAGCGAGCAATTTACTTGTAATATCATGAAAGCTCGCCTTCACAACGGAAGACCTGGGGTGGAGCTTGAATACAAATCCTTTTATTAATATATACCTACACGTATTGTACTTACCTATTTATTATTCTATAATGAAAAAATGTGTATAATATTTTGGAGAGATCGTATAATATTATTTACTTGCAGAAAATTATTGCCAGATCTGGCGACTGGCTAGGTTACGCGCGGTTAAGACTATTTTCTGTTGGATTGATGAAACTTACACATAATTGTATTCAAGATGCCAGCTTCGCTGGGATCGTTTTTATAAACGTTACTTTATAGTTATTTATATTATTTTACGGCTATACAATAAATCACTTTCTAATACATACAACACATGGTACGATACCAGGGTTACGTTATCGATCAATCACGAGATTTTTAATATACAGTTGTCTATTGTAGATAGATCTCAACTGACTAACTGTCCAAATACAAATTTTTCAATTAACTTACTGACTCAAATGCTCTCGGAATAAACTTTTTACAGTTTAAAGTGAGTGGATATCTACTCAAAAATAAGTATAAATGTTGTTTTTATATATTACAGATAAATTTAATTAAAATACAGATCGTACATACGAAGTGATGAGTTATCATCACACGATACCTACATTAATTCAGGGCTCCGAGCCTCCCAGCGGCTGGGAGGGGCTCCGAGCCTCCCAGCAACTGCCCAGGCATTAGTTACGCTGCCGGTATTACGTATCCGACTAAAACGGACATAATCAAAATACAATTTGCCTTTAATGCAACAACACATGTTCGGTTCCACAAAGTCGTGACCGTAGAAACCGTAGAAAGAGTGACGTTCAAAGTTTGCTTAATGGCCTTTAAGCGTTGAATGGTCTGGTACAGCACTAGCGTATGAGAAATCTGAGCTTTCAATCAGACGGTCAAAACTATTATATAATAGATTTCTCGTCCACATCAGCGGTATTCTGCGGTGGAGTCACCGCGTCGTAGCTGTAATGATTTAAAATAAAGCGTCATGTTTACAGAAACTGCACGGAGCTCAGTTCGGGTAATGTTATTTCTTACCCAATACGTACAACTTGCGGTGTAGGTCAAGTGCCGGTGTGTAATAGTTCGGACGAAGGTCTTCTCATGACTATGCCACCGCAGAAATGACAACAATAATAAAGAACAGGTGTAAACAGAATGAACGAGAAAACAAATAAATTATATAAACGTAATTTACTGCAAACTATATAAATGATAGAATATCTATTTTATAAAACGCTGGAATTTATCTGATTCGAAATATGATCCTCTTTGGGAGCGTAGGTTGGAATCCTACTTTACTTTTTTATACTTTGCATTCACACAATTTTTTGTTTGTTTACAAAATCCTCAATTATTATATTACGCACACCAATGACTGTTACGTCAATCTGTTTATTTAGTAAAGACACAACAAACCGCATATAAATGTATCTATCAAGCGGCGGTAAATACTATCTAGCGGCGAGATTATATTAAAACGAGGTTTAAAAATATGATTCCAAATGTAATAGTGTGTATCTACAAAATGTAAAGACATATGATGCCCATGATGAGTGTTAATGATACCGATTGTATTATGAATTATGTAATGTGTATTATGCATGACTTAGATGACCGAATTTTTCCCCCTCAAATTATATCTACGTATTTTTATCTTCGCTTTAATACAAGGTGTAGAAGATGATACGAGCTTCTCAATACATGACCGAGATAACCAATATCTTTATTTTTTCAAAATGTACATTTGTTTTAGACTACTTTTAAAAAGTATTTTATTAGAAAGATGAATTAAGCATAACGTTAGAGTGAGAGATTTGATTTTACACATTTTTTCAAACGAATTTTATTAAGAAGAATTTATTATATATTTAATATGAAATAATTTAGTTCGCACATAAAATACAGTTTTAACAATTACATATTTTAAAGCAAGCAACAATAGAGAGCACCCCGAATAAAAATGATCTTAAATTATGCGGATTACAACAATATTTATACTTGTACAATAAAACTCAAGCGGATTAAAATTCTTCAAAGGTATTTTTTGGTGCTTCTCTATAATTTTTATTGCCGTAAATAGTTATTGAGATGTCTGAAATGGTGCAAGATGGATCCACTTGAAAGTTTGTTAATCATATGTTTTTTCTACTAAAGCTTTCAATTCATCATTTTCTACAATAACAGGACCTCTTTATCTTTAAAACTTACCTCTCAGTCTTTATTTTCGAAACAACCTAATACGATATCGGGTTGTTTCGCGTTTACGTTAAAAAATAAGCGCTTATCATTACTCAATTCTGAAAAATAGTTGAAAGAAATTTCTCGCAGTAAATTCTAACTTTGCTTGTTGTTCAATAATTTAATTAGAGATGTGTGCACTGAAAACATTAGCGCTTGATTTCACAGCCAGGGGAACACAGCGGCGCTGGAGCGGAGTGGGTACTCGTTTGGCATCTAGTTATTTCATGCAACAGTTAGTACCTAGGTGCTTCTTTAACGCGCTTTCACTTAGGGTGACTATAACATATTGTATCGGTTGCATTTATAATGTATTATATAGATTGCAGCTGATAATTTGGATATTAAATGATACAAATAAATGCAGGCACCACTATCACCACACGATCCTAAATGCTGTGATAGAGGAGTCAGCAACCATGTGAGATTTGGTGTGATAGTGTTGCAAATTTTGTGGTCTCTTATAAAACATTATTACCGAACGAATCGTTGCCAGAGACTAATTATTTAATCTTTTGGGCATCTTGCGAGAAGGGAAGATTGCTTGGAGATGCTTGTTGCAGTGGGCCACGGAGAAGGACGAAGATGAAGAGAATGATCCCCCACGCGTTGGACCGACCGAGTGAAAAAGGTAACAGGCACTAAAATCCGCAGGATGCCGAGAAAAGTGGAGGAGCATAGTTAAGAGGCCGAGAGTTTATGGAGATTGCGATCCAGTCATGAGAGACCGACGTGAATATACATTACCTAAAAAAAGAATGTGGGTTCAATTACAAATTATCCACGTAAAGTATTTATTAGTATTATATTAATTATAAGTTATAATAATACGAAATTTCAAAAAATTCTAGGATATTTTCGTACGAGAAACGTTTGCAGTTCAGTTGGTTCTCTTTAAGTTCTAATAGAATAGAGTTCTTTTCTATCACACCTTTATATCAATTTAACCTATCAATTTTATTCCTTTTCACGCCACTATTGGGTAGATTTATTTTTATTGGCGTATAAGACTCGAAGAAAGATTTGATGTCCACAACTTTTTTATCACTTTCTCGAGTGGTTTAATAAAATATAACAAAGCTTTACCAATGTTGGAAAAATAAGTGAAAATTCAGGTAAGGGTCTTAAAATGATAAAATGCACAACGCAAAGCTTTCCAATAGATTTTGAACATTTTGTAATTTAATACACATCTTTATTTTGAATTTATCCCTTAATGATGCTTATTATAAATACACTAACTATTAAATGTGATTGAAGGGTTTCTTTATTTTCTCTAATATTAATCATTCAATTAATTAGGATAAATTTTTAATTATGGTTCTCGAACATGTTGATGTTATAAATTTTCTATTCTGATTTTTTTACTTTCTAACTTACACGTATTAAACATACAACTGAGTTAATTTTGTCACTACCATAATTTGGAATCACCCACAGGTATAAAGGACAAGAGTTGTCTAGAGGAATTGCACCTTTCCAAACAATAGTCGTGACAAAAAAAAATTAACTCCTCACCATAAATAACAAACTACCTTTCTATACTTGTAAATTAGTTTTAGTACATTCCTTGTTCCGAGGAAGGGAGTATAGCTCCCGTATCATATAATTTTTTAAAAATAAAAATTAATCATCGTAAAAAAAAAATTGTTTAAAAAAAAATTACTCAATTGTGTGTACAGTACGAAGTCAAGTTATTTTAAAATAAATAAATAATCATGTTGCACCACGAAATAAATGACATATCAATTAATAATATGTTTTAGTTTTTTGAATCCAGAAATTTCAGAAAGAAGGTAAACGTTACAATTTTTAATACATAAAATGGTCTCCAAAAATGTACCAGAAACAAAAGAACGGTGGTGAACAACACCTCTATAATTAATGTTTAATGTAAGATAAGTTGATTGATTAAATAACCAAGAAAATGATATTTTAAAAGTTTGATTTACTAATCATATTTCTTCTCTAATAAAATGTTTAGCAATACGTATGAACATGTCGGCTATAAAATTAAATACTACACGCGTTCTCCAGGTAATAAAACACGCGCTCCTCATAAAATATGCTTATATACTGTCACCCCATAAATGTTCCATCACACCCCGCGCACACTTTTGCATAAATTATATCAGTGCAGATGATCTTTATGGATTTCTATTTTACACTGTAACTATTGTAGGTTCTCTTCTATCAGATTCAAAATTTTATTTTACTCTAATATTTATTAAAACTAAATTTAATACCATTTATTAAAAAGAATTTAATTAACGAACTAGAAAAATATATAGAAAACATCTATTTATCGAAAAAATATTTAGTTGCTACTGGGATTCGAACCTAAATCTTTTCCTATCCGGGGAAGCGCTTATAGTTAAATAGTTCTATCAAAATTTATCCAAATCTAATAAAACGAATTTATTGATTTAATTCTGACGTCTAGTGATTTACTCAAAGGTATTTGAAATTCGCCGCAATATAAAGTTGATTGCTTTTAAAAATAGAATAATAGCTGTGTCAACTGAAAAGATTACATTTTTTTAAAATACAAATTAAATGTATTAATTAGAAAGATATACATATAAAATCAATTTTATCGAAAAATATTGTTGTTGCTGCCGGAATTCGAACCTGAATCTCTTCCTAGTGAAAATGGCATTAACAGTGCATTGGCGACAAATTTTCGAACTTATATGTTACACTTTTCAGATTATCATTTTATTATTTGGAAGGCATCTTCTTTCTGCACTGTATTGGTGTAGCATAATCGCCTAATGCAATTTCCCTGGTTCGAATCCTGGTAGCGACAACTATATTTTTTGATAAAATTTGTTTTAAATGCATATCTTTTTAATTAATACATTTAATTTGTATTTAAAAAAATATAATAGATTTATGTTCTGAATAATTACTACACAATAAGAATGTGTTCTCCTCAATGAAAAGATTACAGAATATAAGTTCAAAATTTGTCAAAAACATATTTGATTGCTACAATGAAACAGTGAACGCGCTTCCCTGCATAGGAAGAGGTCCAGGTTCAAATCCCTGTAGCAACTAAATATTTTTTCGATAAATAGATTGTTTTTATATATTTTTCTAGTTGATTAATTTAATTTGAATCTTTAAATCTTATTACAGATACATAATACACGTTTATCAAATTTGCTATTTTTTTTTACATTTCGTATCTTCTTTATCTCTATATATTGTCGTATATATAATTTCATCTCAATCAATATACCCGTCTTTTAAATTCATTTAGCAATAAATACTTTATATTCGTAAAAGAAACATCCATTCATTATACAACATAATAATAATCATATTTGCTAATTTTCAAATTCATTCTACCGAATAGTATTATTACGTGTAAAAATACATCATTCAAAAGCTGGACAAAATCTTTCGTAAACACAAAGCACCCAATCTATAAATAGATCGTTCGTCCAATGGACACCTGCGCGATCTTGAATGGAGTCACTACACGGGATTTTGACATCTAAGGAAACTCGCCTAGAGAAGCAATCAATACGGTCGTATTTCGCGTGTTTTATCTCATTGTCTCCGGCCTAGGAGTATGAAAGGAATTACCCCTTTTACAAATTTCGATTCGTGAGCTAACAATTCCCCGCAAAGTGCGTCGGTGATCGGAGCCAAAAGCGATCTCGTGTTCGCGCTATAAATTTAAAAAAAAGTAATAGAACCGAGAATGCTTTTCTCGAGACCAGCATTGCGCGTGTGTTTTTACCAATTGTAATGATGATACCTGTGCTGTGCTCTTTAATACTAACATAGGACACCTTCAACCGCGCGTCTCTGGTTTTTCTAAATTATATTCTATATATAAATCTCCCGCCACTGGCATCGTGAACTATTCGTTTGCTTGTGCAGTGATCGATATCCTGGATCATTTCATTTGCCTCGGCAGCTGCAAAGGTATAACGAAACACCTGTTTTTACTTTCATCTTCCTACGACCGGTACTCGCACAGACAGGTTACCACCCACTAATAATATAATATCGTACCATCTCGTTATAAAAATTCGTGGAATGAAGTCCACGACAGAAGGATGACAACGCTTCTACCGGGAACATTTAAATTAAAATGATCACTGGGTAGCGCCGGCCGCGAGTCTACCTTTCCATCTCCGAGGCGTCGAAATCTATGTTATATCGCCGTCAAGTGAATAAGTGATTTCTGTGGCCTTCCACTCGAGAAAAATAATTTTTAATCATAATCCTTTCTAACTCTCGCGACCGGTGATATGAGCCGACACCACTTTCTTAAGAAAAAAAATCGAAGCAATAAAAATCATAATAAATTACATTTAATCGCCTGCGCCGATATTCTAATAACTGCGATACTACCTCCTTGAATTTTATTTCACGCTTTATTAAATTTTATTTTCACTTTAACCTCTTTGGGTGTTGTCTCGACCTCTACAAAATGTGACTTTTGCTTTTAGTTAATTAAGAAATAGTAATATTTTGTAAACTGGAGCACGGTTAATTAAGGTCCAATCGAGTCCTGATCAGACTTGGATGTACCATAACCATACTCGAGAATGTCTAGTTACGTATGCATATCGTACTTCTCAATTTGATTTGTACTTTGTCAATAATCTACCTAAAATACCACTATAAGAAGGGGCGCTCTCGGGTATGATTATTTTATTGTAACTTCCTGCGCCATCAGGTATTTAATACTTCATATAACCACAAGCACGGCTTTGTACGGACGCATGTCCTCGGTTAATTTATAATCCTAATTTAAGCCAAGACAATACCTTTTAATTTAATCAGGTATGTTATATGTTCTCCGTAATATGTTATCAATATGTCACGATCTTTTATTTATACGAAGCATTTATCACCACTGATTGTCACGAATACAACCATTGTAGGGATTGTCTATGCCCATATAAATGTGGACTGAATTGTAATCTATCATTTGAATATTTTAACAAATACTTTTCTAATATATTCTACCCTTGTATTTTGAATAATCTAGCCAGGGGTTAAAAAAATACATACTCAGGTCCTGGCCTTGTCAAGATTGTGTATTCTGTTATCATATAAAAATATGCTATGTGTTTCTATATTACCTCGAACACTATTTACAAATAACCCTAGATGTCTCTATGTTATCTTTTCCATATTTGTTATGTCACCTGAATATTGAATATATGTCATTCCGTACTAAATGTACATAAATCTTTCATTTTTTTGATACCCCAGTCCATAAGCATATATTGAGAAGAAACCCCGAATTAACCTGGGTTTAAAGATAAATGTTCTATATACCGTCTGAGCTCTGTTCGGGGAAGGTCGCTTCATCAAGGTAGAATCTACAGAACCTGATCAAACACTTTAATGTCTGTGAACTATTTGAATTCCTCATCTTGAAATTTAACCATAACATAATATAATATTTGTACACATATGCACATAAATACTATACTCAATGTCAAATTGCCAAAAAGTTGCGTCTTGGAATGAATGTAATGCGCTAATTATTGAATTGCGTACGTTTAATACAGAAATTGTAAACTGAAATTAAAAATAATGGTTAAAAATTGTTTTCAATTTAAAAAAATATAAACTTTAACTCATGTAATTATTTATGTATTAATACTAATAAATCTAGACTTACGTCACATTATCTCAAACTAGTTTTAAAGCTAAACAAACCTGTAGCTGAAAATACTTAAAAGCAAATGAGTTCTAGTTTTTATTAAACCCTGATGGCAATCGGTTGTCCGACTGGAGAGTTGTTATTTTCAATATTTATACGGTACATGTATTTATGTAAAATATAATACCGAAAGTAGATTTTGGTTCATTTACCGGAATTAACGGTAAGGCTAAAACGGCTAACGAAATCCGTAACGCCAAAGTAGTATATTTAAAAATACAACGCAATAAAATAAACATCTTATTACCACAATCAAATTGTTAACACATCAAATTGTTAATTTTCTTTAGCGAAGAATTATTTTTCGAGTTCACAAATTTATTAAAGCGAAAACAAAAGTTGAAGACATTACAGGATCTCTCTCGCTCTGCAGCGGGAGTGAATTAAAAAGTTTCCGAACTGAAGATTGTTAAGGGTAGATCGAGAAATTCATTTCCCTCTGGGGAAAGCTATTTCCATCCCCTAATAGCTCTGTAGATACAGGAAAGTATATTTTCATGTGGAGCGATGGCTTTCAAACAAATTGACACTTGACGCGAGCACCGAGCACCATCTTAAAACCGAATCACATTTATCTGTCTGACGCGGTCATATTTTTTCGTTGCTACTTTCACAACCTTAAAATGGTCACATTCTGATGCAATTGCAATTGTTTATTTACGGTAGTATAAATATATATTATATTATAAATATATTATCGTATAAATATGGTTGAGATAATTTTTATGTTGAATTATTAAAATACAAGCATCATGTACCATACTTAAATTAAAGTTAAAAAAGCTTCTACACTCAATAATATGTCGTAAGGCAAATATACACAATTCAAATAAATTATTTCAGACCATAATATATTAACACATAATGTATTAAAAAAAGATAAAACCTTTTTATTATTGTATTTTTATTTTTAGTATTTGTTTAAAGCCACGAACGAATGTATATTGTGGCTTAAAAGATTTTAAAAATGTTAATACTTCATTGTAAAAATTCTAAAACTTTAATATCTCGAACATGTAATGAAATTTCCAGAGAAGCACGAAATCTTGCACCTCATAACGCAGGGAAAGATTGCTGGAAGTCGGGCCCCTGGAAGAACCTGAGGCTTTAAAAGCTTTAAAGTAATTAAAGTGATGATAGCCAACGTCCGTTGAACGAATAGAGTACAAGGAGAAGACGAAGAAGAAGAAGAAGAAGAAGAAACAAAAGTATTAAAGGCACAGAATTTAGATAAATTAATACTTTGCCAAATTTTTACATGAAATTTTAGTTATTATAGACTTGAAAGGGTTACCAGCATAAAGATTGTATGTATGATGTATCAGAAAGCTGCGGTGAGAATGAAGGCCCTATACCTCCTCGAATTCTCCTGCATGTACATGAAATGTTACCGATAAAAAGGATGGTATTTGTGTGAGTGTTTGTGGCTAGAGCGGGCGTATTATGAATGGAACAGTACTTACCATAGTTGGGTTTATTTAGAGAAGAAGCACAATTGAAATTAAACGTAGTTCAGTGAAGTCGGTGCCGAGATGCATGCGAGAAGATGCGTCAGTCTAGAAGAAGAGTGGGCAGTTCTGTGGCTTCTTGGACTGGTTCGATCGCGGTGTATTGTTGTCTGTAATTTGGCGAGTACCAATCGGACTGTATGGCTGTCAAGTGATTTTTTACCTCCACAAAATTATAAATAAAAGTTTGTTTCCGCGAGCCCTCGACTCACGCCGATAGAGACAATACAAATCGATCAACATTCAACATTATTTCTATATAAAACATAAAGATATCTAATTTTTAACTGGTTTAACTGAACTGAAACACGTAAGCTGTAAGAAATTTAAAAGGCTAATATGTACAGGACTGAAACATTTACTCGCATTTATTTACTTTATATAGAAAATTAAGAGTTTAGATAAAATGAGCTACATTACAAATATTGTCATTAGATCTCTAAATAATGCTCATTATGTGCATTTACTACCCATCGCATCACACAGATACTAATACTACAGTGGATACAAACTGTGCATTGTTTTCGAACTTTGTGTGGAATTAACTGATGCAAACGCGCTTGTCGTCTAGCGGCTACGATATTCACCTACTGATCGAACGGTCGTCCTATAGCAGACGCGCTTGTCGTCTTGCGGTTACGATATTCACCTACTGATCTAACGGTCGTCTTATAGCAGACGCGCTTGTCGTCTAGCGGCTACGATATTCACCTACTGATCTAACGGTCGTCCTATAGCAGACGCGCTTGCCGTCTAGTGGTTACGATATTCACCTACTGATCTAACGGTCGTCCTATAGCAGACGCGCTTGTCGTCTTGCGGTTACGATATTCACCTACTGATCTAACGGTCGTCCTATAGCAGACGCGTTTGCCGTCTAGTGGTTACGATATTCACCTACTGATCTAACGGTCGTCCTATAGCAGACGCGCTTGTCGTCTTGCGGTTACGATATTCACCTACTAATCTAACGGTCGTCCTATAGCACACGCGTTTATTTTAGTTTAAAAATAGTAAGAATATTGATGTGACCGTATTCCGTATACTCATCTCTATTAAAAAAAAACATAAGTTTACTGTGGGATTTCCGAGATTTGAGAAAAATTTCAAACATCTAAACGTACCTACCATCATGTTACTGATTCGATTTATAAAGAAGAATATTCTAATTCTCCATAAAAATTTCATTTTAAAGACCTATAGGTCTTTGTAAATACCTGATGTCTTTGTAAAACTAACAAAAAGTTTACGTACTCTTGAATAGTAGTGTGTATCTGGAAAATATTAAATAAGGATTGTAGGTAAACTTTATCGAAACTAAGAAAAAAAATTGCACTTTAAATGATTTCAAAATCATAACTTTGGATATGATACCCAGGAGAAGTTTCTTTTTTCTGTCGCCTGAATAAAACAGGACATAAAAATCCCGAATATATCCTGAAAGACAGGGGCGGAATAATTGAAGGAAAACTTGAAGAACCCTCTCTTGTATTCTGACAGGCCAAAAAACATAGGTCCCAGGAAATTTTGACAAGAACAAACCCTATTTAGTTTAAGGGGGTGTGTTTTACTTTTTTCCCCAAAATGTCAAATGTCAACCCTCTATGTTTTATCATTGCGGCCACAGATCGTTCTCGCTTGAGGGGGTGATAAAGTCTGTCAACGCGATATAAAGCCTATAATAAAAAATAATTTATTGTCTGTCGTTAAACGATGATGAGGCTGGATTAAACAATAAAAATAAGTATTTTAGTGACTTAATTACTGATAGTTTCAGAAGGCTAGATTTATTATAGGTTTCTAAATAAATTAAGTGATAAAAAATTACTGCTTGAATATGTAATTTTAATTCTATGAAAGATAAATTATTTAAAAAGATCTTATCGTATATAATACGCACTTTAAATCTGAAAATGAAATAAAAGTAAATAATAAAAAAAGGATAAGTTTTTAAATTATTTTTAAGGAGAACACATTATTATTGCGAACTTATAACTTTGCAGAACGTAGTTCTGTGATATTTTTAATACAAATGAAGTCTATCAATTAGAAATTCAACAAATCAACAGATAAAATCAATTTATCGAAAAATCTGGGGAAGTGCGCTGACCATTTTTAGCATATTGAATAGGATTAATTAAAGAAGGGCCGCTTGGGTGGTTTGGTCATACAGAACAATTGAATGAAGACAGAATGACATGATGCGAGTGATGATGACACCAAAAATAGAGCATTTTTGTCCACAGACTTGATATGACCAGGAAGACACGAAGATGATCGTATTAGAAGACTCAGCAATCGACGAGCTCGCATGAGATATGTGAATGTGAATGAGGCGAGAGGTGAATGTCAGAACGGAAAAGTGTGGTGCACCATACTCTCTACCTATCCTATAGGTATTTAAAAATTGTGTGTAACATTTGGTATTCAAATATTTGTTCGTTTTCATTAATTAAATATTGGTTCAACTATATTTTCTAATTAAAATATTAAGCTGATTACGTTTCAGAGAAGTTCTTGGCAAGATATTTTATACGAATGGCTCATAGATTTTGTTTAAAATATTATTACCATTTGTTGGAGTTATATGAGCTTAATATTAATTATTAAAATTCAAATAATGAGAAAAATTTCTTGGATCAAAGGTAAATTCTTCATCTTTATATATACCTTCGTATGTATAATTATAGTAAGCATGTTCATTAAATAACGGAAAATTCTTTTCAACATTGGAAAATGCGAGACATTCTTTAGCCCGTTACCCAAACCATTTTAAGTAAAATAAATATTTGTTCCCACGTAAATAAAAAATATTCGCAATATATAATAAAACCTTCATTGGCGGGCCTCCTCGAGATGAGCTGAGGAGTCTGTCTGAGTATTTCAAGGATTCGAGTGTTATTTTGTTTTTATTTATTTATTGTTATAAAAATATTGTAACTATCGGAAGAGCCTCTCAAAGCCAGGAAGATCGTAGATATATGTAACGAGAGATCCACTGATAGAGGGCAGCAGTGACCGTCAGTATTTAAGGTGAAGAAAAACTCGGACACTGCTTGCCACATTTCTCAAGAAAGTGAAAGGAAACCACCTCATTCATTTTCCCCGCAGCGATCATGATACGGTTGATAAATAAATTATATATGCAAAATGCGAGCCACCCAGTATTGTCAGGCAAAACCGGTTAATAATTTACACTAACATATTTACTTATAACAATATTTAATTTACAATTCTGATTAAGACTAAACATATAATGACTGAAAATGCTTAGAAATGGTAATAAAATACAAAGGGTTCCATTTAAAGGTGTACTTAATTTTCTTACACCTACTCGCATTATTGTGGGTTCCTGAGTCTGAGTTTATGCTAATCCTTGAATAATTCATAAAAATAATTTGCATGCACGAACAGAAATTTGACTAAAATATCAAGTAAAATTAAATTAGCTAAGGGAGAATTTAAAACTGAAGGTTAAATTTGATATATTTTTAGTAAATAATACATTGTTATATTATTGTTGTGGAGCCTCGTGCAGTTTATATTTTCACCCAGATTACTGACGATTAAAATATAAAGAGCACTGCTCGAGGCCTAGAGGAGGAGGAGCAGTAATACTCGGCCAGCTTAGTATACAAAGCCTCGAGCGGTCACGATCCCTAGGACCGAGGGGGAAGGGGGGACTTGAGTGATTCGATACACGGTAGGGTAGTTGCATGTTATATGCAACTAGGATTTTAACTATATAACGACTTACCATTGACAGATATAAAAACTACTACACGAAGCAGGTAGTTTTAATAATAAACAAAACAAATTGTTAATACTACTGTTTATTATTAATAACCAAATATTTTTTGAAAATTGTCACCTTTTAAATTTGTTTTCACATTAGTTCCTAATTAGTTACCCACCACTTAATATTTATAGTTTTGTTTTTGTCTATGATTGCATTTTAAAATTTAGTATACATTGCATCCTGAAGAAGAGATCATTGGTCTCGAAACATGTTGATTTATCAATAAACGGTGGTATAAACAAAGTGTTTTCATTATATTATTGATAGAATCGGCGTTAACTTTGTGAAGTTTCATCATCAAAATGAATGGATATAAATAAAACGATGTTATAAGTACGAGTTTCGGGAGAAACTCTTATCCATAGGTGAAGTATTAAACTATTGTATTTAGTTTGTATGTATTTAGTTTGTATGTATTTAGTTTAATACTTCACTTGTCGATGAGAGTGACTGTTTCTCTTCAAACTCGACTAGTGCGTTAATATTCCTATGTCAACAACCAATTTCATTATTAAAAAAATTGAATACAATTAAAAAAATAGCAGTTAATAATGGGTATAATACATGTTTGGTAGACACTATTTTAAAAAATAAATTAAAAGAATATAATAATCAATTTTTATATAAATCACAGATAAAACATAATGATAATAATGATAATTGGCGTAGGATTTTATACATACATAACTTTTCCAAACAAATATCTAAACACCTACCACGAGATATTAGACCAGCATTTTACACAAATAATAGTATAGGAAATTTACTCATAAATTCTAAAGACAAAGATGATAAATTTAACAATTCTGGCGTCTATAAACTTAGTTGCAAGGATTGTGCTGCATTTTAAATTAGTAAAACGGGTAGAAATTTTAATATAAGAGTAAAGGAGCATTTGAGATGTTTGAACAATAGTGGGTTTTCAGAATTTGCTAATCATTTGATAGAAAATAGTCATGGTTTTGATAAAAAATTGAGATTGTCAATTTTGCATATAAACGGTGTAGGTCACAAATTAAATAATTCGGAATCGTTGGAGATAAATAAAGCATGTAAAAGTAATCAGGAAATTCTAAACAGCCAACTAAATTTAACTACGAGTCCTATTCTAAAATTTTTTCCTAAAAATTATTCGACTAAATTTGTATTGAGCAGCAATTTGAGTTAGGTACTAAATTTATTTTTTAAATAATTGTTTTTTTTAAAAATTTAAAAATAGATTCTGGTGAAGAAACAATGCTATATTTTTAGTTAGTTATGACATCCTGAAGAAGGAAAAGGTATTTTCAGAAACCGGTAGATGTTTTTTAAACTCAATTGTGGTTAATAAAACTAAGATAATAAATAAAACTAAGATAATACATAAAAAATATGAATTTTAACCACCAAGTTAATATTGCTAATTTTAAAAGTAGAATTATTTATTATTTAAATGAATAACCGAAATGTGTTTGCGTTAAAAATATATAGTATATTTAGCTTATTGATTTTTAATATTATTACATTTTTCATATCTTCAATATCTTACTTATTGAGATATATGAATTAGCATTTTCAGAACATAGCTCTGCGGTATTTTTAATGTTAATTTTATTTATTAAATATATTATCTGTATATATTTATATAAAATTATTTGTACATTAAATAAGAAATATTCAAATAATAATAAATAAATAATTCATTAATATTAGAAGTTTACGTAATATATTTATTGTTTGAAAAATACAATACATTATTTGGGTTGTTTTTATATAAATAAACACGAGTATAAACTATTCACTGTCCAAACCTTGGGAATAAAAAATAAATAAATATAATAACTTCAATATGCTCCAATTGATTATTATTATTACTGATATCGATATAGAATGATGTACGTCTTCGAAGCGAGCGCGAGTCGCTCTCGCCCTCTCGCCTCCGCGCCCGGACGCGATGTATTATTAATGAGGAATAAACCGACAACAGTGTATTCGCTCCTCAACGATGAAATAAGACGACATAAGACTTATCAGGCAAAATGGTGTTATAAGGGATTATCTCGATAGACGCCGGCGCCTTTGAGCGCGATGGATTATTTTTTTATAAAGGTGTGTACGCCAGACGCGTATAATTAGTACGGCAATATGTTAGATTTAGTCCATAATAATACATAAGCTATATTTAACCTGACTAAATATTAATTAATCATCATCGTGATGATCATTTTTTAACCTTATCTTAGGGTCGGGGGCCCGAGGCATCTCGTTACCTGACTTCTCCGGTCTTGATTCAACATTGTCTGTTGAATCAAGACCGGAGAACCATCAACATATCAAGATGCCAAGAAGATATGCTTTGGTAATCGATACTTTAGCATTCACAAGACGTGTCCAAGCTACCTTAATTGAAATCTTCTGTATGAGTTACTTCTTTATTGTTGTATTTCTCAATCGGTTCATTAATGTTAATTCTTGATCTCGAAAAATTTTTTTTAGTGGTCAGATTGAGAATATTTGTGATTTAAAAGTTAAAAACATATTAAGGCAGTGACCGATTGAGAGATTGATTTTTATATTTTTTAATAGAATATAATGAATTAAATTCAATAAAAACACAAAAATTTTCTTTTCCCGCAACGGTGGATTTACGTTCCTCTTAGTTTGTGGGCATCTTTTGTGTTTAAGGATAAATGAGGATTTTGATCAACTTTCGTTTCAGACAAAGTGAATGGTCGTTTTTCAAACATCGTGCTCAGGGGTCCGAATACACTTCAGCTCAGCTTTGTTCTGTGAACGGTTTGGTCGGATATGGCCCCGGTTAGGAATTTAATTCGGGAACTATATTAAGCCCAATCCATGCTGCGATGGATTTTAGAGTTTGTTAATTCTACTGTTTTATTAACTTAAATTCAAAATTCACAGGTCAGTTTTTTCCGATTTTTATTTTTACGAAAAAACCACGAAAACCTGGGAATAACTAAAAAAAAAACAGGTAGATACTGTTTCATCACAAACATCCACCGACTGCGATTTCGTAAGGTTTTGAGATGACAAAAGTTGAAAAAAAAGGAAAAAATAAAAGTTTATTGTGTTGTCAGGCAGTCACATTTAGGAAATTATTATTTATTTTGTATTTGTTTTTTTGAAGAGACGACTTCAGATTTTATAAGCACTATTATTGTTATATTTAATCTAATCTTTACCTAAAATATTTTATTTACACTAATATTATTATTTTTAATGTGATGCCTAAAACGAAAAAATATTAGCACTCCACACAACAAGTACGTAAACATTAGACATCGCATATATATAGCATTAACAAAATCCATAAAATGATGCCACCCGGCAGGGGCAATGACCAATGCTGCCTAACGATGCACTTGATGTATTTATGGTAAAACGCCCGTACTTTAATTTTAATTAATAACTAAAAAATAATATCTTATTCACTTGAATTACGTATCAACAAAAATGAGAAACATCACGCACGTACGTCAAACTCTAACTAATAATTTACTCAAATTAGAACGTTCCAGATACTTTCCCATTTATTTTGTAATTAAAATATCGGGAATATATAAAAAGTCTGCAATATCTCCACTAATGAAAATTCACCCTTCGCCATTTTGTAAAAGTAAAAATAAAATCAAAAAAGTTTTCGGTAATTCGATAACTGTAAAAAAAAAAATATTAACCCTTTGACGTCGGCATGAGAGCGTGTGTAGATTTTCAAATGTAACTGAAATTACGGTCATTTGTGTATAAATCAATTATCTATGATATTAAATAAATCTGGCAACACAAAAGTGAGCTTAATCTGTTAATTTTGTCTGGAGAAAAAATGATGATTTTTACACTCAATTTCTGACGTAATTCGCGTTGTTCATGAGTTGAAAAATATTTCTATATGTCACCGTATAATATTACTACTGGAAAGAATAATTTGGTTTAAAATCCGATACGAGGCGCTCGTTATCATATATATATATCACCCGTTATTTACTGTCGTATATAGACCCCGCATGCTGTCACGTGGGTGTCAGCTATATCCGACGGGCCACTCTTGACGTTTGGCGATCTGTCGCAAGTATCCGACGCGGATCTTAATAGGGTTAAGTCATATTCACTGTCATAATTATGAAATTTTATATCTATATCAGAGGGAATTTCTTTTTTTTTCAGTCAGTATGAAAGTCATGTAGCTAGTTATTCTTATCCGAGTTCATTGTTTGTCAATTGACATCTAACCATCTTTTTAATAATTAATTGTAAATCCTTGTTAAATCTTGAATTTCAAATCAACAGATGACCCCGATAAGCAAATTTTTCGATCGAAGCAAGAATGTTTGATGATACTATTTATATCGGTCGAGCGACCGAGGATGTAAATGGCGTCCAATTTTTTTTTCTAAGCCTGCCGTGTGCGCTGACGTGATTAAATTATTTTTTAGTTTTAGATTTTTAATTGAATTTTAGGGTTTGTTAGTTTTTTCCGAAAGGGATGAATTCCTCGGGGCGAAATAAAGACGTTTGTTCCGGGAGAGAAACTAACAAAGTCATGTGTAGAAAAGGCAGAAGTCAATATAATAAAAAAACTAACACTGTACTTACAGGAATATTGGTATATCTGCGAATATTATGTGATGTACACGTACGTTAAGTTAGTTAACGTTTTTCTTCATACCTCACTGTAGAAGTCAAGTTAATATTTTGTGCTGATTAGAGGATATTTTTTTTTTAATAATTCGATAAAATATTTAAAATCAATATCAGCGAATGTTGAAAAATATATGGAAATTAGCAGCAGTAAAAATGTAATGAGGAATGTGAACGATGAGACAATATTCATTTGTTACGGAAAAAATAAATAAAAATGAGTACAGCACAGCGGAGTAAAAGTGAAGACAAACAACAACAAATTAAATTGAATAACGGGTTATCGCGTAGAAAAAAGATTTATTTCCGTGGTTAGAGCACATAAAACGTACGACTGATGAAAGGTGTATATGTGTTGTCGAAAGCAACTGCGAAATAATAAAAATAGGAAGTCTTTATGGAGGTAAAATCGGAACTCTGAATTTATTTATTCATGTATTATTGTTCACGATTGTATTTTTAATAGAATCATTCTGTTCAGCCGGTGCTGGGGCAACATTTTTCATTTTTATTTTGTAGATTCTTGTTGTAATAAAAATAAATAAACAACGTTTGTAACGGTCACTTTCAAAATCACCTCATCGGAAAATGTTCCATAGAACTTCATATATTGTAACTTGCGTACACTTTACTCCACCGAAATATAATGGGTTCGGTGCCAACTCTAACGCCTAGAAGAGAAGTCTGAAATTGCCAAAAGTAGTGTGCATGTAAAATCTACATACGATATATACATATGTAGATCTACTCACTGAGATGGTATAGTCGTGTGAAATATACGAGTGATAGGAGGATGATAAAGAAAAACTAATAGGCGAGTGTTGAAGACACCAAAATATTAGAGAACGCTTCAAAGCTTCAACGGCCGAGGAGCGCGTGTGGGAATATCTATGAAAGTGGACCAAAGGAAAGGCGTTATGGTAAGATATTAAGTTAGAAGTAGCACACATACATTTGGAAACAGTAGATTCTCACGATTAATACACATAAAACCCACAAAATGTCGCCCTGTAGACGCAGCGATGTCTTTAATCAACGTCATGCGACTGATGCAGCTGCTTTTATGACGAACAATCAAAGTTCTGACAGTTTGAAAGACTGCGGTTTGATTTTAGAAGTTAACATTTTTCCATAACTCCTCAATGCTTTAAGAACACGATCGCTAAAATATTGCTTCTTCATGGCCGCCGTCTTCTCAGGACAAAATAAAACAACAAATAATTGATCAAATTTCGTTACTTATTACACACAACCGAGTACTATTTTTATCACGACTATAGTTTTGAGACATGCAGTTCCCTCCTTAACAACTGTCAAATATGCACAAAATTAAATACAGGTGGAGCATCTTGCGGGGCGGTAGGAGGAAAGGGTTTTGTGTTCAACATGCTAGTGGTGAAGTATTAAGAAATGTGTGAAAAGTATGTGTGGGAAAATGAATCTCTCGTCATTACAATAATATTCAGTTACGGTGTAGCGCAAAGTAAGGTTCAGTCAAAATATAAATAATCAAGTTGCGCCGCAAACTAAATACGATGTTAATTAATGATATCTAATTTTGTCTCGGAAAATTGTCTCGAGATGCCCATTAATTACGTGATCCAATATCCGATACAACAAGAACGGGTCAGGCCCTTAACCACAAGGGACATGCCTAGCCAGAGCAAAAAAGCGAAGCCAGCCGAATAGTAAGTAAATACTGCATGTCTTCGTTAAAATTCCGTCATTCGTTAAATTGAATTAGTATTATATCGGAATTTTGCAATAAAAATAAATTCTGCCTTAATTTTTTTGAGTGACTTTTATATAAAATAATAGTGCAATTAATGTAGATATTATATGTGATAAGTGACGCTGACATAGGTACAAACTAAGCTGCTTCTGGCTTTATCGATGTTTAAGCGATGTCGTAATTAACAGTTTATTAACTTTGTTTTATTTTATAAACCACCGTAGGCTGGTTTTGGAAAAATACCTTTTCCTTCATCGGGATGAAAAAACTAAAATATTATGTCAAAATATTCGTACGTTTTCAAATTCAATTTAAAAAATACATCTAGTACTTAACTCAAATTGTTACGATGATATGAAAATTGATTTATCGATCCAAAATTATTGGAAAATTTTTAAACAGATAATCCCAAACTTTTATTAACTCACAGTAGTTTATAAAATAAAACAAAGTTAATAAACTGTTAAAATTATTAAAAATATTATTATTAAAATTATTAACTATTAACAATTAACCATAATGTATTTGCTTCAAATGTTAAAAATATTAAATAATGTTTTTTTTGTTCGTGATCAATTCGTTTACTGTATAATTAATATTTAACACATGCAGTATTTCGTCAGTTCTATAACAAGCTATGGGATCAATGTGTATATTCCATTCTATACTTATTATGTTTATCAGTTTGTATGGGTGAAACTGTAGTTTTTTTTTCCAAAATAATGTGCACTGTTGATTTTTTATTCTAGTAAAGGCTGCAATCTTCCTTATCGATTTACGCGGATTGCACATAATTTCACGTCGAACTTGAGCCACATGTTCTGGCGTTGCTGCTGATGATGATGGTCCCGGAGGAGTTTGGTTAGCCATTGTCCCTTCTTGTTTAAAATTTTGAACCCAACACCAGATAAGTTGCGCGCTCAGCCCGTCACTTACACGTCAAATATTAAATTGAGTACTAAAAAGCGCGATGCCACGAACTAAGGAATCACCGCACTTTAAAAATTGGTCAACCGCGAACACGCGGTGCGCTCCCGACCAGTGACTCATTGTGAGTGGCAAATCAGCAAATCACGCGCGACAAACAATACTCCTCCCACTTACCTCACTCTGATGGTTTACGAGCAATAACAATTTAATCCTGAACTTTTTCCGCTGGACACGCTGTATAAATGTATGTACTTTATTTTTATTACTTGTTACGATTATGGCAGAATAAGGCGGCAAAATATAGAGTTCTTAATATTCTTTTTTAAATTGCACTAAAATATTTGGAGGGTTTTTAATAGATTTTAACATTTACAATTCATGTATTTAAAACACTTACGATATTGTAGTAGATACACTTGTAATAAAATAGGCGGTCTTGCCACTTTTAGAGCACTCGGAGTATCGTAGACTCTAAGGAATTGGAAAAAAGTGGAAATTCCAGTCCAGGAAAGTCCAGTGCTATATCTAGTTTAAGGTTCATTTTGTACTGTGATCAGGAATAACATGAACATTATGATTTATTATATATCACAAACACAGATAATTTCTATTTCTATGAGGCCAAAAAATTATCAATAAAAAGTATTTTATTTCTGAAGAGTAAGTTCCTCGTCAGCGTGAAATTATTACAAGACTTATCTCAATACTCATTTATGAAAACAAAAATACAACGCGTTGTTCATCATTCGTATTCATCATTGGCCGTGGTCCGTTCCCACCGTTGTTCCAGTCCGTACCGGACGTTTGTCCCTGGCGGCGGGGGCAGGACTGTTTTGACCATTTTGGTTGACCAAATTTGAAAAAATATTTCAATTTTTTTCTATAAAATCACCATAACTATAGAACTGAAAATACAATACACCCATAAGCCTTCCATTCAATAATAAATTAATAATTAAACAATTTGCGATGTAAACCAAAATAAAAATAAATAAACTAAAAAATGTTTCAATCAGAATGCGCGAGATTGACAAAATCCCCATTTTATTGAGGTAATGCTGTAAAAGAATCGTTCAGATCCAAATCGATTTTAGCAGGAACTCAGATTTTAATTCTATTGTGATGTCATTCAGACTGATCATATGAGGTTTCAAGTCCCCTTCATTTAATTTTAAATTGTATTTGAATACTGGATCGAGTTAGAAAACGCTCTGAATAGATATTCAGTATTCAGAAAAGTTCTTGGTGTTTTATTGATGTCAGTCAGGGCGCGTTTTAATACTGAATTTTTAAATTGTTTCTAACAATACTGCAAACACGCTACTTCAAGCTACGATAAACTGTGACGGTTATGGCTCAACCGCCACAGGAGAGCTTCATTAGTATATATAATACAAATCTATTCTCTAGATAATTTCTTTACTTCGCTCACATCTTGCATCTTTATATGAAAGTTACGCGACATTTGACTACTTACGATAGCGTTCTGCCTCATTAAATTCTGGAAAGAGACTACTAGGATCATATACAACGTATTACTCACCATAGCTAAGGATTTCTCATAACAATATGAAAATGAATGCTATCCGGCTCAGGTATAATCTTCTCCAACATCTACAATACGAGCCCTCAACAACCTGGCCACTTTAACACAGACAAAAATGAAGCAAAGTAGCTGGGATAAACCTGAATTATTATCAAAAGTAACACTTAACGCGCCTCACACAAAAAATAAAAATGTGATAAGTTTCTAATGCATGTGTTATTTGAATGATACATAATTCACCTCTCGGGTGAAATATTGTAAAAAATTATCAATAATTAACAAAGAAACATTACGTATTCTATAGTCACAGTGATGTTGATTTAATTTTATCTTACTCTTTAAATTTATTATTGTTTTTAATTTTATTTTCAGCTATAAATTTCAAATTATATTTAATAAGATTTATAAAATCGGTAATATTTATGTTCGTGTAAGGGATAGGAAATAGGGTGTGGAACGGATGAAAAGAATTTGAAACAGGAATAGGAAAGGAAGGGCTCAAAGACCAACTGAAATGGAAACTAGATCTACCTGCCAGTGTTGACACTCCTCACAGTTCTTATTTCATTTTGCGTACGAAATTCGAGGAACACATACTTCGCTGATACGCACGAAGTCAACAACACGCACCGTGGACAATAAAAAGATAAACAGCTCAGAATGATATGCACACGCACAATAGTGATTAATGTACACTTGTTATAAGACACATACATATAAGTGGAGGGGAGAAACAGGTAGGTAACAGTAACAGGACAGGGATCATTAAAGCTAGATGCGGTGCGGTCACACTTGCGCGCCGATCGCGAGCGACGATTGAAAACTATGTATCATATATGATAACCCAAATGTATCTCTAACCCTTTCGCACGTATTACAAACAATTAAATATTTTAAAATTCTATATTTTCTGATCATACTGTTAAACATGCAGTGGGAAGTTGGTACATAAATATGCCTCTATGTTGCGCTAGTCATGCAGTCATCTATTTTGCGTCCTGTGTATGTATTGTGGGCGATGGAGGGTTTTACGGGGGGAGCGGGAGATCACCTCCCCTCTGTCCATTAGTGATATTTCCATTTCAGGATTCTGCTAAGACCGGATTTTCCTTCATGTCGGCCGCCATTTTATGAATGATTTAATGTATTGATAGAAGCAGAGCCGGATTATGGATTATCACGGCCTAGGCATCTTAGCCACTTGCCTAGATCCCGGGCCCCGCTAAGTCCCAGGTAAGAAATTATTGAATTTAATATTACGCTACTGAAAATGATAATATTCCATACAATGGATAGGGGATGCTGCACAGTAATATATTTTGACTGAACTCAAATTTAAAATGACTAAACTTCTAGGATAGGTAACTTTTTTTATTTTTTATAACATAAGTATATCAATTTATATTTATTTATAAAATACCACAAAACCTTAAAAGTAATTAGGCGTACATGATGAAATAAGATTATTACTATTTGTAATACAGGGTAAATATTATGTTCTTGGCCGATTTTGTTTGGCCGCCATTTTGGATTGGTAGACATTTGTCAGTTCGCATTGGGTAGTCGTAGAGAGAAGTTGATTACAGTTTATTATAGAGCATCTAACGCTTTAACAACGTGTTGATGTCATCAAAACATTTTATCTAAATAATAATGGCAATGTTATAACCATTAAAGGTGTTTCATAATTTATTAAAAAAAATATTTTAAATAATATGAAATTCTCTAGGTACCCTTATAAAGTTTAATTAAATTTTCATACTTTTTTAGATATTGCAATACAAGAGACCAAGCGTGAATTTTTAGTTTTCTGAGAACATTATGCAAAAATATTAATTTGTGAAAAACTTAATTTTCCGTTTGAACCTTTTACAACTAATTTATAAACATAATGTATGATCTTTATATGAAAATATTTCAAGATTCGGTGTATCAAAGATAATTCTATTGCGAAATTAATTAAATAGGGTTCCGCCATTATATTTTTTTGGTGATAGTTATAATATTTTTTTTACATTATTTTATAAAGACATGCTTTAAGATTGAATCGATCTTTCTTAATAAAATTGATTGAAAGCACGTATTGCCGTAGTTTTAGCAAAAATATTCGAAAACTTTACACTAAATTGACTCTCCAAAAGACTCCAAAAAAAAACGAGTGGATCATGTCCTACCGCCTCTCAATGACCAATCAAAATTCAATCTGTCTTCATAGAGACTTTGCTGCTTATCTCAAGTCTGGGAAAACTCATCAGCCGTCTTTCTTCTAGAGTTGCCAAGAAGCATCTTGATCATCGTTCCTCTAGTTCTCGCAGGACGTGTCCAAGCCATCTTAACTGAGATCTTTATAATATATGTAGAAGTAGGAGCTGCATGCTGAGAGTTATGGGGAGACATTAGTCACTCCTGCTACTCGCCAAAGATGTTTTAAGTCGGCAGCTTGGATTCTTAATCTCACTCACTCCACCAGAATCCATATTTGATGACTGTATAATGTGGGTCAGCATACTACTTTAAGATCAGACAGTTTGGTCCTGTCGCTCAACTCTATATTTATTTATTATAAACTGTG